>CAKLNU010000540.1:0-600000 GCA_922788865.1 Poeciliopsis turneri | reverse complement strand
TCCTCCCGTCTCGCTCCTCTTCCCGCATTTGGCCGCTTTGAATTCGACGGAGGCCCGTTCGGCGCCGAGCCGCGAGTCGAGGACGCTCAGCGTCGCCCGGAAAGCGAAAACTCGCCACCGATTCTTGTTCGCTTTTTATTGCCGAGAGGAAAAAGGTGAGGAGTGAGACGCCGCGGCGTCTGCGTATTGGTGCAAGTTTTGGCGTTAGAAGTCATCCTCATCAAGCGACTCACCTTGGCCACCGTCCAGAGCTTCCTAGCTCGGCTCCTCCCACTTCCTCTCCCGTCGTCCTCCCCGCTTCTCCTCGCCCGGCAGATGAACGGCGCCTCGGAACAAGAGCCGGCGGGTATTTATACGCCTCAGTCATCAAAGAGATGTCACAACAGCGGTGACGAAGCGTTAGACATACCACCTTGACTGCGTGCTTCCTCCTCGCTGCGGACGGCGGGCTGTTCCTTCACACTCTGCGGCGCCGGAGGAAGGTGCGATGAGTCCGTGACGCCGCCGTCCCGGGGCCCGGGCCGCATCACGTCGGGACGCGGGGAAACGGCATCGGCTTTCGTGGAGTTTCTGGAATCGCATCATGGACCAAGAGAGCAGATTTGCATTGAACTGACCTCAGACTCCCTGGAAGGTCAGAGTTCGTTGGCTTCTGTCATCACTCCTCCACCACCATGCTTTATGGTGGTTGGCTTCTGTCATCACTCCTCCACCACCATGCTTTATGGTGAAACATTGTTCTTCAAAGAGTCACCGCTGGTCGTGAGTGAGCTCAGAACTGTCTGATTCATACCGATCGAACTCAGGTAGTTTGGAAGTTGCGTCCCGATCCCTTCCCGGATTGACGGATGGGAATTATTACCAGAAGTAACTTCGTCTCTGCAGGAAAAGCTTTTTTTATTATTTTTTATTTTTTTATTTTTTACCTTGTGAGATCTAATTTCCTAACTCGTTGTCAACTACTTGATGCGATTTTTAACAAGTCTGCGCTCACTTGCAAATCAAGACGTGTGAACCAACCAGCCTCAACCAGCAGAACACGGGAGAGGAAACTTTTTTTTTTTTCTTCTTCTTCTTGTCTGCAGGTGTGATTGCACCTTTAGTTTCATTACAGTTTTAATCCTGTTTTTTGGGGGGTTTTTTGGGGGGGTGGAAGGGAAGAAAAAAAAAAATATCCTGATGAAAATCCTCCTCGGAGCTCTCGTCGCGTTAGTCAACGAGGCCCCCCTGACTACGGGCTGTTTACAAAAGCCTGAGCCGCCGCGGCGACCCGAGGGGAGCGGCGCCTTCAAAGCCCGCCGAGCGCACGTCACCCTTCGAGGGGGTCTTTGAAATCTGGCCCCTCATCCTCTCGCAGGAGCGCATCACGCCGTATTAGGCGGTAAATATTTGACGGCCGGCGAAAATCACAAGACGCAAGAAGGAAACCTCAGAGCACGCAGCTGTTACCCCCTCACCCCCTAAACCTCCCCCATCCTCCACCTCCCTGCATCACCCCCACCACCTCGCAGACAGAGGCGCTTTATGGCTCAATGGTGCATTTTGCAGATAAAGTAGCAAAACTACTAGAGGCGGTGTTGCGATGGCAACACTGGTAGGGAAACCAGGTTCTCCATTACTACTTAATTTAGGCTCTCTAATTGCATTCCACACAATCTGTGGCCACAATGTTGCACAGAGGATGAAGAAGAAGTAGTTAATGCGGGTTGGGGGTGCTGGCTGGCGGGGGGTCTGGTCCTCGGTAAACCCCTGGCTGGGAGCGAGCGCTCTGAAACAAGCCACAAATGGCTTTGAAATTGTCTTTATTGCCGTTTGCCTTGATAGAATGTGTAGTTTAAGCACGAGGCACGACATTAAATTTAATTTTGCCCGAACCCTCAGGAACGCGTTGTCTTTAATTTGAGGACGACGAAATCTGTGTGGTGTAAATACAACGACTGAGGAGTCGGAAGCCGTCTGAGGGAAGCCGTCTTAAGTCTAATTGGCCGGGCCGCAGAAGGAGAGCGGCGAGCATCGGCGTCTCGCCGGACGGCCGCAGAAGCCGCTCCCACCGGACATGACTGGTAACTGACCCCCAAAACTGAAGGACCATCGACTCAGGACTGAGTTGTACCTCAAACAACTGCGGGGACGTTGAGAGACGGACTGAGTTCTGGTCCCTGCGTGGGCCAGTTGACCAAATCCTTTTGACTGTCAACTCACCTTCCACTGTCATTTCAATCAAAGGTAACAAAGACATTACTGAGATGATGGTTGACATATCATTGACATTGTCAATGTCATCGACAATGTCTTTTTCAAAAGTTTCAGCAAACACAGCATGTGATGTTGCTAATACAAGTCAACATGAGCAACTATTTCAACTTGCCTGACAGCAACATATTCCTGAAAACCTCCATTCCATCCAGCTGGTGAAAAACCCACCCAGTGGCTTAAAACTGATCCAATACGAAATTAAAAGTTCTTTCAAGCAGTTGAGGACGTAAATAACCCAAACCGTCGATTTGGAGTAGTATTAATGCCAGATGAGTTGCCACACTGAGGTAGTTACTGAGAGACGTTTAGGTGCTAAAGAGACTTTCAGCTTCATTCTGTCAGAACCAGATTCTTGCAACGCCTTCCACATGTGGATTCCTTCATGCAGTTTTGTTTTTTTTTTCCCTCAGTCAGACGAAATATTTCTGGGATTCTTGCACCAGATGTGAGGGGCTGAGTGGGGAGGCGTCTCGGTCGGCCCGGCGGGGTGACGATGGGGTATCGGTTTGATAGGGACTCAGTGGATGTGTGAAAGGGGTGTGTGGCAGTTTTGACCCCTGCGACTCCCTCCGACCTGTCCTTTGTCTCCTCTGGCTGCAGTCCCCTCGGCCCCCGCACCCCTATGTCCCCTCAGCCCTGTCCAACAAAAGGACCTCTTGGAGTTGGAGGGGGGGGGGGCGTTGGGGGTGACGGAGGGAAGCTCTTTCATGACTCCTTTGCCATTTTTCTCCCCTTCAAAACCCCGTTCGGTTTCAGACCCCGCTCCATCCTCTGGAGTCGGGGGGCCACCATTTATATCGTTGCCTGGGAATGAAGGCCCCGTGGCCCCTTTTGTTGTGAGGTGGGCTGGGGCATCAGTGGCTGGGGCAGGGGCCGAGGGCTGCCCTTTGTTCCTGCCAGCGGAGTGGGCTTCAGTTCCCACAGACATGGGGCCCAGCGGGAGGGGGCCCGAGGTCCCCGCTGCATGACAGGGATGAGGTAATGTTTACAAATCACTGTTGGCGTTTCTTGGCTTGCGGCCGACGTCTTGAAACAAAAAGCTCCAGGTTAAAAGATGATTCTGGCTCTAAACCGACTCTGATCCCGGGTCTCACTCCGCACGCCGGAGAACGTCAAAAACAGCGGTTAAGACACGTTACCTTGTTCGCTCACTTATAGTTTCGTTCTTTCTTTAAGGTCTTTCGTTATGCGTTATTTTGTCTTAAATGTCAGAGTACTGGCATCGACGGTGACAGACCACAGCTCTATCCTGAGGAAAATCAGGGGGGTGAAATCAGTGGGATCAGGAGACCGTTGGTCAATAAATCCATCAAACCATCATTTCAACACCAAGAAGAAGAAGAAGTAATGGCTCAAAAGCTACAATTTTGCTCAAACTGACATGAAAGCTTGCGAGTTGTGGAGCTTTACTTCATTTCCCTGGACGAATAAAGTATTTCTGAACCGATTATAGGGAGAAGCATGATTAATAGGCTTCATAGTGAAGGTTTCAGTTTGCAGAGACTCTTTCCTTCTGGAAGAGAGGAGCAGTGGTCTCAGGTGTGTGCAGTTGGTGTGTTCCCTTCCCTTCCCTTCCTTTTTTTTTTTTTTTTTTGCCTCATCATCATCCCAATCTTTACCGAACCCCCCATTCCCTCTCCCCCCCTCCAGTGAACACGGTGCGTTTTCCTTGCCTCTCTTTCACCTCTGTAGTGATTTCTCCTGGCCGTCGAAAGGTGAGATGCTAAAAGATCGATGCGCGCAAGCTGAACTGCGGTGGGAGTCATCGACACGACTCGACCTCTTCAGCTGCCGCCTTCCATTTCTGTCCCGAAGCGCAAACTTCCTCCTCGGGTGGAGAACGAGCCGAGGATGTCCCGAAACGTCGCGCCTTTCGTCTCTGCGGTTGCGTCCTGCCTTCGTCTGAAACCTCGGTGACCTGCGCCCCGCCGGCGAGGATCGTCTTCACCCCCTCATGTGCCGGACGCTTCGGTGGATAACAGCAGCTGCTATTGTTCAGGCTAATCCACGGATGTGATATGATGCTAATGAAGGGATGTGAAATCATTATCCGCGCCCTGCCCTGTGATTTTGCACTCTGAGAAGATTTGCACGCGAATCCAGCGATCGGGGGGTTAATCTTGCTTCGGTTTCGGGTCAACTTTATCATTATTATTATTTATTTATTTTTTTTCCACACAACGCTGCGTTTTCTCTCCGGCTGTGCCGCTCAGTGTGTGCGGCTGCTTTCCCCGTAGCGCGTGAGGGCAAGCGCAGACGTTCTCTGAACGTTTGGGAGCGGCTTCATGTATTTCCAGGTCAGAATTTGAGATCCTCAAAGGCAACATTTGCAAACAAAAGCCGACCGGCGAATGCGGGAAACGCAGCTCTCACCAGCGGCCGTTCGACAACTCTGACAGAGAGTCAAGACGTTGAATTTCCTTTGATTCGTAACCTTTTACCTTGAAACGGGCTAATTCTTGCGAAACTGTGCGTCGGAGCGTATATGTGAAAGATCAAGGCCAAAACGTCGCTTTCCCTGCTGCTCTTTTAACTTTCAAATCGGGCGTTTTTATGCATGCCAGTTGCAAATTCCTCGCTTGAATGTACGATTCATGCAACCGACTCTGGTCCTTTGACCGGTGAGCGCAACAATGAGGGCAGGATCCTCGCATGTATTTAAAAATCTGCTTGATTCTCCGTTTTCATGCACTCGCTTTCGATTTTTCATTAAAACACTCTTGAGGTTCGGCAGCTCAGCTCAAACTTTTTTCTCAGATGCAGTTAATTCTGATTTCACTTTGCCGCCTACAACCTCAACAAAATGTGCTTTTTTTCCCCCCCTTTTTCTTTTTTCTTCATAAATTGTCAGGCAATTTTTGTAGCAGCTTGTTTACCTTGGCGCAGATGAAGAGAGGATTAGAGTTTAGTCCAGTAACAACCAGTCGCTCCCGGGGGGGACGAGCCGTTAGCATGAAGGAAGGGCTAAAACTCCACTGCCGCCTGTAATAAGCCCCGACTTTCTGAGATAATTAGAGCGGTTTATTATTTTTGACAGGACCGCGGAGGTCAGCCCGCACCACGAGAATGAGAATGAGCTGCGAAAAGGCGAATCCTCGCCTCGCATTCGGACGTTCTTCGCCGCAAAGGAAAGGAAGTCTGGTCGCCATGTTGAATTCGCCCCACGCTCTGCAACCTGCCTGAACCTGACTGCGGGAGTTTGGATTGAGCTGATGGAGCAACCGGTGGTGGCGGCATTATGCTGTGGGACGGTTTGCCAGCGCTGGTTTGTAAAATGACCAACATTTAGCTTTATACTTTGAATATTTATATGTTCTTATTAAACATGGGGAACCAATATTTAGTTTTATACCTTTTTGTCTCTTTCTATTGGCACTTTGAAATGACTTGTTGCTACATAAATGAATTGACTTTACCTTGAGTCAGACGTCCGAAAGCTGAGGTTTGACCCAGGACGACGAGGGTAGACATTGTCCCAAACGGCTGAAGGAGAGAAGGACTGAGATTTGCAGCGGCCTAGTCGAAGTCCAGACTCTCGGCTGACTGGAATCAGAGAGAAGAGGAGATAAGGATGTTTAGTTGTGGAGTCGGTGTATTTATATCAGATCGACAGCCTGATGTAAACGCAAGTTAAGGTAAGTGGCCCAGAGATGTTTCTCCTCTTCCCTGACATTAAACGGGCCGCGGCAGGGAAAACAGGCCAGGAGCCGCCTCTGCGTTTCCTCGTCAAAACACAGGCGTGAAATCCTCCCGTGGCTCCGTCCCGCCGCTAATAAGCCCGACACACTCCCCAGTTACACGCGGACAATTGCGGCAATTTCCTCTCCCCCCCCCCCCTTAATCATCTTTCTCTTTCCCAGTGATAAGGATGTAACCAACTGCGGAGGTGAAGTTACATTCTAATAAAGTCAGACGGTTAATAATGTAATCTTAAATTACGCAGTAATTACCACCTCTCAGTCACCGGGGGAACGCCGCGTAATTCAATCACCGGCCCCTGTGATACTGTACCGACGGTGAAGCGAAAAAGAAAAAGAGCCGCGTTATCTGGGTTGTTTTACACTGGAAATGAATAGCCCGACCCACTGCTGCAGTAATTAGCCAGCTCCACTCGGGCTGCGTTATCATCCAGGGGAGGCCTTATCCATCTCAGGCTGTAGAAGCTCCAGGGGGCCGTTGGGGGCCCCCTGGGGGGTGACGAGTCAACGGGTCTGGGCTCAAACACCTGTGGATGTTGTTTCCGCACGCGCAAAACGTGCGTGGGAATTTCACGCGGAGGGAGGATGGCTTTCCGTGACACGGCAGCGAAACGCAATCGATCATTTATTCATAAAACGGGGTGATTCCTTTAGAGCCACGGGTGCTGGAGACAAATCTAATGCCCCTCGGTGGGTTTTCCCCTGGAAAAAAGGAGGAATTAGATTTGCGAACCGGGAAGTTTCATTTGTCCAAGACGGGCTCCGACTCTAGTGAAGGAAGCTTTTGAAGGGATGTGAATCCATACTGCGGTGCTGACTCAGCCTCACACCCACCGCCTTGTTCCCCCCCACCCCCTCCCCCTATTAGCTCAGACACATCCCCGCCTCTCCGCCGCACCGTTTCTGCTCGTTTTCACCTTTAAACCAGCAGACGAGCCTCAAAGCGAAGCCGAGCAGTTTAAGAGTGCAGCCTGGACACCTTGACCCTCACCCCCTCCACGCACACTCCCTCCTGCAGGGAGGGCTCCTCTGAAGAAGAGATGGGTGAAACGGATGACAGGCTTCGGCAGATGGGCCAGGTGCAAGGCCAAGTCGACAAAAGGGAAGAAGCAGCTGCAGGAGCCATCAGGGCCCTTCCAATTTACTGCAAAAGATGAGCTCTGGATGGGGTTTCGGTCTCCTTCAAAACATGAAAACAAATAGATTTTCATGTCACGCTGTCAGGGAGCTGACGGGAGCGTTCGCGCCTCGGCCCGGGCCTCAAGACGCATCTGTGCTTGGGCGGTCACGCCGGCAGCCGGTCCGGTTCACGGGAGGAACAGGTAGCGGATAAATCAGACGCACGTGCTCTCGTTCGCCACGCCGACGGCACGCAGACGCCCGAGCGTGCAGCAGAACGAGGCAGCGGGCGCGCAGACGCAAGCGGAGCAGACGACAAGAGTCTGAGTTGGAGGTGTGGATCATTTGGAGGTTAGATTTCCGCGCCTTTGCGGGATTCCGCAAATGTGGATGGACCATCTGCAATTTGTGTTTAAGCCTCCAAAATTCCCACTGTGAATGTTTGTGAGTTGATACACACACCTCAGCCATGCAACTTAGTTTTTATAATCATTAACAATTAACAGAGGAAGAAGCTTAAGAGGCTTTCCGCCAGTCACCAAGTCCAAATCCAACAAAGCAAACTTTTTTCACAAAACATCAGGAGTACATCCCGTCATTTTGGTTCTTTTTTCTTTAAGGATTTGGATTTTCTTAGGTCCATGCTGACCCAGCCTCACACTGCGATCCAAAAAGACTCAGACGCCAGGAACCGTCTTTGGCTCTTACGCTCAAGTCCTTTCAGATTTGTGTTGAACTGGACAAGGGCTTGTGACCTCACTGGTCCGGTTACCCTGCGGAAACATTCTTGCTTTGCTTTTTTTGTTGGATTGCTCTCTTCAACAAAATGCCGTGTTAGTCCGTGTTTAGCTTGGAGGACGGAATCAGGTCTCCAGTTTCAGACGACAGACCACAGTCCATTCTCAGGCCAAGACTCACAATCTCATGTGCTTCTCCGAAACCCACAAGGGTTGCTGAATTGTGTTTTCCATTGTCGGTTTTGAGTAAAGCAAACATGAGGCGAATGAAATCAAAACACAAATAACTGAACAGAGGGAATGAATCCACAAGCAAAGACTCCAAACAGGATGGGATTCGGAACGATGGTGCGTAACGCCATCAAGTATTGTAAGGTGTAATGTAATTGACACCTCAGCTGATGTGATAAAAAAAACCCTCCATATCGGCGTCAGTGTGTCAAACTGCAGCTCTGGACCCGCATCAGATCTTTATGGTGTGCGTCTACACACTGGCTGCCTGTCTTGATGGAAATCGCGTGTTTTATGGCCTGTGTTGCCACTTGCTCCCCCACCGGCCCCACCGAAGCCGCGACAGCTGAAGCCACGTCTGCCCGCGACGTCAACCCCGAACGCACACGCGCCCGCTGTAAAGCATCCGAATCGATTTCTTTTAAAAACCTGTTCCCCACCGCCTTATTGGGCGGTTTTAGAGATATATGATGTACCTTCAGCATCAGAGAAGGATAAATGGATGGCCGGCGGAAAGATCATTTGTCCGGCTTGATGATGCGGTGGGCCTGTCAGCGCCATTAGTGGGAGAAGAAAAAAAACGGGGGGTTGGGGGGCAAAGCTAGGGGGAACCTCACCCCATTTGGCCCCAACATGCTGCACGGCTGAAGCTGAGCTCAGGGGGCATAAATCAAGATGATTCTCAGCACGCTTTGACCTCTGACCTAGACACAATTCACACCGAGATGAGACACAGAGCCGCAGAAAGCAGAAAGCGAGGGAGTGACATAACACGGGAAGGTGTAGCTCGGTGGCTACACGTGTGCTAATGTGTGCATCGGTTGCGATTAGTCACCGCTGTCGGGATTGAGGCGGTCGCCTCGTCTAAACGCTCCGTCTTTACGAGCCATTAATCCTCCACTCGGACCGTTTTCATTACCGCCAAACCACGCTTTGGAGCCACCAGCTGCATGATGCTGCATAGTGGAAATTAATAACCCAACCACCCCGTCTCTGCCTTACCGTTGCCCCACCGAATCCCCCCCACCGCACGCCCCCAACCACTCTGGGCTTTGCATGACGGGAGGCAGGAGAGAAGCTTTCCGTTTTCAGACACCCTTTCTTCTTGTCTCCAGCTGCCGCTGACTCCCCAAAGTAAGACAAACAGCTCATCCTGAACGTTTAGAATTCCCCTCGCGCCTCGGCGCCGGGATGTAGCCTCAAGCGAGTGGCAACGAAGAGAAAGAAAAGGACGGTGACAGAGACGGAGAGAAAGCAAAGTGAGGTCGGGTTCTAGCGGGTTTATTAATTCTTCACAGAGTGGAAAATCACCCATAGGGTCCCATCAATAGCCTCTAGGTTCCCTCTTAGAGCGCGGAAAGGAATTCCAGTTTGCGCGGAACATCGTCTTAAGATTTCAATCTGACACGCTTAGAAAGGACAGAAGAAACTAAAAATGACAAAAGGCAGTCAATCAACAAAACAGAACATCTGCATCCGTCCAGAAACAAAATCATTAACAGCTGTACAGTTTCCAGACACGTTGGGGTTTACAGTCAAGAGCCTGATTCCTCTGTCGTCCGTCTTGAAGAAGCTCAAAACAAAGAATGACTAGATGGAGAACTTTGGTTTTTTAAGAGATGAAACCTCTCCTTCCATCATCTACTTGTATAATTTTTCCATTTTCTTACACGTTTCCTTTGCTGTCAAGTTCAAACAGGTGCTTGACAGCTCACCCTAACCACCTTATCGATTATGGCGTTTTGGCTTTCCCAATACGGAACGGTTTCGTCTTGCGGTAAAGTCAAACAAACGATTAAATATAAAAAGTCGGACAAAGGCAAAGTGTTGAACGCCTCAGCGGTCACCGCTTCGTGTCTTCTTATGAAACATCCATCATTTCTCCTAGAGAAATGACCAACACGTCAAAGCGAGAGGAAGCGCCGAAAAGTTGGACGTGGTATTTTTGTTTGCAGCTTGCCGTCGGTGAAGAGCCTCTCTCATTTCCTGTCCGGCACGTTGTGGACAACATACAGAGGAGCCTCTGCGATATGAATTGTTGTGGGTGATCCATCACCTTCAAGCTAACAACACAACCAGAGGGAAGCACCAGGAACTTTGCTGAAGACAAGTTTGGAGGTTTCGTATCCTTCCTTAACATGCGTCGCTGTTTAAACTAGTCTGGAAATAAACATGCAGTCAATAAAATATAAAAATTCGATCCTGATCTTTGGATTCGTCAGGATCTCCTCAAAAGCAAATCGGTATGTTTTAATATTCGCTTGCATCTTTCGGCCGCTCCGCATAACGAAACGATCGGCGACGAGTCGGGGGCCGGGCCCGGTGGCCCCGCTCCGTGCGGGAGAGATGGTAAAGATGGCCGCCGCGACCTCAGCCCGGCGGAGAGGATTAGAGGAGGTCGCGCCGGTTTGTTTATCACGAAGATCGCTGCACGACACATCGCTTATGTGAAAAATGTTTGTTTTTGTTTCCCCTCAAAATTAATGATGCCGATGAATAAAAGTCTTTGTATGGTTTAGTTTTTGAACAATGTTATATTTAGAGTGATTATAAACACCAAAGCAAGAAAATGAATTGTCGGATCCCCTTCTGGACTGTGGCAGCTCATAATTATTTTGTCTCTTTATGTCCGGTGCCTTCCCCGGACAACAGGCTCATAAACTAACAAGATGGATGAGGCGTTTTCTGCTGTCTTCTGTTAATGATCTCATGCAGTTTTGGCAATGACATCATCGTGGACCTTCTGCGGTCATCAATCAGTCCAATCTGGAAGCTGTTATCCGACGCACTGGCACAGCCATCGACCCGGGACCGTCTTCAAGCTGCATGTGGGTGGGTGGGTGGCGGAGAGGGTTAGAGGGCAGGGTGGAGCAGTTTGACTTTACATGCCCGGAAAGTTCAGAGTACCTTGAGGCGGATTTGAACCCATGACCTCCCGGGTGTTGGTTCTCAGAGGTTCTCCTGTGCGATTGGCCCAGGGTTTTGGATTCTGGCCTATCCAGCGAGCTGATCTGCAGGGACCAGGCGAGCGCTAAGGTCTGGCCTCCACCGCTGCGGGCGATCGACAAGCAGCTGCGAGTGGAGGAAGACGGAGCAACAGACGGCTTTTTCTCTTCCTCCCAGGTCCTGCTCTGGCGCTGAGAGGCTTCGGGGAAGGTGTTTGTGCTACAGAGTGGCTTCAGTGAGGGACCTATTGTTCTCCTCCCAGAGGCTCTCAAATCAATACCTCATCTCTCCCGTTTCTCTCTGCGAGAGAGAAAACGGCGCCACGGAGGAAAAAGGCCCATCGACTTCACAGGGTTCGCTTTCATGATTCACGCCACTGAAGAAGAGAAAGAGGGAAAGGGGAAGAGAAAGTGGCAGGGAGGAGGAGGACACTGCGGGGGCCGGTGGTATAAAGACACTAGAAAAGGGAAGCGACCTCTGGGTCATCGCTCTCCTTAGCACCACACACAGTCGGCCTATCTATAGCCGGAGAGCCCTGGACGACTGATCTTATTGTCTTAGAGGAAGAAAACGAGGCTGACCCAGGGAGGCGTTGATGCTGTCAAGCTAATTATAGCTCATCCATTCTAGGAGTTCATCTAGCAGCTGCACTGAAATACTGTTCTCCCATCATACGCCGTCAAAGCGCCAACTCTGCGCAGTTTAAGACGCAAGTTGGATGTCCACAAGCCCTCAGGTTGATCTCGACGAAGACGACCCAACCGGGTTAAAAACAGCCACGACCTGGAATAAAAAAAAAGAAAGCCCAACAATCGAAAGTTCGTCTTGAACCTGGAAGCGCCGCGTTGGACGCTCATTCCTCCGCCACTTCGCCTCGCTTTCGGCGCGCCGCCGTGGATTACCGTCTTCCGCAAACGCGAAAAGGAAAATGTAATTCGCCTTTTCACAGTGGGGTGGGGGATGGTGGGGGGGGGGGGCATCTTTATGGCTTCTCCCTACACAGGTGTCTCTGCGTGAGTGCGCCAGATAGAGACAGAAAAGGAGCCTAAGATGTCTTAATGGAGTTATGCAAATGCAGGAGGCCCCATAATCCCTGGGCTAAGTATTCCGCCAGAGATGTGGACCGTACAGCTGCGTACAACGGGGGATCCGCTGCGCATTTCCTCTCGGCTTGTACACAGAAAGCTTTGATACAGCCATATATCTCAATCCAGGAGTTGTGAGTACCTACAGCAGTCCCCCCACAACCCCCCTACCACTCAACCCCTCCTCCATGCTACCTACCTGCTGCTTCCATCACCACACGTCTTGCCTCGCCAATAAAACTTATGATTTCTAGTCGCTGGCAGCCGTCCAGAGTGTATTCAAAACACACTTTCGGCACATGTGAACATATGCATCCGGTGTGTCGCTATTTATAATGCTGCCTGCGTGGGTGTTTGTTTACATGTTTATGGGTTATGCCATATGATTTTGTTCTCTGGAGAGCAAAAGGTTTCCTACGCTCCGCTGCTTCCAGGGGGGGTTTCAGATTTATGTGCAGGTTTGCTTTTATTGCGCTTTATGGTTCTCCGCCGGATGGGTCCGCCACGTCGCGGCGTTCCTGCTCTGCGACGTGCGAAAACGAAACGACGCGCATTAGCAGATCTCGTTTGCATGTCTCCGACGTCGGCAGGCGAGTCAGCCGACCCGCGGCGTCTCCTCCGCCGAGGGGGCGACCCCGGGTTCACGGGGAGAAAAAGGAAAGGAAGGAAGAGAGACGCATCCTCCCTTCTTTCGGTGACTCACACCCCCAGCGTGAGCGCAGGCCTCTACCCACAACCCCCTGCTGCTTGTTTAGAACAACAACAGTGGGATCTCAGAGGAGCTGGCAAGGAGACGGCAGCAGACAAAACAAGGAGGGAAAGAGGAGAGGGGGGCAGCTGGGTAAATTCTGGGATCTCTGCTTCGTGGTGAGGAAGGAAAACGAGTAGAAATGAAGTTAAAGAAGTTGGAAAATGGTACTTCCCGTGGCACTTTTTCCATATTTAGCATGCTACAGCAGCAACTCTAAGGAGTGAAGACTCCTGATTGGTTGTTCTTTTAACCGAAAGGGTAAAGAGCTCCAGAGTCTGTGAGGATTCTGTCATCTTTGGACACATGACCTTAGGTTCAGAAGAGACCTAGTCAAAGTCTTGATGGACAACAGCCAGTTGTTGGGGGTTGATCACCTTTTTTCACACAGAACCGGGCTGGTTTGGACGGCTCATCTCTGCTCTCAGAGCTCCTGCGTGTCGTCTGCAGGCGTCAGGACTTCAATCAACGTAAAGGCGAGAAAGTCGCAGGGTTGCAAATGAGATTCAACACACAACTGTTGACTCCCCTCCAATCTCATTAAGATGTGTTTAAGGATGTCTAATGGAAATTGATCAGTCATTAGGATCATCGCGGGTTAATCCAATCAATCAATGGCGGCTGATTGAGGACGGTGGCAGAGCAGAGCTCCGGGTCGGTCCCGACACTCCCGTCACCGGCAGCTCGGCCGTCGGCTGCGGTCACGGAGGACGGAAATGAAAAGATTCAGCTTCATCCCAAAGCGAACGTCTGAACAAAACGCTGGTTCGAATCTTCTAAATGACGTGTTGTGGGAACTAATGCCTCGTCACTCAAAGCTTGTCAAACATTTGAACCGATACAGAATCCAGATTAGATTTCCTGAAAACCACACTTTCCTCCACATTCACCCGCTGATGGAGCCATCAAGTTAAATATTTTTGTTCTGCAGGGGGGAGCCGGCCCACGCCACTGCTGGGTGATTGGCTGAATGATCCCGTCAGTCCGGGTCAGGGCTTGTGGTGTGAGAGGGTGGAGCTAGAGGCTGCGGGTCAGCAGAGCAGAAGCCCAGGGCTGGTTTCTGACAGTCCGCACGAGAGAGAGAGAGAGAGAGAGGACGAAAATCTATAACTGTGTTCACCATGGAAGGCCAAGTGTTTTCTGAGTTTATAGGGCAGAGAAGATCACCTTCCAATAGTTTAATACAGCATGATGAAGAAAGGAAAGGTCCTCGTTATTGGCCATAAGACAATTATTCAAAAGCCATGAGATATTTACATGGACTTAAGTCGGTTGTGTTGTCTCAAAGGAATCAGGTGATAGTCCATCTCTCATACCAGTAGGTGGCAGTAACGCACACCTTCAGTTTTCTTGCTAACCGCCAAAAAAACACCAAAAGAAGAAGTAGAAGATTAACTCGCTCAATACCTGTTTACGTTTATGTTCCACTTAATCTACATCGTCTCCAAAGCAACCATGAGGTGAAATGAGGAAAGTATCAGTGGTGTCAAAGAGTTTATATTTTATCAGACGCATTCGTATCTGAAAGATGAGATCCATGACAATGGAATTGATAAACAAACCGACCGACCAACCAACCAACCTTTTAATTTAATCGCTGGAGTCACTAATTAACCAAACCATTTTATCAAACAGTCAACCAACCTGCTTGATTAATTGATCAACCAGCCAACCATTCATACGTCTCACACAACTAGCAAATAAACTGGTTAAATAGCCAATCAAGCAAGAAGCAAATGAACCAATCGACGAACAAAGTGAGAACCTGAACAACTTGCCCTGTTAATGCGGCAGGACTTTCATCCAGTGGCTGAATCAAGACTTTTCTGCAAGCTTACAGTTTAGAAACCGTCTCTAAACAATCTTAAATTTAGCTTGAGTGTGACAAAAAGTCAAGACAGGGCCCTGGAAAACCAGATGCTCCGAGCGAAGCAGCAGGAATGGAGGAGACGACGAAGGAAGACGTTTGTTACGTTGAGTCACTTTGCCATTTTATGGAAGCCAACATTAAACAGCATCGAACGTTTTCTGTTTCCCTGTGATCAACCGAAAAGAGAATAAAGAGACAATCTTCAATGAATCAGTATGGATTTTTGACTTGATGCTATTCCCCCATAGAGACGCACAAGGAAATTAATTGGGGACTCAGGAAAGGGGACAGAAAAGGTCAGAGGAAGGAACGCCGGGGGTAAAAACCCCCGACGATGTGGACGACTCGCGTATCGCCATGACCTTTTTGAGAGTGAAAATCGGCGGCGGCGTGTTAAGTTCCTCGAACGTTTCACCGGTAAACAGAAATATGTAAAGCGGCGAGACCCGACATCTAGACTTGATTGAATAAAAATGCTGAAAGTACTCCAGGTGAGGCGAAGTGAGCAGACGATAATTGAGCAACCTTTTGCGCCAAACGCGCGCCACACGAGTGTTTTTTTTTTTTTTTGTCTCTCCCCCCGTTTTCCCCAACCCCCCCCACTTAACCCTGCCTCTCCACAAATGTTTAAAGGGCTTCATTCTGCTAAATTGTGCTTAAAAAAAGGGCAAACTGCACTCATCCTCGCTGCCGGTGAAGTAGAGAAGCAACCAAAAACAAAAAAAAAAAGCCCAAGAACAGGTGAGTGACAGCGTGGCCCCTGCTTGCTAAGGCACTCCACTGAATTATTTAGCTCCTGCATAAACATTTCCCTCCTGCCACCGGGAAGGAAAAGGCCTCCTCTTCCTGAGTTATGACAGTAAACCAGGTTCGGCGGCGGGCCTCTTCAGAAATAATAGGCCTTTAAGGGCTGGAGTTAAAGCGGAGGAGAGATTCTCCCTGACAACTCGCGCGGCAGCGGGGTCCGCAACCCGAAGCGCCCGAGGGGTCTCGGGGTGGTAATGAAGGACCGTTCTGCTTACTTCATAAACTTGTCACATCTCCTTTCCCATTTTATTTCCTGATCAAACCTGATTACCCCCTTCAACTATCCTCCCCCCCCCCACCTCTCCCTCCGCTCACCCAACACTTCCACGGCGCGGGTCAGTTCATAAATATATCAGTTTGCCGTCCCTTTAAAAAAAAAATTTGCTGCAGTATTAAAAAAAAAAAAGGCGGCGCGGGAATAAAATATGGATGAGGTTGCCGCGGCGCTCCGGGTGTGTCGAGCGTGATTTAATATGAAGGACAGGCCGCGCGGCGAGGGACGGGAGATTACCGGCGAGAGCGCGGGCCGACGGCGTGACCTCTGACCTCTGAAGAGCAGCCGGTCGGCTCGCCGACGGAGCCCGACCAATTAGCGGCGAGAGGACGGAGCCTCGCCGACCAATCGGCCTCGACGTGGGACAGCAGAGACAATATTTCAGTTGGTTTCCTTTAATTGATTCATGTTGATCGGCTGATTGAGGCGTGGCTGATCGGCTTACAGGTTGATCGGCTCATTGGTTACTGTGCAGGTGGGTCGTTGATCTGATCTGGTGCAACAAAATGAACTAATTGCTCCTCTAGTTGATTTGCTGGACGTTTGGTAGATTATTGACCAATCAGTCAAACCGGACCACCGCTATCGAAAGCAGCTGCTCTCTTAACGTATCCCGGTTCATTTGCTTGTGATTTATGAAGGTCTTAATTTATCCAAGTTTTCTATGCGTTTCTCTCTCTGGACCCCCAGGACAGGAAATGGTTTTTCTTTGGTTTAGTGGATGGAGGTTTATGGGCCGTGAAGGCAGTAGAATCGCCTCCAGAACCTCCTGATGTCGTTCGCATTGCTGGCTAATGGTTGAACAGCAACTCTTTACTCCTCCCCTTGTTTTCCATCTTGTCTCCCATCCCTGACCTCAGCGTGCCACCCCTCCCCCCCCCCACTGTGCATCGCTTCTCCTGTTTTTGTGCGAAAGTGGCAGCACAGAAACTCCCTGTCAGAGCACAAACGTAGAGCCGGATCCAGTTTTCTCGCGCGCCCTCCAAATCTGCTGAGCCCCGACAAAAAAAAAACAAAAACAAGGCAAACTCCTTCCTTCTCTCGAAAACTCAAAGAGGGGGGCGCGGGAGTCGCTCCCGAACGCGGCGACAGCAAGCGCCGCCTCCCCGCCCGCCTCGGCGAGTCGGGAGCTTCGCTCTCTCAACTGGAAACCTCATTTCCACCACAGAGGAAGAAGCCGGCTCTCCCCACTTCCAGCTCCCCGCATTTGCATTTCTGGTTAACAAACAATCAGGCAGAAAGCCGGCGCTCCTCTCTCTCTCTCTCATTACCAGCAGACACGCGACTCGACTACGACCAGGTGACGGTCGCCAAAGATTTGACTCGAGTAAGCGGAAGCATCATAATAATAAAAAAAAAGTATGTGGCGAAAAGCCTACTAGAGTACAGTAGACTTTTCGCGGTCAAGTCAAAGTACTTCCTGCTTTGACTTGACCTTGACCTTCGGCTCCATCGATCTGCCCACCGCCTTCCTTCTACCTGCCAAAGACAGCCAACACCGTCCCCTCCCACAGCAAAATGCTGCCACCACTGTGCGTCGTTCTTGGGGGTGACCTCTTACTGTGACGCATCACTTCCTGTCACAATAAAACACGTCGAAATGTTGCGTTGCGGTTCTGTGGTTGTAATATATTCAATCTGGATGGGAAGCAGCTGCTGCACAACACACACACACACGCACACACACACACACACACACACACACACATAGAGTCTGCAGCTGGCTGGATGACACATTATGGATGTGTTAATTCATCCCCTCTAAGTTGGTGTATGGTGTCTGCTGCTGGCCGTTCATTAATAGTCCTGTTTTAATTAGCCATTAATGAACCCACTCCCCATGTCACAGATAGGACATAAAAAGTGTCTGTGTGTGTGTGTGTGTGTGTGTGTGTGTGTGTGGATTTGTTAGCACGTGGACAGCTCCATTCTCCCTCAGTGGCTGCAGAACAATTGGGGGGCTGAGGGGCCCGCTGCTAACTTCTGCGCTGCAAGACAATGGCAGCCAGGGGCCCCACCCAATGTGATGCTCCACTGCCCCTACACACACACACACACACACATACATAATCTGAGCCCAGCTCTCCAGTCCCTCCTGAAAGCGGCACCGCTGCGTTTGATTGGCTGCGGCGGCGCTGGTCAGAGTCCACGGCGACAGAGAAGGGATTAAATATAATTAGCATGAAGAATGAAAACAAACAAACAAGGATAGGGGACGGGGGTCAGAGAGGCAATCCGTCAGTCTCTCTTAATTAGCGTTGTTTACTCGGCGACACTTTCGGATCCCGATTCCGCGTCGGGGGGACACGCGTCACTCCGTCCGCACCGGGTGCACCGCGGGGAACGCGCACCGACGCCAAGCGGCGGCCTGTGGAGGTTCGAGGCATCGGATCTCAATCACCAATTAGACTCGGAGAAGAAAAAGGCAAAAAAAAAAAAAAAATGATGAAAATATTCTCTTCATAACCTTCGGGGAAATAATCACCCCCCCTGAATCAAATGGTCGGTTGAAGGCGATGGAGCCACCAACTGAAAACTTGGGACTCTCGATTCTTTCGCTTCATTTCAAGTCGACCACACTGGGGGGCGCTTTCAACCATCAGGAACGCTGAGGCAATACTTTGACTAGGCAAGTGGGAAAACTGGGAGTTTTGGGATTCTTGCCCAACTCCTCCCAACAAGTGAACATGTAAGAACATTTTCACACGTCCAACGGAAGTAAATGATTATCAAAGCATTGGAAGAAAAAAGAATAATAATTTCCCTAAAATGTTAGCCAAATACGTCAAATACACAGATAGCTTTAGAGCTAAATGTATTAAGCTAACTGCTAGCTTAATGCAGCGTAACATCAAAACAAACCATCTTGAAGAAAATGACAAACACAACCATCCTATAAACCTATAAGGTGGACAGAGCTAGCTTAAAAAGCAGCTAACGTGAGCTTAGAAATGTAGCTAAATGCTTATTAAAATGTTTGCAATAGTAGATTAGTTTTTTTATTGCAATTTATTGAATGTGTTTGCTTTTACCCTCCATGTTACATGGAGAAAATCTCTATTTTTGCAGCACAAAAAGGCTGCGATGTTTTGACTCCTGGATCCCATTTGATGAAATTCTTGAAAAACTGAAAAATTCAGCAGAGATTTAGAATCCAGGTTTATATATATATATATATATATATATATAAAAGCATCTCCTGTGATTTGACTCTACTGGAAACTATCCATCCTAGAGTTCTTGGTAAGCATTTATTTATTTATTTTTATTCCAGTTCAAAAGTGAAAAAAAAGTTGCTGAAGGGTTTTTAAAAATTTTTCTATTAAAGTTTTCTGCTCCTTCACGTCTCCGCGTCCTGTTTGCAGGGAGTTTTCCCACCGAAAAAAAAAAACTCGGGGAGCTCGAGGCACGCGGCCGTTTAGAAGCATTTCTGCCACCGGGTCCAAAAAGCCCGAGGCCGCATCCGCGAATTTGTAAAACAAACCTTTCGCGGGGCAGGAAGTGCGTCTGCAAAGCTCTCCCTCTCGGTCGAACTCGACGGGACGCACCGGCGAGGGGGAACAGCAGACTATTGATCTGCACGTGTATAAATATTTGTGATGAGATGATTGATGATGGGATTTTCAAATCTCTTTGGCGCTGCAGAAAAAAAAAAAATGAAAATAAATAAATAAATTGCTTTCGCCTCCAAGTGTCTTCCCATCCCGACGCCGAGCGCTGGCCCCCGGGGGGAACTCATAGCTGCAGTGGGGGGATAGGGGGGTCAGTGAAAACTGGGCCGAATCAGAGTGATTAAGGATCTGCAAATCAATAACTGCTTTATATTAGATTTACTTACCGTCCGCGGAGCGCGGCGAGTCAGCAGAAAGATGCGGAGGGGGAGTTGGGGGGGGGGCGGGATGGAGCCGGATCCCGCTAAGCGTCGACAGATTGGGGCGCTGGTAGAAATCGTTAGGCTCACATCAAGTCTTCCAGGCGTGATAAGATAATATAATCATCTCTGAACGAAGCAAAGGGGGCGAGGGCGGCCCTTTTGTTTCTGCTGATCTCAGAACTTCTTCCGTTTTGTGGAAAAAAAAAAAAAAAAGCCCACAAATAAAAAACGAACTCGAACCCCGTCAGGGATCAGATTCGATGGATGGAAGATGATGCGACGGGGGGCTTTTGTTTTCAATAAGTCCCGGGGATTAGCGAACGAAATGACCGAATGCACCCGGATCGGACGAAAAATGGGATTCTTGTAGAAATAAATGATTAAAAATAAAGAAGTAATCTGTGGTCTTTACAGAGCGACAACTAGAGCCGTTTTCAACTCATCTGCATGTCGTAACTCAAGATAAGCTTGAAGAAAAATTCCCCTTTTTTAAAATATTTTTCTTAAATCTTCTGCTAAAACAAATGCAAAATGAGGTTCAAAAGTTGAGTGGAAGGAAAAAAACAAAAAATGTGTTCGGAGAAGCCGGTGTGACCGCTGCCTTGCAATCAGAACGCTGCGTCTGAGCACATGTGCGGAAAGTTCGGTGGAAGGAAAAAGTGTCATTGGGAAATGGTGCTTATAGCATCATCCCAGAAAGTTTAGTGGAAGGAAGAAAAAAAAAAATTAAATGCGGAAAAGAGCGTCAGGGTTAGCAGTCGCTTTGAGACAAAGTCAAGTCAAGAGTTTGCATCCGTGCGTGTTAATGGAAGGTTTTGTGGAAGGAAAAACAAAAGCACACCCAAGAGCAGCTGATTCATCTACAGCTTCAGTCGGCGCTTCTTCAACATGTCATGCGATATCAATGTGTCATATTTATGTAGCTGAATAATTTAACATCTTCCTGATGACATCCCACTGTTGGAGATCCACCTGCAGTCGGGAAATTAACTCATCTCTGGGGACAATTGGCCGCTCTCTCCTTGAACACACACCGCTGCCGTTACTGCTCATCTCCATGGCGACACCATGCGCACGCCCCCCACCCTTTCCCCCACCACCACTGTTCATCTCACAGTAAATCTAAATAGCTGAGCGCCGTTAACCCGCTCACCTCTTCTTTAGCTGACTGTGGGTTACAGAGGGGGGGGGGGGATGTTTGTTAGCACACAGCAGAGCTGGGGTCATCCTGCGGGGCGGCGGGGGTCATCCAGGGGACTTGCATCCATGGAGCTGTCCTCAGGTCGTCTCCAGCGTGGCGTTGTGGGGCCGCGGTGCGCTTCACGCCTCTGATTGGAATCAATCAATGAAGCCGCCGGAGCCCGGCCGAACCCGGCCGACTTGGTTAAATGTTATTGTTGGGAGCCATTACCCCCACAATCGGTCCGCTTAATGCGAGAAAATGACATTCATTAAACGGCTCCGCGGGGAGGCCCCCGGGGGCCCGGCTGCAGCTGACCCTCATTCACCACCCAGTCAGTGGGGTGTGAGGAGGACGAGGGGGGTGGTGGGGGATCGTGTCAAAGGCTCGGCTCCCCCCCTGAACCACCCGCCCGCCTCTTCCTTTACAAGCATCTGTGTGTCTCACAAAGTACCTGAGACGGAGAATGATCCGGAAAACCGGGATGATGACATCATCAGAGAGAGAGAGAGAGAGAGAGAGAGAGACGGAGGCCCAATAATGAGTCACACTGCACACACACTCTGATAATGTATATGAAACACTCCCCCCACTAGAGAGAGCGAGGTGGAGCAGTCGCTGCATCGTCAGATGCCGAGTCCCTGGGAGAGAATATTTCTGCGGGCGCCTGTCCGCCAACGCAGAGCCTCCCTTCCTTTGTCTGGCTCTCATTCGCAGCGAGGAACGCGGGGACAGCAGGCAGGTCGGAGGGCCACCGTGGCCCCCCGGTTATTTCGGTTCACACCGCATCGGGACCACGCAGCTGGGCAAGCGCCGTCACTGTGGAAGGGAGACCCTTCAGCATCTTCCATGTCTGAAATACGAGAATTTATTTGAAGTCCGATTTTTTGACTTTCCTGGAAGTCGAAGGCGCATCGACTGAACACTTACTGGAAAGGGGGGGGGTGAATATTTATTTTTGACCGATAAAAAGACATTTTGTTGATCATAGCTGAATAGTAGAGTTAAATATAGTTTTCATATGCACTGAAAATCTCCCTAGGATTTGTTCGGTCTTGTTTGAGGTGCCAACAGGTTGAACTAGACGCTTAGCTAAAGCTAGCTACCTTCGGCTAATTCATTCACGTACAAAATATAACATTTTTACCAAAAAACCCGGAACATATCTGGATGCGTTCCACTTGTTACTTCATAATATTGACAAAAGAAAAAAAAAAAGCATATATGTGGCTAGGGTAGCTGCATAGCGATAGCTTAAATGTTAGCATTCGTTAAATATTCGCTGATAAAACGTAGCTAGCTGCCCGACGAAGACGACCACGAAAACAACACACTAAATCTTAAACGTACGCTTGATAAATAAAGCGTTGCTACCAATTGTCAACATTACCACAAGGACAGAACAAGGTCGGGAAAAAGGGGGTTTTGCCGAGGGAGAGGGGTCGTGGTTCAGCTATGCTAGCTTGATTTTGACAGCCGTAGCTCTGTGTTTTAGTTCAACGAAATGAAAATAAGGCGACCCTCACGCCAACTCTGACAGATCATCAGTGGAGCAGGGGGTTAAATGAGCCAATCAGCCACCGCTGTGTTAGATTAGCTAACAGCAACGACAGCTAATCAACCATAGCGCGCTATTATGGACTGACTGTTCTGTTTCCTGGACGTTTCAAGTTACGTAACTTAAGTTACGACGGCAGGAGTCCCTCCGCTGATATTGACCTAGCTTAGATGTCGTGTAGCTAGTGGTTAGCCGTGCTGGTAGAGATGACCAGCACTGCCGGTTTGACCCATTAACATCAGGAATTTGTAGATTCCCAGGTAAAATGGCAGCATACGGGGAGGGAAACTACAGAAGAGCCCAGATTTGGGGATCAGACAGAAATCTAATACAGTAATTACACAAAGCAATAGTTTAATGACATTTTCTCGATACTAAAATTGCAGACGGTGCAGTGTGAGCCTGGCTCATCAGAGAGAGGTGCAATAATTATCACAGGCACCTGTTATGGCACAGAAACAGGTGGAGCTCCAGCGTTTGTGATCTCACATCTCAACGGATATTATGGGGACGACGCGCACTCGTCTGTGCGCCGCTTCCATCTTTGTGCCAAGAGGCTAGGCGCGTGCGTGCGTGTGTGTGTGTGTGTGTGTTGGGTGCTGAGTTAAGCCTCTGATTGAGAAACAAGCCACAGTAGCAACATGCTTTGCTGATTCCCCCAGCATCTGTCTCAACCAGCATGGGGCTTCCATGCGTGAAGGAGGAGGCAGCTACCGAGAGACGCCGCTCCTTCATCTCCGCTTCCTTTCCTCTCTCTATGGAGAACGAACATCTCTCTTTTACTCTCTCTCATGTCTGAGAGGAAGGCTTTCAGAAAATATTTTCTTGCTCTGCCTTGCAGGGGGACAGACCTGTCCAAGGTTGGACCCTGCCTCTCACCCAATGACCCCCAGGGGATTGGAACACGGCTCCTTCAAGAGTAAGCCGCTACGGACGATGGATGGATAGTCAGTGTTGAGTCACACGGCAACAAGACATGCTTTTTTTTTTTACCTGAAAAATGACAAAGCACACATAAACGAAATAAATCCCACTTTTGGACATGATGATTAATACTAATGGCCCTCAAACGGCGGTCACATCCCAGGAGCCACCTACTCACTGTCTGCAGGTTGGCCAGATCCTGCTCCAAAAAGCATTTGAGTTTTCCAGGTCTGACAAAAACCCACAACTGGCCAACATGAGCAATCACCCAGAGCGGTATCTTGATGAGGGGTGGCATTGTTCTGGTCCACACGCCTCCTTGGAGGTATGAACAGGTCTGGGCTGGATCAGACCTTTGGGACTCTGATTTATTGCTTGTCTTTGGACTCAGTTGTCATGTTGATGAGGCAGTTGGACCAAGTTTCAGCTGTCAGAAACTTGGTCCATAACTGCAACGTGAAAAGATTCTGTGGCTGCGAATCAGCCTTCTGGATATTTGGTACGAGGTGGGACACCGACAGGTTTTCTCCGAGGTCGACGGCCTTCTGAACTCTACCGAACCCTTCCGAGAAACTTTTTCAGGGGAAGCTACTCCTCTGATTCCGGCCCTGCCGCGCCTCGTTGCTAGCAACGACGCGGAGCCGACGACGAGGAACCCCCCCCCCCCGCGTTCAGGCAAGAGCTGAGCAAACAAACAATAGAGAGCTTGTGTCAAGAGAAAGAGGCATATCATTAACACCAGAGATGTAACTGAAAGGAGCCAATCAACACCTGTTTCTTTACTGTTATCGCGCTCACACGTAGGGGGGGAAGAAAAAAAAACTGTCAGAGCATCCAATGTGACATTTTTACCATAAAATTCACAAAATGCCAAGCATTTAGAGCTCGGAGAATCTTAAAGCTTGTGCGGGGTTTATTCCTGAGAGGCCGGTGTTGCTCGAGCAAAAGCCGGGGGCCTATATAAAGCAACAATAAGTCGGTGACTGTGGTTCTTCCAAGCGAGTCATCTCCAGCAGCCAGTCGAGCTATCATTATCTGTTAAAGAGCCTTCGTCCCTATGGATCATCATTACGAGGCGCATTAGAAAATACTTTGATTAAACTCCCCTAATCCAGCGCAGACAGCTGCAGTCCATTCACAGCTGCCTAATCTCCCAGCCACTAAATACCACCGAGACAATGGGCAACAAATGACAAGTTATGTGAAAGAGAAGGGGAGAGAAAACAAAGCGACGGAGAGAGACAGAGAAAGAGAGAGTGAGAGAGAGAACAGATAATTCCCTCCATCAAAGGAGAGCGGTAAACAGCGCTCATGCCAGGAGACGGCTGATGCTTTCTCAGGAGTGAAAAAAACACGGGGCGGCGGAGAAGGAGGGATCGAGGGAGAGAGCGAGGGGAGGAACAGGAGGAAGTGTGCGGCGGAGGCGCGTCTCCCCACCGTCAAGGCTCGAGATGAAATGCCGCGCGCGCGGAGGAGAGAGATCTCTTTCAGCGCGACTACAAACAAGGCGAGGCTGCTGATGGGAGATGCTGCAATCAAGATGAGAGGGAAGAGACAGAGAGAGAAGAGAGTGAGGGGGGTGGGGAGAGAACCCCCCCCCCCCAGAAACTACTCCTCAATGGTACAAATCACCGCAGGGAGGTTATCAGGGCCGTCGGCAATCACTATAATGACAACATGGTGTGACATGATAGTTACAGCACTCATAGAAAATCATTCGCCCAGGCTGGGGAGGAGATAGGCAGGCGGGCAGCTTCATAAATACAAGTCTGGCTTGGAGAGTCACATTGTGTGTGTGTGTGTGTCTGCGTGTGTGTGTGTGTGTGTCTGCGTGTGTGTGTGGTGCTGCCCAGGTATTCAGTGACGAGTGTGTGAAGGATGAGAACGTGGAGGCGTGACCGCGCCGACTTGTTTGTTGTTTTCCTGCGGTTCTAAAATCCGGTTTGAAAATTAGACGTTCGACACACACACACACACACACACACACACACACACACACAAAAAGACATGCTGCATAATGTAATCTGTCACAAGGGCCCCATTGATGCACAGCACACCGACTAAAGTGTCGTTGCATTAATCAGCAGTCGCACGGATCGCCGCCTGACCCGTCCGCACGAACTCGGACCTGATTGCGTGAAACTTTGAAAACGCCGCACGGATCGTCCACAGCAACTTTCAGCGCTCGCGTCCCGAAACCCGGCGAAGACTTGAGCAAGGCGTTAGCGACGGTTCTCAAATTAGCTTTGCTAATTTACTACTTTGTGTCATTTAAAAGTAAATAAATGTTTTCCTCTCTGTGGAGCCCTGGTGTCCCTCAGGGCTCTGTGTGTGTCACATGGATCATTTCTATGCACGCAGACTCGCAGGAAAGTGTTCCGCTAACGCTAAACAGCTACACCAACGAGCTATTTAGCGGATGCTAATGCTACACCTTAGAAGACTTTGACCCTCAAACATAATTTACATGTCCAATAAAAGTTGTTGCTGCACGAATAGAGAGAACAGGAGAAAACAAAACTGCAGCCTTCAGCCCCTTCAAAATAAGAGCATCAATGTAAGTGTTAGGAACCAAAGCTTCTGCTTCGCTTAAAGTTTACAGAACAAAGCAGTAGTTTAGAATTTCAACTGGAAAACTGAATTGAGAGGAAGTTGAGTTGTTTTCTAAAGTTAGCAAAACTGCCATAGGTATGAATTGTTCTAATGATGCCGACGAACACATAAATCTCTGCATGGGAGGAAGATCGGGAGGTAAATGAAAGCGTCGCCCGGAACTGACCTGGTCACCGCATTTCTTAGCCGGAGCAAACATCATTAACATTTTGTTCCCACCCCCTCCCACACTCTCCACCCCGCCCCCGTCCCCGATGCGTGCAGCACTCTGGGTAATTTGCCGCGGTGCACCTGGATGAATCAAACATGGCCGCGCGCTCTGGGTAATAACCAGACCCAATGAAGTGAGGAATATGAACACGGCGTGCACGGCAACATTTCTTCCTCTTGCTGCATTGCTTCCTTCTATTCAGCCCTCCCCCTCCTCTTCCTCCTCTTCCTCGTGCTCATCACCCCACCCCCCACCCCTGCTCCTCTGATCTGCCTGCGAAGGTGTGCAGTGCAGCAGCAAGTGAGCCTGCGTGTATTATTACCCATCCACCCTCTTGTGTTTGTGGCGACTCGCCGTCCACTGTATTTGGACAGATGATTTGGAAACAAAGGAGGTCCAGGTTAATGCGGCTCAGCTTCGTGCGGGAGAGGCTGCCGGCAGGGGGTCAGGGGTCGGCTGATGGGAAAATGCGAAGCCGGTGTCGGACTCGCGTCTCAGTGTGGCTGTGTGTGGGCAGCGTGGAGGTCAGGGTGGCAGCGAGAGTGAGTCATGGCAACCGCACAGGCCTACACACACACACACACACACACACGCATAACTCGCTCCCCAATAAGCTCACAAACAAGGTGCTGAAGGGCAGCATAGATTTTATTTACAGAAAATCAATTAAAAGCTGCTTTCAGCCCACAGGAATGAGGCAAAAAAAAACAAAAAAAAACATTCTCCCACATTACGTTTGAGTCTCAGGAAACAAACTTGCGAGAGAAAAAATAAAAGTGTGGCGGCTAAAAAAATGTTCCTCCGATTTCAAATATGAGGTCAAAGAAAACGAAGGAAGAGAAACGACTGGAAGAGGAAGGAATCGGGGATCAAGTGCTAGTTAACCTAGATCAACTACACAGACTGATGATAGATGAATTTATGTTCAACCATTTTCTGACCTAACACTAAACCCTAATTTAACCATTGGTGTTGATGTATGGCTTGTTTTATGTAAAGACAAGAAATCAAAGAAAGGAAGAGACAATCTGGGGCGAGACACCAGCTCTCCGGTGGTAGCAAGTCCAGAAAATGCTAACCCAAGCTAACATGGGTTATACGATAAAACGACAACTTCTTCACCTTGAGCTGCTTTTCATCTCCAGTAAACTCGCCAAAGTCACTCCGTCACGACGAGGAAAGAGAAGCAAGCTATGTTTTCCGTATTGGGGTCATTTACCATGCAATAAACAGAGCTACTCAGGCAGCGTAACCTCTGGTCACTTCGTCTCCTCCCCAACCCCCCCCCCCATTTCCAGAGCTGCCTGCAATCATGAAAATGATTCCCGTCGCCACGGTAGCCTCCGTCCAGCGGACCGCAGAAGTCTGAGGCAGCAGTAGTCAGAAGCTATTTACATAATAACAGCTCATCATTCAGAAAGGACCTTTTATTTGCAGCATTAGAGAAAACTGTCGGGATGTCACCCTGAGGAGGTCCTGAGCCCCACGCTGGGGGGACGATGTGGCTCCAACTGGCGGGTGGGAGGACACCGAGGGCGGAGAGGGAAAGGAAACGGTCACGCAATGCTCCGACCGGACAAAGAAAAGAGCTCGAGTATGGAGGCTGGAAAGGTTTCGACAAGGCATTTGAATATTGACGAAGTGCAACATTTTGGCTTAGCTAACTTCAGCTAGGACGTCATTGCCTAGCTGAAGTTAGCTACACTTCAGCTAGACAACAAAATCTTGTTTATGATATTGTTCAGAAAATTCTCTTGGTCTATCGAGAACGATGCGGTAGAAGACCTCAACCCCGGACAAAAACTAAACCAACCTGCACCCAACCAATCATCTCAACCACAAAGCTACTAATAAACCAACCATTTAAACTGCTAACATATTTACCCATACAACTGACCAAACAAATCATCTAAAAACACACAACAACAACCAACCATCCAAATTACCGAACGAGCCAACCAACCAACAACCAAACCAAGCAACATTTTGCTAATCCATGGAACATAATTGGAAATTGTCCAAATTCAAAAGTCTAAAGAACAAGGATTGTTGAAAAACTGGGCTTTCCTTTGGGGATACGTTTGCTCTCGGTTGCCTCTGTGGATCCCGAATTCAAAGTTTTCGATTAACTTTCAGGATTTATCACTGGAAATAGGAACATGTCTAAAAGCCGAAGCCCTCCTGTAGCTTTAATTAATGTCTTACTTTATAAACATGTTGCATTTTCTTGTTGTTGCTTAAAACTTGTTGGATTTTTTTTTTTTTTTTTGAACAACGTTGTGTCTGTGCCCTCAGAACCTCCAGCTTATGACAGTGGCCAAATTTGACTAAATCCCTGTTTATGTGGAATCCAAGAGACGTCGATGTTGATTTTCCTCTTGTTTGAACAGGCAGGAAGCCAAAGCGCACACCGCCGTGAAGCACAATCTTCCTCTCTTCGCAACTTCCTGAACGTGTGACAGGATATCACCAGCAGCCACTCGACCCGGGAGCCGTTTCTCCTCATCTCTGCCGCTCCTCGTGGGCCTCTCAGCATCCACTCCTTTTCCCTCAGACTCCGCTCCTTCTGCGTCTCTTCCTACCCTCGTCGGCTCTCACATCATTTGACATCAAAGGGGCCGTGACAAGTCTCGCTGTTTACCCTCCCTAGCAGGCGCTCATTACAAAAACATCAAAATAAGCCGTGCAGAGAGGCAGGACGAATTAATGATCTCCCTGTGCCACCGGTGCCCTTCACCCCTCCCCTCTCCGCCGCCGTCGTCACCCGAGCGGTTGCCAGGCCATTTGATGCGGAACAAATGCACGTGGAGGCGAACGTGTAGCGGGAGACATATCGCCGCACACCCACGCGTGCTTTAGTGCCAAGGCCCGTGGCTGCTAACGACCGTTCAATTAGAGGACATTAGGGTGGCATTGTGAGGTCCATGCTGTGACCATTAGTAGCAGGAGAAGCGTGGGCCAAGATTAATCCCTCAGAAATGACAGTGAGGACCTGGCAGGTCACCGTCCAGTTGGGGCGGGAGGGAGAACGATGATGACAAAAAGCTGCAGATTGGAGGGGGGGGAGGGGGGGACCTGTCCTGAACTCGCCCTCCTTCGCAATTACAAGGGTCCGGCGCAAACCGAGCCGCGGAGATTGGGTTTTAAATCTTTCATTGCGTTATTAGCCGGTGCGACGTGGGCGCAGCCAGATCCAAACACTCATTAGACAAGCAGGTTGAAGCGGGAACCTCATTAGATCAAGTGATTTTATACACAAAAGCAGACCTGATTGTTGAATCAAAGCGCTTTGCCAATGCGTTGTGACACCGCGCATACATCAGGTTGCTCCCAAACACATGGCTTTCTCCATGCATGTAATGCCGGATTTTTATTTTGAAATTAATTCCTAATCTAATCTATACAGCCCTATTAATAACTATTATAAAGCACTCCCCGGTCATGAATTAATCAGGGATTGGTAATTAGTGTAAAATTTGAATGCATGTTGTAAACCCACATCAAGTGTCTGGCACTAGACGGAGGTGCCAAGCCATCGCTGTACTAATTAGTTTGCAATTATGTTTAATAAGTTCTGTGGAAGCCAATCATGTTGCAGTAGGGGAGCTGGGCTCTTCTGATACAGACGCCGTGGAACCAACACGGAGGAGCGTCTTTACATCCACTTCCTCGCATGTGCGTCCGCCAACGGCAACTTCGTCGAGCTCCACCCAACATCTGGAACATCTGGGCTCTTCCTCTTCAATCTGCCAGATGAACACACTGCCGGGGCGTTCCCAGTGTCTCTCCTGGAACTCGGGGGTTAAATAATCCAAACGCCAGCGCAAATTCCGAGATGTTCCGCGACACAAAGTTCGTCTATTGTTTGTCAATTGTTTTTAGACATTCGGGAAACCCTGGAAGACGAGACGTTCACCTTTCACCAACAGTCCAATAACTCTTTGGTGATAATGTTCAGTTCTCTTGGTACATAAGAAAAATTAAGACTTCAACATGTTGGATGTTCAATGAGGAAACTCCCATATTGCTCTGTTCTCTCTTGCGACTGCATTGGTTCAGTCTGGGTTAAGAGTTTGGGAAATTTATTTGTACTGAATTATCACATCTGAACGAGATTCAACATTAGGGCAGATGAAAAATACATAGAGGACAGCGGCTTCCCAGCGAGGATGGAAAGGATGCGTGGGTTTGCGCCCGGTAGAAGCGAAACGCCAGAGTTAGCAGCAGAAACCTTTGACTGGCTTGTTTCAGAGGAGTGAGCCACAGGTGGTGAACGAGGGATGAAAGGCGGCCCAGGCCCCTTTTAAAGAAGTGAAAACTGTTGTCTTTCTTGGTCTTCCAACTGAAATATTCCCGGGTGAGGCTTGGCAAAGAGCAGGTGCTTTCCCAGCTTCTTCAGGCAATGAAACGAGGCAACATATTAATGGTTAAAACTCCAACCGCTCGCTACAAAGATCTCCTCCTGGGCCTGATGGCAGGGTTCAGCTGGGACTGTTGGCTCGGGCCCTCAGCTCAAACAGCCTGTGCAGTGGTGTGTGTTGGCGTGTGTGCGTGAGCTCACAGTCACCGCGGTGCCATTTGGACCGGTGCCTGACACCCTCCGTGTTAATAAGAGTAATCAGGGCCCCCATGCCTGCTAGCGCACAGCAGAAACATGGCGCGGGCCCATGCAGCCACCTGAGCGTGTTTACCCAAAACACACACTGCCACCACCTCATCAGCCACACACACACACACCTCAGGAGCTAATGAGGGGGAAATGCAGTCGGAGTAGAATTGATCAGCATTGTCCGGCAACGGCGCGCAATCGATTGGGTTTCCCCCCCCTCATCTGTAATGGCTCATTAGCCGTGTCTTCCACACACAATCAGGTGTGATGCGGCGTGGCGCAAACAAATCACGGCTTTTCATTTCAAATTGCTCGCTGCGCTTCGTTTCGCAGAGAACCCCTTGGACGACATTAACAAATGCTGATGTGGAGCTTCTCTTGCGGTTTGACGTCAGTATTAAAAATCAGTGTGTTGAGGAGAACATGAAGAAGAGACTAAGCTATCCTCTCTGAACATGAATCAGCAGTTTCTTTAGGTGAGATCTTGAATGAGATCGACAAATAATGACAGAAAATGACAGAAAGTTCAAGAAAGTTGATCATCTCCATTGACGCCCAGGAAAGGTTGACCTTTGAAACGGTTCCGGCTTCGGAAAGACTTCGCAAAACCCGAGTCTATCACGTGAAATAAAACAAAATTCAAAAAACGGATCAGTCTCCGTTTCAATCTACCGTCTCTTCTCTCAGTTCTGGATGAGTGGAAAACTTTTTTTGGGATACCAACCGCAGATTATGTTGTTTCCGCTCTGTGTTCTCGAACGACAACAGCAACGTTGGAACGTCTGAAGTTCCAGGTTCCAACGAGACTGCCGAGCTTGTTCTGTACACACAACATTTATATTCGCCGATATTTCCTTGGACTCCTTGTGTTTTCCTTGGCATTCGTGTGTCTCTTCATAACTCATGCCAGAGTAAGTGTGGAGCTGATTTATTTGGAGCATCTGTTGGCCCTGCTGGACTGAAATGCAGCTGTGCTTGCTGGGAAAAAAAAAAGAAAAAAAAATTGAGCAAGACTTGAGAACAGGAGCTGGAGCGATGGTGTCAAAGATGGCTAAAAAGCAGGTTGGAGGGAGCAGGAGTCGGAGGAAGTTATGAAATCATTTTGGGGTTTATTTTAGCAGCAATTAGGGTTGTTTAGTCATGTAATAAGGGGGAATCTCTTCTTCTGGCTGGTAAGTTTTGAGGTACCGTTTGCCCAGATCTGATATTTTCCTTCCCCCCGGCTAGATGTGAGGGGCAGTAAGATGATATATGGGTTGTGGTTGGGCGGCAGCGAAATAACGGGACAAATCGGACTGGATTTGCATGTAAACCTGTAACTGGGCATAAAAGGCCAAAACATAGAGGTGTCTCATCTGATCCATGGCCAGACCGCTGCTTCCTGAAGCCCGCTTGGATGAAAAATTTCCCTTTCCTTCCCGCGCCCCCCACACCTCCGTCCCTGCTACACACAAGACAAGACTTAATGTGTGAAAAAGAGCAGTTGCCTGCCTGGAAAACCCTGGAGTCCTGAGGGATTTATCTAGAAAAATAGTAAAAGCTAGCACCTCAGAGATGGAGAGGAGGAGAAAGCCTTGGGCGGACCACTACAACCTTTGCTCTGAGCTTCCCCATTTGAACCCGAAGTGGTGAGAAGATAAGGAAGACAAAGAGGCAAAAAGACTCCACTTTAGTCTTCTTGCCTTTCAACTTCAAACTCTCAACTAGTTTGGATTCAGAGGTGTCCGCCGGAGTGTTCGATGGGGGTCCAACACATGTCTTCACATCCAAAGAGGCGCTTCACGGCGTGTCAGTCAGCAGAGGTCAATCAGAGATCTCTGATTAGCGGCAGCAAGGCAGGCTGCTATTTTCCTCCAAAGCACCCAAACTACCATGTAGATTGGATGCCATTCACCCAGGGGGCTTGTGTACACGGACAAACACATTTGCACCAGGGGCCCGATTGGCGTAATGACAGTAATAGAAGCTGGTCCGATGACAGACAACAGAGCTGCACTTTGGCCACCGGCTGACAAAGAGGGAAGTGGTTGGAAACAGATTTCCAGGTCGGGCCCCATTCGTCCCCTCAGCTGAAGGTGCTCATTTGCGAAGGTTGCAACGCTGGCAGGCAGGGGGCAATTTCCCTCCCATCAAGAGTGTGTTTAATTTTCCCCGTCCCATTTCAGCTCGTCCCTCGGGGCCACTTGAGGGCTACAATTGATGTTTAACGTCTCACTCGATGGTACATTTTCGGCGCCGGGTGGCTTCTTTCCCTCATCAGTTGTGATGCTCACACATCCGTCCACTGGGTTTACTCTTTCTACTGTCTCAGAATCTCCTGCCAGCTTCACGCCGCGTACAACCGCCTCACACCTCCGTGGTTTGCACACGGGAACAGCTTGTAGAACCATTCCCATCAAACATAACTCTCACGATTCGTTTTCTCTTCGAATTGCTCGCGTTGTTAGGACGGAATCTGAGTTTTGGTTTATTCTGCTGCCGTGTTTGGACTTATCACATGTTAATGAAGGTCATAGTTGAAGTCTTTCCGTCTTGGAGATGCTGCAGCTAACGTCTCCTGCTCATCAGATCCAGTCATCCCGTTGATGGGATGATGTTGATGACTGGGGTGATCCACATTTGCGTTGAATCTGCCGAGTCTCTCTATTCATTACATCCCGATGTCTCTAAACAGGGCAGAGTGTGATGATGTTAAGAGCAAACTGACCAAGCAGGGTGTCCAAGAAAATATCGTCTTCCATTGAGATGTAAACCAACTTGTGATTAATGTTTTATCATGTTTTCCAAACCGTGGGCTTGGATTTTGCAGCAAAGAGCTGCTGACTTGCAATTACGAACGTCACGACTCAGATGCATGATTCCGATCTCTGTTCAGCTGTTGTTGTTTGAAGCGGCTCCGGGTTTTTTCGGCTGCTAAGATCACACGCCGCTTTTACTTTCGGTTTGTCTCCAGGTGCTGGGACTTCAAACATCCAGATCTGCATTTATGCAAATCATCCCGCTCGCATGCGCACTCATCCTCCACTAGCAGCAGGGGTCCAAAACTAAGTCTGCGTCCCCCCCTTTGATTTTTATTTCTGTTTTTTTTTTTTTCCCCTCCTTCTGAAGAAGGCTTGAGAGGATTCAGCTCTGCTAAGTCAGAGGGAGAAGGCCCTTCGCTGGATCTTCGCTCTGCAGATCCAGTGCCGTGTTCAAGTAAAGCGCAATCACAAGAGTTGAGTTTCTGTTCAAACAAAGAACGATTATCCATCTCGCCTCCACATCCCCTTCTGCCCTCCTTTCCCCATTTTCCCAGGTGAGAAGATTATGTGGCAGGCCTGTGTTATTTTACCCAAATTGCCCACACCTGACAGCTCAGAGAGACCCGAGTGTTTCCAGCATTTTTCACATCTCTGCCGGTGTTTTCACAGAGTTTGTGTGGGCATCTGTGGGTGTGTTTGTTTTTTTGTTTTTTTTTCCCCTTCTTTCAGCGGCCACTAACGGCGAGCTTCGGCGGCGAAAGGTCGGCCCCTCGGTGTCGGCGGACCTCTAATTTGTTCCGCCACGGCGACGGTCGGCTAATGCGGCACACCTGCTATCCCTGTACCGTCATTAGCCGGTGCAGAGCGGCAAAAAGGTCAAACATAACCAGAGAGATTACAGGGAGGCAGAGGGAAACGCACACAGGCACAGACGCGGCGAGAAGAGAAAGAGCAGAGAGCGAGAGCGAGAGAGAAAGCGCTAATGTGGGGCTGATGAGTGGGCGTGGGCTGCCCAGGCACGGAAAGATGCATGATGGGAATATACTTCACACATCCCCAGGGGGTTGCCTGCCTCTGATCTTGGCAAACGAGCCCCAACGTGGAGAAACACCAACAAACTAGCGGTTTCTGCAAGAGATGCTCAGCACCGAACAAGGGCTGCCATTGACTTCCATTAATTCAGACACAAAGCCAGGAAACGGGAGAGAAGACAGGAAATGATCACAATCCAGACTAAACTCCTTCCTGTGGTGAGTGAAAACACAACCATGAAGATGTACTCTACATGCCAAAGGTATTCACTCCTCTGAAACACCCCATTCAGGGGTGAAGCATGATGCCCACTGACTCTTCTGTAAACTCTTACAGGAAATACAGGATGGAAAAATAAGAATAAGAGACAAAGTGGGCGCTGCAGAAATACCGCTTCCTGTGGGAAACGTAGAGCGTCTCGCGACTGGCCTGCGTCCACCACGATGTTCTGCTCTTGGCGAAACGCTTCACCGTCTCCTTGTTTTCGGCGTTTCCACGTCTGCCAAACCAGCCGAAAGCGGCGCGACCTCCCTCTGCGAGAACGTTCCGCACAAATCCGCCTGTCCTTCAGAGCTCCGGGAAACGGGGGAAGCGAACAATATTCCAAATTAAAACCCAGATGATGCATCGGCACAGACAAGAGGTCTCCCTTTAGTCGTGCATAAAAGCTTCATTTCCCTCCACGTACCTGACTGGGAGGTAATTAATGGCTGTGGTATTTAGGAGTATTTAACTGCACAAATATGACAGAGACAGGGACAATTAGTTTGGCTGTTTAAGCTACATTAACTCTCTCCACTATTAGGCTGCTCTGCCAAATCCTTCCCACAGGAAACGGCGGCGAGATCGCTTCTCTCCCGACTGGAACAACTGGAGGAGGAAGAAACCCAGCGTGGAGAGGGCGGCTGGCAGCTTGTTCAGCTTCATGTTGGGGAATACATTTCAATTATGTGCCGTCTCACCATGTGCTGAGGTGTTAAGTTTTTTTTTTAACGCTTTATAGGGGAAGTCCCTTCTGAATTACCAGAACGAGTGATAAAGACAAATAAAGATCAATTATTCATTGATCTTCGCTGACGTTCATTCAGATCCAAGTCCGGGTTTTCATCCGTATCCTGCCGGGAGATCCAACAACGCAGCGTCACGCATTCGCCTCCGTACTTGACAGTGGACGCAAGAGTTTCTTCCACGTTAACACCCAAGAGAGTTTTCTGCGAGAAGTCTGATTCAAAGAGTTCATGACGCCACGAACTGCTAACAAGGTCTCCAAGACTTGACCAACAGACTGAATGTTCCTGCATGAAACAAAGGGTTTACCTGAAGACATTTCCTATGTCTCTACCAGTTGCACCAGTCCCCACATCCTCATACTGTAGTGAGAGTAGGAGGATGTGGGAACTTGTAAAACCTCTGCCTGGCTGCAAACTGTCCACCAGTTGAAATCTCTTAGCGGAGCAATGGATGCTGTATAATTGCTCAATTTGCACCCCAGTGTGAGAGCAGTCTGTTGGCCCGCATTGACCTCCTACCGGGCTGGTGGTTGGGATGGAAAAAAAAAAAGCAAAACACAACAACAAAGTTAACAGCAGCAAATCAGCGACGGCTCTCCACGCCGACAGTGTTACCGAGGCAAACTCTTAAGGGAACATTCAAAACAAGTGGGTGTTTGACAAGTGGCAGCAAACACATTAACAACAAGGTGGTAGAAATGGTAGCTGTGTGGCTGAGTGTTGGTCAGGGATGCTTGAGCCTCGTTTTTGCTGCAATCGGACGTCGAAATGTGAAGAAAGCGGCAACGAAAACCAGGAATTTAACAACTTTAGGACCCGTTACCTGCCGGTAACACAATCTACAATACGGCGGTGAAAGGGCTTGCTTGAGTTAAAGGACAAAATGGAGGAGATGTCACTTCTGACAGCACTGAATTACTGTTTGGTTGTTTTATCTGGTCTAGATGGGTCACTGGTTAGCGGTGGCCGCCAGATGTTGAACGTGGGTGTTCAAAAACCCAACAAAGGAGCAGTTCCGTCCACAGACGAAAGCCGAGACAAACTGGCTTTGTTCCCTTCATCACTTTAGGACTGTGAATTAGCTTAGCCCAATTTTTGGACTTTCTGAATGAAAAAAAAAAGTTTCCTGACCAAAAAATCCAACATTTCACTAGTCTGATCTCGGCTCCTGATAGTTGGAGGTCATTCAGGTTGAAATCCCATCAGAGGCATAGAAATAGTTCACCCACCTGCAGAACAACCTCCCTAAACATTCAGTCAGAGGGGAGTGGAAAGGTTCCCACTTATTCGCACAGCAGAATGGCCTAGTCAAAACCTGCTGTTAATCCAGTTCAATCCCAGATTTTTAAAAATTGATTTTCAAAACTGCTCTTCAACAGCCCCCACGTTCTAATACCGTCCCCTGGCAGAACCGAGCCCCGCCCTTAGGCTCCCTCTGGGCCCCCCTCCGGCGCCCCAGCGGGGTGCCGCAGCGCCGGGGCGGCTTTCTGCTGCGCCAGGCGCTGCCAGGGCGGCTTTCCGGGACAGAGGAACCAGCGGGGTTCTGATGAGCTCGGGGGTGTTCTCCTCAGCTCAAATCACCTGACCAAAAAAAAAAAAAATGAAGGGAATAAAAGCAAGAGGCAGCGTGTGAGTGAACGGGCAGCCGTTTAAATCTGTAAAATAAGGCGAGCAGCCAAACGGCGGAGATGGAGCGGATTTTCCTCACTCACTTAATGCACTGCTTATGACAGCTAAAGGGGAAAGTGCGCTGGAAATTGGTGAGGAGGAATTACCAGTGTTATACCGCTTGCCATCTTACAAATGAATACCGTTTAGCCTCGGCATATAAATGAGTGGATTTTTGCTCGGAGACGAAAAGGGAAGGCAGTCGAACGAGAGACAGAGGAAGGCAAAGTGGTGGTGCAAGCAATCAGTGTGTGTGTGCGTGTGTGTGTGTGTGTGTGTGTGTGAGCCAGCCGCCTGAAATTATGCAAGCAAGTAACAATGAGCAAATTGAACCTCCACACACAGAAAACGCACACAAACACACACAAGCGCGGCACAAGGTCAGGCTCAAAGACAAGGCAGTAGGGGCGTTTTAGCAGTGGGTGGGAGCGAAAAACAGATCATGATAAATTGGCTCACATTTTACAAAACGCTGCCCTTAATGCACCTCGGCTAGCCGTGCCCGCTAGCCCGGCGCTGGGGCCCGCTTTAATAGCAGCGGCTAGCCATTTGTGATATATGAAAACCAGGCGCTTGGCACTAATTGCGCAATTACGAAGCGGAAGCAGCGTGGTGTCGTGCCAGCGCGGGGAGCAGAGGCAGGGAGACGGGATGGGGGAAAGTGGAGGACTGGGCCCGATATTCATCTCCTTTAAAGCCTTTGTGCTGCTCTCCGCCGCCGCTGCTGCTGCCGCTGCTGCATCCTCCGTTCCCGTCTGCAGAGCACTCTGGCCGACTGAACCGCTCCTGTAGTTCATTGAGAGGTGGGGTAAGTGTGCCAGTTTCACTAAACCGCAGGGAGCAGAGCAACTGTGAACATGCGAGAAAGAGTTCAGCGAGGCAGGAGGGAAGGAAGGAAGGGAGGGATGGAAGGAGGGAGAGGCAGGGAAGCAAGATTTGTCTTGCGCGTCAATGAAAGGACAATTTATTAGGAGCTGCTCAGGGAGACAGAATATTTTGCCCCAGTGCTTTACAGACTGTCTGGATGAGGAATGGGAGCGTATTAGCGCTGTGCCGGGTCCTGGGTCTGGAAGAAGCAGCTGGAAGCTGGCACCGCCTGCAGAAAGACCCACTTTAGGGTCAAAGGTCTGGAGGATGGGTATGGGGATGGAGGGGTGGAGAAACAGCGAAACGCATACTTGCATCTCAAGTCAGAGAGAAGACGACGATGGCACCTGCTCCATCTCCACACCAGGCGACACCCAGAATAATTCATTTCCGTCCGAAATCATTTGGCATTTCACGTTCACGTCTGCACATTTATCTCCCTCGCATCGCACTCAAACTGATTAGCTTCAGTTATAGCTTCAGTCATGTGGTTTCACCTTCAATGCCGGACGTCGCTAAAATGCATCAAACCGGTAGTCGATGTTTCAATTAAAGATAAACGCAGTTAGGCTGTTCAGGTCGAACTGAACAAAGCGTCAGCAGCGTCTCCTCCTGTAGCGCAGAGCAGAGCCTATAGCTCCACGAATGATAACGGTGAAATTTCAGACTGCATGGGTGTGAAAAGATAAGATAAATTTCATTGTACCCTAGGACAATTCTAGAGACTCATGATCTCTGGCGTTCCCGATCCCCGGATCCCCCCAGATTCCTCTGGATTCATGGTTCTTGTCTATTTAAAATTGGGTGACCTGCTGTAGCGTGGCCCCCACAACAGCAAGAGCCTCATTCCCCTCCTACGACTTGATCCGGAGACTCTTGATGTGGAAGCTGAACTGAAAACGGCGTGACGGAGTTATCTCGCAGGGATGCAGCGTGTTTACCAACTCCCCCGGCGGCCGGCGAGATTATTATTGAATCCCACTATGCTTGGACTGACAGGCAGCAAAACAGTGGGGGCGACGCTGCAAACAACACCTGTGCACATCATAGCGGATAGCCGTTCCAGGGTGGAGCTAACATTAGCATGCTGCTGTAAACACAAGCCAAGCAGGTGCCTCGTCGTTCATTAGCGGGCGGCGGCGCTTTGATTGCATTTAAGTGAGACGATATATAATATATCGCCGCGCGCATAAACGTGACAGAGGGAGTCAGGAAGCCGTGTCTCTTCGGCAAATGGCTTCCACTGACCCGCATTAACCTATTGATAAGCGTTATGACTGCGCAATACTGTGCACAGCAGGCGGGTCAGAGGAGCAGCATTGATTACCTGGCTGCGGCGTTTAAACACAAAGTGAGCGGTCAGTACCTGAGGGCCACCCTTCCAGTCATCACATCTTGCTGATTATTTTTCATTAAAAAAATAATCAGTGTTTTTCTTGTGCCGCTCGAAAAACACGAGCGGCACAAGAAACATTCGCAGAACAGAAGAAATCCCAGCAGATGGACTCTTTTACTAGCAAACAACTCCCCAGTGGATGTTTTTTTTTCTCTTCTCTTCTCTCTCTCTCTCTCGGGAGGTCGGACAACCATATGCTTGTTTGCAATCAATCATGCGATAAAATAGGAGGAGGGAGAAAATAAGAGAAAATAAAAAATAGGAAAAATCTTGCAAAAAGGTTTGGCATCTGTGCCGAACGGGTGCAGTTAGGATTCTTAAAAGGTTTCAAGCCAGACTGGATATCTAGCAATCCAGCAGCATATTTACCAATTACTCAGAAAGCTGTTTGAGGGCTGGAAACAATGTACAGTTGGTCTAAAAATGGAGTTATTGAAAGTAGGCTAAACCAAGTCATAGTAAGTCAAACTAAAAGAGGATACCCCAACATAAGAAAAATTACTGTAAGATAAAAACCTCAACTAACTAATACTATGGTACACTATACTAAAAAAAAACTTGATTAAATTTAGCTAAGCTCGATCAAACTCTTACAAAGTCAGCAAAGATAAACTAAGCTAATGTGAAACTAATAAGTTAGGCTAAACTGATCTTGGGCAAAGGCCAAACTAAGCTAGGTTAGTTTGAATAAAAGTCAAACTAAGCTAGGTTAGTTTGAATAAAGGCCAAACTAAGCTAGGTTAAGCCAGGTTGGCTTAACCTAGCTTCAAGCTAAGCTAGGTTAAGCTAAGTTGGTGAAACCTTGCTGAGTTTGGTTTAAAATGCTTACCTTAGTAGGTAAGCGAACATGTCTCTTACCTTACTTTTCTTTAGCTTCACTTAGCTTGTTTCAGCTACAGATAGCTAAATGACAATTGGTTGGGAATGTCTTCACTTGCAATCAGATTAAGTGTTAGAGACACCCACTCTGCTTAGCGACATTCAATAAGATCTCATTCTCATGAAGCTATACTCGGCTCAGAACTGTTCTGATTGAATACGTCGTATTTAGACAGTCTGTTGGTGCTCAGCTTCAAAAAAAAAAAAAACACCCTTCCTTTCTGAATGAGGAAGTAGGTTGCTTCAATGGGAGGCATCGAAGCAACAGTTGCAACAAGGTTAGAAGTGTTGTTTCTCCTTTTTTTTTAATTTATTTATAGGGATTTGGTTAATTTCCCAGAACCCAGGAAAACGACCGCGAAAACAGATGGTCATGGGCTCCGTCTCCCGGGCCCCCCGCCCCCCTCATCCATCCCAGCCCCCCGCCCCCCTCATCCATCCCAGCCGCCGAGGCCAAATCCCTGTGCCAGCGACTCAACGGATCTCCGCTGTGATTACCAAACGGCTCTTCCTATTTATCTCCCCCGCCGCAGTGAGCCGCGGCACGCCGGCGTGGCCGCCCTGACCTCCGCTGGGCGCGCATTAATTCCACCTAGCTGTTTCCCGTGCCGGCGATTAATAAAAAGTGACTAGGTTTTCAGCAAACCAAAGCGCGTTGATGAATGAGGGGCCCCCGCGCCTAATTGCTTGGTAAATTAAGAGCTCACAATAGTGGCGGCGATGTGTGCCGCTTTTTAATATTTAAAAACTCATTAGGTGTTGGCGTTGGGCTGGCGGCCCCGCGCAATAACCTTTAGGTGCTGCTAACGGCCAGGTGGGCTCCCAGGTCGGAGGTGGAGCAGCTGATCTGATCAGAACCTGCCGGAGCAATCTCCCTCTAAACACGGCGCCGGACGCAGACAAGGGGACAAATTAGGACGCCTAACAAATATCCTGTTCTTTAAGCACCGTTCAAGCTAATCCCTGTCCAGACTCTGGACACTGTTAACACCACCGTTTGTTCTGTGAAGAGGATTGTGTGTTTACGTCGACTTTCCCCACTGACGTCATCGCTTCCTGTTTACGGAGCGTTGCTCTTCTACCTGGTCCTGCGGGACAAACAATCCCCAGTGAACAGACACAGTTACAACTCTGAGGATTAATGTTTGTCAAGGTAAAAGAGGATGAAGAAATCACTTCCTGTTTCCACATTACTTCCTGTTTGTCCTCCCTACCTGTTGATTATCTTTAACATTCTCATTACAGCAAATAAAACTAATTTATCCACCGGTCTCAGTTCTGGGTCCAATTTTTATCCGTAGCAATCGCTCCACTGCCTTGCTAGGAAGCATAAAGTCAGTTTGCAACTGAATTAATTCTGATTCAATGCTGCGTAAAGTTTTTGTCACGAAAACACACAGAAGTTCTGGTTAGACGAAACCCAAAACTGAATTTTTATTGTTGCCGGTCCCGGTCGTCTGCGTCATTCCGGGTCGTAGAAACCCGATGTTTGGAGTCGCGTGAGCAAAACGGAACGTCATGCAGTGAGGGAACTAAACCTCCTCCTCACACACAAGCCAACACAAGCTGCCGGCAAACACCGAAAGTATTTATTTCCTCTGCACACATGAACGGGGACGTAATCCTCCAAATATATTTAGTGGCGTTATGGATTTGTTGTCGCTTAATTTGCATGACAACACCCCACCTTTCACGGTGCGCAAACTGCAGCTCTGATACCATCTTTATTATTATTGAGCTGTAATGTGAGTGTGTGTGTGTGTGTGTGTGTGTGTGCAGAGCAAGCCTGGAGTAGCAGGAGACACTCGGCTTACGGTGATGGATTGCTCTCAGTAATTTCTCCTCATTATGATTGGCCAAGATCAATATTTTAACACTTGGGTTGGGGTCGTCAGTACAGCGCTTAGCATGTATTATTCATGACCTTTATCAGAACCGGTGTCTGGGACGTGAATACAGCTGGACGACGGCGGCGTTGCGTTTATGAAAACAGAAAATTGTACTTGTGTGTGTTTCTCTACATTATTGAGGCTTTTATGCGCCTGAGTTGAAAGATTCGCAGATAACAAACTTCTGTAGCTGAGCCCTAAACGTCTGTTTTAAGGTCAAAATCTCTGCTGTAAGTAAGACGTATCACGGCGTCGAAACTGTGATCCGTGTAATTCGGAGCGATGCGGCTGCAGGTGCGTTGAGCGACGCGTCGCCATCCTGGCTCGGTCCCACCGACCCGGCAGAGCAAGAGATCAGGAGGCCGCGCCGTATCAACCCCCTCCCCCCCCACATCAGATAAAACAAACCACACTGGCAGCGGGTTTGTGAAGCGTCCGGGATTAAGAGCTGTGACATATTCATATCTGACCAGACTTAAAGCTGCTGCCGTATGGGAGGGTCTGTCACTATCAAAGCTGCAGGAAATCAGCCAGAGAGGGAAGGAGGAGGAGGAGGAGGGAGAGATGGGGATAAAGAGATACAGAGGTGCAGCATTAGAGAGGAGGTGGGGTGGGGATGAGGGGGGAGCAGTGGAAAGGATTTCTAACAAATGCTCCCCTAACCACGTCTCAAAAGAAGAAAATCCTTTGTACCCCTCGTCCAAACCCGGCGCCGCCTCCACCTCCGTCACCTTCCCATGTGGGATGACTGGGGAGCGTGTCCTGGAAAAGTTTTGTCTCGGGGAAGGGCCGGGTCGCCGCGCAGCTGATTATATCGGTTTCAACGGAGTGCCGGTAATGGGCTCCTCTCAGAGCGGCCGCTAACCCCGGCAGTCGCCGAGAGCTGAATTAATCAGGCCTACTGGGAGCCTCCGCGGGCGAGCCACTCCGCCAGTCACTTACCAGCCAATCCCACTGTCAGCCCACTGTCATTTAGAAGCCTTTCATTACGCTCTCTCCCATGTCCTCTGCTCGGTCCTCACTCTGTCCCCCCCTTAAAGTAGGAAAATGAGGAAAAATGGAAATGGGTGACAGATTAGCCCAACGCCGCTTACTTTTACGGACAGTCTGGTGTGATCATCATCCTCGTTTGATCCGATACAACACATCTAGTGATGCGGACTCACCGCGACGTAGCGGAGGCACGAACCCGCTTTCTGATGAACTGAGAATTCTCAGTTTCTATTAAGAGTCGATCCATGCAACTGTTACTGTACCATCACTAAATGGTTGCAAGACCCCAGATCCATAACAGCAATTGCCTGCGAAAAGGGCTGGAGGTCACGTGACCTGATCCTGGCGTGGAGGCACTTCCTGTAAGGTCGGATTACCCGGCAGCATTTCTGTTTCCGATCGGCCGCCGACTGATCGCCACCAGGCCGCTCCTCCCTCTGCCTCGTCGATGGCCTTCATGCCTCCCCCACCCCTCCGTCGACAAGGTTTAAAAATATTCATAAGTAAACAGACGGAGTGATTTGAAAAATGGCTGGAGGAGAAAAGAGATTAATAAAAAGCATGAATAGTGGTGAGGAGGCCTGGCATCTCGCTGGGGTTACGGGGGAGATTGTGTTTTGGGCTTTATTAAGAGTGAGCGAAGAGGCAACGCTTCAGTGTCTGACTGACAGCCGGCGAGGCACTAATAGGGGACCGTTTGTTAAAAAAAAAAAAAATCAAAAAAATATCTGCTTGGGTAAGTACAACTTGTCTTTTGGATGATGTTCAGCGTTTCTCAAACTCTTCAAACTGGCTTCATCTTCTCAAAGGACGCCAAAACCGGCTCCAAATTGAGCTTTTCTGGATGAGATGCAGACGCTAGTGACTGCGGTCGCCTCAGAGCCAGACTCCCCCCTCTGAGACTCGGCCAATCAAGATAAGAGAAGTCTAACAGGAAGTGCTTGTTTGACATCCTGTCATGTTAACGAGGACAGCCATAATTGGACTCGGCTATTTAACGGTAGCTATAAGAGGCTGCTGGTTGTCACCTTTCAGAGCTACCTAAACAACCGGCAACTCCGCTGGATTTCCTGTTTCAAGCTAACATGGGATAAAGACAGCCTGAGGAAATACAACATGCGCTTTTCAAGTGAGAGTCGTCGCACTCTTTTGTTCAGTTTCAAAGCCTGAAACCAGAAGTCGTCATACACCCAATAAAAAAACACGTCCAGTGACGTTAAACCAGACCGAGGTCAAATTTCCAAATCGACCCAGATATCAGGAAGAGAATCAGAAGCCAGTCCAGTCCGGGTCGTTTCCAGATGCTTGAAGGAGCCGCGTTCCTTCCATGATGGGAATGTCCAGCCGTCGACCAGCTCAGGGTCCAAATTGTTTGGACTGACCCAAGAACAAAAGAAACTGTTCTGTACCAACATGTAATGGAGAGACCCGTTATTCCAGAACATGTCTGCAAACGTCCACAGGTCCAAAGACGGCCTGGACAATGAGCACCAGCACAAGTCCAATCCCTCCAATTGGACCAAATAAGGGAAATTCAATGAGACAAGTTGTTTTTTTTCTTTGACATGTGAATCAATTAGAAAACAGCTTATTAAGGATCTGAAACGTTACAGCGTTACAGTGTGACGCCCCCCTCGGTGGTTGTACGTTCAAGTAGCTTTTCCCAATGAGGCCTCAAATAAAAAATAAAAACGTTGTTGTCCCAATGCACTTCTGGTCTACAAGTCATTTAGTGGAGCTTCTGCTGCCTTTTTTTTGTTGTTGCAAATTTCAGCCTTACAAATACACACAGCCCTGCTGGCTCTACCACACAGCCGCTCAATCTGCCGTAACACTGTGCAGGTGCGCGGCTCACGGGGAGTTGCTGTCGCATGCGCCGGGGGATCCTGTTTGTTTGGGCTCGGGCCCCGGCTCAGGAGGAAGTGAGCTGGCCCTGGCTTTCTGCTCGGGATCAAACCCGGGCCTTGATTTGAAAAGAAAACGGGGAAAGAGGGGGGGGGGGGGCGGAGGAATATGAAATGGGGTGGGGGGAAAAAAAAAAAAAAAAAGGCTGGTGTTTATTGTAGCTGCGGCTGCCTGGAAGTGACTGGCACGGAGCGCACACGGTTTGTCAAAATGAAGCATAAAACAGACAAGCTCTTCATACGCGCCGAGACGACTGGGACCACACTTACTGCGCCGAGAGAATTACACAAACACAGTATCAATGTCTGCGCTTTAGAGCCAGATATGAATTCCCATACATATACCCGGAATCTATTAAAAATCCCATTCGGGGGCCGACTCGGAATTAATTATCCTGTATAAACTCGTGTCGGCGTTTGAATGTGCATGAATGAGATAATGACGCGCGGCTTGTGTAAACAGCCACGCTAAATATTTGAAAATGCAAGTCACTCATCAGTGGAATTACGGAGCTGAATGGCGTTTCTCTGCTGGCTTTGCGATAACCGGGACGTTCTCTAACCTGGGCACCTCCAATTAGAGGACTGGAGGAAAAGAGGAAGGATGGGGGGGGAGGGCGGTTCGGGTGGGGTGGTGCGGGGGTTGTACGAGGGGGTCGGGTGGTATTGCTTTGACCCGCCCGCTGTAGTTGGAGGCGCACTCTATAGGCAGAGATGTGGTGGCAGGATATGGCGGAGGAAAAACAGGCTCAGCCGTAGATGGCCAGGGGCTGCCTGTGGCTCTCTATCAATGCAAAACAGACTACTTCCTGAGGCAAAGAGGACATTTCACTTTTTATAAGCCTCATTTCTTTCTTTCTTTCCTTCTTTTTTTAAATTTTTTTTTGCAGGGCTTACATTAATTTTGAAAGCAGAGGAGAGGAGGGGGGGGGGGGGGGGGGAGTGGTGCAGAGAAAGAGAAAAGAGGAGGAAAGAGGAGCAGATGAAAAGCATCTTCAGGATGTTGGAAACATCTGGTTTCATATTCCAAGGAACCTGAGAGGAAATTGCAAAATGGACAAAACTCTTATGTTTTGATTTATTTTATTATTGGAGAGGCTGAGTGACGCAGAGAGAAGCCCCTGGTTGTGGATGTGAGGCTGGAGATGGAGCGTGAGGGACGGCTCCTTACCGGCCCCAGATTGATTGATATCGGCCTTAATGGCATCCACAAGCGCCGGGTTCTGTTCCAGATTAAACACAACTGAAGAGCATTGTTAATTGGATGAATCGATGGGAGGAAGAAAGGATCTTTAGGGGGGCACAAATACTCAATGTATTTGTCTCTGGAGGATATTTAATTCCTCTTCTAGGCCATTACGACAGACGTTTGAGGTTTGAATGTTTCCTTCAGTAGATGGAAGATATTATCCAGTCAAAGCCTTCCCGTCTCCGAGGGTCGGGATCGTTTACGTCCTCCATAACCGGCGGCTTGGTGACTGTTCTAACAACGGAGTCTAGTCAGGGCGAAAACAGCACATCGCTACTTTAAAATGACCTGGCGGATTAGTGACGGAGATCCACAGGGTCCAGTGTTAGGACCAGTACATTTGGTACAAGTTTCAGCGACTGAACCGTTTCCTGTTTGGTAGAATGACCAAATAATGTCACTTTTAATCCAGAGTCGACTCTTTTAATTGACTTTTAATGCGACTTTGCATAAAAATTTTATTATTTACCAAATAATGCTAAGTTGATACTTTAAAAGCGCAACTTTTAACGCATATTAGCATTCATGAAGACTCCTTCATGTTCATGACAGGTGTCATGTCAGGCTAATGCACACACCTTCAAATAAATCTTCAAATGAAATTTATTATTTGAAGATTAATAATGTTGGAAAAGTAACATTATATTTCTGCAAACCATCACATTCTTTATTATTCTGATTTTTAGCAATTTGAAACATATTCGGTAGCCCTAACTGACCAAATCAGGAATATATTTGCAATATTTAATGTCAGAAAGTGGAAAAAAAAACAACAACAAACAAACAAGAAAACAAATGTTTCGTGGGTTCAACTCGTACTGACCAAAGTTTACGGCCGTTTTGCAATAAGCGGGCAATCTAATATTGATCTTTTCCTAAAGTGCCACTTTGAACCCGACACTTAGAGGAAGAGCGAGTTGACGCTGCCAAAAAACTGCTAATGCAGCGTCGAGGCGTTTGCTAACCTCTGAACTGGCCTCCAAGCACGAAAACAAGTAGGTGGATGTTCAGGTTGCCAATCTGACGCCGAGAGGAACAACTTGCAAACTTGACTTCCTGAAGATATAAAACTAAATCTGACCACAAAAAAAATAAATAAATAAATAAATGATTTCTTCAAATGACATACAGCTGGATTGTGTTTAATTTCTGAATGCAACTGATTGCACTAATTTCATTTCAGGGTATCAAGGTAAGGAGAGCTGAACACAAATGAATGCCACACTTTTCAGATTTTTTACTGACCGACGAATGAAAAAACATGCATCCTTTACTTTGCATCCCACAATCGTGCTCTACTTTATGATCATGTCTTATGACCTCCCAATAAAATGCATTTTGTAGAAAATATAAAATCTTTTTTTTTTTAGCTGGGGGGGAAATTGTCTAATTTTCCGTGAACAAAAACCTTGTTTTCATAGCTTCCTCACCCCCCACCCCACCACTACCGCCTTGTGCATCTCCTGAGCTGCAGCAACCCACCGTAGAAAGAATTAGGCTTCCTGCAAACACCGCCTGAGACAACAGATGGAAGGAGGTGAGTTGTGGTGGCCCTCCAGGCTATTCTCGCCCCTTCCCACTCCAGAAAGCAAAGATTTACAGCAGCGGCGGTGGAAAAAAAGCGGCCCCCGAACATCTGGAGATGCGCGAACACAAGGCCTGGTTTGCGGTGACGGCGGCTAATTTAAAGGTTGTAAAAGTCTTAGCAGGGAACCAGGATAAGAGTGATGGACAGATAAATTCCCCTGACTTGGCCGGGCCTCGCTGCGAAGACACTGCAGGGTGGAAAATAAGAGCCCCAGAACAGGCTGCAGGTCTCACTGGGCCAGGCTGTTCCCATCAGCTTTAGATTCATTAGCCTGGAGAACAAGTCCAGGGGAAAAGCAAGACGAGACAATGGAGAAGATGAAACAAGACAGGCGCTGAAAGGGAGCGGAGAGGAGAGAGAGAGAGAGGGGATCAATCAGGACTCGGAGCGGTAATGGGGCTGTGACACCCCAATCACTGGCGAAAATCTCACTGTAATTCTGTTTGCTTGCCTCGCGCCGCCGCCGTAATTGCCGCGATCATTTATGGGCGACGAACGTATCTCGGCCCGGATTATTGTTTTCCTCTGACAGATATGAACTATTCCATTTGTCGGGGCTGTCGGCGAGGCGCCGTGTGCGTCCCCCGCTCCGTCCCCCGCTCCGTCTCCCCCCCCCCGCTGCCTCAAAACATAGGGTTGTCGGCAGAAACGGGGAAAAAAACACAAAACACAAGAAACACCCGCAGCTCTCTGTTTTTTTTTTTTTTTTTAAAAACCTATGAAATCTTTTTTGGCATACCTGTCCAGAGAACATCAATATGCATGAACACATATGGATGGTGGGAGGAAAGTAGGCTTCCAGTCCCTGCAGTTCCGACAAAAGCCAACTTGACCCATTTTGTCTCGCATCTCCATCCAGAGACTCTCGTTCCAGCCAAGACGGGTAATGAGACGGTCCGCTTCACCAAGAAGTTTCCTGCCACAAACAGAGGCAGTGGGTGTTTACCCCCCCACCACCCCACACTCAGGAGCTAATTGGTGCGGAGAATTAATTAAAAAAAAAAAAAACTGTTGACTTGAGAATTGTACATTGATTACTGTAAATATTCTCTGGAGTTTCGCTCCTCTAATTGAGGAGCATTCGGCCCGGCGCATCTTATTACGTGGGCATTAGCGGCAATGCTTCCCTGCCAGCATTGATTTTCTCATTTGTTCTTTTTTTTGTTTGTTGTTTGTTGAGATGAAGTGTGCTACGCTCAGATCTCCAGGAATGGAATTGTGTTTCGAGGCAGTTCAAGTTATGAACGTTTGTGACTTCGGTGTAGGATCCTCTTAATTTGGACAGCAGGAAGCCTGTTGGTTTGTGACGAAGCGTTAATCAGCAACAACATCCATGGATAAAGGCAAAGGTTTCCCCAAACGGACAGAAGAATATATTGATGAATCACCTTTAGATATTAGGGTGGAAATGCAACATTTTCCAACATATTCCAAGACTTTTGAGATGAAGGAACCCCTGTTGTACCTTCCACTATCTATAGACGCTGGTGCAGCTTCAAACATGGAGTTCTACTCATTCAACGCATTCAGGTGCATCTGTATGCACAATAAACACTCTGAGCATCCTCGATTTACATGAACCTTCTCACTAAACTATTCAGACGGATCCAGAGTTTAACCCTTCCTGATGGGCCCTGTCCATGTTAACCTTGCGAAACATGGCCACTCAGGGCTGCACAGGCAGACAGACAGGCAGACTGACGCTCCGTAATGAGACATGACTGTTGAAGGGTGAATAGCGAGGCGAAGGTGCAAGATCAAGCCTCCCCTCTCCTCCTGGGAGGGAGAGAGGGAGATAAAAGAGAGGAGAGACAGAGACAAGCCAGACAGCCTGGAGATTGGAAGGAAACTGCTTTCTGTTCAGGGTGTTGACTCAAGAAAATTCATGGTGGATAAACCTGAAAAGACACATGAAGGAAATCCGTAACTGTATCCTGGAGGGAAAGTCCGCCATAAAGGGAGAAGGTCCAGAGATTGGACGATGAGAAGGAATACAAGAGGAGAATACAAGATGCTAACAAGACAGAAACAAATGTTGGTAATCTTGCCCTCAACGTCAGTGAATCTTGAGTTAGTATCTTGCAGATTCCTGAAAATTCACTCATGTTCCGTCCCTTCACCAGGGACGAGCTAGTTCTTAAGAGCTGAATAGCTTTATGTAGCTATAGCAACCAACAGATTGCTTAATGATGCTTTAACAAAGTTCTGGAAGCGGTACTTTAAGAGGCAGGTTTGCTCAGGAAGAGGTTTACCTCAGGTTACGTAGACTTTGTCTGCAGACGTTAAGAATTCCCGATGACCGGCAAGTAACGTTTCTGCTGATCGTTTCAAGGATTTCTTGACAAAGTTGAGTATTGGAAACTTTACTTCATATGTTCCTTGAACTCACATTTCTTCCACCAGCTCTGTAATCACAAATGCCATAAAAATCAATGCCGAGCCAGTAGCCGGAATCCCTCAGATCATGTTGGACTTTTGAGGCACCCGACGCCTGTGATCGTCCTGAGGTTTGTAATCTCTTGACTCTTGTGTAGATCTCTCGCACGTTCTTGACTTTTTACAACTTTAGACATGCTTGCAAACTCGAGCAGTTGGATCTGAGGATCTGATCTCTGACGAACATTACGAGTTTGTCTTACTTTCTTCAAATGCCAAAACAAAATAAGACAAAGAACAATTGCATGGGCAACTGTTGAGTCGTAGTTGTGTCTTGTTAAAGCTTTTAAAGGTCACTAATTGCTGATTAAGTCGAGTTCTGTTGAGCTGCTGCTCATGTGCCTCTGGAGTGTTTCTATGTGCTGAGCGCAGATAGAAAAGATGAGTTTCCTCAAAGTTTTAACAAACCATAGATGTTGTGAAGGAAGACCACAGTGCCCCAAGACCAAAAGCCTATTCCCAGGACTTTGTGGTGTGATTCATGCAAACATAAAGACCATAACCAGAACTGAATGTTCAGTCAATAATTCACTGACGGAGTCAAAGACGAGTCTACATCAAGAGAAACCACGGAAATTAAAAATATATTTTGTTTCTGTAAGGCCAAACTTTGGAGAGGTTACCTGAGCGATGCTGCTTCCTCTAAGGCGTTCTCATTTGGAGTTTCTCTTTACTTTCCAGTCTGTCTCTCTCTTCCCCCACCCCAGCCCCTCCAACTGGGAATGCATCTACCTATCCAGGCAGTTCTGCTGGAGGGGTCCCCCCGGGGCTCTGGTCCTTTGCTCCGGGCTGTTTGATGTTGAGCCGGCGCGGATGAACCTCAGCCCCCGCCCAGAGTTCGCTCTTCATCATCAAACACCCCGGCTGGGTGCCAGGCCAAGACTGTGGCCCTAATCAAACACGGGGGGGGGCTCTGCGGACCCGGCATACACTCGAAATGGTAGAGAAAGACTAATTATCTGGGAAACCTTCGGAATCACTCAGCAGCTCTTAACACTCGCAAACTCACTCCTATTAGTATTAATTCGGGCCGGTGACGGACACAGGCAGTAAAACCCAATAACCATAAAATGTTGTTCTCATAGATGAAGGAATCTGAAAGGTGATTCCAGTTGAAGCATTTTCTGTTGAGTTACAGGAAGTATACGTCGGTGCAACGATAGGGGGAGAATCTGGAGAGAAGTGAAGGAAAGGAAGAGAGAGGCTGATCCCATCCTCGGGGGGGTTTGTGGGGGGGTGGGGAAAAGGCCAGCGCTCGATTTTCTGTTTGCTGCCATTTGTCTTGTGCTGCTAAGAGAGATCAACAGTCCTCGGCACACAGATCAATATTCTCTTAACCCGCACCTAATCTGCCGAGAGTTTCCTCCAATTTCACCTTCCCTGCCAAACCCCCCCCCTCTCTCCCCTTTTTATTCTCCCTCTTCTTGCTCGTTTCCAGCAATCATTTTCAGCCGACAGCCATTTTTCATGCTCCCGGTCCGAGCAGGTGACTTAGGAGGGGATGATGCTTCCAGACGCAAACAGAGTGTGACTGCGAGTGTGTGTGTGTGTGCAAAAAGAGAGGGTGATGGATAAGATGTGTTGGTGGGACAGGGAAGCTGCTGTTAAAGCCCCCCACTCCCACCCCACCCCACAACCCCTCGGTGAGATAGACTAGCTGCCTAATCGGCCGCATGACATCGCAAATTCCCCCTCTTGTTCACACCTCCCTTCCTCACTTCAAGCATTCCTCACCCCGTATCTCCTGTGCATCGCCGCAGCTCCCGGCGCGCTCTTCAAGCTGTTGTCAGAGTTTTTCCTGTCGACTAAACGGATCGCTGTCAGGGTGTCCCCTCCGCTGTGACGGCTGGGAGAGGAGGAGAGCCTCTTGTGTTTTGCATTTGTGTGGGAGTTTCGCTTCTGGATGCGCGCTGCAACACGCGCGTGCGTGTCACGTACGACGCTTCGCTCTGATTCCCGACACGCCGCCTCGAGTCGCGGCGCGGATGAAAAGCGGCGAAAGCAAAACGATGAAGACGTTTGTTTGTTTTTTTTTAACTCTGAAAATTAATAATGCATCCATTTTTATGAAAGCAGGAAGATAATTACACGCAATCATTTGAGAGAGGTTTCGCGCAAAAATACGTATAATACAACCGAGATCGTACAACGAAGCAAATTTTGGGTCAAAAAAATGTGAATCTGCACATGCTAAAGGTCAAACTTTTTTTTGCTTCAACAGGAACTTGTTAAGGTTAACATTAAGGCTTTATTTACATTTTTGGACACTTACACCCAATTTAGACCAAATTGACTCAATAAACCAAATCGTTTCCCGCACTGTTAATACTTGTCAGGTTTTTCCGGCTTCGCCCGACAAGATGGGACAAGAAGAGGAAAAGCCCTATCTGCGTTTCTTCAAAAGCCGCTCTTTCATGGCTGCGGCCCGCGGTGGACGGCCTTCTTCCACAGACGTACGTCAGTCGCCTGGGCGAACAAAGCCTGCTAGTGTATCCCCCTTCTCTGCTCCGGGACGAGCGCCACACACCGACATAGTCGCAGGACGGCGGCGGCGGCGGCGGCTTCGGTTACCGACCGGGCAAACAAGCAGAAACAAAGATGCTGCGGACGTGAACGCGACCTACGCAAACACCCGCATGCACAACACACACCGAACAGTACATGTTGATAGTTTTGGGTTCATACACACAAAATGAACACACACACACATACACACACAAATACAATAGCTGCTTTCTTTGACTGGCTGGCAAAACACCACAAACCGGTCCTGATGCTGCCCCTCATGCTCCAGACACGCGTTGCTTTAAGGATTATGTCACAAAGGAGATGTTTACGCTCCAGAGTGACCGAATGGCCCAAATGTCTCAAGCCCAAGAATTACTGGTTACTGGAACGGCAGGATGCTAGCGCCGCTAGCCTGTGGAACTATGAGCCTGCATGTTTGACTGCAGGTATTCAGTGATGACATAATTTTTCCAAATGAACGTTCTCACCGTCATCAGCGTAAGGTCGGATAGAAACCATCTTCCTTCAATTTATTTCCTGTCTTGTTCGAAAAAGGGGAACAATTCAAATTTCCTTAAGACGAAAACAACAACACAGGTGCGCATCTGTTGCCACGACTACAGATGGTATTAAAAAAAAGAGAAAAAAAAGAAATGGCCCTCCTGGCAAACGAACTCGCGGGGATTTCCGGCAGATTGGCCGACACGGAATCCTCGGCGCGTTCGCCCGCTGAAAGATGCTACTGTACAGCCGAGGAGTGGGCCGGCATCCCAGTTGGCAAAACGCGGGCAAGGAGAATGCAAATGAAAATAGCGGCGGCAGGAGGAGAGGCGCTGGCGTTCCTGGAGCCAAGCATCTGCTAAGCATTTTAATGGGGATCAATGGAAGGGCAGGGACAGGAGATGGAGGGGTTGATTGGCTTAGCTCACCCGCTCGCAGCCAACGCCATCCGCTGCCAGTTTGCGCACGCTCTGCGGCGGTGGCAAAGCGGTCGTCGTCAAGACGCTTGAAGCGTCTCCCTTTTCAGAGCTGCTTCCTGGCAATCAATCAGATTAATATTAGCCAAAACTAATGTCATCATCTGTACTTTTTTCTTCATCCTGCCTGCATCACTCCTCCTAACACACACACACAGGCACACACACCTTCCTCCAGCTCTGATGCTGCGTTTGGGTTCCTGAGTCCGGCCGGTAATGAGGCAACGTTATGCAGGGCCATAAACGGAGCGGCTCGCTGTCAGGATGCATAAAGGATGAGACAGAGAAGATGGCGCTGGGGTCAGGAGGGTGGAGGGGGGGGCTGGACGGTGTTGAGAGGATGGGGAATGTGTGTGTGTGTGTGAGAGAGAGAGAGATTCTCCTGTCAAACACACAAACATAAACCAGGATGGAGCGCTCAATGGCAACACCGAGACAGAGAGAGACACACACAGACTGACTGCAGCGCCCCCTACGCTCAGCCTGGTGGAAGTAGCTGCACCTCCTGGAAACACCTGGTGGAGGTTCGACACCTTCTGGCTCCCACTCAATCAAGTTTCATTTGTTTTTTTTGTTTTTAAAGCTCCAGATTTGTCAAAAATCCACAAACATGGATGGAAAAAAAAACAACAACAAAAAAAAAACAACCTCTGACCCAGTGTTGAGTACGGCGGCGCATCCATGAGGCTGTGGGCCTGTTTCCCTTCAAAACCAACAATCGGATTCGAAAGTGCGACTGGTTTAATGCCGTCACGCTGTGGGCTTAATTTACTGCAGAAGCTGCATATTTTTTTTATTTTTTTTATGTTTTACCTAAAATCGGCAGCCGGTGGTGGGGGAGGATGCCGGTCAGACCTGGCAGGCCCAAACGTGTTGTGAGGGTCTGCTGGGAACGTCTGGCGGAGTCCCCCGTGAGACGGAGCTTTAACTCCCATCTCCGGCAGAACTTCAAACACGTCCCCGGGACATTGAGTCTGAGTGGACCATGTTCCGTGCCTCCATTGTCGAGGCGGCTTATCGGAGCTGTGGTCGCAAGGTTGTCGGTGCCTGTCGTGGTGGGAACCCTCGAACCCGTTGGTGGACACCTTCGGTGAGGGATGCTGTCAGGCTGAAGAAGGAGTCCTATCGGGCCTTTTTGGCCTGTGGGACTCCGGAAGCAGCTGATGGGTACTGGCGGGCGAAGCGGCTTGCAGCTCTGGCGGTTGCTGAGGCAAAAACTCGGGCGTGGGAGGAGTTCGGAGAGACCATGGAGAAAGACTTCCGTATGGCTTCGAGGCGATTCTGGTCCACCATCCGGCGTCTCAGGAGGGGGAAGCAGTGTAGCACCAACACTGTTTACAGTGGGGGTGGTGTGCTGCTGACCTCGACTCGGGACGTTGTGGGTCGGTGGGCGGAGTACTTCGAAGACCTCCTCAATCCCACCAACATGCCTTCCATTGAGGAAGCTGAGCCTGAGGACTTTGGGTTGGGCTCTCCAATTTCTGGGGACGAAGTCGCCGAGGTAGTTAAAAAGCTCCTCGGTGGCAGGGCCCCGGGGGTGGATGAGATTCGCCCGGAGTCAAGGCTCTGGATGTTGTAGGGTTGTGTTGGTTAACGCAACTCTGCAGTATCGCATGGACATCGGGGGCAGTTCCCCTGGATTGGCAGACTGGGGTGGTGGTCCCCCTGTTTAAAAAGGGGGATCGGAGAGTGTGCTCCAACTATAGAGGGATCACACTCTTAAGCCTCCCTGGCAAGGTCTATTCGGGGGTACTGGAGAGGAGGGTCCGTCGGATAGTCGAACCTCGGATTTTGGAAGAGCAGTGTGGTTTTCGTCCCTGGTCGTGGAACACTGGACCAGCTCTACACCCTCGGCAGGGTCCTGGAGGGTGCATGGGAGTTCGCCCAACCAATCTACATGTGCTTTGTGGACTTGGAGAAGGCGTTCGACCGTGTCCCTCGGGGTGCCCTGTGGGGGGTTCTCCGGGAGTATGGGGTACCGGGCCCTTTGATACGGGCTGTCAGGTCCCTGTATGACCGGTGTCAGAGTCTGGTCCGCATTGCCGGCAATAAGTCGGGCTCGTTCCCAGTGAGGGTTGGACTCCGCCGGGGCTGCCCTTTGTCACCGATTCTGTTCATTACTTTTATGGACAGAATTTCTAGGCGCAGCCAGGGTGTTGAGGGAATCTGTTTTGGTGGCCTTAGGATTGCATCTCTGCTTTTTGCGGATGATGTGGTCCTATTGGCTTCATCGGGACGTGATCTTCAGCTCTCACTGGAGCGGTTCGCATCCGAGTGTGAAGCGGCCGGGATGAGGATCAGTGCCTCCAAGTCTGAGACCATGGTCTTGAGTCGGAAAAGGGTAGAGTGCCTTCTCTGGGTCGAGGGAGATGTCCTGCCCCAAGTGGAGGAGTTCAAGTATCTCGGGATCTTGTTCACGAATGAGGGAAGAAGGGAGCGTGAGATCGACAGGCGGATTGGTGCAGCGTCCGCCGTGAAGCGGATGCTGTACCGGTCCGTCGTGGTGAAGAGAGAACTGAGTCAAAAGGCGAAGCTCTCAATTTACCGGTCGATCTACGTTCCTACCCTCATCTATGGTCATGAACTTTGGGTAATGACCGAAAGAACGAGATCGCGGATACAAGCGGCTGAAATGGGTTTTCTCCGTAGGGTGGCTGGGCTCTCCCTTAGAGATAGGGTGAGAAGCTCGGTCATCCGGGAGGGACTCAGAGTAGAGCCGCTGCTCCTCCACATCGAGAGGAGCCAGTTGAGGTGGCTCGGGCATCTGGTCAGGATGCCTCCTGGACGCCTCACTGGTGAGGTGTTCGGGCACGTCCCACTGGGAGGAGGGAAGACCCAGGACACGCTGGAGGGACTACGTCTCTCGGCTGGCTTAGGGAACGCCTCGGGATTCCCCCGGAGGAGTTGGAGGAAGTGGCTGGGGAGAGGGAAGTCTGGGCCTCCTTCTTAAGCTGCTACCCCCGCGACCCGACCCTCGGATAAGCGGCAGAAGATGGATGGATGGATGGATGGATGGATGGATGGTTTAGACTGAAGAGAGGGAACAGCAGAGTTATGCTAGCAGCTAATCTAGCCTTAGCCTCCAATGATCACAGAATAAAAATCTTTGAAATGTAAACACATGTATAGATTAAAGGGCATATAGAAGGAAATGAATGGACGAGATGAGAGCAGGGCTTTTAAGTTGGGAGGGTTGTTTTTTTTTTTTGTTTGTTTTTTTTTTCTTTTCTGGCTGCTAATCGATGTCTGGAAGAAATCCAGCAGCTCTCCATTTCTCTCGCACTTGCAGACAAAACACCTTTTAAAAAAAAAAAAGAAAAAGAAAAAGCCTTCGATATCATTAGCTGTCATGTTTCACGGTGGGTAACAACAGTGCACGGGTATAAACAGCTCACCAGCGAGTCTAGAGGGTACACTGGGCGCGCACCGCGAAGGGGGTGCGGGGGGGTTGGCGGGGTGAGTGGATTACAGCGGGTCTCGGTGCGTACGGGGAGGGTGAGGGGGGGAGAAGCGTGGCGGCAACTTGGCTCCGTAATGGGATTTTTCTCAGTTGCCTTTGCTGCCGCTCACGTACACACACACACACACACACGCACCGAAACCACACGCGCGCGCAAACAGACAGATCCAACTCCAAACAAGCAGGTTAGCTTGAACAAAGCAGAGCACATATCCTGTCTGAACAGCGAGCGGTAAGCTGCGGCAGAGCACCAGCTCAGTTAAAGACACATATCCCCCCCCCCACCACCTCACCACCTCACAAAGCCTGGGGGGAGAAAGAGTGAGGGGAGGGGAGGATGGGGGGGGTAAGCTGGATGAGGGTGAGGAGAGGTTGTAAAGACGACGCTACACCATCCGCTGCTGCTTAGGAAAAAGAGGAGATTTGTAGGAAAAAAGGACGAGCGACTGAAGTAAAAGAGAAACAGTGAGAATCTGCCCAACATGTGACTTTATATTCTATCAATTACTGGAGCTTTTCCAACCAGGACCTGCAATAAAACCCCGTTTTATTGCATGTCATTTGGACTTGAGATTTTGAGTAATTTACTATGATTACGGACTCAAATTTCCAATCTAATCACTGATGATGCCACTGATTCTGTCTTGCATATTGGCTCCGGTTCCCTTCAGGTCAGTGCAGGACTGGAGACCCTCTGAACGTTCCTCTGTAAAGTTGAAGCAGAAGCTTAAAGGATGGACACTCTGGTGACCTGCAGGCCACCAGAGACGAACCCAGCCTCCAGCTTTTGACGCATCAGCAGAAAACTAAGCCACACCCCTCCGTCGGTGAGCCGCGTCCTCGCAGAGCGAGCATTTCAGACGTGGAAGCTAAAAACGAGTTCCGATCCTGTCATCCAGCCTGAGAGCAGACCCTCCTCCTCCGCTATCTCCCTCAGAGCGTCTCCACCCGAGGAAGCGTCGCGTGGAGGCGTCCGCCGGCAGGCTGTGCTTAGACGGAGGCAGTTTAATCAGCCTTTACCCACCAACTCCGACCGGGCCGCCTCCGCTCTCCCTGTCAGAGCCGAGGAAAAGCTCAGGGAGACAACCGTCCCCCTGTGCCGGGAAGGGAGCGGGCCAAATCAAACAGCGACTGCCGCAAACAGGAAACGTCCCGCCACAAGTCCAGGGGTTGGCAGGGAAACGGCTTCTCCGTGCGCCCGGCTATGAATTATTCCCTTTGTATGAAAAGATTGTCTCCCAAAACGGGCCGAGCGGCAACCAGGACCGGCAGGGTCAGTTCTCGACCTCTGCGGGGAGCGTGCGCATCGACTGATGCACAGCGGCGGGTCATTCACCGCCACATGCTAAACCAGTTGAAGTAGAAAAAGGCTCAGTAATTTATCGTTTAAAATTCTTTTGAATATCCAAAATGAAAAAAAAACAACAAAAACAACAAATAAAACGAATGATAAAAGTCTCTAGACACGAAACTGCCCTTCAAAGAAAAGTTGAGACCAAGTTTGGTTTTTGGTGGAAAGAGCAAAAAAAAAAAGAAAAAAGAAAAGATGAATAACACAAATGGAAATTATTGAGTTTCAGATAAACCGTGTGGGTCCGGAGCGCTCCCGGGTCCGGAACGTCGATTCCGTCTCTCCGGGTCAGGAGAGGCGCTCATCAGCGTGAACAAGTTGGGGAACGATCCAAGACCCGGCTGCTGCATTAGTTAGCGGAATTATGTGAGTCATGGCGGCGACCGGCTAGGAGACGCTCAGCGGCCGGATTAGATGATGCTATTATCAGGATGACGGTAGCGTCAGGAGGAGAGACGCATTAGCACGGATAATTCGACGCATCCGGCAGCAGAGAATCACCGATAAATCAGAGCATCACGCCCCAAACAGATGAGATCCAGATAGAAAAGGCGCGAGGCATTAAAGTCGACGGCAAATCTTTGAATTACGAGTCACGGCAGTAAACAGGTGTTTAACAAAGCGGGGTAGAAAAAAAAAAAAAAAATCAAGTACAAGCTCTCCGCATTCAGCCGACGAAGCTCAGAAACACAAATCGCCGTTAAACCCGCAGGCGCCACAGAAATCCTCACTCCTCCTGTTTTTAAAACTGAACCCAGTGGAGGCGAGAGAGGAACCGACCAGCGACTCCAAACCTTTGAGAAACGGTGAAAAGCCGAACCCGTTTCCTCCTTCTCCCGAGCAGTTCTTCCACCAGTGCTGCTCAGGTCTTCCAGCTCCTCCAGAGATCCCGTGAACCAGTAGAGAACCCGGATACTAATTTATCAATTATACATATTTTTTTTCCAAATCAGTTTCTTTCAATAAAAAAAAAAATAAAATAAAAATGTTAAACCGTAACAAGGAGTGCAGTGTCTGGTGACGTTTTGGTGAAAACAATGAATAGGAAACCCAGAAACAGATGCTTCAAAATAAAATGAACACAAAACAGTAAAAACTGACTTAAGCTAACGTAATTAGCCGCCGGCTGACTCGACACGTCCGGCGGGGAGCCGCCGCGTCGTCCCGCCGTCGCCGCCTCCCCCTGAACCCGCCGCGCGCCTGGAAGACGCCGCGCCGCTGTTTTGTCTTTACATATTTAGCTGCTGGATATTTGAATGTGAATGAGTGCGGCGGGATCGCGGAGGGTGTTTTTGTTGACTGGAATTAGCGTTTTTGTGAGCAAGCTTTTCTTCTCCGTTCTCTCCCCCTCCCCCCGTTCCTTTCTCTCCTCTCCAAATTACAGCTATTAAGACGAGGCTGGAGCGAGCCAAACATGCCGCTCCACTTAATGTGATTTCCCTCCCTACCCCACATCAGCACCCCACCACCACCCCACGCACCAAGAACAGGAATAAGAGGCAATGATTCATGGGGAGCGCCGCGGCGGAGAGAGAGAAACGGGAAGATGTCCACCTCCGACGTGCTAACCGCTAACTCTGGGCCTGGTTAGCTGTGTAATTGCTCCTTCTCTTCCAGTCTAAGCCGATGAGCTTAAAGCAAATGGAATCATTTATGACGTTCTGTGTTTAAGTCTGGCCAGTTGTTACCACAACACTAATCCACCGAGTCGAAAGCGCCACGCTAACCCACCCGGATCTGGCCTCTCGCCTTAACGTGGCTTTATTCTCTCCCCGCTCGCTATTTCATTCCCCCACCGTCGGCCGGCGTGTTGAAAGCTGCCGTGGCCGGACAGGAATCGAGCCGGACAGCTCCGGTCGGGGCCTGTGATTGGCCGCGCTCTGGGGACGCTGTACAGGAAGGGAGCTGCGTGCCGCCGATGGGGGAGAAAGAAACTGCTGGGAAAGTCGGAGGACGAGGCGATCAGGTTCTACTGCGGGACGGCCAGACCAAACCCTGAGATGAGAGGAGGAGGCCGAGGGCCGGGAATGCTATTCTAGCCTGAAAGAGCCTCTCAAATCGAAACATGAAACACTTTGCTCCAATCTGATTGTTGAAGAATGGATTAAATATCGTTTTACTGACATCAGATGTATATTTTCTCCATAATTTTGCAGTAAAAAGGGTTTTTGAATTAAAATCGATGCTTATTTTCTGGATAGAAATTAGCCCCGCGACTAGTTAACATTAGTCTGATGACCTGTAACTTTTGTGACAGCAATAAAACACAGTCTTCTCAAGAGTTAATGAAACGCCTCCAGCCGGCGCTGCTCCTCCTGCAGGAGATGCTGCAGATGAAGGCCCAGACAAACGACGGTTCGGCGAGGTGGGGTCCCTGGGCAGAGGGCCGGGCGCGGCCTCTGGCGCTGGACCGTCGCTGGCTGGCTGCGCTAATGGCTCCCCAGACGGCCAGGCTTGACCTCGCGGGGCCCTGAGCGTTCATTACCAGCTGGTTAGCGGGGAGCAGCAGTGTGAATAGCTGCTGCTGGTTAACTACAGCTAGGGGTTAAAGCTGGGTTTAACGGGGTCACCTGGAGCTGCTGCTGCACGTCTGGATCCGTCGTTTCCCCGGGTAACCAGCCTCAGATATCTTGACCACTTCCTAGAAACCAGCCAGACGGGTACTTCCTGGGTCAAAGGTCATCAGAGAGTCCACAGAAACATAAAATCAAAAATAAAGACAACATTAGGCACATATTTCAAGGTTTCAAAAATGTCAAATTTGCTTGAGTTCTTCTAGTTGCTACTGAGGTCTCCTATTTTTATCAACAATAATGCGTCACTGTCAGACGTAAACTTTTCAAGATGGCCGACAGAAACACAGAGGAAGCCGAGGGGATTTCTGGGAAACGTAGGCAGTGCTCTGCAGTCGGGACCGGCTGCGTCACGCTGCAGGTTCGCTCGAGTTTCACCGGATAATAAACCGAACAAGACGAACACGACGATGACGAGATTTTACTCCGTCGCCATAAAACCCGAGCATAGATCCACCTCAACTAGAAACGCAACTTTCTGGAATCTGACAGAAAGTTCACCAGTCGGTTAAGAGACGTGGACAATAACCCAAACAGGCTATTTATCCCTTTGAATGTTTATACTTTGGTCTTCATCTTTATCATGTTGCTACGAAATGATTCTGTAGCCTAACACCGACTGCGAGCTTTTCTCCAGCAACAGTAAATGTGACAAAGCAGGTGTTGAATGTGGCACCTGAAATCACGTCCAGGAAACGCCACAGAACGACTTGTTAGAGGCATTTTATTGGCATAAAGCTGAAACGTGTCCAGAATTCTCCCGTTTTTCAAGTCCGTCTCCAATCGTGTTTCTCGTTCAATTCGACATAAAGGAGTCGATTCTCTACAGGAGGAACAAACTGTTGCCTTGTGAAACTTTTCAAAACAGTTTCCAGACAAACAGAATCCTGGAAACTTCTTGACATTTTGTTCTGCCGCTGTCCGACTCTTCGTAAGAATTAAAATCGCGAAGTTTAGCCTCATTGGGTCGTACTGAAGCAATAGCAAACTGGACAACCAGAGTCGCAGTCAAAAAAAAAATTGAAATCTGCCTCCAGTTTTCAGAGCGATTCTGATGGTGGATCAAAACCTTCTAGACCTGGTGTCTGTGTCTGACAGTTGGGACGCCGTCTCCTGTCCTCTTCGTTCCACTAAAGCAGACAGAAGTTTGAGGCTGAGCAGAGAGAAAATGTCCTCTTGGCCCAGAGCGGCACTGGGAAGCTTTCCACAAATCTCTCCTGGCGTGTTCCCTTTGTTGGTTTTCCAAAGACAACATGGAGGATCCAGCAGCAAGAGGGAGGGTTTTCCCAACAACCCCCCCGGTCCCCATAGGGGTGCAGGCGGAGGAGAGGGGGGGGGGGGTTATTATCCGGTGCACCCTCGCTATGACGATACACGGTGCAAGAGTCTTTTCTGTGAATCATCCGCTGCCGCTTCTAAGCCCGTTCCGACGGCCGGCTGTTTATTTCAGGGCCTGTAAGAAGATGAGGCTCTTTTGTTGCATTGTGGGAAACAAAACCGGGATAAAGACGTCAGCGCCGAGCGCTTGACGTTTTGGGATTCAGTCGAGCGGCGTCTCCGCAGAGAACAAAAAAAGTTTACTCTCTGCGCAGACTTCTTCTGGTCATTTGCATTCGAGTATTTTGGAGGGTTTTTCTGAGGCGATAAGAATCGTATCCGAGCCCGCAGCGCTGCTCCGGTCCCTCCTGTTTGTTTGGTCCTAGGATTAATTACCATAGCCGTACGACTGCCTAATGCGGCCCGACACCGAGGCAAACTTTCCCTACTGTAATTACAGCAAACATCATTAGCCTGATTTGGTTTTTGTGACGATCCGCTCCGTTATTTAATCACGACTCGGAACGCGGGGGGAGGAAAGTCACCGATTCCTCAACCACGTCCCAATTTAGAGCGAAACATCTCATTCTGTCATCTCTCGCGGCAGAGATGAGCTGCTCAGGTGTGAAAATGTTGATTTGGATTATCACTATTATTACTATTATTTCTCAAAGTTTGAGAAGCAGGGAGAAAGCGTGCCGCGTGCTCACCCCTTCGCCGGTTTGAAAGGAGGCGACCAAACTGGGAAAACTAATGACTGATTAGTCATTCAGTGTGAACTAAAGCTGAATCTCATCTGGTTTTAGAGTCAAACTTGCTAAGTCATTAATATTCTTCAGAGAAGGGGCCACTGCATCTTTCATGACCTCGCAACCTTTCTGTTTTGGTTTTCTGCGTCGGTACCGACGATGTTTTGAGGTTATTTCAGTTTGCTGGAAATTGTGTACATCATCTATTTGAGGGAAATAAAATCCTTTTTGACATCTTTCTCGTAACAGGATCTTTTTTTGGGGGGGGTGTTTGTGGAACATTTTAAACATTTTGTTTCCTTTGAAAGTATTTGATATCTCCGCTCTTTAGGGTTCGGCCAATCAGGGCCAAAGAAACCAGATGGAGGTCCTGGATTGGCTGCTTTGGAAACACCAGCCAATTGCGTGTCAATTTGCATTGAGTAGGGAGAAAAGTCCATCAATCGGTAACTTTCCGTGAATAAATTGATCAATGATCAGTGGAGCTGTACCTGGAAGACCCTTGAAAGAAACGTTTTTAGACATTTCTGTCTCTCTTCTGTATTCTTTGGTCCTTTTTTACCACCTTGATGGGGTTTTTTGGAGTCTTTGAAGGATAAAAGTGGAATTTCTTGCACCTTTTAGGTGTAGATCACCTTATTCTGATGGCCCGGGAACAGAGAAGCATCCCAGACGAATTCTGCATGACTGAGAAGATTCCGAGGTGATGGAGCTGACGTCGCCGTTCTGCTCCCGCTGAGTTCAGCATTAGGCATTCTGCTCCAGGTAATGACACGCTTCCTTCTTTCATTCCAATAAGAAATCATCCATTATTTAGCTCCCAACCTCTGCGCCCCGGCCTCCCCCTCTCAGATGGCTGGGGCGCCCCGCTGGCTCCCGCTTCAAGGACGAACGCGGCGGCAAAGAGAGGAGCCGACCTCAGCCACCAGACAGAGAGAACAGGAGGAAGAGGCGGAGGAGGAGGAGGAAGTGCACACGTTCACAAACACACACCTTTACAGAAGAGGTGCGACCCAAATATACATTGCTTTGTACTCTGCTTGAAAGTTTCCCGTCCTCTTCTGTCCTCGGTGCGTTCAAGGAGAGGAGAAAAACACGACAATGAATAAATCATCCGCCGGCTCCCTGGAACTGTTCCTGAAGAGAGGGAGCCTCTCCGCCTCGGCGTGGAGGGAGACAAAGACGGGAGGTGGGGTTGAAGGGGGGGGTTGAAAGGGAGACACAGAGAGCAAACACCTCTTTGGTCTTCTCTCTCATGGAACACGCCATTTCTTGATTTGCTCTTAAATCCATCATCAGTGGAGCTAATAATCTGAGGCTGTGAAGCAGCAGATCACATGTCCCCAGTGAGCACTTGAATTACAGGAGCCAAACACTCCAAGAGCCCATTAACCAACTTCACACGTTGATTCGGAGCGCCGGGCTTCCTCCTGGAGCGCCTCGAGTTAGCAGCTGATTTCTGATCTCCTATCTGGAGTCGTGCGCCGACGCCGTCGGCTCCTGGCGAAAACCTCGGAGCGTCGGGAGGATCCCTTGGGAATCGACGCTAAAGGTCTCCTGGGAATCGACGCTAAAGGTCTCCAAGAGTTTGTTCCTGTGGCGCCAGTTCGACACGTCGCCGGAAGGCAATTCAACGGTCATCCAATCGATCGCAGTTATCAATCAATCAAGTACAGTTAATTATTCCAGTTAGTTTAAAAGTTTTCTATCAAGTCGTTGACTTGATGAATTCAGTCCTCCTGACCAGCAGGTGGCGCCAAGCAAAATAAAAACTATGATGACTGCCTGGAGGTTTGAGAAGATGGGAAAGAAACGGAAGGGCGTTCATCCATCTGTGTCCTCTGAGTTTATCTTTTGCGCGTGTAAAGCGGGTGAATCTTTAGGAGACGCAGGATGTCCCCAGCGTGTCCACTGTCCAAGCGGGACCGTCAGTAAACGTTGCTTCCAGTCCATCTAGAAGCCTGTCAGGATTATTAACAGCTTTATTGATTTTTTTTATGGCCGAGCGGCGCAGCGACAGCGCAGACAGCCGGACATGGAAAAGTTGACACGCATCTGGGCATCAGAGCTGATCTGTCAATAAGAGGCTGAACGGGACCTGTCCCCTCCCCCTCTCGTCTCCCGTGTCTCTGTCTCCGAGTTGGGAAGTTGTCTGGGTGAAATAAAACCTCAGTAATGGCTCTGCTTTGCTGCTAATCTTGTCATAAGAAGGTGCAGCCTCGAAGGACGGCTCCTCGCGTGTGATATCCTAATTTAAACATCAAAAGATCCCATCATTAGGAAGCGGGCGTCGAGCCCCACTTTTCAAGGGAAATTATTACATCTCGCCGCTGCTCCGGAGTAATGCGAGAAGACGTTTCTGTCAAGCTCGTAAATCTCTCTGGACCTGATGTTTGTGCACTTGAAGAAAAACATCATCATTAGCAGCTTTTCCTTCTGATAGACGGCGCGCTGAGTGTTGGTGTCGCGGCGTGCCGGGCTCTGATGTTAGCCTCCTCTGGAGCTGCTGTCTGCAGCCTGGGATCTGCCGGACGGGAGCCCGGTTTCCGGGGACGGCGCGCGAGGAACTGACGGATGTCGCTAAGCAATCAGGCGTCCCGCAACCTGGCCGACGTTGGCAGCGTCTGCGTGACAGGTGCAAGTCCAAACGACAAAAACTAGCTTAAAACTAGCAAGCTGGATTATCAGTGAGGAGCCCAGTTGCGTATTTCTTCTGTTTTTGCTTTGCTGACGCATTAAAACGCGATCAGATAAAGATGATGAAAGTAAAATAAAAAATTTTGTCCGTAATTTAAGGTGACTGCTGGGGGTTTGGTTAAGCTAAGGCTAGCAAGATTAAGGTAATGTAAGGTCTGCTAAGTGTTGTAGACTAATCTTCGCTTGTTAACCTTTGTTAAGCAAAGATAAGCTAAACTTAGCTATGATGATTTAAGGCATGCTAAAATTAGCTATGCTAATCTTAGCATAGCTAAGAGTAGATGGCTGGAGGTAAGCTGTATTCCTCAAGTTCTGAAATGACTGCATTTAGTAGACGTTATAAAATTTTGATTCAATAAATAATATGACTTTGTGACAGGGTGATGCTAACAAACTGCTAAAAGATACATTAGCCTCACGGAGGAAGATTATTTCTCCAGATTAGTCGTTTTATGGTCAAGAACATCAGCGTTTCTCATGCTAACCGAAGCTTACTTGCCCAGACGGCTGTATTTTTGGGTTTTTTTTGTTTTGAGGATACCTCACTAAAAGGTTTGCTCCTCTAAAGTGAGAAACCGACACACCAAACGAAGTTCAGCTGCATGACAGTTGGAGGAAGTCAGACTCCAGTCTCTAGATCCGCGTTGTCCTGTGAGGGAAATGTTATCAGTGAGAGGTAGATTGACTGTCTGGTACCAACTAGATGGTAAATGAAGGTTAATAAATGTAGAGCGTTGGTAGCGTGCTATCATGCTGATCAGGGGGCATTACCTGGGCTTTCATGGTGGAGAGCAGCAGCCGGGTAGGTAACGCTGAGAGCTCTTCAGCTCTCCACTCCTCGGCTCTGTCATAGTGCAGGCAGCCGTTGGGACAATGAAGAGAGGCCGGCGATGGCTGGTCCCCTCTGAGGCCTTTTTCATGCTCTCAGGTTGAGTCACGAGGGCCACTTCATGGTCGTTATGCAGGGTCGGGAAATGCATCGCATCTCTTTTAAAACTCTGACCCGCCCTTTTAGTCGGCTGTGCTCTGGCTGATTATCCGCACTCACCCCGGTGGAAAGAGTCAGAAACGCTCTCAGGGGATGAGAGTGGCGCAGAAACACGGATGGGAGCTTCACTCGCCGAGTGGGTCGATTTGGCGGCGGTTCGGGTTCGGACGCCCGGGACCCCCGCTGCGAAAGCGGCGGAGCGGCGTTTAACCCCGCGGCTCAGGTGACCTCGAGCCTGCCAGAGGCGCCGCTGGCACCGAGCGGAGCTCCGTCGCTTCCTGGCTGCTGTCGGTCAGCCTGGGGCCCGAGAACCGATGTACGGTCTGAACCACCAAGGCAGAACATCCTCAACATTCATGTGCTCTTGCTGTTTCTTACCACTAACTGGTTTTACGAACCTGCAGGTTCTGGAACGTGTTCCAGGTCCAGCCCAGAAATTGTTGTTTTGAGCGTGAAGCAGCGGGTAGCATTAGCCCAGGATAAACCTGGGGTTCGTTCCCACTTGTTTTGTCTCGGTTTCCCCCCCTCGCCCCCCCCCCACACCCCTCCACAGCATCTAATCCATGACCACAGCTCATCCTCCTCATTACCGCCAAATTACATGCAAATTTCCCCCCAAATAAATGAGTTTTAAGTACTTGACAACCTGTCAGCCCTCAGATATTGAGACGTTCTGACGGCTAGATAAACAATCAACAATAATCACTCTATGCAAATTTGATATTTCCTGCACAATTACGAAAAGGAAAGGGGGGGGGAAAAAAAAGAAAAAGAAAAAGAAAGCCTCCCACTATAAATAACCGGACGCACAAAGGCATCTGGCATTTGTTCAGGTTCTGAACAGATACGGATGCAAATGGAAGATTCTTTAGGATGTAATTGATTCAAACAGGGCTGCGCCTCCTCTGCCTCCTCTTATTGTTCTTTTTTTTTTTTTTTTTTTTTCCCTCTTCTGCCTGCCACTTGTTTTTTCTCTCCTCCTTCTCTTTTTATCTCCCAGCTTTCAATATACGCAGATAATAGCAGATGTAAATGAGCGAGCCGGAGGAAGGAGGATGTGAATCACCTTTCCGTCTACACCTCTTGTTTTGTCTTTTCTGCGCTGCTGATTTAAAGGCGAGATGTGTGCAAAGCAGCGGGGCTCGCTATGAAGTGGATTGGAATTGAATGCCGGCTGGGAAAGAGTCCGCTGCTCGGGAAGATTACGGCGCGCCTCATCCCCTCCCTTCTCCGCGACACCCAGAGATTAAGACTGACAAGAACACATCAAGTCGTTGCAGGATTGCCCCATCTCTCACTCTCATCTCTTCCCACAGCCTCCCTCCCACCCCGACAACCCTCCCCCCCCCCCTCACCACCACCGCCGTTCTCCTCTTGATTTGTCTGTCTTCAAAGAGGCCTTGGAGGCTCGTCCTGAAGCGGGATGTGTGCAAGAGGCTGACCTCGCTGACCGCCGACCCGCAGGAGCGGGACATCCATTAGCGGAGCTAACGGCTTCATCCCTCCCCAGCACTGGGACCTCCCACCGGGGAATCGGCTTTCCTCCCTGAACTTCAGGGTTTTGGTGGGTTTTCCCGCATCCAAAGGTATCCTTGTTTCATCCACAATCACAGTAATGCACTTTTAAGCTTACTTATAAGTGCAGATATTGACTGCAATGTGTATAAAAGAAGGTGGTTATGCCAAGAATACGACGGGTGTTCCACAAAGATCGCGATTAGGCCCTCTTTTGTTTTCCTATCGGGGTTCGGGTTATTCTGTCCGGTACGTCTTACTGTGTCAACGGCCTGGCGAAAATGACCAGCCAGACAGACAAACTTTAGCAATCCAGGACAAACAGCCAGTACATGTCCACCACTGTAAACTGCTAGATAAACACAAGTCACGGAGCTTTGAGAAAATTTGGTTTTATGCTCAAATTGTCATTTTCTGGTCTCTTTTCCAACTGGTTCAAATCAGTTACAGTCGAAAATGTTAGTCAAAATACACTATGGGCATTTCACAGCCGTGAGTATTTGAGCCTTAATTGAAAAAAATAAGATATTCATTAGTTTCCTGAAATGTCTGCTGAACCCCAACCAATGAAAATGCTGGCAATCGTCTAAATTAAAGCGGCCAAATCATGCTTTTAAATCCTTTTTTTATCACGTTTGGGGATCCTTGGATCCCCAAATATCCAGGGATCCCCAAATGTATTTCTATTTGCAGTTATGAGTAGAAGGATGTACAGACATTTGATTTTATTGTTTACAGCTCCACTCAGGTGGAGGTGTAACTTTCCCAGACTCTTCTGTTTTCCTCTGAAAACAAGGACATTAAAGGTTGTTTATCATCTTTATGCTTCGTCCCCGGAGGTTAATTAACCACAGCTGCCGAAAATCACCTGGATTATTTCTAAAATCTTCACTCCAAGCAGCAGATTTCCTCCCAGTGCCAGGTAGGCGTTTGAGTGGAGGGGCTTCAACTTGAGACGGTGTGGACGCCTGGTCTGGAAGGAGAGACGAGGCGCTGACAAGCACCGCAGTTATCAATCATAGGCTGCTCTATTAATTTCATCAAGGCCCCGGTGTCTGCTGACATTAAATGACACGCCGGTTGGTCGATGGCGTCCCTGAGGTGGCAACACGGCCGGCCGCCGCTTTTGAAATGCAAATAAGGCTTTAACCTTAAACAGAGCTGCCTGGCCGAAATTATCTTTCTGCCTCCGAGTCAGGTACCTGCTCGCTCGCTCTCCTCCCCCTCCACCAGCCTGACCCCTGGGGTACAGGAGACGGAAAGAGCATCTTTGGAAGAAGCGACAGATAAAGGCAAAGGTGGCGGAGGGCGGGGAAGGGAGAGGCGGAGTGCTGACACCAGCATTCTGTCCCCGACGAGGAGGCCGAGGGGCGCCGCTGCTGCTGCCGCCGAGCGCGGGGACCGAGATGTCTCAAGGACGGGGAGGCGAGAGGAAGGGGAAAGGGACGGAAAGGACACGGCAGCTCTGAGGAGGCTCACAGCGAGCCCGGCTGTAAGGTCGAGGAAAGTGGGAGATCTGGAATCAGCCTGGAGGAAGCGGCCCGCAGAGCGGACAGGGCGGTTAGCATTTAGCCGCTGTGGTTCTCCCTGAAGCTGTATCTGAACACCCCTTTCCTGACACATGATGGACAAACCCAACGGTCCTGACGCTTCTTGAAGCAGAAGACTCCAGAGACGGAACGGAGGCGGCGAAGGAAGGACGACCGATAAACAAACACGACAACCGTCTCTGTTTTTTTCCGTTTTCAGCCTTTGCCATGTCTCGGGTTCATCCCGTCTCCTGGGCTTTCTGAGCGAAGCAACACGGAGCAAACCGAGCTCTGACTGGTCACACATCGCCTAAATCCCACTAATAATGTGATCTGTAAACAACACCTTATACACTCAATGCCAAACAGGATGTATGACTCAACAAGAAACATGGGAATCGACGCAGACACCTTCGTATAGTCTACTTTATTAATTATTCAAGTCAACCTTGGCAAGAAATCGCTCATTAAACCTCATATTTCCTGCTTTAAACTGACGCGGTAATGTAAATGTAGTTTAACCCCAAACCACAAGTTATTATGTGGAGAAGTATGTTCAAATAAATCTCCTGTCACTTCTGTCACTTATTGACATCAATCAATAAACTGCACCAATATTTATTTCCCATTTGCACCAGTGGAAAACCAGGAATTCAATCCAATTTGTGACATATTTCGCGTCATTTGGATTAAAACGTAGCAGTAGCATTTGAGAAAAGCACATAGTTTTTGTCTCATAGTATGCAAATGTCCACAATAAGTACTAGATTGTAGAGCTTTTGCATGCATGCTCATGCTCTGAGGCAAGGAGCTGCAGAACGAGGAGCTAAGCCTGGGATGTTAAGCATCGGGCGGGGGAGGGGGGAGGACACCTGGCTCAGAAACTTAAGTGCTTCCACCAAGTATCATCAACCCCAGATTAAAAGCACGGAGGGGGAATAGTGGGAGGAGAGGGATGCAAAGTGAGGAGGAGGGAGTGATCGCGCATATGACAAGATGGTAGAAGGAAGAGGTGGGGGGGGGGAAAAAAATAAAAAAAATCAAGAGAGGACTAGAGGAAGGAGAGGGATCTCTGGGAAATGTGGCTTGTAGAGTACAAATGTAAAGATGCTGGATGGGGAAAATACATAGCTGAGCACATAAACCAACACTTTCCTGCTTGACGGGTAATTATAGGATGTTATTTCCTTCGGCGGGCGCAACCGTGAAGGGCGACATATGGGGGCCCGAGAGTCTGCAGAGACGGATCTCCTCTTCCAACGGTTTCCGCGCAAGGGAAGCGAAGGCGGTTTATGCTGTACGCTCACCGGCCACTTTATTAGGTACGCCCGTTCCAACTGCGTCGAATCGGGAAGTGGCGCGCGGAAGCGAATCGCCGCGTCTCGGAACGTCGACGTGTCCCGAGACGATCTGCTGCGGTTCAAAGCGGGGCGTCAGGATGAGTTGCTGGTGCCAGACGGGCTGGTCGGAGTATTTCAGAAACTGCTGATCGACTGGGATTTTCACTCACAACCATCTCTAGGGTTTACAGAGAATGGTCCAAAAAAAAAAAAAAAGTGGGCACAAATGCCTCGTTCTACCATTGTGAACATTTCTGTTTTAATGCCTAAAGAATTGGACACAAGAAATATTTTTGAAATCGTGTTGCACATGTTTTGCTCATTTTTGGATAAAGAACACTTAATCCCCACAGAACCATTACAGCAACAATCAGCGTTATAAGATACCCCCACCCATAACCCCCTCCACCTTAAACCACACAGCCTGATTAGCAGACAATCTCCCTTCAGATGTCTCTCTAGAAGCTCGCCGATGAAGGACCCGCTGATTACCGAACACAAATACCGGCCTGATCTCCTCTGCCGACGGCAAACAACAGGACGCGCGCGCCGCAATCTGCACTTTGTGCGTTTCCAGAAATCTGTGTTTTGATTGCGGAACTGACTGCGCGCTCGCCGCTCTTTATAGGAGACGTCACTCTCAACCACCCCGTACCAACCCCCCACCCCCCCGGTTTTACACCACTCCTGCAAATGGTTATTATTATCGTCATCAGCTGAGAACGGAGAGAAATCAGCGCCCTGACAGGCAATCTCTTCACTTAGCACCGCCGCTGCTAAGAGAAAGTAGCCGTCCGCACAAGAGACCCGACGCGGTCGACGCTGCGTGCGGCACTTTGCGAAAAGCACAAACGAATCTTTGTATTTGTCTCATCAGAAAGTCTTGATCAACGGTTAGAGACCTTCGAATCTCTTCATTGGTTTCAGAAAAAAACTCTCAAAAAGCAAAGCGCTATCAAAACCGAGACGTTCTGGCTGGTATTTCTTGCAGCGCGTTCCCCTCTCTGTCTTTATATGCACTTATGTTCATCCCACAGTTGTATTGACAAGAGGAGACTCACAAACTGCCTCACACGCCTCACACACACACACACCAGAGCCACTACAGGACTAATAGGGTTTCAAGTGTTTTCACCCAAAACTCGAGCCGAATGACAACCAGAATCAGCCTGAAGAGCTCGCAGCATCCACTGCACCGCAAGCTGACCGACAGCTTTTCATGTCAAAGCTGCAGAGTTTTTGACCTCGAGTTGCTTTGATTGGACAAAACGAAAGTTTATTCGTTTATGACAGATTTATGACAGCAACCAGAAAGCAAGCTAGACGGGATGCACGGTCGGGTTTCCATCTTGCCGATGAGAGAACGGATAACATTTTTTACGTTACAAGAAGAAGACAGCTTTCAGTTTTTAACTTTTCCTTTGGCACGGGATGGTTCAAAGATTGAAACTCATTAGATTTTCCAGTTCAATAAAAAAAAAAAAAAAAGCGCTTTGTAAGGATTCGAAAGCGTTTCTCATCAATGGAGACGTCAAAAATATCAGAAAGCATATTGAATGGCCGACAGTGATGTTTAACGCTTTTTGAAGGCATTTAAAGGTGGTTGGAAGAGACAAACGGTGGCGATAAAAGCATCCAAATTTGATATTTGTGGTAGTTCTTTCACAATAAAACACATTCGGAGGCTCTCAGTGGCCCTCTGCTGGAATCTAAGCGTTTCGATGCAGTCGACAAGGCATCAGGTGAGAAAATTGTTTGCTGCCCTCTTTCTCTCTCCATCTACCCCTCGGTGTCCGTCTCTCTCTTGGTTAATGAGCTGTGCGAGGCCGCCATCGTTCTGTGTAGCCGTGTGGAGAGTCAAAAGAGGAGGGATGAAAAACTCTCGCGCGGAGAGACGGAAAACAGGTGAGACAGGCAGAGAAGAGAGCGGGGACATGATGTTTTCCCTCACCTCCTCCCTAATCAGGCCCGTCTCCGCGCCAAACACCACCGTGGCAATTAGACCTGACAGTACTCCGACTCCCACAATCCCCGCCAGGACTGGATGTTCAAACACTCGAGTAAACGAACAGAGCGAGGGGGAAGGCGGGGGGGGAGAGTAAGGGGGGAGACGAGAATTGGAAAGGAGGAGGAGGAGGAATACCTGAAAACCGGCACACAGCGTCGGGAAACAAAAAGGCAAAAAAAAAAAAACAAAAAAAAAAAACTGCCTTCGTCCCGTCATCTTGCCTGACCAGATGCTTCTGCAAGAAAGTGGCCGTGACTGCATGCGCTTCCCATCCCGAGAGGGAGCCTTCGGAGGCATCGAACACATGCGTCTGAGCAGGCTGGCATGAGCAGGAAGCTAATTGAGATAATTACTTTGTTACCTCAGCAGTTATTGCATTTTAATGTGGATTCTAATGATCCGGAGGGGAGGAGCGGGACGCCGCCGCCGCCGCTTCGTTCAGACGTTCACATTTCAGGTAATTGGCTCACACTCGTATTCCCAAAAGCTTGAGTTAGTAATACAAATAAAAGAAACAAAAAAACCTCAACATAATTTATCTGTTTGTTCGATTGCTCTGTGCGCTTAAAATCATTCCCAAACGCTATTCTCCCCTTTCACAGACTTGATAGAAAGAATATCAAGTCTGTGAAAGGGGAGAATACCTGGCCACGCCCTCTTCTGGCTCAGCCTATCAGCTTATCCCAGCTGCTCACACTGCACTTGCATAATGCAGTTCTGTTAAAACCATCCCTGTGTTGATTTGTCTGTATTTGGACTCACTGGAAAGTGAAATCTCTCCATTGTCCGATTGAACCAAAAATACTTCAATTGATCAAATGTGCTCATTATTCTCTATTTTAAACTCTGTTCCATTTGTGAAAACATATGAAATAGTGAAAAGTGTCTCAATACGCCGCATGCCAATTGAATTATTTCTAAAACTTGCAGGATTTACAGAAAGTGCTGGTTTGGAAATTATTTCAGAACAAAAACAACAACAAAAAAAAAAAAAACAGGAATCTTGAGCGGGGAACAAACTGTATCCGCTGATATGAAATAACTCACTGCTGACCTTAGCGGGTTAAATTTGAAGGTTCAGTGTCTCGCCCAAGGAGTCCATAACACTTAGTGTGGCTGAAACGTTCTTGGCTGAGGACCAAGGCGGCGCTCAGGCTTTACGGTGGGCAACTCACCAAAGCAGGACGCCTTGGTTTGGGGGGGGGGAGGGGCGCTTTCCTGCACGTGAGCGCGCCACGCCGAGTAGAAGCGAAGAGCCTCGATCCGGCTGATGAGAGTTCACATATGCGTGTCACCGCCGGAGCTTTTAAAGAAGCCATTTGAACCGCACACATCAATGTGCCGGCCCTCTGGAGCAAAGCGCAGAAATAACTCCAGATAAATCATTTCCTCTCTGAGCCACTTGCTGCGTTCAAATGCACTCGTGACCTTCAGCTCTGGCTTTTTCTACATCACATAGCCGGGGAATATAAAAGCTTATTAGCTCAGAACATTGTTGATACGTTTGTTCGGAGGCAGCGCACTAATGAGGCGTTGCAGGACGCCGGCAAGCCGCCGACTTCCCCCTTTTGGAGATTCTTCTTCCTCGCCAGAGGAGCATAATGCACCGCTAATGGCGTCTCCTCTGCAAAATGGACAAATGAAAAGAGAGATGAAGTGGAATATTGCTTTACCATATCAAAGGAAGAGGCAGCCGCAGATTGCGCGGCTGTCTGTTTGCATGTTGATGGGTGAGCGGGGAGGGTGGACTCCTGGAGACGCGCGAGTGACGGACGCAGAGAGGAGCTGCCGGAGCGGAAGGGAGATAAAGAGGGAATTGGATGGTGGGAAACATAGAGGAAGACAAACAAGCCGCATAAATAAAGAAAAAAGCTTGACCAAACGACAAACACATTTTTAATAAACTCGGGCGTGCAGGACAGACTGAAACAAATGCTGGGGTAGATTCCAGAATGCAATTATTATTACAGCCTTACATGCTTTTTAGTCACGTCCGCGGCAGCGTCCGGCGTTTCTGACGTCGGATTTTCCACCTTATATTCTGGTTTCAGCTGCTAATCGGCTGCGCAGGAACTCAACATTTATTTAGCGAAAAAAACACATGAAACTCCTCCAAGAAACTGAGGTTTAAAAGAACAGGTTTCTGCGTTTTGGAGCCTCACATGGGTTGGGGTTCGGATATTAATCTTCCAATTTTCCAATAACACATAATCATCAGGTGATATTTAAAAACTTCCTGTAACAAAATGTGTTAGCCTAGCGCTAGTGGGAGAAATGACTGTGAAAATCTGTGAAGGAGGTCTTGTCATTTCCTTCATTTATTCTCGGTGCAGCGCCCCCACAGGCCAGGAGGGGAGCAAGAAACTCTTAAGAGTCGCCACTGTGCGTCTCATCAACTGAGTGACAACAGCCACTTTTTGACACACATCACACAGTGCTGAAGTGAGCAGAGACATTGTCTCTGGCCTCGGATGCGTTCTGCAGATGGTTCTATGGTCTGAAAGGGACGGATGGACGCAGCGCTGCAGTGCCCGGGCCGATGACCGGACACAGCCGGCGCGGACCGTTTGATAGAAAATCGCCGGGACATTTTGATCCACGCCGGACGCCGCCGACGTCCATCAACCAACTCAAACTGAGGAGAACCAGGAAGCCCAGCCAACGATCAAACACACCAGCCACAGAGACGGGAAAACGCAGCTCCCCCCCCCTAAGCTGTGCACACACACAACTCCATCAAGCTGTGACATACATCTCTGACTTGTTAAGGTACTATTTGTCAGCTGCTCCTGGAGTGGCTGTGTGACTCTGCCACTAATTGCCACTGGTGCTAAATTTAGTAAGAGAGATATGAGTCCTTTTGATCAGAAGCACTAAATCTTAGGGAAAAAGAAAACGGCACTCAGCCTTGCAGGCAAGTTTACCCGCCTCTTACGCGCTCTCCCCCATCTTCCTGTCACTGGGGAATAGGTGAACTATTCCATATGTCAGCCTTGTCAATCAGCAGCAGAAATATGGGAAATGCTGCCCCCCTTTTCCTACCCGGCACCCCTTCGTCTCTCCCTCCGTCTCTCCAACCAAAGATCCCACCTAGATCTTGTTTGTCTCCGCAAGAATTTTGTACGCGCCTATTAATTTTCATGACATCACGGGTGGTTTGGAACCTCCAAAGGCAAAAAAAAAAGAGTATTAATCAAAACCATCTCAGCTGGGAATTTTAATTGTAGTAATAATCAATCATAATGAATGAGGCAAAAGGTTTGTTGACAATCTCTGTAAATGAGACTCGGAGAAATTCTGCTTGTTGGGACATTAATTAAACCGTTTAATTAATGTCCAACAGGCCGTTTTTACCTTTCAGTTGGAGATGAATGGCAAATGCAAGTCAGGTCCGGCCTGCAGGACAGGAATATCAAAGTGTGGCAGACCTCATAATAATAATAATAATAATAATAATAATAATAATAATAATAATAAAAAAACAAGCAGTTGTAACCCCTGGAACGTCTTAACATGACGCTGTAGCACCTCGAAAAGCTAACCCTCCACCTGTCCTTCCCTAACCCTAACCTACCCTAACACTAACCCATAGTAAAGCTGGGAATAAATGTCATGTCCCATCAAATCCTCTCCACCTTAGGTCTGGATTTTGAGTAGGCCATTCTCACACATACAGGAAAGCAGCTACAAAGTGACGCTGAGCGTTGCACCGGCCTCCGACCGAAGAAATTGGATTAGCGTTTAGCTTACGTTGGCACTACTTACTAATACTGGTCTGAAATTTTACAGCAAACGTTGAGGGACGTGCTTACGGTGAAGACCAAAGTTTCCAAATCAAAACCAGAATATTACCATAATGGCGCCTACGCTAAGAATCTGAACATTTAACCCAAAGGGGAAACGTTTAGTTTGAATTGAAGCAATTCCCTTTAACAGTTTTTCAAAAAACAAGTAATCCTACGCAATTTTGACAAGAGTAGATAAAAATAATCCCTTAAAAGCTCTGTAAAAACGCCCAAAAAGTTTAATGCTCCTCCTTGAACATGAATCCTGCATCTAATCAATGGCTTTGTCATTGGCCATCAATTCAGCTGCTGTCTGCTTTTTGATTGATTGAACAAACACCATCATAACTCACAAACTTTTAGCTGTTTGCTGGGCTGTTGGTGCCAGCCGTGGCAGCGAAAAGATCAACTTCATCTTCAGCGAAAAGCTCTATTTTGCTGGAGCAAAAGCCAATAAATATTCTGTTTTAATGCCGCGATGGCATCGAGGAGCCTCTTATTTTAATTGCTGCCTTTTCTATAATGCGAGCGAACGGTTAATAATAACGGTCTTTTGTGGGAAGATTGATCTCCTGAAGAAGAACATCCATAATGAAAGGACACAAATCATATTAAAAGCATCGTCTAAACATGACACACAAAGGCCAAGGACACGACGAGGATCTGCGCTTCTTCTCAACAGGTTACGTTGTAGCTTATTTCACGAAGCTAGAAAACAGTTCTACATCTATAAATGAGTCTTTAAATACATTTAAAGGTTTGAATTTACGGGCAACTGAATCGGATGGTTTCGAAAATGTCAACTGACCCGTCAGTGTGGATTGGGTCTGTGTTTTGGTGTTGAAACCCCCCGCGGTTCCGGAGAGCGCCACACACTTCGGTTTCCTGACTCATAACACGGGGAAGGAAAAGCAGCCAGCTATGAAACGCGCTTGGCCCGACGCACCATGCGGAACGTACACAAACACGGCTTTGATTATTCTCTGTGGGCTGAGTGATTTCATTCTCCAGTGGGCAGGAAGGAGGCGGAAACAGGAAGTGAAAGGCCAGCTCCGTGTTTCCCCCTCAGCTCTGAAGATGCTATTGGATGAAGACATGACTTTCATACAGGCAGTGAATGTTCAATCTGGTGGGATTTGAAGAGGAAAAGGCAAAAGTCAAGAGACAAAGTTTGAAAGAGCTTCTGAAGAATCTAGATTGATCGACTACCTTCAAGATTTCAACACAAAAAAAATCTGAACAAACCAGGAGAAATTTATTTGTTTCATGACTTGAGCTATGAAAACGCAATAACAGCTTGACGCCAGAAAAGCTTAACCTTCACTTTGGCATTGGTGTTGAAAAGTCGAAGCCCATACCTTCACACACGACGTGTAAGTGTGTGCAGCGCTGCAGTCGGGTGATGTAACACTTTGAGGGACCCAGAAATCGCCTCCTGATGAAACCCCGTCGTGGAGCCTAGAAATCCTTGGCAGACTTTTATCGTGGCCGCCGATCTACCTGTCTGTCTGTTCTCATCAGCTGCACCGCTGCCAGGCCGTCTTATGGGGGGGGGCGGAGCGGCGGGGCTCCGGCGCTCGTCGGCCTAACTCTGCCTGTCACCGGCGGATAGCTGACACCGCCCCGGCTGCTCGGGCCTGCAGCACTGAGGCCGCTCCAGGAAGAAAACCCAGGCAGCAGGGATTGAGGGAAAAAAAAAACAACCTCTCAGTCGTGTCACGAGAAATGTTTAAGTGGGAGTGAAGGAAACATTGATGCAAGATGTTTATGCGTGTCTTATCTATGCATCTGACACCCTGGACTGCTGCTGCAGACCCCCACATGGTGCAGGGGGATGAGGGTACGTTACGTCCTCATGGGGGCTGGGGCAGTTCTGGGAGGCAAGTGTACAGAGGTCCTCATCAACACAACATGCATCCGGCAGACAGAACAAATTACACTGCCAGGACCGCCACCTACCCCTTCCTAAACCCCTCCCCACCCCCCCACAGCCAACCACACCGCGGTGTCGGCACTGCGCCAGCGAGGCCTCTTCTGCAGAGGAAGCCAGGGCCCGATTACACGCCTGGTGGTGTTTATTTCCACCTACGAGCCCCGTGCTTTATCATATCATCGACACCCAGACTCGAACCAGCGCCTACAGCCTGAGACGTTTCAGAGAATCAGAGCGATTCGTCGGCTTTAGGCCGACAGATGGATGGATGGATGGATGGATGGATGGATGGATGGATGGATGGATGGATGGATGGATGGATGGATGGCTGCTGCTTCTCAGGAAGGAAAAACTCTACAGACAGAGAAAGCTTTGAATCCACAGAGCCGCTCGTTTGAGCAAGGAGAATGTCCGTTCTCGGTAAGATCCCTGCACAGCGTCCGTTTCGGTTTGCGAAGTTTCACCGATTCAGAGATGTTCCTGAACAACGATTTTCTTGGAAAAATATACACACTTGAAGAAAACTCAACAGCTCAGACCAACTGTTTCACCAGTGCAAGATGCAGGCTGGCTCTACTGGTCTGAACTTATTTTACTAAGCCACAGTCAATGTATTCAGTTTTTACAGCCAGAGATACAGCAGAAATTTAAACCTCTGGTATAGAAACGTCGACTCTGACGGACCACGACTCTCAGTCCGGGGCGTAATATTGGTGGTTTGACCAAAAACATGAATCAAAAAATATGAATCAGAGTCTCGCTATGGTCCAGTCAAAGTCTAGACCTCCTGTTGGTGAAACGTTGCTAAATGAACTCGGCTAAATGAAAACGATTGGGCGTGAGACGCGTCCAGAATCCATGTGAAACCAGTTTTTATCGTCTCTCTAAAGTAGGACAGCTTCACTCCTTATTGTTGTTGACATGTTTTTCCTGGTGCTTCAATACGTCGTTTTCATCTGTTAAAAATACGTTTATTGAAAGGCAAATGATTTGTCTTTTTAAAGATGAATTGAATAAATAGTGTTTTAAAAGGATAATCAACAAAAAAGGATGCTATTTATTTAAAAAAAAAAAAAAAAACAGAGAGATGATAAACAGATTGAATTTCAAAGTGCTCCTTTGGTTGCAGTTTGAAGAATCGCACACTGGTTCATTTGCAGTTAATTACATTTCCACCCAGTCGCTGTTTTCCTCCATTCGGTCCTCTTTACATGTGTGGCTTTTTGATGGTGTTAAAAATACATCTCCAGGAACAAAATAACACCTTTTTGGGAATCTTTGGTCCAAACAGAAGCTGCTGCTGCTGCTGCTACGGTGAAACAAGGCACATCTGCACGGCAGACTGTCCTCGTGCCAAGTGCGAAGTAACAGTCATTAAAAGTGACAAATACCTGATTTTAAAGGCAACGGGAGCAACATGTGTTGGGAAGACATGTGGGGACGGGGATGGTGAGACAGAGACTTGTGAAAAACGCAAACGCTTTGTTTGGTAAGCGGAGACGTGAAAGCGAGAGGAAGGATATCACAGCTTCTGCCCCACATCTGTACGTTCGCCGCGGCGCGCCGAGCGGCGGGGCTTTTATTTTGAAGCCTCGCCAAGGCGCTTGGCGTTTAAAATCGGGGTTTCCTCTGCACGTTTTGATTAAAAGAGGACGAAAGCGAGATTCCAGCGTCACGCGATTCAACTGTTGAAGTTGGAATAACTTGTGTCTCTGAAATACGCGGGTGCGATTTAAAGTAAAAGGAGCCACATTCAAAAGTTTCCCCCCTGAAAAACAAAAACGTCCTTTAATGTCTCTCGAAATCTTCCCGAAAGGAAGCAGACGCTAAAAAAAAAGAAAAAAAAAGAAAAAAAGAAAAAAAAGGCAGGAAAACCCTTTAAAGTTGCTCAACAAAAGCCATCGCAGGTTAACGGGACAAAAATGATGATGGCGTTAATGTAATACATTTTAATAATACATCTGAGTCTGGTGCATTTTTCAAAGTGGACTCCTGATCCAATTTGTATTACACGTGAGTAACACGGTCATTCATCTTTTAATTACATATCATTACTGAGTCGTACTGATAACAATGGATTAGCCGCTGTAGAGTGTAACTAATTGCCAGACACCCTCGGTATGAGTTAATCAAGAGTTTTCCACTAAGGAATCATCACGCTGTAATCTAATATACCGGAATGTTCTGTTCTGGAGTTGGCTACTTCCCACTGCTCTGGTCTCCTCTGCATGTAATATTCATGACAGCCAGTTGTTCGCTCTCCTCTCTCCACCAGGTGGGAGAGCAGGCAGGCGTCTCCCGACAAACCCCCACCCCCCCACCCCCCTCCACTCACTCACTGCTGCTTTTTATAGACTCCTCACTTAACGGTTAAAGCTGTCCCTGGGTTCCTCTTAGCTATTGTAATCCATACACAATAGCCGCGCATTTAATGGGAAAGATGCCGGCAATAAAGCGGAGGGTGCATTTTTTGCAGGGAGCAATTTAGCCTTCAAACAATATGCCAAGGTTGGGCTTCTTGGGACAAAACGGCTGTTGTGTTGTCGGGAGCGAATGCGGGAGGCGGTCATTACGCTTTCAGCTTGATGACGGCGAAATGAAAAGAGCGGGAGGGAGCCAAAGTCGTCGAGCCCTGGATACTTTGGATTTCTGAAAAGGTACGGGCAGCTCACGGCTTCCTTGAAGTCAGCGCAACGTCCAGCAGCTTTCCCTAATCTTGGGACGCGTTTAAGGATGAAAACACCTGGATTTGAGCGGAAGCACCGCAAGCTTCCCAGATGCACATTTACCTCCCATCCGACAATAAAAAGCAATCATCCCCACCTCACCGGGACAATTACCCAACAACACGCCTCCCCTGAGCTCCGCCAGGTACTCCGAGAAGAAAGTTGACTCTTTTTGTTAATAGCGACAATGGCGTCTTCTTCCCTCCATTTCCTCCAGGTGATGAGACACACTAGAGTAAGAGTGGAAACACACTGGGATGATGTGGCAGCATGCTGCTAAACCACTTCCTGTCCACAGCAAGCGCCAACGATTGGTAGAGTTTCCCAACAGTTGAGGCTGTTGTTTCTGGTGCAGAGCCAAAAGTTTTCTTGCCTCCAAGAAAAAGCTCTCTGTGCTAGGTTCTCTAAGATTTCAGAGTGCATTTGATCAAATATTTACGTGACTGGATTTTGGTAAAGCTTGGTCACTTTTGACCTCACGATCGTCAAATCAGAAAACCACCAATGTGACACACAACACGTGGGAAATGGTGGACAGGATGTTGAGTCTCGGCATACACCGATCAGACACAGAATCCCGATGCTTGTGAGTCTTCTTTTCTTCCTGTCTTCAATGGACAGGATGTTGAGTCTTTGCACAGTGTTTAGACGTGTATTTATGGGAATCCTTGACCGCTTATCCAGAGGCAGATGTGTGGTCAGCCACTGCTTTTGGGAAAGAAGACTTGGCTCGCACAGCCTAACTATAATTTCATCCTAAAGGTTGAAACCAGCACTTCTGCTGGTTGAGATCAGGACTTTATCCAAGCTAGTCTAGTTCTTCCAAACTGTCGCTATGCACCTTTGTCGCTATGCGCAGTAACATTGAAAGAGGAAATGACCATCTGCAAACAGTTCCCACCAGCTGGGAGTATGAACTCGTTCCAAATGTCTTATGTTAAAACCTGAAGGTCTCCTGAAAAACAGACACACATCATCACATAATCCCCTAAACGCCCAAAGTTTAAACTTGAAACAATCCAGTCAGGCAAACGAAGCAATTGAATACAGTAAGTTATTGTATTTATGTAGAAGCACTGCTGCAAAGGTAGTTGCGACAAGAAGTTAGGGAAGTAGCAGTTTAGGACTCCTACGATTTAAAACGTTGCCAGATTGTCATGAGAATAATTCATAAAACTGCTGAAAGTCAATCTCTGCTTGTGGTTAATTAGCATTAGCAATGCTGCAGAAAAACAGAATAACGGGAGCTAAAAACGTCCACAAGCAATCACTTCAATTGTGTTGTACTGTTGACATGTTAGATGTTATCTAACTTTCTTAGCCGTAGCAATGCTATAGCAAAAAAAAAAAAAAAAAAAAAGAGCTGAAGGAAAATCTCAAGCTAGTTTTACCATATCAACACTTTAAACGACTTTTTACTTCAAAGAAATAGCCAGACTTGTTGAGCTGGTCACGTCGCTATCAAATGCTAGTGTAGCCATGCTACGTCTGCTGGCTTAAACAGGCAGCCTGTTGATTAGTTTGAACTCTGCTGCCACCAAGTGACCGGAGGCTTGTTTAACAGTTAGGCACGAATACAGACAATAAAATTCTGCTTCCAAAACTGCCCACTGTGGGTAGATGATGCATTTTATGTTATGGATTCAGTTTGAGTTAAAATATTGTTTTCTATAAGTCAATATGTTTTTTCTTTGTTGTACATTTAAGTAAAAGTAGGTAAAAAAGACTGTGTATTTTCAGACGACTGATGGCATAGCACCCAAAGACCTGCTACACCTTTCTGCTTCTCCAAATGTAGGTCAAAGCGAAGTTCCTCTGAATGCTCTATTGTTCCGAAAGCCAGCAAAGAAGCATCCAGAGTCCAAAGAAAATCTTTGAATGAAATGCTTTCTGAAGGTTGCAAGTAGGTTGAGCTCCCTGGAAGCAACACGTAAACGAAGGAAGCAAGGAATGATAATGGAAGATAGGTTTCAAAGGAAGCATCCCAGAATCCTGGCAAACGCAGATAGCTGGAGTTTATTATAATCAGGAGGGTATCAGCATCTCAGCTTGTCATTAATAATGACACAGCTCACTGCTAAATACATCTCCACTGTTAATTACCAGAGGCCATGTCTGTTAAATATCAGATTCCTTCCTCTAAATAGTGGGCAGTTCTTCCTCGCAGTCTCATCTGTCACTGTAAATGTCATCATTTATTCTCTGGTTGGCCACTGTGACAGGCCCCACTTTGAGCCCCACTTTATCTCCTTTGCCGTCCATTCTTCCCGTTTACAAAGATACCCCCTCCTTTCTGTCCTCGCCCCCCCCGTCCCCCACCGACCTACTCCACCACTCAGTGCTGTATCCGTTTTCCACACGTGGCAAATGATTGCCCCGGTGAAGGTATTTTCTGTTTCAATCTTACATTTTCCCAAGGGTGAACAAAAAAAAAACCAAAAAAAAGAAGGGTGGGAGCGAACAAGCTTTCTGCAGCTGGTTTCACTGAGAAAATTGTTCGGAATTGCCTCATTCCAGAGCAGATTAGCGAATGCATACAATCCTGGGCTAAGTGCTATTGTGCGCCACAATTTGGCCATTATACTTTGTCTTTTCCATTTAGAGAACCCCTACCCAATTAAAGTAATACAGCCCTTCCAATACCTGCTCCCAATTAAATCTGGGCGGTATTACCTGCCTTGATAGAGCTGGTTGTGACTCCTCAACACTCACTCGCATTCATTAGGCCTATTCAACGTGACGGAGCTGATGACAACGATTCAAGTTGTTCTCCCTCCAGCCCTCCCCCGTGCCACTCTTCTCTCCATTTCCAAGGGGCTCTCACTTTCTTTCTGTCTCCTTTTTTTTTTTTTTTGTCACTTCTCTCAGGACCAGAAAACCTGCCGCTCACTCAGATGACTCGGGACAGAAAGGAAGGAGGGTCACTCCGTCTCCCCCCCCCCCCGCCTCCTTTTCTGACACATTTTCTCGGCTGCCTCTGGTTTTTGTTTCCCAGGTAGCGGGGTCTTTTTTTTTTTTTTTTCAGTTCATTGTGCCTTTTTCAAACCCTTCGTCCATGCTGCTCGGTTGGCACCGTTTTAAAGCCCTGCTGTTTAAAAAAGAAAAAAAGAAAGAGCTTGTCCAGGCCACTGACTCGATTGACAATTTCAGAGTGTAAAAGAAAAAAAAAAGTCCACAGAAGCCGGAGCTGGAGGGGTAACGGGGGAGTGAGGTGGAGGGTGGGGGGCGGGGGGAGCCGTCAGAATGACATCTCCGCTGTCTAAGCCCATAACCACCAGGTGTTTGTAGCCTTTGTGGAGAGATCTGTCATATCCAACTGTTCCGACTGAACTCACGGCTCAGGCAAAAAAAGTTTTCCGCCTCCCTCTTTTCAGTGTCACTTTTTATAAGCCTGCAGTTATAATGAAGCACCCAAAACGGTGGTGGAGGGAGCCTTTGACTGTACAAAACGCTCCTACTGTAGACCGTAAACTGGACTCGCACTCATTTGTCTCTGTGTTGCTATTCTGTGCCCACATATCCTATGTAGGGATGTGGAGGAGTGGGGGCTGGTGTCCATCTCTTCCGGACACACCCTGGACAGGTTGCAGACCGTCACACATCAGACTATTGCAATATGTCACAATTTAGATACAAATTTGAAGTGAACTCAGTCTGCTAAGGTTTTGATTACCAGGATCACCCTTTTATTACCTACTTCATTAGATTACAAGTACTGTTGAGTCAGGGTGACAATGTTGGGGGTAACAATGACCCCAACGGACCAGATTTGTGACAATCCGACAGTCGTGTCGTTGTCCAAACAACATGGTTTATCCAGGTTGGTGTACCTGCAATTCATCCAGCCTGCAGACCACAACTGAACCAGCACCACTCACTTCTCTGCCAGATTGTCAATAATTAGGAATTCTTAAAGTTCCTTCTTGATGCGGGACTAAGGGGACAACCAGTGTATTTTAAGGCTTTACGCATATCTTCAGGTGAAATTCTCAAATGCAGAGTCAAAAGCTCTGATTTCCGTGAACATGCGTCAATAAACCCAACCGGGAATAACCCCTCCTCGATAAAAACGTGCTTTTTCATTTCTCTCTCAGTGACATTTCAAGATAACGCAGCTGAACATGAGACCAGAAGAGGTTTCCGGTGCGAGTGACATTCTCTGGATCTCTGGAACATCGTGGACTCTCCTCATTTCCCCGAGGGAATCAAATCAACTTTCTGAGGCTGCTGGACGATCAGCTGGTTAGAACAAGACGGCTCCTGCTCCAGATAGGACCAATGATGAGGAATTTAGAGTTTCAGTCACTCCTAGTCTTGTGGACTTGAGCCACTTTTAATTGTATGTTCTTGTAATGACTCTATAGTATTTAGGAGTCTTTTTTTCAGCCATACTGAAACAAAGTAGGTCTCCATGCTCCCCTTTGATATACCAAATCAAAGATCCCGCTCTGCCAACTCAAGGCTGTTTTGTTGCTCTCCTTGTTGTCTCTCTCTTCCTCCCCCGTGTCCATGTTGAAAGGGAAATTGGCCATGACTTTCGTTCTCATCGCTCACGTAAAACAGAACCGGTCCACCTTTCCTCACCTTGGGGGAAGGTTCTCGCGGCGACGCCAGCAGGACGCTTGACATGCGGCGGGAATAATGAGGCAACGGGAAGAAGTACTTAAACGACGAGTAAATGAAATATCCGAGCCTGCCCTCCGCGTTCCCCTCCCTGAGTCGCGCAGCCTGGCCGCTTTGATGCCTGTCGGATTCCGAAGACACATGAATGCATGCAACCACTTAGCAAACGCAGAGAACGGAGAGGAAACCGGATGAGAGACACAGATAAAGCACCGGCTAAATTCAGACCACATGCTCCTGCAAACGCAGCCACTGCAGGCTATTTCTAGTCACGGTAGCTTTATGTAACGCAGAGAACCCAGGGATGACGATGGACTCCATTCAGACGTATTTACTCTGAACGCTCATTGAGAAACCGAAACGCTTTCTTTACTTCGTAACAGTTTGGCTGCTGCAGCTCAGGACTGTCCACTAACGAGACGAAAACCCCTTTGAAGAACTTTTTGATTGATTCCACAGATCTGTGTCTGTGATTGACGGACACAAAAACTGGCAACTAATCAATGGGTTGATTTAACGGTGCATTTCCTGTGACCCAATCTCACAACTGAAACGGAGAAAGGACATTATTAACCTGGTCAATGCCACCTATTGTCTTTGACCAAGAGACATGTTGTCATTTGAGATATATCAATTAATAAAATGCATTTGAGTCAAATACCTGTATGCTTAAATAAAATGCCAGAAAATATAGAAATCAACTTCCTGTTCATAAAATTTTAACGGTTATGAAACGAGAGGCAGTAAATAAAATGCATCTCCTCATTTCATTTCTATGGTTGGGAGACAAACTACTAAACCTCTTCAGAGTAAAAAAAAAAATCCTATTTTGTCACTTCCTGTTAAATCCTCAACCTTTTTCTTGTCCGTTTTAACCACACAGCGAGTCTGAGGTCAGGATTAGTCCGCGTAGTTCCTCGGCAGACGTTAGCGGCTAACTGGAGCTAGCGCGGACCGACACCAACCCGGCCAGCTTTTAATTAATTTTCCACAGACAGTGGAGCAATGACCCTGTGAAAGAGGACGAAGCACACCCGACTAATCAGTCTGAGCCCCATGACATCACTCCAGGACCTGCCAAGCAGCCCAAACAGGGGAGGAGGGGGCACAGGTAGTTTACCGTTGGTACAAAGCACCAATTTATCACTATAAGCAAATGCTAACCTGGGAGCGCTGCCCCCGGCAGAATTAATTGGCCCTCTCCCTGTCTGTGAAGTGTCTGGCCTTGTTTAAAAAGACAGCCTGCCCCAGAGACCCCCCCCCCTCTCCGCTTGCACCCCCATTGGCTAAATGATAACCATGGAAACGCCTGCTCTGGATAGCCAGGAAGTGCTTGTTCAGAAAAACTCGGGAGAAAGTTGTGGTGTTTCCACAGTGGGCCGGTCCAGAGGAAATGAAAGGGGTTTCTGTCTGGTTTTAAGAGCGGCGGCTGAAAGCAGAGCCCCCACCCCCCCACTCCATCCCACCTCTCACCCCTTCTTCGTCTCCCCGTTGAGTCGGGACTGGGCTGTATCTGGCGGCCCATCCGTGGTGTCTGCTTTCCTGGCCCAGTAGCAGGAATGAATCAGCCCAGCAGGTAAGAGACACTGATAAGAGTGCCTTTCAGTGCTTTGTGTGTGTGGGCTAAAGCACCCACAAACCCCAGCCCCCCCCCCCCCCCCAGCCACCCCCAGCCACCCCCGGGACCGGGACAGACGCAGATGAACCTGGACGACCCTCGGCGGCAACAGACCTCCCAGTCTTCCTCCAACATGAGCAGCCTCAGCCATCACTATGGAAACGAGGCCTGCCATCCCATCAGACGCAAGCCCATCTGAGTGGAGGAGCAGGAAGTGACAGCGGTTTGTTAAAGCAGCAGGTTTCTGTTGCTCAGGGTGTCGGGTGATTGACAGACACAGAAACAGATTCTTTCACCAAACCAGATGAGTGACGCCTAATAGAGGAATAATAATAATAATAATAATAATAATAATAGATTTAAGGCAGAGAAGAATGAAAATCTAAGCAGAAAACTGATCACAGCCCACCTGGTAAGAAACTTGGTGGTGGTAGTATTATTCTGAGGTGGTGTTTATCGGTCCATGATGAAATGAGTAGAGCTCAAATTGTAAAAGGCTGCAAAAGACTGGGGGTGAAGGTCAAAGTTCAAACGTGAATCCGTGCAGTCTGACTGAGGTTGGAAAACAGGAAAGGATGTTTCATGAAATGCCACACATTTCAGTTTTACGATTTGAAAAACTGTTTAAGGAAAGCATAAATCAGAAGCCTCCAAACAGCATGATGCTGCCACCACCATGCTTCACTATTCAGAACTGGTTTATTTGCAAAATGTTGACAAAGCCAGATAAATCCCATAGCCAAAATCATTTCGGGTTTCCATGGAGATGCACTCCAACTTGAGGACAAGGACAGCTTCATTGGACATGGTTTCCATGGTGATGCACTGTCACTGTAGCCCTGCTTGTCCTCAGAACAGGTCATTGAGGTAAACTCCCTGTCCAGCTCTGAGGACACACCCTGCAGCGAGGACAGCTGGACACGCTTAGGGACATGGTCCAGCTGCCCTCCACATGCACAGACACACACACACACACACACACACCCTCCAACCCCCTGAGAGGACAACCGCCAGGGATGATGGGAGTCCCAACTCACTCTCTCTCTCTCTCTCTCTCTCTCTCTCTCTGTTTCCTGTTGTCCTACCTCCCCCTGCTGGCGGTCTCTCCCTCTCTATTTCTCTCCCCCGACGACCCCCGGCATCTCAGTGCCTCCCGTTAATGCACATTAGCATGTTGCTGAGTGCTGTGTCATGACTTTAGAGGATGCAGAGCCCTCTCACCCCCCTTCCCCTCCAGCTAAAACATGTTAAGTATTAATCTCACATATTGATAAACACCCCGGTCCTGTAATGATCGCCTCACTCGGGTTCATCAGCTCTGATTGACAGGGTGGTTGGATGGGGTGGGTGTGGGGGGGGGGGGGGCTTGGGGATGTTCAGATCAGCCCTCGTCGCCGTGACGACAGAATCCTGCTGACTAACTCAGTTACTGGAGAAGATGAAGGCTAATGGAGTATGGCGAATATTTATTCCAGAAGAGTTTTAGTAGACTCTCACTTCCAATTTCTGCACCGGGTGTCGCCACGGTAACACTTCCCCCGCCACCCCCCCTCCAAACCGGACCAGACCTACACTCAGTACGGTAACTGCAACCCCCCACGATCTCAGAGACGGGAGGTCCTGGGTGTTATTCTTTGTTTTAGTCTGGGCTAATTCAGGGGTGTGGGGGGTGTACCCCCTACCCCATGACGGGGTAGGGGGTACTGAAGGGCTATTGGGGGGGGTTGTGTTATGGAGATGGCAGAGTGCCCTGAATGGAGCGGACTCACATCTGCAGAGAAAGAGCCTCGGCCTGCAGGTCAGGGACGAGTGGCACAGGGCGGGGGAAGGGGGGAACAAGTAGAAGGGGGGTTTTGAGGGGTGTAGGGATTGTGTTTTTCCCATGGTCCACTACACCCCCACCACCATCCTATCTAGAAAGGGAGCAGGCCGGCTCAGTTTCACTCCACAGGGCCGCTGTGTTTTCAATGAATTGATACAGATGAAGAAGTTCAACACAATGGATGGATTACCCCCCCACCCACACCCACTCATGACCCCCCCCCCCCTCCTTTATCCTGCTCACACACCCCTCGCCATGGCCCCCACAAAACACACTCTGCTCACTGATAGGAACCCCCCGGACCTGAACACTCCAGGAAGTTTAAAGCATGCTGGATCCTCACTTCCAGCTGCACATCCAGCTCTGGGAAAGTAAAGTGGAAGGAAAACATTGCATAAAACATGGAGGTGGCAGTGTCATGCTTGTGGGGATGCTTTTGACTTGAGCTTTTCACCCTCCCACCTCCTCCCCCCCCAAATGAAAACCTGAACAATGCTATATTAGCTTAGCATAGCTTCTCTGATAGGCTAATTCGTTTTATCACAGCTTGAACACAATAGTCTTTTCCAGCGTCCAATCAGATCGCTTCAGAAATGAACCCTTAGTGTGCTAAAGCAGCTTCATCACCAGCTTGGGATGTTTGTACATAAAAACAAAAAATGTGAATTAAACAAGTTAAAATATATAATTAATACATGTCCTGTAAAAAAAAAAAAAAAAAAAAAAACTCCAGGATTTTTAACAAATCTACACTGAATTAAATGTAAAGTTTCATTTTCATCAGTGGAGATCCAAAACTTAAGTGACAGTTTTAACACACATGTTAAAGTATCTAGAAAAAGAAGCATGTTTTTTTTAAAACACGGCAGCTGTAACAAGGTCACATGGTAGGGGTGCAGTTTGGGTGTTGGCGTCTTGAGTTGACCTTTCACCTTGCCTGACTTGAGCAAGAACTTCATGCATTCTGTTGGAATATGAGAAGGACCAGAACAAACTGTGTTAAAACTGTGAAGAGAAACATCTTTTTCTTTTTTTTTTTTTTTTTTTTTAAATGTGTTTCAACAAAAAAGAGGGAGAAACTTTATGCTGCAACACATCATTGTCTGTGTGTTTTTTGTTTTTTTATGTTCAGTTTGTTATGACAAATAAAACATTTAAAAATGATAAGCCAGGCTGACCAGAGTCCCCACAGCATGATGCTGCCACCTCCGTGTTCTACTTGTAGGCTCCGTCTGTTGAAGGCGTTTTCGTTTGTCTTTTGTCAGATTTGTAGCTTTAAATCAGTCAATCAATCCTCAGTGTGATGCTGTCAGAAATCTCCATCGCATATTTGAATTTACTGTACCTCCGTTTCACCGGTTAATTCCTCCCAGTCTGAGGATCTTCCTGCAGTTGTTTCTGAATGTTTACCTGTTGAATCTTTTATCAGCCCCGCGTGGCGGCTGTGCGCCGCTGATTAGAGCAGTGATAGATGGGAGGGAGGACGACCTTAGCTCCAGACTAAACACAAGGTTGGACATCAGTCTCCGCTTCGCATTTGCCGGCTCTCCCCCCCCCCCGTCCCTTTGGGTTTTTCCCCTCCGTCTCCTGCAGAGCAAGGTGAGGAGGATCTGCTGCAGTTATGATGGAGCGTGCCGCTCGCTCCCGGAGAACGCGGGACTTTCCTCTGCCGCCGCCGTCTCTGAGTAATTAAGGTACGCTGGTGCAGAAAATGATTCTAAAAGCAAAGCAAATGGACACAACCCCCCCCAGCATTAACCTTCCACCGCCTGCCGCCCCCCCCAGCCCTCCGTGCCGTGAACAGAAACACGCGGCAAGCGCTGATGGATGGCCCGTCCTGCTGCTGCTGATCGCAGGATTACTTACACTCATATACTTTCGATAATTCACAGGACGCAGCTTAACAAATGACTGCTCAGGTCTCCTTTCCAAACCAACACCCAAAGCCCCGAAAGCACCCCAATGCAAACCTGCGGCAATGAATGAACGAACGGCGGCCATGTTTAGTTCACAACCAGATTTACTAGATGTGTCCCAATCAGGGGCTTTCTCTAATGATGGCAACCATTTTAAGAATGATTGCAAAATATCCTCACAGCATGATGCTGCCACTATCATACTTTACAATTGGGATGATGTTCCTGGGTGTGAAAGCGTGAAAGTTGAAGTTTCATCAGATCACAGGAGAACAAAAAAAACCAAAAATTTAAAAAAATCATTTTTGTGATCTGTGGGGTGATGGCTTCTTCCTCACCGAGCGACAGGACAAGATTCAATCATATCCACATGTTTTTGGTGTGCATGGAATCAAAATGAGAATAAATTTAATTGAGCTAAAGAGAGCCATTGATGCTGATTTGTCCAACGTGTCACCTCTCTTTCCAGGTTGAAATATGTGCTTTTGGTTTGAATCTTTTCTATGTATGATAAACCTACATGTTGTGACAGATTTATTGCAAAATACAACCTCCGTATGCTAGAGCAAAACCAATGAAAACGCTTTGTAATATGACCTGCCTTGAAATATTACACTTTTGCCATTTAGATTTGATTATTTTGGTTACTATGAATCAAAAATAATAAACATATGACTTTATATGACTCTAAAATGGAATAAAGTAGAATTTGGTCGCAGATTTTTGCTCTACAGTAGTTCCGTAATATGAATGAAAACCAACAGAAGTGAATGGATGTTGCGTTCAATTTCAGGAACTCTTTCGTTTTCCATTCTGACATTTATTTTGGCGGTGCAGGACTCCCGTACAGACAGGAAACACATTTTCCCGTCGTTTTCAAAAGGGAGTCGAAAGCCTTTCTGTTTCAGAAACGCACCCCTAGGGGGAGCACTTCTGTCAGCATATTAAAAGCAGATGAAGCGTTCCGTTTTTTCCTTCATATCAGATTGAGATTCCCATCAGAACAGCCTCCTCTATGACGCATCGACTGCTCGGCTCACAGTGGGAACATTCTGCAGTCGGAGGGTTGAGCTGTTCAATGAGATATCAGGTCGTTACTACAAGCCGCTTTAGATTTCCTCACACACACGCATAGGCAAAGGGACAAAGAAGACACACACACACGCATCCATCCAGATTGAAACTAGCACACACACACACACTGATAGATAGAGAAGCCCCAGCAGACACTTCCAGGTCCCTAACGAGGTCGCTAATTAACTCTCCCACTTGGGCTGGCTCATTTTCATCCGAGGTGCACATTGCTTTTTTGACAGGAGAAAATTGCCGGGCAATTAAATCATCTGAAGACGAACTCTCCGGCAGCTGGTATTAACGGCTAAATGTTACATCCAGTTTGGGGAGAAGTGAAGCTGTTCGGCGAGAGGCTGGCTGCTGCCGGAGCCAGCGGCGGAATGGTGGTAACGGGCCGACGCGATCCATCAGGAAGGACGCCACAAGACGCCATTCGGGACGGAGATGGTTTGCCTTTTCCTCAAGAAACGGAGCAGAAACACCTCCCTCCACTCAGCACACATTTAGAACGAGAGCAATTAATAAACACGGAGTAAGTATCATGGTAAGAGAGGGGAAAAGGCTTCACACTTGGGCATCACCATGACAACCAGCAGACACTAGCTCCATCCTAAAATCACTTATCATTTCAGATGCGGATCTGAGGCTTGAGAAATGCTGAAGGGGAAATGAAAATCTGGATGTACGGTAGAGGGCCAGTAATGCTGAGGGCCTGTTTCTCTTCAAGAAGCCCTGGATGCATCAGTACAGCAAATGTTATTAACTCTCAGAGACAATTTTTAAATAAAGATTTGTCCGACTTCGTCTTAAAGGTGAAAACGAACATTTCCGAGGATAATTCTTGCTTCCTACAGTCTATGGACATAAATCCTCTAGTTAACCTCTGGTTTTACCCCAGAACCGCAGAGTGAAACGTGAAAGACGACAAAGGGCCAATATATACAAGAGTGCAGTGTTCTTCTGATCACTAAGTCTCCAGGTCTCTTGGTGTCCGGGTCTCCGGGCCTGTGGACACCAACACCCGTTAGCAAATTGTGCTCCAGGAGCCACTTCATCCCCCTGCACCCTCCCGGGTCCCAGGCCTCTCCTCAAGCTGATTTTTGTCTCCTATTTTGTTAACCTTGTGTGTAATTAACCCCTCGCTGTGAGCCAACAGCACATGGGCCAATAGTGGCCGCCTGCAGGCTGAGAGCGCTGGGCCGGGTGAATCGGCGCTTTGTGCCGTCTGTCCTGGACATAAAGGAACGGGGAGAAAGGAGAGTGCTGTTTTCAGGGAGACCAATAGTCATGGCTGGCAGCCCCTCAGGGCGAGGTGGAGGGTTGTTTCTGTCTCTGTTCATCCTGACAGGTTCCTTTGTACGCATCCGGGTTTGGGTCGGAGGCGAGAGAGAAGATGGGAGGCGGAGGTGAGCGTTGGGATGGCATGAGTCGCCAGCGGCGGGGGGTCGTTGTCCCCACTCTATTCTGTCTCCTCGCTCCGCTTCTGCTCAATGGGTGGATTAAGGGAGAAAAAAAACCCGGCAGAGTCGTAATCTTTGAACTGAGCAGACGCAGATGCGCAAACAGCCAGCCGCGGCTCTGCCGGGGAGCCCGGGTGCGCCGCTAAACGTTCACATCGGCATCCGTAGTCCATAGGTCTCATTTGCATGGCTGACTGTAAGGCTGCGGCGCACACTGTAAGGCTTCTTTTTATAGATCCTCTCTGGTCTTTTTTCTCTCGTAATGAGAGAAAAAGGTCAGAGTCTGGTGAGGGGGAGGATCCTCTGCTTCTTTACACTCCTCCAAGTTCACCAATTCCAGCAAATGAGCATGTACAACAAGCCAAGGGGGCTTTTACTGCAAATCTAATTCATTTCTCTAGACAACTGTGAAATTTGCCATTGACATTAGTCATTACCCCAAGGCTAACGAAAAGATGATCTCAGTTAATAAATGATCCCTAACAAGGAGCGTGCTCGTTCTCTCTCCCATTGTGTTAATGTCAGGGGCAGCTGTTAGTGCCGAGCATCAGCGGAACAACACCGCCAGCTCCAACTGGGGGCTCTGCTTCCTTCTCCAAGCTGCCGTTCCCCAAGAAAACCCAACACTGCCCTCGCCACGGCCCTGAAAACTGCCGCCGATGCGACACGACACGGCGGTCTGGTCTCCAGTACCAGCCTGGTTCTACGAACCTACAGGCTGGTTCTTACGGCCCGGTTCCTACAAGAGCCAAGCCACTCCAGATTCCAACTGATACAGACCCAAAATGATGGTAAACAATCCACAGCATTCCTAGTGGGGGATTCGTTCGAGATGTCCCAGCATTTTATGAAACTATTTTTGTTAAAGTAGTTCCTAGGTGGAGGCAAACCTCTGAACCTGCCCTGTCATAAAGCTTATATGAAACAATGAGGCCAACTGGACCAACACAAGGGACAAAACTACGACGCCCAAAACTGCTGACCTTTTCTGGCAAACCCCCCCCCCCCCCCAACAACATAATTTGGGATTCCCCACAAACTGACTGATGAGAAAAAAGTGGAACATCTGGAAAAGTCTTGCATCTGGTTTTAAAACCAAGCCAGTTCGTTTGGTCGGTTGAGGCTTCTGCGGACGGGAACCAGGGGCGAAGGGTTAATCTCAGAGACAGAAAACCCCACAAGGAGAACAAGAACAATGGAGACCAGAGAGTTCGTCTGCTGAGGAAAAGAGACAGAAACGAGGTGAGCTGAACACACACCGATGAACTGAGAAGAGAGAAAAACCAATAACAACAAGGTCTGCTTTGGTCCTTCCAGGCGACTCGGCCGTGCTGAGGGTCCGCCGCTCTCTGGCGCGGTGCGGCAGACCGCAGCGCCGTGTTTTATCAGCAGTGTGTGTGTGTTTGTCAGAGCTGCTGAAGTGCGAAGCGCCCGGGGCTTTGAGAATAAAGGGAGCCGGAGCCGGCGGCCGCCCAAGGCCCTCGTGAGCCCAGAACTGATGTCAGAGTGACTGGAGAGCTTGGCCAGGTGGATAAAATATGTACCGTGATGTAAGATTGAGTCAAAATGTCTTTGAAACGCTTTTTCTCTGTGATTGATGGATTGATCTGGACTCCGAAAGTGGAACCGAGTGAAAACTGACCCGAGAGGGAGGAGAAAGCACCTGCAGACGCTCCCTGAGCAAATCCAGCCAAAAAATAATGAGAATAAAGCTCTGAATTTGTTTCATCAGATCAGACAGCGAGGTTTTATTTACCAGCTCCAGTCTGGAGCAGCAAGAAGCCCCCGCGAGGCTCACTTCCACACGGAGAGCACTTTGGATGGAAAACGCAGAGCGCTGCAATGTAAACACTTGTCTTCCTTCATATTACATTTTCCATCATCTTCATCGCCCCTTCCTTCGGCGAGACGCACGTCTCGCACTCCCCGCTTTCCAATTTGCGACGCCGCCGTTTCCCCAAGTACATGTTCATTTATTGCGGTTATTACCGCGTCGTGTCGGGATAAATTGATAACATGACATCAGTTGTTTGCTGCCTTGTTGCGCCGGCGATCTGATTACGAGGTCAAGGCGTTAAGAGGTTCCTCTGAACCGTCCTGGACTAAACGCGGAAGGAGAAACCACTTAGCTCAGGAAAACCGTCTCGGATATTCGCAGTTGAAACGAAAACGTGAGATTTAAGGCTAGAATTTGAATGCAGAAATGTGGCCTTGACGTTTAAAACCTACTTAAAAGTGATCAATAATCGATAACTGAATTTGATATTCTCAAAAAGTGGCGGCATCATGCTGAGGTGTTTCACCTCAAGATGAACTGATGATGGAAGCGGCAGGAAAATGATCCTAAACCTTCTGGAATAACCAACAGATCATCACTAATGTTCTACAATCACAGCAGTTAATTGACGCGCCAAAACTATTATTTAAACCCGAAATAAAAAAATAAAAAAAAGACAGTGCAGAGAAATCATCAACTTTCCTTCTGGCAGACGTTTTTCCTGAAGTCAGGAAGTCGTTACCGTCGGAGACGAGTTTGGCTCTGGGATTCCCGCTAATGATGGTGAGGATGGTCAGAGTTGGAAGAGGGGAACCGGGTCGCTGACGGTTCTGAGTGGGGTCGTTTGGAGCAGTCGGTGACAGGGAGGAGAAGCCGCGGAGGTTCTGGAGAACGGCGGCGTGCCTCCAGGTCCTAATTTATCCGGTTTGGGTTTTCAGGCCACTTTAAGGGTCAAGATGAACTCCAAATAAATGCAAAAAAATAATAATAATCAGAGAACACTGTGGAAATAAGTAGCATATGGTGGATTAAAGGCGCCTTTGGTAAATCTTGTTTATCAAAACCTCCATAAATTTTATTATGATTGAACTTAAAAGTGAGAGGAGCGCGGCATGAAATGACCCCTGAAGAAACATAAGAATAAACTCTTCACTGGAAAACTTCAGTGTGTGTGAACGACGCAGACCGTACCTCTAAGTGTGTGTGAACGAGTCCTGCTGTCTTTAGGGAACACCGAAACTGTCAGAATCCCCATTATGTACTATCACCCAGTCAGACAGCAGCATCTGACTTGGTGCTGCTGTCAGATGCTGCTGTTCTCAACCCAATGTGTGTGATGGGTTGAGACAGAGCTGACAAGAGGCAGAGCCCCTCCCTCGCCCCCTCTCCTCGATTTGAGTCACTTTGAAAACTTAGCGGCTCCACCTTTAGAGTCCTGTGGGGATGAATCAACCTTGTGCTCCTATCTGAACGGCACACCTAGAATTACAATGGAGCACATCAAGGGACGGCCAAGCCTGACTGACAGGCCCCCCCCCCCCTCGGCCCCCTACCCCGCCATGCTATGAAAGCACAGGGCTTCTTCATTTGCATGATGGGGGGGAGTTAATCGGGGTTTTCCAGTGCACCGTACTGATGGGGGGGGGGTGTTAACTGCAGCACCCTTCCCCAGGAGGACCAAGGCTGAAATCCTCTTAGGCTAGACCTGAGCGTGCCCACCATTCCTCAGGGGATGGGGGGGGGGGGCTGACCTCCCTTCCACCACCCTCACGATTAAAACAGCTTTAATTACCAAGAGGTGATTGGCCCCGCCACCCCATTCCCTTCCAGTCCCAGCTCACGCTACCATTTTCAGCCACCGTCTACTTCAGCATCAGTCCACCAGCGTTTGTCCCCTTAACAACATCTGTCCTCAGACTGCGCTGGACCACATGATCCCTCAGTCCTCTTGTTCCATTTACTCTTGTTCAGGTGTGCTGGGGTCCACACACCTGACATCCGTCATAGTGACTCTGAAACGCCTCGATAAATGTTCTGGGGGTTTTGTACAATTTCTGTCATATTTCAGCTATTTGCATATTTTAATCAAAACCATGGTTTGGAGAGAGAATGTCTCTTTAAGCAAAAGTGTAAGTCAGGAGAACGGCAGTAAAAAAAAAACATTCGCACTGCAACTCGGCTGCTGATTGTAAGGTTATACAGTCAAAATTTAACAGCAATAATTTAGGTTATTTATCTTGTTACAAGAGAAAAAAATAGGTTAATATTGTAGACATATTTTCACCATGTCATTCATTAATTTATGCATGCCACAAATACTTTAAATATATTAGTTTTGCGCTTGTTGCTAACTGAACAAGTTTTCAGTTAGCAAGCTTAATAGTTAGCCACAAAGCACCTTGCTTGCTAAATATTTAGATGTAAACTAAAGCTAAAGATTTTTGCTTGCTAAATATTTAGTTTGGAGCTAAAAATTAAACTACATATTTAGTTTAATTTGCTAACTAAACTAAATGTTTAGTTAGCGAATTTAACATTTAGATAGTAAGTTGGATATTCAGCTAGCAACATGTTTGCTAGCTAAATAAGTAGCTTGAGAACTAAATATTTAGCTTCCTAGGTAAATTCTTAGCTTTAAACTTAAGCTAAACTTTTATCTTGGCAACTACTTTAATTGAAGCTAAATATTTAATATAAAAGTATAAAAACATCTAGCTTGCTAAGTAAATATTTAGTTAGCAAGCGCAATATTGAGGTGGCCAAGTCAGTATTTAGCTAGAAAGTTTGCTAAATATTTAGTTAGCTAAACATTTAACTTGATAACCATTTAGGTTGGAGGTAGATGTTTACATTATTAACCACACATTTAGCTTGCTAACTAAATAACAAAACAAAATGCTAGCAAGGTTACTAAATACACACAGACGTTTCCAGCTAAATACTTAGCTTCAAAATAAAGCTAAATATTTAGCTTGTTAACTAAAAGTTTAAAGGCAAATATTAACTGTTAAATTAATTAATTTTTAAAAAATACATTTAGCTTGCTAATAATTTGCAGCTGAATGTTTACTTTATAAATGACATCTTTAGCTTAATAAGTAAACATTTAACTTGCTGATAAAACTATTTAGCTCAAACTTAAGCTCGGGATTTTCTACAAACGTCCCATTTTAGATTACGTCACTGTAAATAAGGTTCACACAACCTTCGCAGGGGTGTACATTTTCCCGTTTCCCCCTCCTGCGCCGGCGTTTGAACCTCTGCTTCCCTGCAGACGCCCAGGCACCCGACGCACCGGCTGGCGTTTCCATTATTTTCCATTATTTCCACAAACTGTTATCAGAGGATTCCACATAGGGGGGGATGGGGGGGTGTTTGATTTATGTTTCCTTGGATAATAAAATACAGTATCACCAACATGTATAAAGCGCTCCCCAAGCGCCACCTCTGTCTCCTTGATTAATGCCGATTTAATTAGGCGGTGTGCTAATTAAGCAATAAGTAATGACAAGGTGCGCATTTATGCAAAGATAATGGAAACCCCTGAGAAGTCGCCCAATCGGATCATTTCTGGACAACAGTGAAATGAATATGTTTGACCATTGTTATGCTCCGCATTAACTACGTGTGATAATCATCATATGTGTTTACCCTAAATGAATTTAATTATCGGTACAGGCTCTAATAAATGCAGACAGAGGATTATGTCGGGAGTAAATAGCAGCTGCGGATATCAGATGTATCAATAGTCAACATGGAGACATCTGAAGGAGTCATTAATCAAAACGTGCTCTACTGTCTCAACTTCCACAACCCAAGCCAAGCTGCAAAAAATGACCAATTTCCTCCCGGTTTGCGTCAGCAGCAAACGCTCGCCGCCGCTTCCCTGATCACGCAGCCCAGCGCCGGTTTTCCTCACGAATATGCTTAGCCGCCGTTCCCTGGTGTCAAACGTCCCCATGTAGGGACTTCCTGATGTGTGTAAGACGAGCGGTATTTACACTGATTAATGGTCCCCGGCTTCAGGCGGGCCGCGGGCCGCTCGGTCTCCAGACAGCGGTGACAAATAAATCTATCAATCACGAGGGGGATTTGGTGAGCGTGAGCCGTCAGGCAGAGCTGCAGCCTAAACACTTTGCTGTAAACAAAACAGGGCGTCGTTAACGTACAGTTAACGCAGCACTTTGAGGCTCGGCCCGGACCGGCATGCTTCGCTTTGCTGATGATGCCCTTTACTTCGTCTGGACATCACCAACTGGAATATAAGAGCAGGGGGGTAAAGCTACAAGAAATTGTACTTTACCGGCCAAAAACGGGAGACTGTCACTGACCTAACTATCAGGTTGGTTTGGCAATAGGGGTGGAAGCAATGTCAGCTAGCTTTTTAACTATCAGTGCCCTCCGATGTCATAAACCACTGCAAGAACAGACATTAACCTTGGGAGCTATTATGGCAAATTAAGTAATAAATGTGGGAAAAGCAGAGCAAGAGCTATTAGAACTTGTTAAAGTAGCTTTCTAGTGAAAATCTGCTTTCAAGTCATTTTAAGTAACTTTTGATTATAGTAATTCTGTCTTTGACTTATATAAGCAAAAATGAGGTAATAAAGACCTTAATTAGGTTTGTCGCATTAAACCAATTCTGCTTCAACTAGACAAAAACTAAAACAACACTGTTATCCCCAGCTGAGCGTTTTGGGCTCGTTAAGCTGTATTAATCCGCCAGAACACATGTCTGAGTCGGAGCGTCGCTAAGTGGAGACGTCAGCGGTCGTCCTCGGTCCTGGTGGAGCTGCGGAACAAGCCCGCGGTTGCTCCCTGCCATCTGGAAACAAACGCTGTGAACGCCGGGGAGAGACGACGTGGATCTACAAGTTTAATAAACTGGATGGGTGAATCTTCTTTTCTTACGCAGACCTGGAAAATTCCTTCCAATTCCAAACTTTTACTGACTTTTCCAGGCTATAAAGGAACACCTGATTGTGCAATCTGGAGCTCCGGTTCCTGAACGGCCAATTTGAAAACACGGCGAGTCCGAATTTGTTTTGTGTGAAGAAGCGAAACAGTGGACGTGAATCGGTAGCGGAGGGGATGGCCGAGATGCCGTTCAGTCCCACCTGGAAGTCAGGGTAAGTAATGCTCAAGGAAAACCTAATAAGATCCTGCAGGAAGGTTGGGGGAAAATGATGATTATCTTTAATCACTAACCTGCCTCAAGTGGCGCCGCTGCATTATCCCACCACCTTCATTCCTTATAAAAATATCCATCACACACCAAGCCGGGCCGATGAAAAGGCGATGGGAGCGGAATGCCAATGGCCTCATTACTCGTCTCGGCACATTGTAACTGGAAATTGCTTCTTTCAGGTTTTGTTTGCTCAAGCAATTACAATAAACTCTCGGCTTGACACGTTGTTTGCACAGATGTAGGGCATTAATAAACATGAGCTCTAATCTGAATTATAGAACTGCTCAACGTAATTCCTCCCCACCCCCCAAAGAAGGGGGGGGGGGGTGGGAAAAATGGATTTGGAGCCCCAGATGAGTTGAGGGGACAGGAGGAGACGAAGATGGCGGGAATCCCTGGGATTTCTTTCCCCTATTGGTGGATTTCATCCCCAGAATTCCTCTAATTAGATGTGGGAACTGGAAGTGGAGGTTTTCCCAACGAATGACGAACGCGACGCGACAGATACTGCAGATCAATAAGCAAAACTGCGTTGGAGTTTGATCCTGACATTGCTATCAAACACTAGCAGTAATGCCAATCAGCACCAACGGAAAAAAAAAAAAATGGATTCGGCAAACACCAATTTTCTTTGGAATATTTTTGATATGAACTATGAAAAAATAATAGAAAACTCTGAAAATGTGAAACTGTGATGTAGATGCTGATGGCAAGTTGTAGATTTTAGACCTTTAAGTTTAAAATCCAAGGAAATCTGGGTATAATTTCACAGAAGACAGGATTTCTCTAAGGTTTTGAACAACATGGAATCTATTCTGCATTCCAGCAAAAACTGCTCGTCTTTTTCCTTTCCATGAAATCTCCCGTACAAAAGCGTGAGGGAGCCGGCTTCCCAACCAGGTGGGGAATATCTACAAGAAGAATGTAGGAATAGCATTTTTTGTTGTTTTTTTTTTTTTTCCTGGAGGAATCTTGAGATGTTCAAAAGGCACAGCAGAGGGTTTGTTGGGGGTTGGGGGGGGTTGGCCATTCTGGAGAATCAAAAAGACTATGTGGACTTTGATCACCTGCATCTCATTCGATGCTAAATTACTGCGCCGGTCGTCCGCTCCTCCATGTGGAAACACGATGGGAGCTTATTATACTGTACACAGATGCAGGTGGCGGAATGAAAGAGGTCTTTTGTCAGTTCTTTGATGACAGTAAAGTCATTGTGGCTGCTAAAGCAGACTAGCAGTGAGTCCAGAGTGGAGGAAGGACTGACTGAACCCGGGACGCTTCTCTCATTGCTTGATTTGAAATCTTGGGAGTACTTAAGGCTCCGGGACGCATAAACTCCGTCGTCGCAGGTTGTTCAAACGGCAAAGTTTGCTGCGCGAGCATCCTCTGAATGCGTGTTTGTCTGCACGCGCATTAGCATATCGGTGTTTGCCCCAGAAGTTGCGGCGGAGCGGCCGTCTCCTCCTTGGAGAGAGCTGCTTGGCAAACACCTCGGAGTAAACAAGACAACCAGTGACAATATGCTAATGGGGCACATTCATTATCCCCTTCCCTCCAACAAGCTCCGCCTCGCAGGAGACGCTTCAGATCTGCAACATCTCCATCAGCATCCAACCCTCCTGCCGACGTCGCCTGATTAATATCTCATCAAGCGGCACTTTCTTCCTCCAAGCGGACCATCACTCATGCACCCATCAGATGCCGTCGCTTCTTATGAGATTGCACCTTAAGGTGGGGGAGATAAAGTTATGTTGTGGAGATGGATGCGGCGACCAGTCAAGGAGATTAATTGTCGCACAAGGCTGGACGGTTGTTGGGAGTTTTTTTTTTTTTTTTTTTCTTTCGCCCGGTTTCAAGGTGTCCGGCTACAAGCCGCCGGAGCGCACTTTGGGTCAATAAACAGCCGATGAACAAGTTGCAGGATAGAATTGCAATAAAGCTCCTGCTTAATTGAATCGGACAATGGATTGGCTTTATTAACTCTGCAAATATTTACTTTGCTGCCGGTGCCCTAAACTCATTACTCTCTTATGGATTTCCTCCTCCTCCACGTTTACTGCTGTGAGTTATTCACAAGGCTGCTTTGCATTGTTAACAATTATTTCCAGAAGCAACCCAACACCAAAGGAAGACCTCTTAATGATGCAGGGGGGCGGGGGGGGCACAGTGATATTGTGGAAGGAACCCGAGATGTATTGATTCACCAGCAGGGAAATAAAGAGCGGACGCTCACATGTAAACACAGACATGTGACTAAGCTACTGCCCAGAGATGTTTGCACTTCACAAGCAAATTACCCGCAAAAACGTCAATACAAATCAGATTTACATCAATAAAAGTGCCAGAGACAACAATTCAGACGAGAAATCAGAATGTTTGCACCGAAACATTGAAGCAGCATTTAGAAACGACGACTTAAATCACAGTTTGTTGTCTTGGGTTTCTCCACCCGCTATGCTAACAGTCCTCCGTCATCCTGGAAAACAAATATACTCTGACCAGGTCAGAGCTGGATTATTAGAGGAAGTTGCGGTTGGAGGACTCGATCTCTAGAAAATGTTTCCAAAAAACATTTTGGTACCAGTTCCAGCACAAGACAATGTTTTACAGCAGTCAGTTTGATAATTACACTGTTAGTTTCATTCAATTTGGTTAGCCTTAAGCAATATTCAGTATATAGACGATATGAATTTTTCAAACCAGCCAGTTTGATCGGTCTAAACCAATCACGACTGGACGACAATTTTTACAACTTGGTCAATTTCACCATCAATCCAGTAAAATAGGATCCGTTTAGAGACAAGTGCTGCAAGACATTTTGAAAAGAAGACTGATTGTAAGTTTGGATAAATATCTACTCCAGAAAATGAATTAGAAAAAAAAAACATTTATTAAAGTGTTGTGATTTTAAAAACACCTCCCTTCTTATTTTTTATAGTTTTAGAATTTAAAATAATGACCAACATAAAAATGAAATGAATGGAAAATAAAGCAATAACCAAAAACAAAAACAGCTTTCAGCCAAATGAGACAAAAATATTAGTTCTCATGGAAATTTAATGCAATTATTTCATTTTAAAAAATGCTACAATCTGTGTTTGCTATCTTTATATATATATATTAAAAAAATAGTTTGTTGTTTATGATTGTTTACGACACAGATTGCGTTTGGTAGTTCTGATATTTTCTGGTTCCAGGGTTTAGGGGGTGATGACACTTTAATATTCAGTTACAATGTCTTCTAGAAGATAAAACTGATATTTACAGCTGCTTATTAACTGTATTCTTGGAGAAATTGAGTTCAACTAATGGCCCGGCCGTTGGAAACAGTACAGTTGTTTTCTTGGGCCTTTGGGGAAAATAATTGCCCCGCTCTAATTTACACAGAGGGCTGGTAATTAATCATGTGAAAGAGTCCAGAGGAGGAAAACAACAACTACATGATGGTCTTCACACATATTCCAAAGAAGATTTTCAAGTTTTAAAACGTTTTGAGCTCCTGAGACACAACTCATAATTCAGAGCAGTGAGGTAATTTATTTCCCCAGGTTTTAATATGTTACAGATGAGCGCCCGTGTGTCTTTCTGCAGTCAGAGCGTTGCAACACAGAGACCAGGCGTGTAGGGGAGCCCCCGCATGCTTGTACCCCAATACCTGTGGTGCCTTTCATGGTTCAGGGCCCTCTAATTTCAGCGGAAAGTTGCACATATTTCATGGACGCAGAAAAGAGGACGATGGTGGAGGCAGAAGTAAGAGTTGGGGGTTGGTCCTGCTCAGGGGGGGGCTGATGATGGACTGTGCCTCTCTTCCTTTGAGGCATTGCATGCAGTCCACTTTACAACAGAAGCTTTCTGGATGATTTAGTTGAGCCACAGGCTGCTGTAGCTTCAGGTTGCCTTCGAATGCCTGGTTGATTGGGCTGACGCTGGAAACCTTCGTAGGGTTCCCAGGACCCCAGATAAGACCGACTGAAGACCCCCCCCAAGTCTTCATACAGCATCAGCTCAATCTAAAGGAGGAGGCCACGTCACACTGAGCTAGCTGAAAAAGCGAAGTGTAGCTGGAAGCTAAAGTTCAATAACTTTTGCGGTTTAAAACAGCTTGAAAACACCGGAGTACATCTTTACATCCCACCAACAACCAAGGAAACTTTCGATTTTAGAGTCAAACTACTACGACTACTGCTAATTATCATGAAAAGTTGTTCTTGTGCTTTCAAAGTCTGCTCAGATCATGATCCGGGCTCTTGTGAACCAGCATTTCAGACTGTTGTAGCTGTGAAATTTTTACATCCATTTTGTTTCTTTAATGCACACACATTTTTTCCGCATCATCCACCAATTTGTACGTAGCCTAAAAATGTCACTACTAGCTTTATAGTGGACACATGCTTTTAAATTCTTCCTTTTTACATTTAAAACATTCAGATGTGTGCTAAAGAAAGGTGAACTGCCATGCCCTGGTCTGAATCATGAACAGCAACTAGTTTATGATGCCATCTCTTTCAATTCAAATGAGTGTTGCATCCACCGTTCAGCCATTTTTGTATAGCAGATATCATCTTGCAGCGTAGAGACTTTTAATTTCCAAACTGATTTTGAAAAATGTCAACAACTCAGAACTGTTAAACACGCTGTATCCAGAGAATACTGCAACATGAATAAATACATCTTTGTACATGGACTCAATGACATCAGCAAGCTACCACCAAGAACGTTCATATGGACAGAAATTATGCTGAACTACTGAACCACTACAAAGTTCTAAACATTGTCTAACTACCATGTTGTGCTACAGATAAACTGATCTTTACTAGAAAGTAAAACATATAAACTTGCTGACCTGAATACTATTTCTTCCTGGGATTTTTGCCTTAGTCTACATGGTGCATTTTTGTGAAATCCCAGAGCGACGGGAAAGTTTCTGCAAACACCTGGTTCAGGCACCATCTCAAACACACACAGGTGGGCAGCTGATTGCTCAGAACCATCAATTATGATAATGGTGTCGCAGACCCAGGATATGGCCATTTGAATGAAGGAATATCAGAATTGGAAATCAGATATTAATGGTCACCGCTCATGGAAATCAAGAACTAAAGCCTAAAATCACCAGAACCACTCCAAAACCTGCTCTAATGTATTGAAAATGACACGTTCCTTAATGATCCATTAATGCAACACCTGAAATAAACAAGCCACTCTGATCATTTTAAAATCAAATTTAAGTCATTCATTGGCCCATTTCAAAATTTCCCTGACTTGCTGGAAGCTTGCTGGAAGCCAGCCGCCTGTAAGGAGCCAAATCAGTCAGAGAGGACTGATTCGGCTGGATAAAACCCGTTCTTCCATGCATCCCTCCCCAGGTGTGTTGCAGAGGGACCTGGAGTGTTGTCCCAGCTGTTTGGGTTGCCTCTCCTCAGGGCTCCAGCCATCCAGATCGATATTCATGGCCTGGAGGAGAGCAGACTGTGGCTGGACCTCTCGCTGGATGAGAAGCAGCATCCTGCCTCTCCAGAGGACCAAAGGACCAACAACACACGCACTGGAGAAGCTGAACCTTGACCCCTGACATCTGGCCTGTGACCTGTCTGTCTGATGGCCTATCGATTATGTCTGGCCTCGCCTTGGTGATTTCTCCCTCTAATTACGTTATGTTTTGTGTGCGTGCTTCAAAACCGGAAAAATTTCAATTTAAATGTTTGAAGCAGAAAGACAGAATTTAGCATCATTTCATCTTCTGACCATTAATGAACCTGGCTAGAGATCAGAAATCCCAGCTATCATTGCTGCAGCTCCGTTACGCATTTTTAATAAAGCAAATAAACAAAGCTGGAAAGGAAACTACACCAATTTTTTTTTTTTTATCAGCTTAAATCAACATGTTTTATCTACTGTGTGCTTAGTATTTGGTCATATAAAAGGTTCTGACCCCCACTTTGAAGAACCAGATGATAAAAAACTCACAGCGGCATTCATAAAACTGCGACATTCTGACGGTCAGCAAACCCAACTTCTCCATTTAGTTTAAATGCAAAGGAAGACCTGATCCGAAGATTTCACTGCATCTGATTCTCCAACAAAAGCACTTTTTCGGCTAACGGACTCTGCTAAACAACTATCTCCTGAAAGTTGGCAGTGTTGCTAATTCAGAAAAAGAAACCGAGAGAAAAAACTGATTATTACAATCTGTAGATTGAAAAACATTCACGGAAATGGTTTCGGAATTTTAATTTGAAACACGAGTCAAATTGAAAATGTGGTTTTCATATTTCATTCTGAAAAAATTTCTCAAATATCAACATTTTCTTGGGGTCAAATATACCGAATTAAAAAAATTCCACCTGATGAAAGCTGGATGTAATTTTGCATCATGCAAATTAAAAGCAGGTAAGGCAGAGTATTCCAACATTGATGTACATTTCAAAAGTGTTTGTGTAAAACCAAGCCTCAGTTTCTACTTTCTGAAGTGCATGCAAACAAAACTGACACCATCAGGAAGATATTTTTGATCAAATGAAGAGCAAAAATTTAGGGGAAAGTCTTCCCCATAATACCAACAGTTGGGTCTGTGCATTTCTCCTTTTCTCATCAGCAAATAATTTGATGCCAACATCATGTATGCTGTTCTGAAAAATATAGACACAGTTTCTTTGAGAAAAACAAATTTCAAAGAACTGTGCATGACTCTAAAGAGGTTTTTCATCAGTATTAAAGAAAACGTCATTGTTAAACCAGGACTCTGAGCAGTCCAGCGATATTCCCCCCCCCCCCCCATCTTAGTTTGGTAGCGTCTCCAGTTGCGACACCGTTTCACTTCACAGCAGTGAGAATCTCTTCCTAATGAAGCCTTTTTCAATTTTTCAGAGCATTTCTGGCCTCGCTCCAGTTTCTCTCAGATGGCGACCAGATGTCGAGACGTATCTGTAAAGACTCCCAACACTCCACTGTTTTATAAAATCCTCTCTTAAGCTCCATCTAATGTCTATTTCGCTCCTTCAGCTGAGAGGAAATATTATTTGCCGAGCGCGGGGCTGCGCTTGTTGGCAAAATAGTTCAAACACGCGATTCCTGCTTTCCTCATTAGGCCACAGAATTTAAGCTGATGACAAGTTGGTGGCGAGTGTAAAGAGGCAGGAGCTGCTTGCCAACAGAAGCAACTGTGTTACCAAGAGGTTTACCAAGCAAGAAACAGTCTTGAAATATTTATAGGATTTTGACTTGGATCCCTCCCCAAGGACTGAGCATCGAAAACCTGCAATCTGTGGATCGCCAAAGGCAAACTGACGGTGGAGGTCAAGCCTATAGGTTTTTCTTTACATGAAAACAGCTCGTAAAAGCCAAAAAGACAGACGAGGGGAGACAATAATGTATTCTGCACCCAGAAGCAGGATTTTGAGAGGAGTATAGATTTCTTTTTTACTATTATTATCCTTTTTTTTTGTTTTTTTTCCCCCCTTTTACAACCACTCAGTTTTTCTTGTTACAGGCATCTCCTCTCATTTTCCAAGGATCAAAAATCCATTTTGGACTTTCCGTTCAATATTAAATCTGGCAGGTATTTGGATGCACGACAAACTCAATTTACCGAGGCGATTTTGAGATCTTTTGTCGATGACGGACAACAAAGATCCCCTCTTTCATTTTTAATGTGACTGCAACAGGTCTGGATGCATCGACTTGTCTTTAAGGTACTGAAAGAGCATGTTGAAAGCTGCTTTAAGCCTGTTCCACTGCATATTGTGAGTAGTGAATTTACCATCTGCAAATATGCGTAAATTATCAAAAATACATTGGGATATTAATTTCTTTATTTGGAGCAAAAAAAAACAACTAAAAAACAAATACAAATTTTTAAATTCTTTGTTTTTATTTCAACTGAAAAGTCAAATCAAGTTTATTTGCATATTTCATTATTTGTGTTTTCTGTTTCAAAACATAAATTGGAAAAATAAAACAAACCGTGTTGTGTTTTTTTTTTTCAGCTTTAAAAACTTAAATGACATTAAACAATTATTTATAATGAATTATTATTTGTATCTGTATTTCTCTAGAGAAATACAGATACAGCTGGAGAGGAAAATACCACAACTGCCAGAAGTTTGGAGGCTTAAATTGTTGCTTTTATCAAATGACAGAGACAGAATGAGAAGATCAGACCCAGTGGTCCTGCTGTGAGACGAAACAATCAACACAAACGGATCCGAGCTCTCCTGGAAATAAACTGTTCAGAGATCAGTTTTGCTCAAATCAACGACTGGAAAAGTTCCCAAGATTTTACTCTGTTCAGGATTCTCCCACACGGATGAAAGAGATGGTGTATAACAAGCTCCTCTTAATCATGTTGTTGATGGGTAAAAGTTTGTCAAGTCTCTAATCTGTTGGACATCCAATACCTAAACATTAGCACACGAGCACTAGCTCTGTGGAGCAACCGGCTAAACAAGCAGTAATTTATTTGTTATGAGCCAACCAAGGATGAAATAAGTGGGGCAAACAGCTTCCATAAACCCACGCAACAACTCTGACATACATTTGGAAGATGTGTGGTGCCTATTGACCAGTGGAGGGGAATGTTTGGGGATAGATGGCCCGCTAGCTTTGGTTTTAGTACAACTGTAAACAGGATTAGCACTGGCAGGTATCACGCCATGAGCAAAAGCATCCGGCGGGAACAGTAGGATGCAAATAGCGGCTAATGAATTCGGCTGCTGTTTGGACCGAGGGGAAGGAGACGAACGCAGGGACGACTCAATGGGCAGGAGATTGATTAGTCTGGAAGAAGTCCAGCGGGTCAGTTTTTAATGGTTTATGGAGGATTTCCAGCGTGCCTGAGCGTGGCGCACCACTCCGTCTTGTGCTTTGTCTTAGGTTAACAGAACAGCAGTCTATCCACTGTATCCCCATCAAGATCAGAGGGTGCTGCATCAAGCTGTCCGCATTAAAGACAGGCTTTTATTGGGCTGACTAAATCTGTCCCGTACACAGAGACGAACAATGAGGCTGGGAGAAAAATGAACGCCACCTGGCAGTTTGAAAGAGGGACAGCCGTTTGCTGCTGTAATCCATTCAGGGTAATCACCTGGGGGCTGCAGGAGAGGCTGCTGCCTTTCTCTCCCTAAACGCCATTCAGCGGCGACACGGTGATGAAGAGCAGGGTGCGGAGGGAGAAGTGCCTTGTTCAGGGATCAGCATGTTTTCGCAACCATTGTTCCTTCAGACGTCACTTAACTTTCTACTGTCTGCTCTCAACGAGCTAGAATATCTCAGCGAAGTATTCAAAGGCTCCCACGAGCATTTTCTCGAGTATAAATTTCCAAAGTCTGACATCTAAATCACAAAAACAAACTTCACTTTGGTTTAGGGTTCAAATCTGGAATCCTCAAAATCGATGATGAACGATGCTGAAACAAATTCCATGCTTTCCCAAACTTTTCCAACCCCGATATTTGGCATCACCTTTCAGGAGGAGAGACTGTCTAAATCGCACGTCTGTGGGGAGGAGATCGAAAGCAATTACCATTAGAAGGTGCCTATCATTAGCCGAGTGCATTCGCCCCCTCCCCCAAACTCTCTGCACATGCAATTTAACAGTCGGATCAATAGCCAAAGGCAGTTAGCGGCCTTGCAACTCACTTCAGCTCGCCTCACAGGACGCGCTAAAGCACCGGCACAACTTGCAAATGTCAAAATGTTCCAGCGCGTCCAGAGAAATTGTTCCTCTGAAACATTATTGACACACTTTAACCCGCATTTCCACCCTGCACAGAAAGGGAAAGTCGATGCTCATTTCTGGGGAGGTGACGTGGCAGATGCGAGGTGGGGAGGGGGACAGGTCAGAGGGGCAGGAGCAGGTCGAAGGATCACAGGTCAGGGATTGGCTCAAGGTCAAGGTGACAGCGGGGTGTCTGCACACACGGCGAGGCCTTCATCTCCGACATGGCCTTGGAGCGGATCGATACCATTAGAGAATCTGTCTGATCCATCATCCCTCCTGCTGCTTCCTCCTCCTCCTTCTCCCGTCTCCCTCTCTCTCTCTCGACTTCCCTTCTCCTCACCCCTATTTGCTTTTCAGAGGATTCATTTAATCATCTGTCGCCTCATTTCCTTTCGTTTCCCTTCTGTCACTAAAGACGGAGCGGTCCTCGTCTTGATACTGACCCGTCCTCTGCTGCCGCCGAGCCGAACCCCTCCGACTACTGCGGGCCGGGCATGAAACGCAAAACAGGAGATAACTAGGGCCCCACATATTGTTTGAACAGCATTTTATTAAGCCTCGCACTCTCTTTTAATATTTACATTGGTGCATCGGAGGCTTCAGGAACGCTTTAGGCAATTACACACATGACCAAGTCGATAGCCACAGAAACAGCAGAAAAAAGCCTTTATCACGCCGCCAGGAGAGTATTGCCAATTCCGCGGCCCAGCCGTTGATGTCGTTTGCATTTCAATTAAAAAAGCGCTGCGGTCCTAGTCCTTTATTCAAAGTCATTGTCGAGAGAGGGATCCACAAAGTGAAGCCAGAGGAGAGCGCTTTTGAGCATCGGCGTAATAATGCAGGAACATCCCACAAGCTGTTGCCAGGACTCAGAGAGCAGGCAACCGCGATTCCAACGCTCAGTGTACAGTCAGGGATTCCTGGAGAATCCATTCAGTTCTTACTCCCAGGGACAAATACTATAGAGTTCACTGCTTCACCTGAGTTTTATACATGTTACAAACATTTTATTGTCAGTCTTCCTGTAAATTGTAGAGAAGGAGTTTATATTTTCCTCATTGTTGGGCTTTTTTGAGTTATTTTAATGTTTGATGAGAAAATAAATAGTTTATTATTTTTGATATGGTCAGTTTTGTTGGCTTGTTTCTTTGGTTTGGTTTTTGTATTTGGCTGGTTGGCTGATTGGCTGATTTGTTTTATGGGTTTCTTAGTTGATTGGCATGTATTTGGTTGGTTTGTTTCATGGTTTAGTCATTGAGAACCATACTCTTCAAAGCAGTGGATAAATATTAATATGGCGAGTTTTACTTTTGTGATCGTTTAAAATCTCCATGTTAATCTGTTAGGCCCCTCCTCCATTTAACCAATTCGTCCCCAGTCTGCCCCAGCTGGAATCGTCTCCATTTCCAGATCCTGTTTTTTGGAACCATGCCCAGGCTGGAGCTGGAGTTGATGCAGACTGCAACCGTTGATTGGCCCATGAAATCTTTGACAAGATCAAAGTAGCTGGTGAGATGGCAAAATACAAATCAGAACCTTTTCATCAATTGTGGTGGAAGACCGCAATTGCATCCACCATCAAATGGATGGGGCAAGTTGCAAAGAACAAATATGCTGAGCGATTTTGAAAAAACGAGCGTACATGTCATCGAAGCATGACCACATCTCCTGCTCTCTGATGCCCATTGGAGACGTTCACAGCCCGGCCAGAACCAAACCAGTCATTAACCTACCGATGAGAGACTTGACAATGGAGAAGAGACTCTAGAGAATTCTTTTCTCTTGAAAGGAATCAGTACCCCAAGAAATACACTTACTTCACATCTACAGTAACACAGTCCTTTGATTACGACCAAAGACTAACACAACCCTTCCCCACTGAAGACTAAGACGTACCGAAAAATTGGAGGCCAAAAAACACCCAGATAAACAAAAGTAACACTGGGGTTTTGGTAATCAGGGGATTCTAATAAGGTTGAGCAAGGAAGTAAGATTCTCTTTGAAGTGCTCCCAGTCCTATCTGAGGACCCCCTGGTGGTCTCGCCTGCTCAGCTGCCATCACCGACAGACAGGCGAGCTGGCAAGAGCCTGCATGCTTGGAGGATCATAGGTGGCTTTGATAATCACTCCCATGCTCCTAAAACAAATGCAATTACTAAGTTAATTGTGTTCAAAGTGGAGGCAGGCGGCGGGAAGGAGAAGTCAGCAATCATGGCTGTGCTGACGGTGCAGCGAGCGTAGAGGGTTGATGGCCCGGGAGTATGGCTGACATGGCGCTGAGGGATGCGCCGGTGAGCGCCACCGGGCTTGACCTGCCATTTATCAGAGGATAAACAGAGGGTCACCTGACTCAGATTGCCGCCGCACGATTGGTCGGCGGCGCTGTTTAGTATGCGGGTGCCACCGCTCAGCCGGCACTCACCATGCACACACCACGTCTGCTCCATCACAATGAATTATTGGTCGGAGTGATGATCAATTGGAAGCGGCTGCATCCTGAACTGAGGTCCGGCGCGTTTTGTTTGCAAGCGGGGATAAAGTTGAGGGTTTCCAACCCCAGGGTTCACTTTTCTTTCTGCTTCTTTTGAGTTTCTGCACCAGAGATGGGGAAGGGGTGACAACAGATGTGCTCCCTCCTTCAGAGAAGCTGCTTGTTTGATGGCGACAGTGGAGCGTGGCATGTTGCCTGAGGTGCCAACAGTAAATATTACAATACCACAAGATGCTCACTGCAAACACCATTTCTTGCTGTCTGCCAGTCAATTTCTTTTTCTTCCCCTGTGGTGCTGCATCCATATAAACGTACAACATCTATACGGACTGAAGAGGCCTTAGCAGACATGAAATTCAACCGTAAGCCTCTTTCAGCCACATTAGGATCAAGTTAGGTCAAAAAAAGTAAATCGGGGGGGGGGAAAAAATGGCACTTCTTGCAGCATAATAGGCGAGCTCTGGATTCACAGGATTGCATTTGGCTTCCTGCGGTGCTGGGGTGTCTTTGGCTCGCTCAGTCATTTCAGACTGAGCAGCGGTGCAGTCCCACCCTGGGCGCCGTGCAGATGGGCTCATGTGTGGAGAAATGAGCCGCGAGCAATCATTCTCATCTCCAGGCCCCCCTTATCCCAACATCCCCCCCCATCCTTCTCCCTGCTTTCTGTTTACCTCTCGTCTGCCCCTTCATCTTCCCTACCTCTCATTATCTCCCCTCTGCGCATCTTTTCATCCATCTCTCCTCCCCATGTTTCCCCTCTGTCCCGCCCCCCCCCCCAGTGGCTGTGTCCTGGGGCTGCCAAGGCACGCCTGCTCTACGGGAGGCCCGACCAAACAAGCTCACCGAGACGCAGCGCCGCATCTCAGGCCTGCGCTACCGGAAAATCTGCCCGTTCACGCTCTGCGGTGCAGTCAAAACGCGCTAATGGAGGCCGAGTGGCAGAAGGCTGGGTTTTTGTTTTGTTTGCTTCTGTTTTTCATGCTGGCAGCCAAAGCTTTGATTTTTTAAAATTATACTATTATAAAGTGAGAAAGTACTAAATTGCTTGATTGTTTTGTTGATACATTGCTTAGTAAGTTTAATTTGCTTGTTTCATTGGTTAGTTGGTTATTTTGCAGGTTTATTGGCTGATTTGTTTCATGGGTTGCTTAGCTGCATGGTTGGTTTGTTTGTTAGTATATTGGTGAATTAGTTAGTTTGTTTCCTCAATAGGTCTGGTAGTTGGTTGGTTGGTTGGTCCGTCTTTCATGCTAGCAACCAAAGCACCAAACACAGCATCATTGATCCTCCACTGTACCTTACTGTAAGCCAGAGATTGTAAAAACTGGATGTCTGTGACTGAAGACATCCATTAGCAGAGCTAAAAGAAGCTAGCGGTTAACTGCGAGGTCCAAGCGGCTTGCTCTCATGGAGTCAGAGTACAAAGTCTTCATATTCAGAAAACCACCTAAACATCATCCTCAGGTGGGGAACTAACTACAGGATGTACCAAATTATTTGAAGCACACTTTTTCCTTCCACTCAATTTTACAGTATACTCCTGTAAAAAAAAAAAAAAAGATTTTTCATCTCAAGGAGTTTTGTATCTTGGTTAAATAAAGGTTCATGATCAAGTAACGCGTCTATACAAGTTTTACTTTTTAAATCAAATTACTGACACGAAGGAATTTTTCCCTGATATTGTGACTTCTAGAGATGTTCCTGTATATTTTGTGTCCTTCCACTTAAACACCCCCTGTCCCCTTGACTTTACCCTATCTGGAAAATTCAATAGACTGACCTTAAGAATTTAATTGATGCAGCCAATGGGATCAGACAGGGCCAGGCAGCGCAGGCCGGGGAGTGCTGATTAGCAGCGGGGGTAATTGTTCATTGATTGATACATCTCCTCACACCTAGCCGGAATCACAGACTGGGAATTCTCTGTTTCGTGTTCTGAACCTGGCCGGATTCTGCTAACCGACGTTTTCTATTTCCAGAAACAAAAGCAGAAGAGACCGGCCACCCATTACTTAAGAAACTGGCCATCAGATGGAAACCAGTCATTCCCCATCATGTCACCGGGCTGCAAACCTTCCAACACGTCGACCTTTCAGCATGTCAGATGCCAAGCTTTCCGACTGGCTTTGAACGCCTCTCAGAAACCTGAACCAATTCGGGAAGCGTGAGGTGAGAACCGTCCGGGCTTTCTGCACCGTGACAGCGACCAAGGCTACAGGCTATCGACTGCAGCGCGCATCAACAGCAAAGAGGCCTGGCTGAAGTTTCAACTCATTGATTGGAGTTTTCATCAAGGCTCGAGGAGTCCGGAGCAAGGCCGGCTCTCAAACGCTCCCACTAAACCGCAGAACACACTGGAATGTTAACGAGCACGGCCGAGGAGGAGGGCATTCATGTTTAAAACCAAACGCCATCAATAATCCAACTTGACCCCAGGAATCCTGATGGTTCTTGCTTTTAAAGGCGTAAATAAGCCAGGGCCTGACACACACTTTAAAGGTACGGGGGCCAGAGCTTGTTTCAGTTGAGTCATACCAATGGTCTTGTTCACAGTTTTTCTTAATGGTTTTAATCAACGCTGAGAGAATTCTAAACGACGGAACGAGAAAAAACTTTGCAGATACGCCTGATTTCTCCCATGAATGGGCGGGGCCTCAGATGGAGTTCCACCAGGCTCAGTTTCAGGCCCTCCAGTTCTTCCATTCTCAGTATGATCAGTAAAGATCATCACAAGACCAACCTGTACAGACAACACACAGCTTTTGTTACTGTTCTACGGACATTCGGTTGAGCCTTTGATATTTTATTTCTCTGTGTTAATGTGAACATTAGCATACTAAGTTGGGGCTCTTAGCTGCGTTTCATTTGCCTTTTAAGCTAAATTTTCTTTTAGCAAATCTGTAGCCACTTTCTTGTTGTCCAACATCCTCCTATTTTTCATTTTTACCTCAATTTTTTTATGAAGCTGATCTGATATAAACTACAGCTAATATTTCATTGCTTTTGTAGTTTGATTTTAGATTAAACTTGTTTGGCTGCGACTAATAAAGTTGCATACGCAGTATGTAACGGCAGCAACAGAGAACGCGTTCAACCGCTCCTCTTTGTCGTCTCCGTCAGCAGCTGTCAGCGAGGCCGGCGTTGACGACGAGCCCCGGGGAAGAGCTCTCCACGTTGAACTGGAACTGAACTCTGCTCGCTAAGTTTGAATATTTCTCCTCTTCTCTCCAGCTGAGGCTGAGAGCGAGCGAGCCGAGCGTTTTCAGATGAAGGTATCCCTCAGAGATATTTAAACTCCCCCGTGTGCCGGCGCTGCCGCGGGGAGTGAGGATGGGCTGGTTATTAATGCATTATTTACACTCACTTCCTGCTGTCTTCTGTTGTGGCGTGGCTTGATTAAAGGAGAGATGTTGCAAAGGAGGCACTTTTTACACGCGGCAGCAGTTAGAGCTTTCATATTGTTCTTTTGGAAGTTTTGCACACTCAGGTTCTGCCTAAGACGCGATTAGAAAGACGGCGAACTCTCGAGTCATCCGACATGATTAAGCCCCACGCCGACCCGAAACTCAAGCATTACCAACCCTCAAACTAATGAAATAAATGTTTCATGAATGACGATGTCAACTACAAATTTGGAGCCATGAAGTTTGTTGTGAGTGAATTGGTGAGTTGTGAATAAAATATTTGTTTTAGCATGCTAGCGCTAGCTGGTTTGGGCTGGCATGTGAAGAGGATCATAACATGGTTCAGCTTTTCTAGAACTTACATTACATTGAGTTTAGCTTGGAAGGATAACTGCAAAAGCCTCCATTTTGCCTTACGATAAACTACACACACATCTGAAGCCTAGTTTATGCCGTGTGAAATTCATATCGCACTAAAATCTGAGGAAAACTTTTGAATTATTGGTGATAAAACGAGGTGAATATTCGTGCGCATATAGTTGGACAAATAAAATCATAGAGAGTCCATGATTCTCATTTAGAATATCTTCTTTACGGTTTCAACAAATTGTGCGCGTTAGCCTTGAAAGCTAACTGTGGCATTGTGTTATTTCTGGTGTTCATTTTAGTTTTTCCAAATAACTAAATGAAAATTATTCTTTGTGTTTTTATAAAAAAAAAAAAAAAATCAGTAAATTACCTTAAAATAAATTCAAGCGTTTGTCACTTCAAGCTACTTTCTTTAGATTTTAAGCTAGCTTTCCATCAAATCAGCTAGCTAAAGGTGTAGCTTACCTTGAGCTAGCTACGCTGCTGGAGGACAAACTGATCACGCTTGCTGTCGTTTTCTCTTAATATTCCCCACGCATGCATGAAATCAATGTCGTAAACTTTAAATCCTCTCGTTGTTCCGCCTTTTAGTAAAAATCGACGGTTCGTTTTAGGGGTAACCCGAACCCCACCGTGTTTTTCAAAGCACCAAACAGATCCCATGCTCATAATGAAACTGTGCTTTCTTTCTGTTGTAGTGTATTAATATAAGATGTTCAAGCTTTTGAGTAAATGCAGCTAAACCGCTGCAGTGAGAATACTCCACGTTAGTTTCTAGAGAAGCCTCTCTTCCTTCATCTTTAATTATCCCAACCTTTCTAATGGGCCTTCAGAGCTTCACAGGCATCCTTTAATTGGACCGTTGTCTTCCAGAGCCATCTGAACTGAAGAACCAGCCCACAGTAATAACTCCCCAGCTAAATAAAGTCCTCTGCATATTGCACGGTCATGGAGGACCGTGTTTTAGTGGTATTCTAATTGAAATACACGATTCCGACAGCTTGTTTCTGCACTTAGCCGCAATGAACCATATCTGATTCGTCATTAAGTAATTATGAATGCTAATGCAAATAAAGCACCTTTCAAATACAGCCCTGCCGCTCCCTCCCCGCGTCTCTTCACGCAAGGAAATTAATCACTCCCTTCCCTGATGTGGGGGGAGAAAAGGGGGGACGGCGGGACGGGGACGGCAGAGGGATGGTCACTCTGGAGGAATGAGAGGAGAGGACAGACCTTAATGATGTCTGGGGGATTCCAGCGGGAAAGTGGAGGAAACTCAAAGGGAATCGTTTTTTTTTTTTTTCTTCTTCTTCTTCTCTCTGCTCCTTGTTGCTTTAATAAGAAAAAAAAAAAAGAGAGGCAGAGAGAAAACCGCAGTCGCTTAGAAGTCTCCCATAATGCACAAGCTGCAGCATTTTGCAGCAATTACAGACAGATTGGGGATTTAGATATTAGTGCTCGGTGGTCCATTAGCTGGTAATTTGCCTCTTTTTTCCCCCTCTACTCTCAGTGAAGGAGCATCCCTACTAAGATCTCCACCGACCCCTCTGATCCGCTAAATGACTGGCTGGAAAAGAAAAAGGATGGATGGATAGATGGACAGACGGATATCAAGATGTTTAATGTTTCAAATACTTTAAATGACATGGAAAAGTTGATGACAATTCATTCCAAACTTATTAATTACATAGATTTTAATGCATATGGCTCTAAAGCTGCAAAGGGGTAAGTTGGTGTCCATCGGGACGGTTCAGAGCTCCGGTCCGAACCGTGTCCGAGGCGGACGGTAGCGTCCCTTTGGCTGAACTCCAAGATATGCCAGCGTGGCTGACATTAATCACGGCCATCGATTGTCTGGATAATGGTGGCCCTTATCACCTCACCGGGCTCCGCCGGGGCCAGGAGCCAAAGCCGTTCAGGGACATCCTCTGCGTCTTTTCGTTTCGTTCTTGACCGCCGTCCTTTTCAAATTATTACTGCCTCGCGGTTCAAAATGACTGCCGGCGTTGTCAGAGAGTCTGATTCATCCAGATGATGAAGATGACCTCAGATGTTAAATAAAATACCTTTTTTTTTTCCCCCCCCTCAGTGTTTACATAATGCAGAGACTTGAAGACTGACCATCCATCTTTCCTGGTCTCCTCCCCCCTTCCACGTATAATCTCTGTCCTCTCATCTCTCTAGGACGGAGAGTCGATCATTAGGGAGGGAGGGAGTTTGGGAACAGAAGAAGATCTCCAGGAGGAAGGACTGAAGACAAGAACCGTGTGACATTTGCATATCAGCAAAGCCCCCCTCAGTAGTGTACGGACAAGCCAATCTCGCTAATAAGTCAGCCGCTGGTTGGCTAGTGTCCTGCTCTCCTTTCGGCTCTCCACCCTAATAAGCCGTCTCTGTGGGATGAGAGGCGTCCGCGCTATTAGTATCTGTCAGTCTGGCTGATGGCGCCTCGCTCTGGGGACCCTCGGGATCAACGGTCCTTCGGGGAGACTTGGCGTCACCCCTAAAGACTTTAAAGAGTTGGCCCCCGGAAGCTCCAGCCTCTTATCATAAGGGCCCGGTCCCAGGATGGAGGGAAGCTTAAAGCAAAGACGAGAACATGGGACAGAACCGGCTTAATGAAGCAACGCTTTACACAACATGCTGACTCCTCCTCTGACCAGATTTAGCATTTAGGATGTTTCCCACTTACTGGTTTGGAAGGGAAAGTTTCAGAGTGTCGTTCTAATAAGCTCTCAGTCTGATGGATTTACTGGAACAACCCAGTTGGTCAAACCTGAATATCTCTCTCTCTCTCTCTGGTCAAATCCACATCTAAGCAACAGGAGGGACGGCATTTCTAGCTGCACAGACTGGTTCTAATTAGGCGGCATTGAAAACCTCCAGGAATTCGAGGCTGTTCTGGACTATTCTGATGAAATTGTAGGAAAATCTCTTTAGGTCATTTCACCTCTTTTCAGGTTAAAGGCTACAAACGAACTTTGACACCAACTTTATACAAAACTCCAACATGCGTGGAAAATGTCTTTACTGACTTGAATGATCTTCTATCTCTCATATGCATTGATTATGATTGTTGAATAATTGTTGGTGATTTCAACATTCATGTGGACGAACCCCAAGACAAATGTTTATATACTGTATAGCACTTCTGGATAGATGCAAACTACATTTCGTTGCTTTGTGCATGTCACAGTGCAATGACAATAAAGTTGAATTCTAATTCTAAGTCAATTAAGTTCAAGCTCCTGCTCTCTGGATGGTCTAGTCAAAGTATTCAGTGACATCCATATAAATACGAACTGTGGGAGAACCACGGTGCTGGTTCTGTTGGACCTCAGTGTCGACTGTGACATGTTACTGAATCGACTGGAGAGTTGGGTTGGACTCTCCGGTTTGGTGCTCGACTGGTTTGAATCTTACATAAAGAACAGGGATTTCTTTGTTTCAATTGGAAACTTCTCATCAAAGAGGTCAAAGGTCACATGTGGGGTACCCCAAGGTTCAATCCTAGGACCCCTCTTATTCAATATTTATATTCTCCCACTAGCTCAGGTTATAACAGGAAATAATATTAGCTACCGTAACTATACAGATGATACTCCGCTCTACATTACGATGTCACCAGGTGACCTTTGACCCCGTCCAATCACTGAATAAATGCTAAGAACAGATAAATGTGTGGATGTGCCAAAACTTTCTCCAGCTGAACAACAAACAAAACTGAAGCCATTATTTTTGGACCTAAAGAGGAACGATCTAGAGCTATAGATCTAGAGTCAATGCACAGCTTCAGTTATTCCAACTAAAAACTAGCCATCAGGCCTGAAACCTTGGAGCAGCGATGGACTCGGACCCGAACCTCCAGAGCCACATAAAGACAGTAACAAAGCTACAGCACGTAACACCAGTTTTAAAGTCCCTCCACTGGCTCCCTGTAGCTCAAAGAATAGATTTTAAAATGCTGTTGTTAGTTTACAAATCACTGAACGGTTTAGCACCACAATACATTAAAGATTTGCTGTTGTTGCATCAACCTTCCAGACCTTTCAGGTCTTCTGGTTCTGGTTCTGCTCTGCATCCCCAGAACCAGAACCAAAAGAGGAGAAGCAGCTTTCAGCATCTATGGACCAAAAATTTGGAACAAACTACCAGAAAACTGTAAAACAGCAGAAACCCTGACTTCCTTTAAATCCCCACTAAAGGAACTAAAGGATATCCCAATCATGATGAACTCTCAGAGCAGGCTCATCATTAGCGGTTCCAGTTTGTCCTCTGACGTTTTTAAGTTACCATCCCAAGGATTCACAAGTGCCTCCATGTTTTCTCCGGGTGCCACCGTGATGGATCGACCCGACTCCTCCGACGGCGCCTCCGACAGGCGGACGCGCCGCCGCCCTGCTTTGCATTGCAGCGCCGTTTTAGCAGTCGATGATAAATCTCCCCATGCAGATGGGACGCGCCGCTTCCTGAAGGTGAACACGGATCGTGACAGAGTTCACGCTTTCAGCCCTGGAATGGAGGAGATCCAGAGAAGCCATGCGGACGAAACCGGCTCGGATTACTGATGAGTGATTTCATGTTTACAGTTTAATGGCTCTTCTGCTGGAAATGGTGGAATAAAAGCCATTAAAGTTTTTAGTGTACTTTTGCATGTGAAATGGCCCTCCAGGCCGGCTGGGAGCCATTACGCGCGGCGGCGTTGTGATTAAAATGAGCCGGCAGCTTGAGTACCTGCGGCCGCTGGAAGGAGGCACAACAAAAGGCAGGCGGGCCGCTCTGCCTCTGATAAACAGACAGAATTCAAATGTCAGCGTTTGAATGTCATCCTCAAAGAGGCGCTCTCCATCAGCGCCACTCATTACAGGCGATAGCAGAGACGGAGAGACGCAGAGAGGACGGGACATTGTTTCATCCGCTGCAGCGCCCTGTCCCTCTAATTATTACAGCCGCTTTCTTCTTCTCTCCTCTGTTTGAAGACGCGCGCAGGGAGAAAGAGATTAGAAGTATTGTTGCCTTTTGACTATTTTACCCCCCCCTCCTTTTTCCCCTCCTCATCTTCATCATCGTTGGCGTACAGGTCGGGTTTTAATTTGTGGGAAAGCAGAGCCCAGATGGCGCCCTTCCCTGTCCCTCAGAACCGATCACAAAGCCGTGCAGATGAGGCCCGGGCGCGGCGCTCGGGATCAGCGCCAGGGAAATGGGGAGCAGGGACAAGCCGAGCAGGCAGCAGAACCGGGGGCCGGAGAGGCCGCCCCGAGCGACTGCCAGAGGCCCGCGACCCGATATGTAGCTCTGGTGTCGATGATGTCATCAGACACATGGCGGCGCTGCCAGGAACCTCCTTAGCCTGAGTGGATCGGCGCTCTGGCAGCTAATGCTCTGTAAGGGAGCAGGGGGAAGTGTTACATGACAACAGGTTTTAATGCACGGAGTGGCGTCTGCCATCAGGCGCGGAGAGGTTCAGAAGACATTATGAAAGATCTCACTCTGTTGGGAATATTTCATTCAGGTTTCAGGGAACAGAAACTGAACCGTGCAGTTCAAGAGGAACAACTCTCAGAAGATCCTTCATCTGTTTCCAGTCCATTTCCTCATCAGTTGGGTTCACGCCGATCTGTGTCCAACATCCACATTTCTCTGATAAACTGAGGTGGAGGTCGATGGCTCTAAAGGGCTGATAGGGAGACGATGTTTAGGGTGCACTCTTCTAATACCAGAGGTCTACTGAAATAAACTAGAAAGGAAATTTAACAAAAAAATGTTTTGTAATATAACAGTTTCTGATGAGTAGTGAATTGGGACACCATCCAATTTCCTCCCATTCAAAAATAAGCAATCAATTGGTGTGCTTAAAATAACTGCCTGAAACAAGATGTCAGCAAATTATGACACTGACTTCTAAATATCAAGCTTTTGACTAATTACATGTATTTTCATCAGGTACTTGTGATCAACTAATAACTTTATAGATTGGGTGCATCAGAGCTTCTTTGTCGGAATGGAACTGACGCCTTCTGTATTTTTGCAGTACCACTTCCCGCCACTAGCGGGTGAGAAAAATGTTCTCTTGCTTTTCAAGGCTGAACAACAAAAATTAAGGACTATAAGGGTGGAAAAAACTACTACAAAAACAAACACTGAAGATTTTTTTTTTCTTGTTCCCCTTTCAGGGTTTCCCTCTATAAAGTCTGAACCCCATATTCCCAAAGCGCCGCCCCAGAATACATCTGTATTGTATAAGAGTACACAATAAATTAATAGAATTGTGCTGACATATCCTATTTATAGAATTAGAGGAGTTCGATTTGATTATTTATAGATCACATCAAAACTAAGGCTTTTCAGCTTCTGCTCAGTCTACAGACAGAACCCACCACAGGAACGGTCTGACAAAAGAGAAGATTTCTGTTTCTCTGCGAAGGAAAATTGATCTCGTCTTGGATTGTCGGTTTCCAGACTGACAGCAGCTTTGTGGTCCAACACGTGAGGTGTAATGTGTCATTTCCCAACAAACAGCCTCTTCTCTTACAGGTTGGGGTCAACCCTGACTAAGGTCAGGACCCCCGTACAACACAGAGGTTGTTGAAAACACACAACAGCGCCTTTGTTCTGGGCACTGCTGCTTGACTGAACACGCTTTGGGTTGAGACTGCTGTTTTCATTTAGTTGTTGCTCCTGGGGGCAGGTTTTCTCCTTCCAGCCCCCCGCATACCCCCACTTCCCCCCCGCCTTCTCGCTCCTCCAAAAGATTTCATCGCCTTTTACACTGAGAGATGATTTTGTGAATGAAACCATGCACATCCTCTCCGGCTTTATGATGGTAATGACGAGCAGCAGCCGAACAAAGATGGAGAGGAAAGGGATCCGACGGTGGGAAACATGAGGTAGACGCAAAAGTCTGTTTTTGTCACATTTCTCGTGTGCTTTATTGCGACGTTTTTTGGGGTCAGGGGTCATCATGTCGCTTAACTTGCCTACGCTGAAGACTAAGTGAAACACATTCCCTCTAAGGATTAGAGTTGACACAGTGTGCTACCCTTGGCAGACGAGGAGAAGACGCTGAAGAAGGAGTACCCAGAGAAAACAACTGAGACCTGGTAAAAGCCCACACAGAGAAACAAAGAACATGCGAATACCATGCATAATGAAGAGCTGTGTATCATCTACATAGATGTGGTAGCCAATCATATTTCCTGTTATAACTTGAGCTAGTGGGAGCAACAAGATTTGAATAAGAGGGGTCCTAGGATTGAACCTTGGAGTACCCCAACTTTAATTTCTGTGTGCTTTCATAAGAAGTTACATAATGAAACAAATAAATCCACGTTAGTTATCAAAGACTTGAACCAATAGAGTACTGGACCGGAGAGTCCGACCTAACTTGCCATCAGTGTAGAACGATTGCCTTGCCCTTTCCAGTCCGACCGGAAACAAAAACTGCCTCTCGACAATTGTAGCTGATGTCTCTACCTCGGCCATCTTATTATGTCCTCATACATAACTGTCTCACTGTCCAATCCATAGAGCGTCGCTTCCAGACATCTGGCAGGGTTGCTTTGGCAGACGCCTCTACCCGTAACAGAGCGAGGCTGAAAATTAGGGGCCACAGCAGTTTAATGGTTATGTGATTGTTTGAACATGTTACAGCTTGTGGCGAGTCACACACACTCTCTCTCACACACACAGACAGACCACACCAGAAGTCCATAACCCACCACAACATTCTTTTTTGTGTGTGTGTGTTTAAAAATGAGTTTTAATAGAAACCCAGGTAAATATCTCATTCCATATTTCTTTTAATGGCAACACAAACATTTACCAATGAATCGACAGCAACAGTGATGCATCAGCTCATCAGCAGGAGTTGATGCAGAGACCGAGCTTTTACTGTGATAGTCCATTTCCTGTTATTGGCAAGTGAGTGAATTTGCATATTAGCTAAACATTTAGCCCTAAGCTAAATATTTAGGTTAGATCTAAATAGTTTCCAAACTAAATATTTAAGTCTGTGTGGGCTGTTACCAGGTCCCAACTACAAGTATTTAGCATAAATATTTAGTTATATTTAGCCTACTACTACTAGCTAAATATATAACTTGCTAATTAGCATTTAGCTTGAAACTGTGCATTTCTAAATGAACAGTGAAAATTGGACTTTTGTCAATAATCCACCATTTATTTCATATCTCAAATTACCCAACAACCAAAGTTATTTTTGTATCATGCAACTTTACAGAGATCATTATAATAATAAAATTGGTACTTTATTCCAAAGCTGGCAGGTCATTCTCCCTTGCTGTGTTTCTAGGCGATGTGTAAAGGGTTAATTCTTCACAGTGGGTTCACCACTCAGAAACGGCAGCCATTATCAGCTTTAGCTTCATTTTATTAAACGACTCAGTGCAGCCCTGTTGTGTGCTAATGGCCTAATTTGTAGCGACACTGAGCAAAGGATACAATCAATGATATGGTTTTATAAGGAGCCCTAATCTGATAACAACTTTGTTTTAGTTGGTAATTAGAAGCAGGAGTTGGAGCAGGGATCAGACCTTTCTCAGCCTGCGCGCCTCGCCGCTCCGTGGGAACAGAGGTCGGAGGTCAATTTCGAAATTAGTTGGGCTTGACGGGTTGCTGCCGACTGGCACAGGTGCTCCCACTTCCCCTGCCGCTCTCGGCTTCCCTCAGACAAACACGCAGGTCACAGACCCTGAACCTCCATCCCGCCGGTCCTCCGCCAGTCGGCTCCCCGGGACCATTCTGGACCCATTAGCAGAACCCGGACAAACCCCAGGCCTGCTGGGGAGCCTGACGACCACCGTGGGGCCAAGTCACGATCGACTCAAACTGCTCTAAAGATTCAATTACTTGCTTGATTTCAGTTGTCTGATCTGCTTTTTACATACAAACAAGTCAAGCTTCCCTGCCTTCAACTCCCTCCGTCCGACCGTCTGTACTCCCAGTATGGGGATGAGGGCTGTTGGGAGGGTGAATTGGTTGTTGTTGGCGCGTCTGACCAAAAGAAGAGAAGCTAGTGGCTTGCTCCTGCATGCTGCGGCCTCCCGCTGCTCGGCCTGCCATGTGTAATTAAACATTTGGCCTCCACAATTACTGCGCAGTGTACACACGTCGGCGTCGGGCATCCCAGAATATGCATTTCAAAGAGCAACCAACTCCCTCAAAAACTGCTGAGCTGACAGCAGAAAGAGGGAGATCCTTGAAGGGGGGCTGGGGTGTGGGAACGGGGGAGCGAAGCGGAGCGGAGGTCTGCAGGGATGGACTGATTGGATGATAAATTCGTCTCGAGCTGGAAGCTGAAAACGAAGCAGCCACTCTTGTTTGGTACTGTTTGGGTTCAATCATCCACCTCTTTACCCTCTATTTAGCTTGAACGCTCTGATTTGGGCTGCACAGTGGCGCAGTGGGTAGCGCTGTTGCCTTGCAGCAAGAAGGTCCTGGGTTCGATTCCCGGCCCGGGGTCTTTCTGCACGGAGTTTGCATGTTCTCCCTGTGCGTGCGTGGGTTCTCTCCGGGTTCTCCGGCTTCCTCCCACAGTCCAAAAACATGACTGTCAGGTTAATTGGCCTTCCCAAATTCTCCCTAGGTGTGAGTGTGTGTGTGCATGGTTGTTTGTCCTGTTTGTCTCTGTGTTGCCCTGCGACAGACTGGCGACCTGTCCAGGGTGTACCCCGCCTCTCACCCGGAACGCAGCTGGAGATAGGCACCAGCAACTCCTGACTCCGTTAGGGAGAAGGGTGACGGAAAATGGATGGATGGATGGATGGATGGCTCTGATTTCTCAAAATCGATGCGGCGAAATTTTATTGAACGTCGTTGGGATCTTGGTTTAGCTCGGCTTTCACACACGAGTACGCTGTATACGTCCCAGAAAACTAAAAGTTGATGGTGATGCATAGAAACATTTGACAAAATAGTTTCACATGCAGCGGTTGAGGAGTCAGCTAACTTTGCTAATTGCTAACTATCATTAGCAGGAGCTAACACCAAACCAGAACAAATTCTAATAAGTTAGAGATAATGCTAACCAAAATGATTTAAGTTAGAAACCCCCCAAAAACCATCAGGGGTTTACCTTTGTGATGGTGGGGCTGAAAAGGCCTGTGGTTGTCATGGAGACTTGGTGACCCCAGGATGGCAGTCTGCAGTGAGTTCTGCAGTTTTCCCTCTTCCTCCCCATCCAGGACAGCCATCTTGGAGCTGCCTGCTGCTTCCCTCCCTGACAGTAATGAAATTCACACCCAGCCGTCGCCTGACAGCAGAAATCCTCCCGATTTATGCGAGCGCAGGCATTAACATTTGACATTGGGCTGTTCACGGGTGAAAAGGTCCTAAATTGCGGCGTGCCGTTTAGAGGAAACAACAGAAAACAACCAATCAAACAGCTGTTTTCGTCTCCGGCTGCGAGGCGCGGAGGGATGTTCGCCACCGGCTGAAACACAAACGCAAGAGGACGGACTGAGAGCTGGAGAACAACAGCAGCCACATGCAGAGACGCAAAAGATTAATGTCAGTGCTACAGAACTGCTTCTGTCTTCATCGACATATTGTTGAAGACGTTCTCAACATTTTCTGTTTCCTTTAAGTTTCCTGTGTGATCTGTGCCGTACATCATCGAAACAACAGCAAACCCACAGGGAAGCACGGTGGTGGCAGCATGACAACAATTAGCAAAGCAGCCATTTCCTGGAGCTGTTAGCTTTCACTGCAGCACTGTGATGGTTTCCAAGATGCATCAATCCATATTGAGGTATAGGTAATATTTGTTGCTTGTACTGTTAGAATAGGCAGTTAGAAGAGTTTTTAGGCGGTATTAGCAGGTACTAGCGATTAAACAAAACGCCTGGAAGGACAAAGCCCCGCCTCCGAGGCACAGCTCCTCCTCAGAGCTGCAGCTTCCAAGCTGTGACTTCACAGAGCAGCTCCTTCAGATTATACATCAGCAATTAGCAATTAGGAGCTAATTCTCATAGCAATAGAGGTAAGAAAGGTAGAGTTTCAGAAAGAACAGGAGTTTTTAAAGAGACAGAGGCCCAATTTCAAGGTGTAGAAATTATAAAGTGACTTCAGTCATATTTGATATACAGAGTGTTTTTATAACTGAATTTCCTGGATGCCCGGAGAACACAATGCTGCTCCTTTAAAGAAACAGCTGTAAACGCGACCTTTCTGGATCAGGATGACGCCGCCACACACTCTTCACCTCCAGACCTGCCAGTGTGTGACGACTGGAGGAGCGCACGCCGTCAGTCAGACTGGAAGGCTCCTGAGCAGAGTGACGCTCTGTTCCTGTTGTTGGCCTCTTCTGGCTGGTGATAAGCCTCGACACGAGTCGCTAAGCCGAGGCAGAGGGAGCCGCATCTCTTAACAATGTGGGTTTTAAACGCAGGCAGCTCTATGCCAGCTCCGTCTCAGCGCTAGCAGCTAGCAGCAGGTTGGCAGCGCCAGCAGCCTGAGAGGCCCGCGGCCCCTCCAGGGCCACAGAGGGGTCTGTGTCCATGTCCCTCCATTGTGCCGTCAACTGGAGGGGGCATTGTGATCCTCGTCAACGCTCTGCCATCTCTGTGCCAGCTGGCCGGGCGTGATGGCAGCGGAGGGGGAGGGGATGCAAACAATGCAACGATCCCAGCACAATGGGCGCCATGGAGAGGCTGCATTGTTCCTGCATCAGTGGCCGTGCCAGCTCTCCGCGCCTTGCTAAAGAGATGCAGAGCAAGGTGCAGCTTTGGTCTCTGCTCTCTTCTGCTCAACATGTGGACACCCAGGCCCCCTAACACCCCCCCCCCCCAACGCCTGCCCTCCACCCGGTGGACCAAAGAGGGGAGGAAGAGGAGGAGCCGCTCGGAGCAGAAAATCTGGAATCCATCTGAGATTGAGAAATGATCCGACCCAGGGTAACGCGCTCCGACACGGCCTCTCTTCCTCCAACACCCCGGCCATGTGGCGGCGGCCCTGCCAGGAAGCACAGTCACAGCTCAGCACAGTTGCAGATGAATATTCATGCAACACAGGGTGCTTGTGTGTTAAGCATTTACGTGTGCGTGCGTGCGCGTGCGTTTGTATGCGCCTCGCTCGGCGCGACACGGCTGGAGAAAAACAAAAACTAGCTAGCGGCGGACCCCTGCAAACCAACGCCGCTGCTAGCGGTGGCGCCGCTCCCAGCGGTTCTCCGGCCAAACACGGCCGAGTAGGAGTCGCTGCTGGCCGGGACGCTGCATCTCAACACACACACACACCTCCACACACACACTGCATGGACATGCAGGGCACTGCCAGCACGCCACAGATGTCCTGGCTGTTGCTGTGAGAGAGTCAGTGCAGGACGAGCTCATTTAATGCCGGGCGAGGTCGGGACAGGTGCAGCGTCACGTCGGGTTCCTGGGATGTTCTGATGACCTCTGACCTCTTTTCGAGGACCGGAGAAAGACCAGATATTCCTTTAACAACTTCTGCAGAAATCAACAACTCTGCCGTCTGAACTCGCTGTTCCCACAGTGACTAGATTAGCATGGCTGCTAGCAGGAAGAGTGAAGGCATGAATGGGAGAGGCGACATTTGTAACAGGAAAACTTCCTGAATCATTAATGTTCTTTCTCCAGTTCGCAGGAAACTTCGATGGCAGATTGTTGTCGCAAAGCTCAAAAACTTCTTTTTGCTTTTTACCCCCCCCCTTTCAGGAAAAGTCGCAGATTCAGAGAACCAGAACCAGAACCAGCTGGAGGAACTGGACACCATCTCAGGCCCGATTAACCAGGGAATCGGAGGAAAACACGGCCGGTGGACCAACTGAAGCAGAAATGAAACTTACAGAAACAAAGAGTGAAACTGGTCCATAAACTCAGGACAGCGAGGCAAATCTGAAATGATTCATATTTGTCTCCTCCTCTGAAGAGTTCAATTCAGATTTTTGTTGATTAGCAAATCAAGAAATATTATTATGGTTTATTTAGCCATTTTCCATAAGAGAAAAACGTGGGAGGGTTTTTACAGAAACTAAATATTTAATTAGCAAGCATACAAATTAGTTTTTTAGTTCCAAAATAAACATTTCTTATGTTTACATTTAGCTTGGACCAAAATATTTAGCTTGCTAACTAAATATTGAGCTATCACGCTAAGTATTTAGTTAGCAAGCTAGCCTGCTGACTAAATACTTTAAGTAGCAAGTTAAATATTGAGCTTAAAAATGATAAACATCTAGTTCCAATTATTTTTAATGGTTCTATTTAGCTTACACATAATTATGTAGCTTTCTAACTTAATATTTAGCTATTAAGCTAATTATTTAGTCAGCAGGGTAGCATCTTAGCTAAACCAGGATTTTGGTTTTTGGGAAATTTCCAGGTAGTGAAGATCCAACTGTGAGAATAATTTCTTTAGCAAATGCCAAACGAGATAATATAATAAAGGTAAAGGTTTCTATTTATTACTATAGTTAAGGATTTCAGCTAACGATGTATGAACTCAAGATACTCATTGAGTTCAAGGCACAATAATCTGCCACTAGCTGGACTGGAGCAGCTCCAGAAGTTCTTCAAGTAGTGGAAATAAACTCCTTATTTCAGGTTTTCTTTGTCATGAAAATCCGCCGTTTGGTTGCAGCAGAATTCGACGCGTTTAGCAAGTCGCTGTCACATCGATTTCCATTAGACTTTATTTTCACAACCGTTGCAAAGAGATGACAAAAACAACACATTGAGATGCGCCGACAGCACACCAGTTGCAATCCGCTTGGCAAAGAGTGAGAATGAAGAAGCCTGGAGTACAGGTGTCAACGTGATTAATTGCACCAGGGAGGAGAATTAGCAGCCTGCTAATCAGGTCGACCAAACAAGGAGGGAAAATTAAGTTTTTAAAGTGTTAGTTTTTCTTCCAATCATGGCCCGACGGAACAGAAGAGGGGAGTTTGTTAATAGCTCGTAAGTCCGTCCCCGAGGAGCAAATTATCCTGGAGGTAGCTCTCTGTTTGCAGAGCGCCGGCGAGGGTTTGAGCGAGGGGCAACGACGTCTTACGTTGCGGCGGGGCTGCTGGCAAGCTGACAGCTCTGCCGCGTGTGAAAAAAATAAAAAATAAAAAAATCCTCCGACCCGACTCCCAGATCCAATTCTGGGAGCTTCGTTAGAAAATGTTTTAATCCCTAATAAAAGGAAAACAAACTCCGGGGCCTGGCCACACATTCGGCAGGAAACTCGGCTTCACAACCAATCAGGGGCGGTCGTCGGCTCCCCGGCGCTGGCTGCCACTCATTCGTGGAACCCGGCGCACGGAATGACTTCTGACATCAGGGTGATGAATGATGCGAAAACAAGCAGCTCACAGTTTTTCCTCGACCTTCCCGGCTCGCCGTTGCTCGATGGAGGCAAAACGCGTGAGAACATCTGGTGTAGCCTGAAGAGACGGGCAGTCCTGGACCCGCAGACACGCAGGGTCGCTGGAAACAACCTTTGACCCCTCGTTTCTGCGCCCTGGTTGAATATTTTGATTCCTCGCTTCCTCCCTGGAAGATTTCTGCTCCCCTCACACCTGCCGGGGCGGAGGAAACACGATCCGCCGCTAACGAGCGAGCGAGGCCGAGCCAAGGAGGAGGCTCGTCGAGACCGGCATCAAAGCCGGCGGCGCTCCGGGTCACACGTGAAAAAACCCGAGCGAATCCGCAAGCACGGCGTTCCGGCAACACAAGCAGCTGCTTCGTATCCAGCCGCAACGGAAACAAAAAACAATCTGGGCCGAATATTTGAAAAACGCGTCGGCCGATCCGTCTCAATCGACCTTCAAAGACGTCGCTGTAAAATTCATCAGCCAGGAGAGATGATTCGCTGTTTAAAAGATTCTGTTAAAGAAAAAAAAAAAAAAAAGACTTATCTTTAGGGTTCAAATCTGCTTTGGTCTTGCCGCCTTGGTGTACTTTCTTTGCTTTTCTTTCTAATAAAAGATACTATTTCCACCATGCCTTTTGTGCTCAGCTACATTTCTCTGCCATGCGGGTGAAACAATCCCCAGCAAAGCTTCTCTCATTGTCAAAGCTTCAGGTATGCCAGTCAATCATTGTCCGAGTCTCTGAATCATCTGAATCTGACTCTTACAATAATGAACCGAGGTTTCCCAACTATGTCATTTTTTATTCTGATGGACGAAGATCTTGATTAACGTTTGAATCTCTCAACATAATTGCTTGTCTACAACAGGTGAGGTAATGGTTTCAACAACACCTGTACCTCTCTTCGCTCCATTCATCAACAGTCCAGCAGCATAAAGGACATGAATGAGACATCTGAATCCCTTTGCCACCATTTGATTCCCTCTTCCTGGACTCCCCATTCTCAGTTGAAGGGCTCCCATCCAGCCACCGAACAAACCCGTCAAGGCACGGTTCCCGTTCATCAGGGCGACCGCAGGCTGGAGGAAGCCAGAGCTCACAGACGAGGCCTGAAATCTCTTCCCGAGCGTCTCGCCCACCCAGGCCATGGCCTCTCAACTCAAGCCCTTCAGTTGGGCTCTCTCTCTCTGGCGCTGTGGATTTTCTGCAGGTACAGATTAGCAAAGGGCCCTTGGCAACAAAGCATTCAATCACATTCAAGAGGCACCCTGTATCAAATGCACCTTCCACCTCCACCTACTTTAGGAGCGCAGCTCTTTCTTCTCGTCTTCCTTTTACTCCCTTCCTTTGGCTTGGTCGGACTGAATTGCCTTTGAAACAGGCATCCTCTGCCTCCCCTCGTCTCTCACACCCCTCGCTCCCCTTCATCTCTTGTCAATCTGAGAAGGCCAGGAAATGAACGGTCTTTGTGGGATTAATTAATAGCAGGAGCTGGTCAGCGGCGTAATTGCTGCTCGGCAGAGAAGCAAAGGACGATAGCGGCAAGGGGAGTGAGGAAAAAGTTTGGGTTGCAGATTTTTTTTTTTTTTTTCCCTCTCCTCGTAGTGTGGAGAGGTTTTTTTTGTGAACGCTTTGAACTAGAGGGCTCTGCTGCAGTGGATTAAAGTGAGAAGAGAGAGAGGTAGACGAGGGAGGAGTGGGGGGCTTTGAAGTCTGCTGAGAGGTCTAGCAGAAGAAGAAGGAGAAGGAGAAGAAGAAGAAGGAGTGAAGTTGGGTGGTAGAAATTCAGTCTGACAACATCAAACAGCGTTATCGCCCACTTTCACCTGTTGACACTCAAGGGTGAAGACCGCGCAAGCTGCCAGGCAACGCATCCTCCTCCTCATCTGCGCATCCTTCCCCATTCAGCTCACCACACTGATCTCAGAAATTGGGTCTGATTTGTTTTGTTTCCAACGCTGCCTACATCGAAACCTATTTGGTCCGTTCCGACGCAAAACGGATCTGCTTTTCCACCTGAACACGGTGGGCCGGCTGGGTCAGGAGTTGTGGGAGCGCTTGGACTGCTGAACGGTTTCATCCCGCAGTCCTCCCACACAGCGGCACAGAGGGTCTGAATCTCCCGAGATCATCAGCTGATCGCCGATTCCCCCGAGTTCCTGCAGCTTTCCTCATTAAGAACTTTGAACATCCAGATCTTAGGCTGTCAGTCAATGAGAGTTCAGTCTTCTGGTGAGAAGTTCACCACAAGTATGCTAATTCAGCCCAAAATGAAGCTACTAAATACAAACAAATGAGAAAGCAACTTTTAAAAACCGTTTGATTTGATTCCATAAATTATACAGTAAAAAATATATTTAAAAAAAAAATAAAAATCAGAGATTCAGCAAGGTGATAAAGAAATGATTGGACCGATGCAGGGGCCAGTAGGGGGCAGCACTGCTCACATTCATAAAACATCAAAATAACGAAACAAAAAAACATCAAACTGATGATTTGTCCTGAACAGGAAGTGTCATTTTTGGCGGTTTTGGTGCAGAAAGCAGTCTGACAAAAATCTAAAAATAATAGTCCAACTCGAGAGATCAGAAACTGGGTCTCATTGAAACGTATTGAGAAAATAATGATTGAATTCGTATATAATAACTTGCTTACAGGTGAAGGATGGGAACAAAATAAGCTATAGTGGGGATCAACATGATGCTGCCACCCCTGTGCTTCCCAGTTCAGACAGACTTGCCCGCTCCCTCCGTTTTCTCCATTGCAGTGGCTTGAAAGGTAAGCAAAGCATTTTTCACTCATTTTTCTGGTGTTTTTTGATCATCCTAACTGACCAAAAACAGGAAAAATCTGACTTAATGTCAGTCAAAAACAAAAGGTTATGTTCTGTATCATATGGGGAATTTCTGGTTTCGATCACAAATCTGTCTTGTAAAACTCTTATAATGTAACGTCAAAAACACTTTTGGTAGTATTTCTTATCAACTCCTTGTAATTTTCTGAACTTTCAGCCTTGAAGTAAACTTAGGCCAATATTAGCCAAATTGTAAGATACAAAACCATCACAAGAGATCAAAGATCTGCTAAATAGGACCAAGTTTTCTCTCTTGTGGCAAATCTTCACATTCACAGTCAAGAAAAGTCTAAGACTGTCCCTGTGACAGAGCAAAGAGACTAAAGTTAGCCTTCAATTATGAATCTAAACATGATCTAAAAGTTCAACTTAAAATATCTGATATGAATTCATAGTTAATTTTTATTTGTTTTTCTTTAGTTGTTTCATTTTTTATAAATTGCGATTCCGGCCTATTCAAAGACTTCCTCTTTCCATTTCCCAGATTAATGAAACACGATTACCATTTGCGTTGAGGTCCTAGTTAAAACAGAAACCTGCTGACATCAGTTATTTGGATAACTGCAAGTGACACATATCGCTGCACACTCAAATTTGTACTGGAAGACTAATCTGGACACATAAACTTCAACATTCCTGATTGAGCTACTCCTCCTTAGCAAACAATTATAAAAGTGCAAATTTAACGCAAACCCAAAAAGGGAGAGCGTGAAGCAGACGGAGGAATAAAAAGCCGCGAAGTGAGTCTGTGTCCACTCATCCGTTTTACTAACTTGGCACATTTAAGACACATGAGCGCAGGCCCGGATCAGCATGCAGGACGTAGTGAGACGTGGTGAGACCAGAGCCTTGATTTTTATGCAACCCCTGCTCAAAATTCAGCCATCCTTGAGGCGGGGTCTTGTGCAACACTTTGCCGATGTCTGGAGGCCTGTAATTGTGCTCACACATCAATTATGGATCCCTGCGCCTCGGCCGGCTCCAATCAGAGCGCGCCCGCAGCCGGGCCTGCTTCTTTTTGGGGGAGCGGTTTGATTACAGGTGTAGCACCTCGTTGCAGAGAGGACTGGAGGTCCCCCCCCCTGCTTTCCTCTCCTTTGGGGTTGAGGGAGCTTGTTGGGTGGAAATGAGGCGGGAGGGGGGGCTGGTCTGATTCGGCCATCACGTCCTGCTAACAATTTCTGTCAGGTCCCCAGAGGTTCTCTAATGAGCCCCACCGACACGGCCGAGGGCGAGATCCCGCACCGGCCCACTGAAGTGAGAAGCCAGCAGATCGGCACCTAGAAGCCTCGCAATTATTAATCAGACTTCCCTCGCTTTCTTCCTCCCCTTTCACGCTGTCTATTCATCAGTGCGTCCCAGCGTTCCCCTCGGCTCGCTCCTCTTTATGCACACGGGTGTTTATACACTCCCATTTTTTTTTGCTAACGCGCCGCTAAAACAACCAAGAACATTCAGAACCATAATATTTGGACTCTGAGTCACATATATTAAGAAAAACACACCTTCAATGGGTTTTACAACGTTGGATTTTTGTTTACCTTGCTTGTAATCGCTTCCATAATTGCAAAGCAGGTGAAAAACAAAAACAAATGAGCTTCCAAATATATTTAGAGCTCCAAATTAGCATATTTTCTCTACTTAATAAACTTCTCAAACTCGAAGGTTTTCTTGCTGTGAAAATTACAAAACGACGTCAAATATGATTTGGAGGAGAATACCTTCTGATGAAACCGACATGCGACGTGAACGCTCCCCTGGTGTGACACTGCCGAACACCAGATGGCGCTCAGTAAACACACGACGACATATTTTACAATATTTAGTGGAAGTCAGCAGACGTAGCGATGCTTCCAAAAAACGTTATGATCATTTGTCTTGCCATATGTCTGTTCACATGCTCACAACTGCTGCCATAAACACAGACAACCGTCGCATTGCTTTGGTGTGGAGTGCGTTAGCTTCTAGCTTCTTCAGATCATTTGCTGACAAAACTAATACATGAAATGAATAATATTAAGTATTATTAATCAGACTCCATGTGTGTAACATCAGTGCTACATATGTCGTCAATAATTTAGAAAATCTTTTTTACTTTCTCACTAAAAAGTTTTTGGTTTCTTTTTTTTTTCCCCCTACTTTTGTAAATAGTAAACATTGGGGGGAAAAAATGATTTGGTACATTTCAGGAATAATCAGGAAATCGGGAAAAATAAATGAAAACAAACCCCTAACTTTGTTTAAAAAAATATAATCTTATATTTTATGCATTTTTAAAATAACAGCAATCGTTGTTGTTCCCGCTAACAAACACTCTTTGAACAGATAATTTTCTTGTTGCGCCTGGCTGGTTCGTCAGTTAGTTAGTTAGCTAGTTGAGGTTAAATTCTGATGAAGTGGATCTCTGGAAGCAGAGAGTAATTGAAAGCCTTCACACAGAGAGCTGGACCGTCATTAGCAGCCTGATAAAACACACAGTTCACTTTCCAACACCAAGTTTGGACGCTCACGCGCACATCTGCACACACACACACAGCTACTTTAATCCCTATGTCGAGGAGGGAAAAAAAGGGAAAGTTGCTTCTCTCCGTCTGGACTGACTCGCCCTGCGGCGAAACCTGACCTTTGCACCACAAAGGTGAAGAGCTGTGTTCTCACTGGTTGGAGAAAAATGCCTCCAGAAGTCGCATTTTTCCCTCCTCACATCTCATCTTTTCATCGGTTATTGTGATTTTCTTCGCCCACTAACACCCCCACCCCGTCCACCTCCGCTTGCCCCTTTTCTTTCCTTGTAGTGAATGAAAGCCCCCCACCACCTCCCGCTCAATCCAGCCCCTCTGCGACCCCCGTCCCCCCACCCCCGTCCCTCCCGCCTCGTCTCGCCCCTGACAGGCCCTGATGTTGCTGTAACGTTTTTATCACTGTCAGACCTGGCAGCCCAGCAGGACCGCAGCAGAGTCCACTGATCGCCGTAGCAACCTTCCCAGGTATTTCTCAGAGACGCGGGGGGTCAGCGCTCCGGGGTCACGTTCACACCCTCGCTCAGATGTGGATGGCTGACCTCGACCTGACTGGAATTATGCTGTTTTTTTTGTTTTTTTTCTGTGTGTGTGTGTGTGTGTGTTTTTCTTCTTCTCCTTTTTGGTGGTGATGAGCCTCAGCGGCGAACACGACTCCCACTAAACACGACTTCCACGTCCGATTCTAGAAGTGAGGCTGCAGGTGCAGTAGGTGTTTACCGTCATCTGCTGCTCTCCGCTTTTATCTCGTTTTACAAAAACCCCACGTTTCCTTACAGGGTTGAAACATAGTCGCACTTTTTTTTTTTTTCCTTTTTTTTTTTTTTTTTTTGCCAAACTAACTTAGTTTTGAAGTCGCTTTTTCCACGTCTGATCATGATCAATCACACTTTTTAAAGATGACTTTTTTTTTGTTGTGAAGTAAATGTATCAATATGACTAAAATTTACTTTTTAGTAAATTTATATATCTTTATATATATATATATATATGTACACATGTATTGATTGTAATTTCATAATGGAACAATATTTTTTAAAAACTTTAAAAAGCAACACACGGTATTTTTATTAACACAAATTAATTCCACACAAAATTATCTTCTGCCAAAAGACAAATCCACCGAAAATAAAAAACCACTAAATTACTAGTCAGACCAAATCATAAACAAATAGGTTATCGTCCTAAATTTTTGTAGGTTTGCTTGTTTTAGAGCATTTTGTGTTTGAAATCCTGTCACATTGATATTTACTTGTTTTGTGGTTTTTCTTTTTATTCGAAGCTGAACCAAATATCGCCACGATGCCGCAAGTATCCACGTGTATTTTTGTATTTTCTCAAAATGATAAGAGAACTTGTAACTCCACAGGTCAAATTTTGAGAGGAATGCACATTTATTCTGTTTTTACGTCCAGATTTGAATCGATCGAGTCCAGGATTGGGTCGCTGCTGTTCTGAGCCGAGAGTTTGGAGTTTGCAGCTCGGATGCTGCTGATGTTTGGATTCGTGAAAACAGCATGAAACTGAGGCGAAACTTTGACTAATTTATCATAGAACATAAACACAAGCATTTATTTCACCACGAGGGAAAATTAATCAATTTTCAATCATTTTTAAAAAGTTATTCTAACTAGTTTGACACCTGAAATACATTTTTTTTCCCCCCAAATTGAATTTTCTTATTACAAATACCCTAAAGAAGAGCTAATTCTTAATTCTTATTTTTTTATTATTATTATTTTGCCAGGTAAACATTTATACACACCGTAAAAAGCGTGCAATCCAATAATAAAACAAAAGAACAGAAACAAATATATTAAAATGTTTGCATTTCATTTAAGTTTGTGAAATATTTGGTCAATCAGAAAACTTCCTGGCCTTAAAATAGGTCCAGTGATAATTTAAATTTTGTAAAAAAGTGTTTTTCTATATGTTCACATGTCAAAAGTGTGGTGGCATTTTGTATTTATTCTCTAACATTTATCAAAACGGTTTAAAAAGGACAAAAATGACCAAACTTCAAGGGCTGCTTTAGTTACGACCTCACTTTCTCTTTCTCCAAATTGTCGCCGGTTCAAAGTGTAAAACGTGACGTTCTGATGAGCTCGGCACCGCCTCAAGACGCTCTGCCTCGTCTCTCTGCCGCGGCGAGCGCGACGCCGAGCCGCTCTGCCTCCGTCCCGCCGAGGAGCATTTTGATCCTGGTAGAGTGCAACAACACGCCTGATAAATATGCAAGTGCGAGGCTGCGCGGAGGAGAAGTGCGTGTTTCTGGCCGAGGGAGTGAGTGGGGAGACGGCGGGGGTGAGTGATGGAGAGGAAGAGGAGGAGGAGGAGGAGGAGGAGGGTTTGGGTGGTAGCCCCGCTGTTTGGCCATACGCTCCTGCCTTCTCCTGCCTTTTCAGCATGGCTGACCAGAGAGCTCATTTGCATCAGTTGGTGTGTGTGTGGATTTTGCTCCAGGCCTGTCTACTCTTCCAGGCAGTAGATTGGTGTGTGTGCGTGTGTGTGTGTGTGGGTAAAGCTGGCAGGGAGGACGTGTCACATCCACGCAGCCCCTGCTAATCAGGGCTGGCTTCGGCTGTGGCCAGCTAGCCGAGGCCTCGCTTCCCGGCCGCGCCATGTGAAGAAATACCGATAATGGCATGCTAGGGAGGCATGCTGGGAAAATGCTGCATGCATGTAAGGGTGAGAGCTGCTGAGTGCTCAGAGTTCAGCATATGGGGAGGTACGCTGTGTGTGTGTGTGTGTGTGTGTGTGAGGCTCAAGCTCAGCTCTGACGATACAGCAGCAGCAGCAGCAGCAGCAGCTCGTTTCCATTGCAAATCCTCCATCATTTAGTGAAGTGCTACTGACCCCTATGGGCAAGAGGCTGTGATTTGTGGCTATTCATGATGAGCATGGCTGAATTTGATCCAAAACCCAGAAAAAAAAGCAAGAAAAAAAAAACAAAAAGCAAGAGAAGCTCACGCATACATCTTGTAAATCTCATTCAGAAAAGGCTCAACCTTCAGGTTTTACCAAGTCTCCCTCAAGAAAAACCCAACAATAACAATATTTAGAAGAGATTTTATCTGCAGCAAAGATTCACTGATGGAGCCATTTAGTCTGAGTCGGACCGAAGCCGAACTGACACACAAGGTTTCAATTTGAAGATGCAAAAAAAAAACAACAAAAAAATTAATAATGAAATAAATTTTTTAAAAATCTCAAAGTTTTATCAAAATGCAAACTTTCTTCAATCTGTGATTCATAATTCATAACTGCTGCATTCAAGCCAAATCCAGTCGGTTTTCCAGCTGGATTCAAACCCTATTTGTCAAAACAACAACAGCAACAAAAAAAGAAAGAAATCAGATTTCAACATAGTATGTAAAACTTTAGGAATATGTTGCATCTCTTGTTTTCTTTTTGTTTTCTCAGTTGGACAGCAGGAGTCTGAGAACTACAAAAATCTGGGAATTTTAATGGAGTTTAAAGTGACTTTTTAACCCTGTTGAACAGTTTCCAGACCAAGTTTTTGTGCATTCAACTCAATTCTAATTAGAGAAGTTTACAACTGAAACGTTTCAGTCGTCCCGTCTCAGAATTCAACTTCTATTTATTCGTGTGACTCAAGGCAGACGTGAAAGTTTCCCTCTGATCCAATGAGTGTCGAACAATTTTTCAAATATAAACACGAATAAAAAAAATGACAAAAATCCCGACGATGTTGCAGCAAGACGATTTTTGCTGCAATTACCCAGAAAGTCGGTATCCGTCCAGGAGTCGACTACAAAATGGAATTATCGCACAAATAAACTCCGCCGCATCCTGCAAAACACGTTACAAAAAAAAAAAAAAAAAAAAAAAGTGCGTTTCTGAATCCATAAATTGAATTATTGATTTCTGACTGAGATCGATTAAAATATGTATTTTAACCAATGTATTGATTTGATTTTTTTTTTATCAAATAAAAACAAAATTTCTATATATATATTTGCAATGTTATTTAATCTTTTCCTGAAATTATTGTGCCTGACTCTCAATCTACTGAAATAAATCCTCTGAGATTTTTGCTGACAAAGAATTCTTCGTTCGTCTTCATTATATCCGTTTCACTTTGTTTGACGCTGCTTCTCTTGAATTACCTTCCCTTTGCAACATTCAGCTCACCTATGCCAAGAAAGTGAATTTTAATGCAACAGTGTAGGAGGGGGAGGGGCGTGACAGCAGCGCCGTGTCCTTCCAGTCTTCATACCGAAACCTGCCGCACTGATTCTACCATCCAGGACAGAAGCGAACCAGCCAGGTGGGAGGTAGATGAAGGGTTTGGGGTGTTGGGTGAATCTACAGAACGCTTCCTAAAAGCAATAGAAATACGACGCAGAGGATCGGGAATGTAATAAGCCAAAAGGGGTTTGATGGGTAATGACGGAGTGGATGTGCAGACCGGGCCTATACGTTTCTCCGTTGCCGTCTCTAATCCCGAGCTTTGAATGGGGCGCTGGAGGGGAAGGGGCTGAGGCTGAACTTGGTGTAAGATGCATTAGTGTCTTCTACACATGTGCGTCCTAATCCCCGCTCTCAGTTTTTTCTGAGCTGCTTTTGTATTTCATTTTTTCCCCTGCTGCTCCGCTCTCCTCTCCTCTCCCCGCCCTCCTTTCTCTCCTCCGCTACCTCCGTCCTCCTCTGCCCGCTCTCTGGGCCGAGCGCTTAAATCCCGACGGGCCGGCCCAGTGACAGGCTCCATTCAGCGGTGCGCTGGGGGTGACAGCTGGTGAGAGGCCCGTGTGAAAGAGTGCTGCCCCCGCCGCGCCGCCGTCACCCCTCCCTATAGCACCGCCGCACATGGCTGGGGTAGCAGAGGTGATCTGGGCAGGAGCTCGCCCTGAAGCGCCGCTGCTCTCCACCTTTGGCTTTGAGTTCCAACTAAGACATGGTCGCTCTTGAGTAGCTTGCTGCGGACAATGGTACACCGGGGGAAAAAAAACTGTTTCTAAGTTTTAAAGTACTGACCAGAGGAAAGAGCGTGTTTGTGTGTTACAGCTGGTTCACAAGGCAAGGTTTTTATGCCGAGTTGTGTCCCAATTTCCCCTTCCAACAGTCTTAAAGACACCCTGATCGTCGGGATATTCCCAAAAGACAAGGTAGAATGCCGCTTGTTGAATCAGACAGAAACAAGGAGAGGAATCCAAAATACAGAAGATAAAACAACGGCCATAGAGCATCAGAACGTCTGGTGTTACATATAGTCCTCAAACTATAACCGCTGCCTCTGCCCAGTCGGCCATATTTGTTTCCTCTGAACTCACGTTTGCAACATTTCCCATCGGATATTTGAATTCTGGTGAGTGAAATTGGTTGAAAATGCACAATCAATCTTGGTGTACCCAAGATATGTAATTTTTAATGTCCTGGTGGGGGTTTCCCAGGTTTTGAAAATTATCCAACAACTTTAAAAGCTTGTCCTGAGATTCAGGCATTAGAATGGACAAGTCAAAGTCCGGATCTGAATCCAGCAGAAAATTTATCTTTAATAGATATTAAGACTCTCCAACCAGCCAGACTGAGCTTTTGGAAAATAAATAAATACATTTCCTCTAAGAGACATTGGGTGGATCTGTTCCCCCAAAAAACCTGCAGACAAATTTTCACCTGCAAAACTTTTCCTCTTGAAAATGATGCAGTTGTTTTTGTTTGTGGTTGTTACAAACTCACAGCAGAAGATGTTTGTGGTTTTAAATTTTACAACAACATTTCCTTACACGAGGCAATGTAAATGCCAACGCAACACACTTTCTGTTTTCCAAGAAAAAGAAGTCACGAAGGTCAGTTGATCAATCCTAAAACGCTTGATGAGGCTGCTTGGTTTTCCTTTACAATTTCACTTTTTAGACAAGATTTTCTGAAAGCAATTCAAAATAAATATTCTGGTATGAATAAAGTTGAAGAATCTCGTTAGTACACAACGTAAAATTATCCAGAGTGGGAAATTCTACGTAGAAGACAATAGAATATTCTGTAGGTGCACAAAAAATATGAGATTTATGGTCAATTTTGAGAATTATTTGCAGTAAAATCAGAAAAGATGTGGATCTGGTGACTTTGTGTGAATTTTGCAGGTTTGTGAAAAAGGGACTTATTGATTTCATCTGGAGTCCAGAGGGTCACGTCAACAGCTACGGCGAGCCAGATTGTGTCTGAAATGAGCTTTCCATTCTCATTCAGTTCGTCCAGAGACGCAGATAATTCACGCGAGTATGAAAACAGTGAAATTATGAAATAAATAATGAATTATGGATAAAAGAGCTCTCTAGTAGTAATTCACTGAACACCGCAGAACCGGATGAATAAAGTAGATGAATGTGGACTTGTTTGAACGAGGAGCCTCGGCTCGTTGACCTCCCTGAAGTACAGTAGTTGCTTCAGTTCATTAACAACAGGCAGCCGTGCAGTGTGTGTGTGTGTGTGTGTGTGTGTGTGTGTGTGTGTGTGTGTGTGTGTGTGTGTGTGTCCCGTCTGTCGTCCCTGACAGGATGTTCTCTCTCTGCCCCCAGCTTGCTGCCGTTTCTTCGTGTCCATCAATCCGCCCTCACCTGCACCTGTTTATGCGCGTGTGTGTGTGTGTGTGTGTGTGTGTGTGTGTGTGTGCTTTCCTCTAACAAGGGTCCCCGCTCCATATGCGACTTCCTCATTAACAGGGTCCACATTGACAGGGACAGAGGCGCTGGCCGGTGGCCCAGAGCCGGGCTGACACGGCCGGACCCCCCAGATGCCAGGAGGGGGAGGAGGTGGGTGCGCGGCCACAGATGCCCCCGCCATGTGGCCCCCTGTTCCTGCTCCCAGTTAGGACCACTAATTAGAGCCCCATTTCCATCCCGTCCTCTCTCATCCCAGTTTGAAGCTTTAATGGTGTCACAGCCACAAAGATCGATAGTAATTGATAGGAGCGGCCGGCCGCTGGTGGGAAGAGCCAGAGAGAGATTTACAGCACAACAGGGGCTTTAAAAAGCAGAAGGACGAGCAGAAAATAAAAGCCGGCTGGAAGCAGAATGACAGACGTCTCCGCAAGGACAAAACAGTTCGGCTGTTGGCAGACTGCGCAAGACAGTTGCACCAGGCGAGGCGCCATGTAGGTAATGACTGACAGGCTGTCACCGACAGAACGACAGAGAGAGAGAGAGAAAGAGAGAGAGAGAGAGGGAGCTTTCAGGACTTCAAGTCAACTCCGCAAACACTGCTCCGCCTGCCATACCTGGCACCGGCACAATTGGATAACAAGCAGAGCTGTTTGCACTGCCGCCGCCACGTTCAGCGGGAATCAGGGGCGCGAGCAAATAACGTCAGCGAGGCTTATTCTGGGTCACAGGGAGTGTGTTTTCCAGTCATGCTGAGCTGCAGGGAGGACACAGAAAACATGAACTGGCTCACTTCCAGCACACACACACACACACACTCGCACACACACTACTGGCTTCTTTCCTGAGAAGCAAATACTTGGGCTTTACAGGCCTTTAAAACAGGAACATGGGGATATTTAAGCTGCTTGTCCATATTAGCACTCCTAATGTCCAACTTCCTTATTTAGACATGATAATTAACTTATCAGTAATTATGTAAAAACATGAGCACTCGGTGGCATCACTCTCAACATGCAATGTGGCTGAAAAACCGTCCCAGATCATCATCCCGCCGCCACCGTGCGTAAAAAAAAACAACGGACGGCTCTCGATCGTCAGACCAAAACTTCTTCGGCTAACGACAAATTTCGGCAAATTTTTCCCCCCGTCGGCATTTATCCAAACGGGCGCCTCTTGGTATCGAATCTTCTTCTAAAATGGATGAGGACTCGGCCTTTTCAGTTTTATGGGTCGTAACAGTTGTGTGTCTGAAGTCACTGCTGATTTCTTTCCGTCTTATAACGTTGAGTCGACACACAGCTGTCTCCTCTGAACCATCGAGCCGCCGCCGTCCTCCCACAGCGGTGATCTCTCCGGTTTCCATGACAGCCTGAAACTCTCTCCAAGCTCCCTGTTATTCATGAATACGGACTTTCCCTGAGAGGCAGAAGACCTCTTGATTGGTCTGTCCGTATGCTCATGTTGACCGCCATTTTTAGATGGACGAACCCTTCGAAACGTGTTGAAGCTGTCGACGCAAGATTCGGAGAAGGGGAAAAAAATAAATAAATAAACACATTGAAAATCAAATGATTGATGGGAGGATTGCTTGGCTTCAAGAAATCAAGCGTTCACACCATTTAGATGCTAATCAAAGCTAATCTTTTCACCTAAAAGGAGCCATTTAAACTGCAAAAGAAACATGATTGTAAGAAGTTATTATTTACACCATCATGGTTTGTTTTTGGAAGATGAGGGTTGGTCAGAAATATTTAGCAATCATTAAGCTATTGTTGGGAAATGGACGTATAATTCTTGGTCCTGCTGCTAATTAGCATGTATATATCAGACAGAAGAGCCTCCCAGACGTGCTTTATTGTGTTACAAAGCTCTTTAAATATGTGTTAATAGCAACAGCCAGCCATTCATCTACAGATTTTCTGTTTACTTCAAAATAATTGCCTGTCACTTCAACGTCCAGGCCCCTGGGGCATTTTAACGTTCTCAGCAGATATCACTTTCCCCCCTAAGCGGGTCTTAAGCTACCGCCTGGTGTTAAAATTAATGGCGCAGGGCCTGACCCCAGACAGCTGTTTGACCTCTGACCTCGCAATTGTCTCGTTGCTTTAGCAGGGCAAACAGAGACAGAAGGCTGTCTGTCTGTTGACCTCGTGGTCCGTTTGGCTGCCCGCCTGCCTAATGTGGAAGACACGGGGTTGGATTGGATTCATCGTCCACCCACGCAATGAGAAATATGCTCAAATGAACTCGAAAAATAATTAACATCTATTCTAAGTTGAGGGAAATGAGACCACAACGTTTCCGGTGCTTCATAAAGAACTCAAGAATCAAAAATTTAACGGACCACGATGAAAAACGATGGAATTTTTTGGACTATTTCTGTCACAGTGTTGTCTCAAATTCCACGTAACCATCCTGTTCCGTTTATCAGACGCGCTTTCAAATTTAGCACAAAGCCCCTGTCGTCTCTATATCCCATCAAAAATAGCAACGGACTCATCGGGAACAATTTACAGACAGCATACACAACTCAAACACATAAAGAAAGTTGCGATGAGGAGTTTATAGTTTACCAACCTGCCTGTTTGTCTGCCAATCAAACCGTCCGTCTGTCAAGGAATCTGTGATAAAGAGAGAAACTCGTTCTCAGAATAGAAGCGGCTGCTCCGCGGCACAACCGGATGATTCCTCTCCGGAGGAAGAGTTCGCGGCTTGCGACCGCACCGATTTACAGGAACAGAGGCGTAGATGTTACTGAAAACGGGGGGGAAAAAACCTTTGCTCTGACCGACACTAAGCCTGTTTTACATGTGTGACAACTTTCTTCGTCGCTGCACGGTAAAACTACATCCTACCTGGCTAAATTGAATACAATTATAATTTGTTCACAAATGCTATCCAAAATATTACAGATTAAACGTTTTTCCTTTTGACTCGCTTGTACAAAATCTGAAATAGAAAACACGTTATGTCACATAAATCGTTTATGAACGTATAGGCTTTACAAAATGCCAGGCTATATTCATCTTGTATCTATTAATTAAGGGAAACCTTAAGTATAAAATGACACATACACTTGTATGCATGTGTATGTGTATATTTGTACATATAGGCCCAAACACTAGCTAAAATACTTCCCAAACAATCTCTTTTTTGCTTCATTAATGAACTCTAATCATCAATACTGACAGTATGTTTCATAAGATACCTTCAATACGTCTTTCTTAAATAGCAACAATTATTTCCCATTTTTACAGCAGCTGAAATGTTCTGTTGATTTTCTTATCACTGAAACGTTTTGTTGTTTTTGCTGTATATCACAGCGCTTTAGGTTTCCTTGTCATTAAAGTCTCTGATGTTCAACTCGCAGCTTTTGTCTTCATTGCTTCACAGAGACGAGACTTTTTTCTTTTTTTTTTTTTTATAAACAAAAAGACCCTTAGGGATTATTTTCCTCAACGTCACCAGAAAGAAAACTCCCGTTTGATGTGCTCTGTCACCAGGTATGTAAATAATATAAGCAAATGTAAACAATGCTGGCTCATGTCGGGCATGTTGTCTGTCATTTTCCATCTCGTTGTCGCAGTCAGGATGAATGAAAGCGAGAACGGAGTAATATTTTTATCAGAGTGGCATGCTTACTCTTATAGAGATGCCAAATAGTCTAAAAATGTTTGTAGATTCTACGAGAATTAAAGTGTTGCGCGTTTTTTGGGGGGGTTTTCTGGGGGGGTTTTTTGGGGTGATTGCTCGGAAAGGTTTCAAAATGCGTACACTTTTCATGATTTTACGCACAAATTAGCTGCGTACACCAAAGATACCATAAATACAAGAGACTATCCCTCTTAAAACACTTAGAGCCGCCTATCTTAATTGTTTAAACAGCAAATATATCTTAATATACGTTAATATACACAATGGAAACTCTTGGTGGTTGAGCCAAACTGCGCCAAGGAACATGAGTTGCGAATTCGAGTCAGAAGTGCCTGAAGATTTTCACCCCTTTACTGACAGTGATACAGAGAAATCTTCAGTGGAATCTTAGTTATTCATAATGTGAATGTAGAAAAGCATTTTCCTCCAAGTCATTCACCCAGATTTCGTCTCGCAGCTAAACTAAAACGACAGAAGCAATTGTGAGGCTCAAACGGCATCAATCAAACGACTGACAGTGACACCAGCTTCCAAGTTGACAGTAATCACCGAAAACCAGATTCTGAGCGTCACAGTTCATCTTTCTGCTTTTCTAATTACTACCTTAGTTTTCGCCGCAGAAATAAACCCCTCCGTTCCTCAGCTCCGTGCCAAACCTTAACTTTGAAATCTGCATATTCAAAGCGTCCATGAGGGACTCCGGAGCCGATCTGAGGTGAATCACCAGTTGCGCACCCACCGGGAGTGAATGAAGAAAGATCGGAGGAAACAAATGGACGGACGTGGCTGTGGAGGTGGAGAAGGGTGGTTGGTTCAACTGGTGCACCGACCTTGGGCGAACTCCGAGCTATGAAGAGAGCTTCGGCTCCTTTTCCATATTCAGCCTAACCTTGACTACATTTCCAATGCAACTTCCAAGTTGAAACTTTACTTTAGACTTTTTTTTTTTATTTTATTTTAAAAAACTCCAACTCCTCTGCTTGCCTGTCTGAGGTGAGGTGGAGTGTGTGCGCTGAGGTGAATGCAGAGGAAGGTATGAGGGTTGGCCTGGGGGGGTCCAGAAAAAGCTGAGTGGTCCTGCAGGGGGTGCTGAGCACTTGGCTGGACATGCTGTCTAAACGCCTCCAGAGAGGCTCTTTCCTTAACAACATCAACCTGTTTATTCCTTCCGCTTTGCTCTGCAGCTCCTTCCCCCTTCAGGACACTGTAAGCAAACACAATTTGTGATGTTTACTTGGCTGCATCCACCTGGGTGCTCCCCAGCAGTGGCTCTGGCTTGTTGGAGCGTCAGCTACATCAGAGCGGCCTGCAGGATCTGAGGCGGTGGGCGAAGGGGGAAATCCATGCAGCTGCTAGCAATTACCTGAGAGGGAGAGAGGCGAGGCTGTGATGCCCCCCCTCCAGCGCTGAAGGCCTCTCCACACCTCACACCCCCAGGCTCTTTAATTACCTCACCTGAACCCTGAATATCTGTCAGAACCAATCAGAAGCAGCGGAGGAGCAGCGGAGGAGCAGCGGCACGCCGAGCCGTTCGCTTGTTTGCGTGGCGGAGGACTAGGAGGACGTCGATCGCGGCGTCTGTGTTGCATTTATTTATGTCCGCGGGGTTCCTGCGCAGGCTGCGGAGGAACCTGGGTTTCAGGACTGTCCAGGTCTCCATAAGAATGAAAAAGGGCAACAGAAGCAGGGAAAATTGTTTCATTTTCCAGGTTTTAGTCCATATCCTGCTGACTAAACATTGTGTTCAACCTTTTTTCCTTTGGTTGCTTATGACTGCCCTGTTGCTCCTTCTGTGATTCCTGTCCTTGCGTCGTTCCTTCTTCCCTAGTTTCTTTTTTTCCCTGTGCCTTTCCTCTCTTTGTCCTTACATTTCATCCATTTCATTTGTTCCTCCCTATATCCCTTTTCTTGTTCTTTTAGTCTCTCAAGTAACCTTGCATCCTTCCTTTTTTTTCTTTTCTTCCTTGTTGGTTTTGCCTCGCCTCATTCCCTACTTCCTCCTCTCTTTCCCTCATTATGTACTACCTCCCTCTCTACAATCCTCGGTTCCTTATTTTCAGTCCATTATTCTTCCTTCCTTTCTTCCTCGCATCTTTAATTCGTTCTCTCCGTGTCTGTCCTTTTGTTTCCCGGGTTTCCACATTTAACGCTTTCCCAAAGTACACACACGTGCCATGAAATCGCGATGAACTTTGTTTCGTTTAAAGCTGAATGTAAGGAACTCCGGGTAGTTGTTTTACATGGAAACTCTGCGGGGGTGGGGGTGGGGGTGGGGGGGTGAATAAAGCTTCAGCAGGTGTTTGTTTTGGTCTCCCTTCGCCGGAGCCAACTTTAAAATGAAGGATACACCAAGTCGGACAAGTTAGTGAAGAGTTGTTGAAGAGAAATCTGCATCCTTTTCGTCCTCTTCCTCTTCATCTACCCTGCAGGATGGTGTGGCTGCACCCCTCCTCAAGCCCTCCACCGCTCCTCCGCCGCCCTGTCATCATCCCCACCTCGCCATATGCTCGGCGCCGCTCGTCTTTTAGAACCACTTTGTCACCCTCCCCAGTTCGGAGGTAGCCTTTGAAAGTGATGTCGCAGGATGCAAAACATCCCGGGAAAGGGTGGGACGGCGGCAGACAATGATTAATACGGCTCTCAGTGATCTCCTTGAAGGGAACGGCGGCGGTGTGGCATTGCAGGGGGAATTGCTCGGCTTCAGGGGGGGTGGGGGGGAGGCAGGGAGGATGAGACAACGGCAACCATATTTCTTTGAATCACCTTACTACGACGTTCGTTTTAATTAAAATGTTCCCAAGAAGCACATTATTCACAACCAGCTAAATGTTACAGAAAGTTGGGGAAAACTCCTCCAAATTTTTGAGGGCCTTGCTGTCAAACTCGTCTTTCCTCCAACTTTTACAGACCAGTAAACAGTAAACAGCTCAAAGTCTCAAACTACAGTCCTCCTATAAGCCTGGATCTGGGTTTGGTTGAAAAGCAGTGGGAGAAATGACTCATGGTCTTTTGCCAAAGACAAAAGAGAACAGCCTGAATATTTTTATCCAAGATTTTTACTATTATTATGATTATTCTGACTGTTTTTTTTACTCAATTTTAGTCCAATCTTTGAAACAAACACCAGAAATAATCAGTTTAGAAAGTGTTAAGTAAGGTCTATGCAAATGAAGCTTTACTCCTTCCTACATGTTATCAAGAATTCTTGACCCTCTTCAAATCCCCAGCTGCACAGTAATCGATCGTAGCATGCTTGGTAATAAAACTCAAAGTGTTGAAATAACAGGCAGCCTTGAAAGGCTGATTATTGATTTAATGTCATTGGCTGGTTGGCACGATGTTGTGGCAACACTATTAAAATGTATTAACGAAGGTAATTGCATTAGACGCCATTTCATGGCACTCTGGGGCCGGGGGAATCACAGCTGTGATATCTGAGCAGAGAAAACGAAGTGAACGTACAGATGTGCAGACTTTGACTAGTCCTACATAATGACATAAAGGATTGTGAGACTTCAGTAAAGTATTGCCTGAAAAGAATAGATGCAAAGTTTCAGTGAGCCATGGTGAAACGGCCTGCCGGTTGCTCCCTGCGATGGGACATCCCATCGCCATGGAGACAGGCGACAGGGGGGCACTCCGGCTGATTGGCAGGGTTTAGCATGAGTTCCTGCCCACTGAGCGGCGGCGGAGACGCCGCAGAAGAGGTCAGGTGGGCGGTGGCCCTCGAACACACGCAAGGCGGCGAGCGCCCGGCTCGTCGCTACAGAAACGCCGCGGCGCATTCAGAGGAATTAGGTCAGCTCGGCTGGTCAAACAGGTCGGCGCTCGCCGCAGCAGGCCACTAAACACACATTACTCTCACCAGAATGCCTTCCTGCCAGAGAGGAACAGGACAATGTGACGTCCATTTAGGCTGTCCCCCGGCTCAGCAGGACGCCGCCGCACACCTGGACAAATCGACTCCGACTGAAGATAAACATGTTGGACGCTGGGATGGCAGGTTTCCCCGACAGACCATCCTTACACACCAGCAATTCAATAAATAAGTCATCATCTGATTCAAACACAGAGCAGAAACAAGCTCTTAATTAGAAATATTGATCTGTTTTATAACTAAGACATCTTCTTTGATCTTGTGAATTTTTTGTTCTACTACACACCCATCATGTAGTTGAACTGGAAACATTTTTGGTTGGGAAAAAAAAAAAAAAAAAAAAATCAAATCAACGTAATTATTTTTATACACTATTGAAGCTGCAAATATGTAACTTTGGTCATATTTTTTCTACATTTTTGTTGAAACTGTCATCGTCATGTCAGCATAGTAACAGAAAACCTGGAGAAAAAAAAAAAGAGTTTCTCTTCCTTCTCCTAGTAGTAACTAGAAACAGCCAATCAGAGCCAGAAGGCGGGCTTTATCGCTGTCAATCACTAGCTTGTGTAGTATTGCGCATCCTTTCTCCATCAGCCTTCCTCTTGGCTTTCCTGTTATGGTAAGTTGTTTCGCCGCCATTAGCAGCAGGTACATGACGTTGATTGACAGCATTAAGACCCTCCCACTGACTCTGACTGGTTGGTTTTAGTTGGGGTGCATTTCTTCGCAGTAGCATGTGAGAAGATGGATCTTTTCACAGATTATTTGTCTCAAATTGTCAAGTTTTAACAAAAATGTAAAAACATTTATAGAAGTACAGTGGCGCAGTGGGTAGCGCTGTTGCCTTGCAGCAAGAAGGTCCTGGGTTCGATTCCCGGCCCGGGGTCTTTCTGCCCGGAATTTGCATGTTCTCCCTGTGCGTGCGTGGGTTCTCTCCGGGTTCTCCGGCTTCCTCCCACAGTCCAAAAACATGACTGTCAGGTTGATTGGCCTTCCCAAATTCTCCCTAGGTGTGAGTGTGTGTGTGCATGGTTGTTGGTCCTGTTTGTCTCTGTGTTGCCCTGCGACAGACTGGCGACCTGTCCAGGGTGTACCCCGCCTCTCGCCCGGAACGCAGCTGGAGAGGAACCAGCAACTCCCGACCCCGTTAGGGAGAAGGGTGACGGAAAATGGATGGATGGATGGATGGATGGATGGACATTCTGCAGATTTAATTGTTGGGTCCTTCTGTTTCCAGCGTTTGTTGCTGAGCTATGTCGGACTGGTGATGACACGGCGGCCTGCCTCGATTTCGCCAGGACGCTGCCGTGACCCCACGCGGGACCGGACCAATCAGCGGCCAGCGTCCTGCCGGTTGGCTCGGCGCTGGATCTGAGCCGTCGTCTTCCGACGAGAGCGACTCACTACGGCCCGGCAACGCTCCTGCGCCTCGGCGACGCCTCGAGCGCCACCGCCGTCAGCAAGGCGACGGAAAGTTGCGGCGTCGCGGAAGCACGTCGTCTCTTCCCTGCGCCTAATCACGGCCGACGTCAACAGCATCGGCCTTGTTATTGCAGTAATGAAACCGAATCAGTCTCACACGGATCCGTTTGTGGAGGAAAAATAATTAAGACAAAAGGTCCTGCATCAAGGAGGCAAATCAAAGAGACAACAAAGTGTGATGCATGCCAGTCCTCCTGCGGTGATGCAGGCCTGTCCTTTTGTGTCATGACTAGTTGCTCTCTGGCATTAATCAGCGCCTCGTCCTATCTTGTTAGGCTGAGCTGAGAGATGATAGGGAGACTGCAGGTCTTTAATCAAGGTTAGAATAATCTGCAATGCTAGCTGATTATAAACCTGATCATCAGCAACATATTGTCACCTCCTAATCATCCAAATAAACAGAGAGGGAGACCTGCCCTCAGCCCCCACGTGGAGGAATAAATTACATGTGCGCACACGCCACGTCGGGGATTTGCAATTTGCCAACATGGATGCCCACGGATCCGTGTGCACGCGCAGATGTGCAATCTTTTCATGCTAATGCGGCGTTTTAAGGCGTCTTTTGAAATGCCTTCGCTTTAAGTGACTAAGAAATAAATATAAGAAACCCCCGGCTTGAAAGACATCCATCAAGGCGGCAGATAAACAATGAATCGGCGCCTCTCAAGTGGATGATAACCTCAACTTCTTTCTAATCTACTTTCATGTGCTTTGTCTCCTTTTTTTTTCTTCTTCTTCTTCTTCTTATTTACTCTCGCTCTTTTATTTCACCTCTCCTTCAATGGGGAAGGGGGGGAGGATGCCACCCCTCTTCCCCTCTGTCTTACTCCTCCCTCTCTTCCAGGAGCTCATTACTCCGGGACCGAAGCCTCGGCTGTTTTTCAGCACAGCGAAATTATAACACGACCGGCGACGGCACTCGTTAGCAGCCTTGTCAATCACCGGAGCGGGCGGTGGGGAGGCGGCGGCGCGGGTGGGGAGGCTGAAGCAATCGGCGCCGGGGTCAGCGATGAAGATGTTCATTCTCTATTCATCCGTCGCATCTAGCGGGGAAATCAATTTACACCGCGTCAGCGTCACAGTGCCTCGACAACAGCGGTGATATGAAAGAGGAGGGAAACAAGTTCTGAGAGGAAGACAGAGGACAGTGGTAGATTCGTTTAGATAGAATCTAATAAACGTCACTCATCTTTTTTTTTTTTTTCCCCCACCCAAAGGTTGCCTCCGTTCTTCTGTCCTCTACTGAAAATTACTGTTTATAAAAAAAGAAAGAAGAAAATGCAACATCTTCTGTAAAACTAGCTAAGTTCTATGTCCATTTTACTTAAATGTTGCTAATAACAGTTCAGCTTCATTACCAGTCAATTTGGCAGACATCTTGGTTTTTATACTCTTCTTTTGTTCTATTGATATATTAGGAAATGCTCTTATGTTCATCACTTAAACATGTAATTTACGATTCAACAAACCGTCAAAAATAAAAGCTTTTTAAAAATCCATTATGAAACTTTCTATATCCACGCTTTCTCTCCATTATTAACACTTATGAGACAACTGTCCACCCATCCAGCCATTGTTAATTTTTCATTCATTTATTTTTTTTCTACATCTGAAACCTGACCACTGTGAGGAGAACAAAAAAAAAAAATCACTATTGACTTATAATATATATTCTTTAATTAAACTTCAGGAAACAGATTTTTCTTTTTAAATGAAAAACTAAAACTTGGTAGTTTTTACGTAGAAATTGCGTAGCAACCTTTTCTCTGCGCCAACCGGCAGGTGACGAGGTGGTTCTTGTTTTTTTTGGAGAGGTAAGCTTCGTGGTTCATTAGTAAGTTTGAGGAAGAGGACGAGAGAAAGGGAGATGGGGAACAACGCTCGCGCTGATGCCAGTGAACCCTGGTGTCCATTTTTGCAGAAACCGTCCATCAGCAGCAAGTCTGTTCTTGGACGTTGGACGGGTTAGTTGTGGAAAACCTGAAGTGCGAGGTGAGAAACTGTCAAGTGGAGGGAAGTGACAGAGCACGAGGAGGGGGACGCAGTGCCAGTTTTGCGCGCGTGGAGGGAAAGCCGAGTGCCAGGAGTGTATGTGTGTGATTGGAGGGTGGGGGGCTTTCATTCCAGGAGATGTCATGCTGCTTGAGCAAACGGTTCTCCGTTAAGGCCATCCGCCTCCTGCTGCCGGCGCCAGCCTGGTGCCAATGCTTTTGACGCTGCGGCCGCCTGTGCCAATAGCCCGCCTGCCCCTCGTCTCAGCAGAGCAGATGTCACTCAAATGCCCTCCACCTCCCCCTAAAAACTCTGCCACCCCTACCCGCCGCCACCCTAACAGGCAGCCGTGTCGGCGTGCCAAACAGGCGACACCCGATGTGTGAAGAGAGGGAGGGAGGGTAGGAAGGCACAGGCTGGGTTTGCTGCCGATTTTTCGCACTCCCTCCGCCGCCTGCCCCCGAGCCACCCACCTCTCCCTCCAAACACCACGCCACATGCACTGGCACATAAACACATCACACTGTTCTCTCCCCTCCTCACCCCGCGCAGGAAAGAGACACACTTTCCCCTGGTTCTCCCGAGATGACACCCCCTGCAGGCCCTTGGAATATTTTAATTCTGTTTCCGAACTCTTATTATGTGTGGAGAGTGTGACATGTGAATTGTAATTAGTCGCTCTGGGGGCGAGCAAAGAGAGAGACCCGCATTTTCAACTTAACCTCTCTCCACCCCCCCCCCAAAAAGAGGAAAAGAAACACTGGAGGGCAAGTAATATTTCCAATCCAATTTTAACCCCAATCACCACCTTGGTGCTCTGTTTCCCACCTATGCTTCTGCCTCCTCTGTTCTCCTTCGCCTCCCCTGCTATCCTTTATCAAGCCAGCCCAGATCGTATCTAGCCAGGGAGTCCTGTATCAATAACCCCGCAGCCTCCACTCCTTCACTACAAAGGGCCCGGCGACAGGCCTAGCTGGAGGGACGGCAGATAATGGGATTGAGGTGGTACTTAAATCTCAGCGAACCACGGCAGCTCAAGTAATTAGTGGATGGGATCCATACTGGGGGCGCTAAGCAGAGCTAATGCTACCCTTGGCTCTGCTGCTGGAGCTAAATTAGCAGTATGGGAATGTGTAAAGCTATCACACGGATTATCTGCCTTGCTCAATCTAGCCACGTTCCTGACAGACACCAGGAAACCCAAACCCAGAAAGATGAGACCGACAGGCAGGGCGGCGGGTAGAGGGGGTTGTAATTTCACAGCGGTGTCAGAAGATCCAGCAGAGGCCCTGTCTTTCCATTGAGGCTTCATTAGGCCAAACAATGGACTTCCCTGCCATCTAATTAGACGGGGTTAATGAGTAGAGGAGGCCTGCCGCTGATCCCCACTGAGCTGTGGCACAAGCAGAGGCGGCGGTCAGCGGGTCTTTGGGGCAACAGGGAGTCATTTCATGGCCGCTGTACACATGCCTCTCTACTGGAGAGAAGGACACTTTATTCTACGCCGGGGGGGAAACGTGTCCACACAAAGGAATAGACACTAAATCATCCACATCAATGTTTGCTTTGCTTATACAGTGCAGGGCAAACAAAGCTTTCTATCCACCTTTAACAACCCGCAACTTTGGATTGGGATCATCAACCATTCAGTCTGCTTAGATTATCCGTGGCATGCCATCTTTTCTACATCCTCCCATCATGCACCAGGATGGGGGTGCATTGTGGAGGGATGCATCCTGCTGAAATATCCACTGAAAACCCATGAAGTTGTTGCTTTACATGCTTTGTGTAGAGGAACAACAAGAAGCAGCTCTCAAATGATGACTTTAGATATCAAGAGGGCTATCAGACACCAACCTGAGGTAAAGTCATTGCCCCCACGACTAATATAGAATCAGACTATATTGGAATCAAATCCAGACTTCAACTGGTTATTACAAAAATGTTTTTTTTTTTTTTTTGAGTTTTGGAGACTTTGAGATGGTCTTATTGATCGAAATTCATGTCACCTCTTTATCAACATTACTTTTGTTCTTGACATAAACATTTCGTCTTAAAACAAAAGATGAGCTGCTTTAAGGGTAATCCAGCTTTTATTTTGATAGTTCACTTCCACTTATGGGAAAGAAAATTTTCATATTTAGCCCATTTTTAGCTCTGAGCTGAATAAAAACTTAGCTAGCTTAGAGCTTAAAGTGTAAACAATGTGTCAGAATAACTGAGTATTCCACCTTGGAAGACTTTCTATCACATTGAGTTGCTGAGTATCTCCTGGGTTGACAGTTACGGTTCGGTGTCGACAGCCGGGGTGGTAAAAAATATATATTTTGAACCTTTTTTTTAAATTTGATTTCATACCGTCATTTTCAGTGTAACACTGAATTTAATATTATACTGAAGTATTTTTAGTATAATACTTTATTATACTATCGCATTTAAGTACAATATTTTTTATTTTCTTCCACCTCGTCAGTTTTGTTCAAATTATTTTTTTTAACTGTTTCTATAATAGTTAGCCATACCGATGGCAAAAACCCAGAAAATGTATCTAATGTCAAAATTTCATGAGTTCATAGATGAAAATATGCATCTGTTTCAGTCTATAGGTGATTGATTTTTCACCCACACTGTGGATGACAGTTGATTGAAGCTAGCTGCTGCTCTCTAAAGCAGGCGTAATGGCATTTTTGGTGAACTGGGAGCCAATTTGGAGGTTTCAAGCACAACATTATACCAGCGCAGATTAGGGGCCACACCTGCTTGTGCAGGTGTGGCCTGTAGGTGGACTGATTCCTCCAACAGTGACACACAAACAACCACGGACTAGTAATGTCTCGTAATGTGTGGGTTATGGATTATTAACGATAATCGCAGCGCTCCTTTCAGATACATCAGACACATTCAGCCATTGTAGAAAGAAAGTGAACCCTCTCTCAAGTCCAGGCTTTTAAAAATCACAGTGTAACCAGCTACCTTTTTTCACCAGACTCACATTATTTGAACTGTTCCCAAAGCAACAAACAACATATTGAGAGATGTCAATATTGTTTGTTCCACATTTGTGGTGCATAAAAGCTGAATGCTGCTTCTCTGAGTTTGGTTCTGGATGCAGAGTAGAACCAGAACCAGAAGACCATAGAGGCCTGGAAGACTGATACTAGACCACCTGTGAAGACACTGTTGCAGCATGACTAAAGATAAATGCATGGATGAGTTTCTCTAGATCATGCTGAGACACAAGTCCTCTAATCCTGGAAATGTTCTTCAGGTGACAGAAGGCCGACTTTGCGACTGTCTTTATGTGACTCTGAATGTTCAGGTCTGAGTGGGGAAATCGCCTTTTTCCGGACGTTTCAAAAGTTCACTCAACATTCGATGGCAACGCAGCGATTGTAACGTGCATCATCTGCGTAGCTATGGCAGCTGATCTCATCTCTTCCTGGAACCTGAGCTAGTGAGAGTATGTAGATATTTAACATGATAGTTCCCAGGATTGAACCTTGGGGTACCCCACATGTGACTTCTGTCTGAGCAGTCCCAGTTGTCTAGGTCGGACCAGAACCAGTCCAGTAAAGGAGCAGATAATGGGAAAACGGGATCAAATCAACTGGATTGGGTCACAAGTTCAAGTTTAGATAGATAGATAGATAGATAGATAGATAGATAGATAGATAGATAGATAGATAGATAGATAGATAGATAGATAGATAGATAGATAGATAGATACTTTTCATCTTGAGGCTGACATGCACAAGCTAAATGTTAATCAAACAAACCAATTTCTCCTCAACAGCTCAGGCAAACAAACGGGCCTCAACTTTCCTCCATTCAAGTCAAAATGACAGCCCACAACACAACGACTCCTTTATTCGGCGAGCGTCAGCCTCGGAGCCATTCTGTTGAAAATATCAACTTCAGAAGCAGAGGGGAGGAAGCAAAGACGGGCGTTTTGTTCTGCCTTTGTTGGGCCTGAGCTCGATATGCCGCGCGAGCCTTTCAAGCCATTTGTTCGACTCAATTTCGTCCTCTGTTACATCTGCAGATTACGTTTCAAGCAAACAACCGGCAACATGAAGGCACGCGAGCGCTATTATGGCGAGAGAATGACAACTTGCATAGGCAGAGAGCAGGACAAAATACAAGAAAAAGGATGAAAAAAAGAAAAAAAGAAAGAGAGTTGATGTAAAGAAGGCGAGGGAGATTGGAAAGAGGCGGAGGCAGAAGTGATGAGCGGCACCGGTGGCAGGATGTATGCATGTGTGGACTGTAATGAAGCTCGCGTGCAGGTTTTATGCAAATGAAAGCGCTTTGATGGGCGACCTTAAACATAGTCTTCCTCCTATTATTTTCCTTTCGCCTCTGATTCAGCCCGTTTGCTCTGGAATCTCACCAGGACAACGTTTGAGCAAGAACCGATTGCAAACTCTGCAACAACAGTTTATTAGCTGCTTGGTTTAAGCCAAATCACATTACATGACTGGGGGGAAAAAAAAAAAAAAAAACTTTAAAATGTTGAAGAAATTGTTTTCGAACCATTCGATTTGTTTTAAGGTCACCATGCATGCTTTATACTTGATTTAAATGTTGCCTCTGATTCTGAAGATGCATCTTCATTTAGATTCTCCCTGCAATATTCAAGGCAGCCGCCTCCGTTCGGCCAGCTGACCGGCAGCGCTCAGCAACAGGTTGGGCAGGGGTTCCTCTACGCGACTCATTAAGAAGATTTTAGAACTTTAACTTGACAAAACTGTCGCGATTTTTTAAAATAAAACTTGCTTTTTTTTTTTTTAAAGGTCGCATTTTGAATTGCTTTAGTTGCAGCCAACCTCACCCAAAACCATGCAACTCTAATCACCGGATTATTTCTGATAATTAACCTTCGTTTCGTTTGGGTTTGTTCTGCACAGCCTTTCATTCGGATCAAAAACAAATATTCAAACATTTAACAAGTACGGAAGAGGCCAAACGTGAGAAAATGAGACATTCCCAGCGGTTTGGCCTCTCTGGTGACAATACATTAAAGAAGCTCTCAGACGTAATAAGGAGCCCTTCACGTTGTGCGTCTTTCCATGTTGTCAGCGTTCGGACAGCAGTGAGGAGGAAGCCTCGGCAGCCAGCAGCACACTTCCCTCTGCTTTAACCTAGATCGCCATCTAGTGGCTGCTCGTCGTACAGATTCCTCCACATGCGGCCGCTCGCTGACTGACGCTCAGCTCAGCAGAATGAATCTGCTTCTGCTTCGGCATGGTAATGAGGAGCTGACTTGCTGGTAGGATCAATATGTTGTCATTGCTTCTGTTAAATGAGAATCAAATCACTAATGATTTTTTTTTTTTTTTTTTTTTGAAAGCAGATTGCTTCAACTGCTTTTTTTTTTTTTTATGTTTGTGGTCAGAAATACTGCATGTGTTTCATAGACGCAAATAACATTTTTTTTTTTTTTTTTCAGCTTATACATTTCAAACATAAAGTTCATTCCGACACGTTAAGATTAAAATAATACCAACGTTTGCTGAGGGTTCTCTTAACTTTTTTTGGAACATTTTAAATGATAGAATTAAATCTAATGAAGTTTGTTACATTTTTTTTTTCTTGCAATTAAAAAAAAACAATAGGATTCTATAAATTAAAAGTACTCACAAATAACTACATAAACAGCCTGTTGCTGCTTTTGCAGCTTCACAAGAAACTTAGACCAGCTCACTTTTAACAGTCAATGAAGGAATGGGCTCAGATATGCAGATTCTTAAAGCATATTTAGTTTCGATTTTGTTTGCAAGTTATTAAAAGTGGCCGTTGTAATGCGTTATTTGGAAAAAACTGGAGTTGAATTTGTAAGTTGATCAAAAACGGACTTAAGATGAGAGTAAAAGTTTGCAGGACAAAATGTTGAAATTACTGCAAAACAATGTAAATCAAAACAAAGCATGTGCATTTAATATAAATCAAAATAAAACTAATTCCTGGGTTAAGTGTTGTTTCGAAAAGAAGAGAAGAAGAGGAAGAAAAGTCTGGAAAAGTCAAAATATTTTTTCCATTTCTTTCCCCGACGTGTCAAGTCGAAGGAGCCCTGTCAGATTAAAGCGTTTAATTCTCGTTTTTGATCGATTTGTGAGTGTGTACGTTTCTCAAAAAGTAAGAAGAGCGCTTGCTTGCTTGCTTGTTTGCTTGCTTGCTTGCTCTCCATGTGTGTGACAGAGACCCGACATCTCACCTCGCTCTAATGAAATCATGCGGGTCAGCGGGGCCGGCGTGGCGCGGCAGGTCACCCAGCAGATCGGAACTAAGCTGCTTTGACCCGGGCCTGGTACTGCGTGCCAAACGCACACAAACACACGCCGCTTACAGCAACAATGAGCAACTGTGCCTATGAGGAGGGCGTGATGGCGACTACAGGGCTGTGGAACAAAACACCGAAACACACACACACACACACTCTCTGTTTTCATTTCAAAAACCGCAGCAAGAAAAAGCGCATTAAGAAATTAATTTGACAATGAAAGCGATCAAAGTCACTGTAGTCTGTAAACACTGATATGCTACATTAGATTACAGTGGAGCAAGTTGGTTTATTACGGAGAAGGCTTTAATCATTCCTCTTCTATTAGCTGCTGCCGCTATCGCCCAGGGACTTCCATTAGAATTAAATTAAACAGTGGAAATGTAAATATTGACAACATATGCGCAATTATTTATTCCGCACAAGCAACCAGATCGGGAAATTATTGCTGCGGCATCGGGACGTCGTGAGTGGAGAGGGGGGAGAGAGGGGAGGGGGGTGAACAACAACAACAACAAAAAAAACTTCCATTTTCCCGTAATAAAAATGCAAATAACTTGGAGGATAAACAACCAATAACTCTAATGCTGTGGACACGACACAAAAAAAAAAAAAAAAAAAAAATTGTAATCCGATATTGTTTTAAAAGCGTAAGCCGCCATCCACCTGTGACCTCCCCTCCACCCCCGAAGAATTAATATTTCAAGACGCCACAGATCAAAGGTCAATAACTTCAATACGGCGCTCCTCTGGAAGCCGCGGCTTCTTGTTTTTTTTTTTCTAAGAGGATAATCAATTACCAGAAGACGACGCCGTCATGTTCCCGGCTCATTCTACAGATCAGCGAGGTCCCCATAAATTTGAATGTAAAACAAGCTCCCCAGCACAGGGTTAAACACGTAATTAGCCACGACAAGCAAGTACGAGCCGCAGACTTAAGTCAGGAAGAGGGCTATGGTAATGCGGGAGACTTCGCAGCCCCTGCGAGGCATCGAGACGGGACGCGGGGAGGAGGAGGAGGAGGGGTACGGGCACCAGGAAGATTTCAGATGCAGATATTAGAATTGCAATTGTCTTCTGCACACAGGGGGCGCCGGTGTGGAAATTGACTTTTTCATTATGCAGTTAGCGCGATAATTAAATATTCGATGCCGTGGGTTGGTGAAGCTACTGAACCACGCCGAAGATATTTAACCAGGCCTGACAGATGTTTTAAATAATGTTTATTTATCAATACTAATACAAAAGCGCCCAAAAACTTTAAAACAAGAAAAAAAAAAAAATTCACTCTTCTGGGAGAAAAAAAAACTTTACGCAGATGAAGCTGAAGTTAAAGTTTCCTTCAGTGAGTTCTTTTTTTTTTTTTTTTTCCCAGCAACTCCAGTAAACTTCAACGTCTCGTCACTTTTCTTCCCGTTTAATCTCATCCAGAAGTCAGGAAAAAGTCACACACTTAGTAAAAGTATGTTTCCTTAAAGTTGAACATTTTGACAACATGCCGTTTTCTTGGACGGTGAAAATAATCCCTGAAACCGGCAGTGTTGGCTTTAACCCAAGCTCCAAGGAAAGGAAGAGGGGAAAAAAAAAAAAAAAACATATGGAAAAATGCAGTATGAACTTTTTTTATCTTTTAAAAACTGAAAAATCCACCTTCGCAAAAGAAAAAACAACTGATACAAATGAACCAAATGTCTGAAAGCAGTTTCCAGTAACTCTTAAAAAGTAAAGATAACCCATTAATGTTTCTGTTTTTATTACGATATAAACTGTTGCACCATTTCTGGTTAACTTGATGTAAAAAGAGGAGCAGGAGTGAAAACAGGAATGTTTTTGTATCTTTGAAAAGTGATTTTTTTTTTTTTTTTTTTTTTTCCTTTCTGCCTTTATTTTTGCGTTATTTATCAAAATTAAAATAAAAAATAAAAAAAAGACTAAATAAGCTGAGGCAAGTTGAGGTTTCCAATGGCAAAAAAATAAAAAGAATAAATAAAACTTTGCAGAGTTGCTAATGAACAAGATAAAGTAAAATGGGAGTTCATTTTACTTCTGGAAGTAAAAAAACAAAACAAGACAAACTCAAAAGTTGTTCAATTCCCAGTTTTCTGCTCTTGCAAAAATCAGCACGACTGGCACTACGTAAGGTATGCATCGATCCATTCAGAATTTATTGGTGAGCGTTATTTATTTCTCTAGCCTCCAAAAACTGGATCATCTTTTCAGATGAAACGTGTGACGTCATGTCCTGAACGACAAAGTCTACATCTGGTTGTTTGTCCTCAGTTTGTGGAAAGTCCAAAAAAGTGTGTGTACTATTTTAATGTACAACACAAACATTAAACAATTATAACTGTCTGTTTTACTAGAGATTCTCTCAAGCTAAAGTATGAACCAGAAACTCATCAAACTGAAACTTTCCATCAGTGTTTCTGGAAACTGATTAGTTGCTTTTGACCAGTTTTCTGCAGCGCTGCCTAAAAGCAGAGACGAGATAATCATGTTTATCCTGTAAAACCAGGGACATGATCTAAAGCTGGCAGTCTGATTTGGATTTAATCTAAAAGTAGAAATAGAAGTAAGAAGGAAATTAAAACGTGGCTATGACTTGTTTCCACCAATATTAGTAGGAATGTGGGACTCATGTTTATGTATGGATACTAAAAACTGTCCCAAGCCAGTGCATACACAAGGCACTAAAATGACTGTTTTTGAAAATAAATCTCAAAATTTTCATTAGCGTTTAAACTGAAATAATTGCCATTTTTTTCCCGTTCAAAATTTGGATTGACCCCGTTTGCCCAATTGCAACAATGACCCAAATGTATAAATGAATAAATTAGTCTACATCGTAATGCTAAACAAGTATCCACACAGTTGAATTAATACATAAATACATGGTTGTATTTATGAATAACTTCCAATGCAACTAATTTTTTGTCCCAGACAGTTGAGAGGGGGAAGAAAATATCATTATACAACAATTAGACTTCCTTTCCATCGCCCTTTACAAAATGGGAAATATTCTATGTGTTTACATATGAGAATGTCAATCCCTTTCAGTATCACAGCATGATTTGCAAGTCATGCAGTGAGAAAGACTCGTCAAGGGAGAGAATAAAAGGCATAAATGGATTGAGATTTGCGTCTTTACAAGTCTGTCCAGTACAAGGGTAAAAAGAAAATGTTCCCCTCCACAACGGCTAAGAGAAAAAGGAAACGTACTCTCGACAGGCTTGGAGCCGCTACAAAAGACAAACGGATGGACGCCGATGTGCTTCCAGTAAGCAAGAGCTCGAGGTTTGAGGTTGTCTCGTGTGGCTTTCATGTGGGTGAGTACCCTTCATGCTCTACACATGGTGAAATCTCCACTGCTGCACATTTCGATCAGCTTGAACTGGTTTTTCTCTAATTTCCCTTCTGCGCCGTCGGAAAACCGGAGCGACTTTGAACCGCCGTGGTCGGCCCCCTCGAACTCGACTGAGAGGTCACGCTCGGGCTTTTTTTTTGTTTCTCGAGAAACACGTCCTCTCCCACGGGCAAAACAACTTGCAAGTGGACTCCAACGCTCGGCGGTGGAACAATGCGCTTCCTCGGATCTTAGGAGCAGATTTGCATTGGCAACAGGTAGGGGCTCTCGACGGGGGCCCCCCCCCGGATGTCTGTTTAGAAATTCAGCCAGTCCTTCACATCAGAGATCTCCAGCGGGCTCAACAAGGGGAAAACATGAAGGGGACCAAAGTGTTGGAGTGGTTTTGTTGACAGGCTCAAACAACTTATAGTGATCCTTCATTGCTGCGTTTGATGGACATCTGAGCACCACTTGTGAAAGCGTGGGGGGGATGGTGCAGAGGGGGAAAGGGTGGGGTGATACACGGGGTGTCAACACCAGGACTGATGGAGTGCGCGCTAAAGCACTGTATTGGGAAAAAAAAAAAAGATACAAAAAAAAAAAATAAACAAATCAGAAACAATTAAGTGTGAACTCTCATGGAATATTCATTGGCGAGCAGCCTTTCCGTGACAAGCCATCACGCCACCTCCAGTCCGTTTTTTTCTGTTCCTTCTCTCCGTGTCCTGCTTGCATGGAGATGTGCCTGCCACTTAAATCAAATTAGTCATTAGCAAATTGAATCAACAATTAGAGCAAAAGAGCTACATGGAATTAGTGTCAGCTCAGTCATATTTGTCAACCAATCAGAAGAAGCTCCGGAGTTTTTCCTGCGGTCTAACTCCACCGCGGCGCAGTCAAAGTCACGGCCGTAGCTCAGGGCACAAGCCCCCTTCGGTTGCTCTCCTGCCAGGGTCACCTAGCATCACTTGTTTTTGCTTTAAATTTGCCAAACTGCATTTGTTTCGTTTGATGGATCCGACCGCTGCCCCGATCTCCCGCTCTCTCCGCCTCTTCTGGCTTATTCGTATCGACGTTTCTCACTCCTCTCCAACAACGGCCTTTTAGTTAGAGGCTGTCAAAAACGTCGCCGGCAGAAATGGAAGTATCCTCATTATGCAAATGCTGGCCTCCACTGATGGCATGTTCTTGTTTTTAGAAATTGCATTTCCCCTTGTCAGAAGTCAAATTGTATTTGAGCAACTTCAAAGAAATTGTCACAAAGATTTCAATTTGGTTTGCCTGCGATGCCACCATCAATTTAGTCAGCATAAACACGGACATCTGTTTATTTCTTTACAAAGAGCGACATGATTGTGCCGTTGTGGGAAGCCTTCTCCACAATCACATTATTATATAAGTACAGCTTGTGCTCGGTCTTGAAAGGAAACAATAACAACAGCACAGAAAAGTCAGAAAAATTAATTCCGGATGCAGATTTCGCAACTAAAATATGGTAAGAAGGCGAGGCTGGCGAATATTTTGAATCGCTTTCCTGCACAAACTTCGAAGAGAGTTGACGGAGAGTCCTCTGAGGGAAATATTCATAATCGCGTCCCATTAGGAGCGACGAGACAACTCGTTTAGAAGTGATTTCCGAAAAGACGCATGAATCGCTTAATGGTCGGGCGATATGTGTTTTTAATTTGTACGTTTAACAAAAATTCAACCTCTACTTTTGACATTCAAGCAACCAACGAACAATGTCTCTATTGCAACTTTTGTAAAAAAAAAAAAAATAAATAAAATAAAATCTTGTTTTCCACCATTATAGCATCTCTTATCTGCTTCTTAGAAATTGTTTAATCTTCTGGCAAAAGCAGCTTGGGAGAATTTTTGAAACTTGATCAGTTCAGAAAACAATATTTGATGGGATTGAAGAGAAAGCTGAGCTGGCACTTCCAGACATATATGAACATGTCTGGGGTTTGCTTTCAACCAACACGGATCAATAAGAATTGATTTTCCGGGGATATTAACGCGCATCTTCTAAAGCCTTAAAATGTATGCAAACTACATTAAGGAGTTGAACTTTCTGGATTTTTTTTAAAAAGTGGTCTGAAACTTCAAATAAAAAAAAATTAAAAAAAATTAAAACTCCACTCGTACTTTATTGGCCAAACGACTGCGCCCTCTCATATCCTTCATCATTGTTACAGCGGTGATAAGTGTGATGCTTTAAATCTCCGATAGCAACACAAATTACCGGTGCCTGGCTACCGACGTTGACAAAGACGAAAAGAGGAAGAGAAAAAAAAAAAAAAAAAAACCCAGGAAAGTGAGAAAAAACGTCAGGGTCGATTTTAATATTCATGAATTTTTCTACCAGCTCAGTTCAGCAGTTTCGATTAAGCATTAATTAGGAGCCAGAGGGGAAACCAAACAAAAATAAGGAGCTGAATGACTAATGAAGGTGGCTGAGATGTGGGTAGACTGCCACGCCACTAATGGTTCGGTGTTATGGGTGCTACTTGGGCAGGAGTGCCAACGGTGTGGGCGGCTAAGACGCTCCTCTGCCCACACCAGAGATCACACTCAGAGAGGAGGAAAAAAAAAAAACACACACACACACACACACACTCTGGCCATGAAAGAATAACACTCGCCTGAAAACAGCCGGAGCGCACTGTGGAGGGAAAAGAGGGAGCGAAGCTCCACGTTTTGGAGGGGCGGGCTTCGTGTTTTGGTTGAAGGCGTTTACGTTCCTCTGGGAGAGTTCTGCGAGCCTTAAAACATTTTTTTTTTTGTAAAAACCAGCTGGAAAAAAAATAAATAAACAATAATGAAAAAAAAAAAAGAACTTGAAAACAGTCACTTTGGGGTCAGGAGAAGTGAAAACGGCGACGTTCTGTCCGCGTCGGACGGAGCTGTAGCACCGAAGACGCTTAAACAAATACTGTTCACGTTTTATGTACATCATGTTTTACAAAATGCATACTTAAAATATGCTTAATTTTAGCACTTTTTGTTTTTTATTAGCACATAATTTTAAGAACTGGTACAAAAAAAAGCATATGGAAGTATTTACATTAAACTTTGTTGTAGTTCCATTTTTATTGCGCTTGCATTCAATTCAAATATAATTGCGAGCCAAAATGTATCTTCAAAAGATACATTATGTATCTTCTTATCAAAGAAGAAAATACAAAATGCATCTTATTTATTGAAGACGCAACAAATAATGTTGGAGGATACACTCACTTTAAATAAGCTGGAAAGAGACAACAAAAATCTAGGAATTGTAGAAATTTTCATATTTCCCATTTGTTTCCTAAGACGGTGCAGCAGTTGCAATGAATGTTGAGCCTGTAAAGCCGCAAAGTGAGAGGAAGAAAAAAAAATCCCAATGTGTTCGATTTTGCCCATCAATTAAAACATATAAGCAAACAAAAATGTGATCTTAATTTTGAATATTTATAAAACAACTTATTTTGTGATCTTTAGCCTGACAAACAAAACCTTTTACTATTGAATAAAACATCATTAAAATGTAAATTTTGCTCCAGTTGGCGTGTTGATCTTGGGCTATATCAGAATATTCAATAACATTATTACATGATAATAAAATGTATTATTAGCTCAATAAAAGGCAAAATGCCCATGGGTTTCCTTCAGTGTGTCATGACTAATGTGAAGCTTAATTATTATGGTTGTACTTCATGCATTTGCAAGACTACAATGTATATGTATGACTCCTCCGGAGTTGAATATATTCGTCGAATCTGAATAAACCGCATTAAGGATGAAGCCGGAATAAAATTTTCATTCATTATTGTCGGGGCTCCAAAATGTCAGCCAGGGCGCGGTTTGCATCCTATAAATATTTTCCGTCTTAATTATTTGCGTTTCTTTTAAAAGTCGAGTTGAAGAGACGAGGGCTATAGAAATTTTCTTGGTGTTTTTTTTTGTTGTTTTTTTTCTTCCCCACGATCAGAGGAAGAGTCCAGAAGAAAATAGGTTATCCTTTTCTTTTATCTGTTTGAGGAAGGGCTTTGCCGCCTCCTCTCCTGGTAAAACAAGGATAAAGGAAACAGGGGGGGAAATAAATGATATTGTTACAGAGGAATTATCCTTAAGCCTGCCCATGATATTTGAATTGTATTGGTGAATTGTAATCAGGTATTTTAGCTTAGCTCTCCGTGTTGAACGCCTACCATCTGGTATTGGACGACAGGATGACAGACAGAGGGGCTGGAGGACGAGGGAGGGAGGGAGGAAAACCTTATCCAGCTGAAAGCCTGGCGACTTTAGTTCCCCAATCTCTAAATCTACACATTGTAATGTAAGCCCACAGACAGGAAGCCCAGAGCAAACAGTGCTAGTAGGACCACATATAGGCTGCAGATCCTTTCCAATCATGGGGCTGTGTGGGGCTTTGTCCACTCTGAGTGGCTGGAAAATGAAACAAAAGCTGGACTTGAAATGATTTTTTTTTTTTTTTTTTTTTTTGCCGTTCGTACGTCATTGGTTAAGCCACAATTGCGTTCAGGTTCTACTCTGCTTTCAGAAATCAGAGCCAAGATAATGTCCTTTGAGATTGGTTACATATCTCTCCTTTTTTATTTATTTTTTTTTTTTTTTTTTTTACTAGCAAGAGCCAGTTAAAAGGTCAAGCTTTTTTTTTTTTTTTTTTTTACATATGTGGCTGCGGTCAAATTTCTGATTTATATTCCGCCTCAAAATCAGATTCCAAATGATATGAAAATACAGTTTCGCTGCGTCATTTTAAAAACTTCACAAACTTTTTCGATTTTATTCATAACGCCAATTCCTGTGTTTTTTAAGGTTTCTGAAAAATGTGGGCCTGGTGAAAATCTTTGTGACCATTAAATTAAAGAACTGTTTAGAAACCAACATTGACTGGCTTTGAAGTTAATATCGATTGTTTCTTGAATTTTTTTAAGTTGGAGAAATCATTTATTTGGTTGACGCTTGCACCTACATGTAGAAACTTCAAGTAATTTCATTTAATTCAGCATTAATTCCTCACTTTTTAAGACAAATGTTTAAAGTATTCCAGGTTTTTCCATTCAATTCAGAACTTGCAGAAGTTTTTTGTTCATTCAGCGACATAAATTCAGATTTATGTATTTATTCCTGTAAAATAAAGTATTTTTCTGGTGGAGTCAATACTTACTGAACTTTGGTTACCTTGTCTGACTTAGATTTTGCTCAGATTAAGTGGGAATAAAAATTCCCACGTTCCTGCTTTGTTCATGAGGATGAAGAAGTTGGTCAGAATCGATTTCCAAGTGAAATCCTTGGGTTAAAAAAAAGTCAACCATCACCATTTCTGAAGCCGTTCAGTCATGTTTCTATCCAAATTTCACGCCAGTTTTAAGTGAACTTTTAAAAAGTGAATTAGTTGCTTCCATCTACTGGTTTGGAGCGAATCAACCAGGTTAATCAGCGTGTAATTTCATGATGGCTGACGTAAACAGGAAGTAGACGTTGCTAACTAGCTCTGAAACATGGAGACCGTCCAGTGGATGGGAGTATTCACTGAACCAGGACTTATTTGACTGAAGTGTTTCCAGCTCCACTTTAGCACATTAACTATTTTTCAGGGAAGCCAAAAACGTTTTGGCAAAAATCGAGGAAGTCATTTAGAACGTCTCCGTTTCCATCGACCGTTCTAAATGCGAGAATTCAAAACGTGCATTAAAAAAAATAAATAAAGGCTAGTTATTTTTTTTGATTTGTTTTACAGTGAATATGCAAAACATTTGTTGCCACTGATGTTTTTGAAATTCCTCCAAATGTACCAATTATATCATTGGTACATTTGACATGACATGTTTACTGTTGGGGGGCGGGGGGGTCATTTTCCTTGTTTGTGGATCCTACGGCCGATGCCTCCACTTGCTTTTGTTCTTATGTAAGCGAACCCCCAGCTGAATGTCGCGTTAACGTCTTATCTGGTCAGCCAGGGTCAAGCGTGAACAATAACGGTGATTATCACCACGAGCTGAGGGCCAGAGTGTGAGCCCGTATTCAAGTTTTCTTTTCTTTCCTCTGCCTTGCCACCTATCACAGTTCATTACCACAAATTAGGGTTCAATAAAATTGCTATTCAGAGATAATTAGGAGTTGGGTTTGTGGTGGCGGGGTCCTGGGTGGAAAGGAAAGGGGTGGGGGAGGTTTGGAGGGCAGATTTCCTCATGTCTTCCGAACCCAAACCAACAAATGGAGGCAGCTGAGGCAAGTGAATTAAGATCCCGACCTGCTGTTCAAACGCGCAAGGAGAAGAGGCGGACGGAAAAACAGAAAAGACGATTCCTCCCCCTTCTTCCTCTCACCTGCTGAGTTGGAGCCGCTCCAAATGAAACAAATTGTCTCGTGCCCCCTCGTCTTTTCATTCGGTTTCTACTTCACCGAGAGAAAAAAAAACAACAAAAAAAACCCAGGAGTGGTGCAGCGGCTCACCAACAAACAGTGATCCCCCACATAAGGGCGGCGGCTAATGGGGCTCGGTGTGTGTGGGTGTGTGAACGGCTGCGGCCGGAGTTACGCCTGCGTGTGCGGCACAAAAGACGAAAAAGGTTCGTCTCTCGTTAATTAACACTTTCCCGACGCGACTGATCTCTGCATTCAGCGAGGAGCGAAATGTTTGTCGGCTCGACAAAATTTGCCTCCGAGCAGATATATTTAATTAAGACACAAGCTCCGGATTTCTTTTATATCTGCATTATTATTCATTAGTTTAGTTAGCAAAAACTACAGTAAATTGCTCCTCTTGTTGTTGTTGGTGTGAAAATAAAGCGGCGGCTTCCTTAATGGTTCGTTTGTTTCTTTGTTGATTTTTTTTTTTTTTTTTTTTTTTTTTTTTTTTTTGAGAGTAAAACTTATGGTGACTGCAATAACAAACAAAAGTACACTGGGTTTTGAGTAATTTAATAGCTTCTTTGGTATAAATTGTTTATATAGGTCACTGGATAAGTGCGATTGATCATTTGTCACTTGTTTTCTATTGCTTGACAATATTGTCAAGCTTTAAAGCCGTTTTCTTGTAAACTATTTTTTCTAATGGTAAAACCGACAATACAACTTTTTTTTACTTTTTTTTTAATTTCTTTTAAGAGTGTAACAAAAACAGTTTTGTAAGCTGCATTGTTTTATATTTTAACATAACTGAAAACTCACTGAATTGTACCAGATATATAAATAATACCTCTTAAAAGAAAGCTAAAAACAACCAACTTTTGCCCCACATGCTCGCTATTTTGTTGGGGAAACACTTTTTATCAATTTATCTGATTCAAAAACTAACACCAAGCTAACGTTAGCATCACCTCCGACATAGCAGCATTCTTCTCTGTACTTTAAAGATACTGATTATCTACATCATGATTGATCTTTTGCAAACAAAAAAAAAGACACTGTGGCTTTTTAGCCACTTTGTAAAATTAAATTAGAAATGTCAGGGGAAAGAAGCTGAGTTTAACAGGTGCAGATATTCGTAAGCATTATTAGAAACAGCTTCACCTGAACCACACCAACTTGATAGCCCTGTTTTGTGCTGATAAACAGTGAGCAGGCATCAAGGAGGAGCACTTTTAATCAGTTTTGTCTGTTTGTTGTTGAGCGGTGGCTTGGCTGCGGTTGCTGACATTCAGCTGCTCTGCTGAACCCGTCAACTTTAGCTCCACTTGTTCCCTCTGGTGGCTGCTGGTGCCCTCCTTCATCCTCCTCCTCCTCCTCCTGCGCTTGTGGCCCCCAGCTGTCTGCATCACGGCCTGGCTGCGGCCCCAGCGCCACTGCAGGGGCCGTGTGAACCGGCCGCTTCGGTCACCTCGCATCAGTGTTCGGCTGGAATGCGGTGCGGCGCGGCCCGGTCGGGGGACACCACTCAGGGCTGGGGGGAGGCGGAGAGGAGGGCGGGCTGAGCAGGTGCTGATGCAGCCGGAGGGAGGGAGGGAGGGGGGGGTTTGCCTCTCTGGAGGTCACGGTGCCAGATCAGAATCACTTGGGGCCTTTACTTATTAAGTGGCTCTCTGTGGTCAACTGGAGCTGCTCTACTGGCGGTAAAGAGACACCAGGCGGCCACTGAGCCCCGCCGCTCCTATGCTGCTGCGTCTGGCCCCGCCCGGTCCCCGCCGTGAACAAGCACAGCACATGATAACAGAGGTGTAGCGTTGCGTCTCCTCCCCGTGTTCAAAGAAGTCCTTTACACACCAAACAGAGACTCTCTGATCAGCAATTATGCACTTTAGCGATATTAAATAATGCTGAGCGGAGACGACGGGGGCCTCCAGGGACCCCGGCCTCCGTAAATACTCCTCCCTCCGACAGCCGCATTATGTCACCAATATTTCAGCTCTATTTTGGCGAGTCGAGACGATGACGACTCTTCAAAGTTATTAGCTGTAAATATTGTGTGTGGGCCATTCATGTTTATCTGTTCCTGTAGTTATAATTAGCGCAGGTCGCACTCCACCCGGCTCTAAGTGGCGAGCTGGCACGCAACATTACCATCAATTAATATGCCATAATCACGGCGTTCGCTTTCAGACGCTCTGTGTGCGTTCTGTGCTTTAAAGCGCCGCAGCTTGGCGATCCTCTTAACGTATGCTAATGCAAGTTGAAACACTCAGAGGAGCAGGAAGCCGGCCGGCCTCGACCTCGTTTGAAACCCGGGAAACTTCGAGTTCATCCCACCGGCTGGATTCACCATTCCTGCTGGGAGACATGGTGGTGGCAGTGTCATGCTGTGAACTCATCGTTATTTAGCGTAAAAGGGAGAACCTTTAGCACAATAAACCGATCTTTGCTCTCTGACGTCATTCACTTGCGTCTCAAACATTTGAAATAATGCCTCATTTGATCACTTTGCTACATGTTGGATTCATGTTTATGTGTGTTCAAAGTCAAAACTTTGAAAAAAATGTCTAGTCACTCATATCTGACTGAAGACTGTCTTCAAAATAAAAAAGACACAAGACGCTCCCATCAAGCAGGCGTATCCATGTCAACAGGTTGTCCTATTAGCAATGTCAGCTAAAGGTATTGTGATCTCTGGGATCAAATTTGAGATTTTGTTCTGGCGGACCGCCCCGCTGGTCAGAATGGAGAATATTTCATGTTCTAGAGTCGTTTCTTATGTTCAGTTCTTGAACATTTTCAATAAAATCTGGAGACACTCTACCACTAAAAACAGCCATTGAGACATTTTCTAGGTTAATGACTCAAAACGCGTCGCGAAGCAGAAACTGTTCACTAAAGACTAAACTTTCCTAAATGGCTATCCAAGCACTGTGCTTTAGGTACAGTGGATGATCTGTGATGCTGTGGGCCTGCTTGTCTTTGAAAGTGATTCCTACCTGGTGATATAACAGTGATGACTAAGCTGTTAACGGTAATTGTGGACGTTGTTTTATGACTGAAGTGAACAAGATGTTTGTCAGATTACAGAAAGATAAAAGTTTCCTTTTCTTGTGTTTTCCTAAAAGGGCAAACCAAAGTCTGCTCAGTTTAAGATAAAGATGTATAATTTAATTAGAAGAAACTATTTCACTGATACACTGCATTGGAAGGTAAACCATTGGCCAAGAAAACTGCTGCTGCTGTATGTTGTGTGGTTGTAGTTTATTCAGACGGATTCAGTCCCATTCAACCAGCTGAACTGGACCAAGTGAGACTCAGTAGAGGTAGTGTGTCATCCGAAGAAAATCGGTTCTCCTCTGGACAGTTTTAAGTCAATGGTTTGGATACAATCAGCAACGTTCCCATATAACTTTTTTGATTATTAACCATTAGAGATGAAAGTTGGTTTTGATTCCAGCACAAAGCAAGCTCTGTCAGCGTAGTGGCGGAGCGGCGAGACCCTCCGAAGCACACTCTGCAGTTAGAGCTCTCCAGCTGCTGAAGCACCGCGGGCGAGAGGACTTAAAGGACGGCGTGAGTGACGCCGCGCCTGGCCACGAGGAGAGGGGAAGTGACAGCAGACAGTTGCTGCACACTGCGGCAAGCTGGCGGTGTCACACCTGGCAGCTGTCAGTCACCGCGACGGAAAGGAAGAAAACACCTCGCTTCCCTGATATTGCCAGGGCCCCCGCCAAAAACACGCCTTGAGTGGTGTCATCCATCCGGCTCGGCTCGGTGCGGGGAGCGCGGAGAGCGCGAGCGCTCGTCCTGTCACTGCAAGCCACACAGAGACAGAGGAGGAAGAAGAAAGAGGGGAGGGAAGCATCCGTCTATTTACATATGGAAAGGTCACAAATAGCCTGCAGGCACTGTGCTAATTAGAGAATGTGGAAGAAGAAAAAAAAAAAAACTCCAAAGATAAATTGAAAGACAAAACTGGAGAGTTATCTAAGAGCACAAGCCTAATGAAGGTGGAGCCGAGGTGAATGAAAGGAGAAAGGAAGCCGTCAGAGGAAAGCGAGTTGCTTGGCGTATAGTTGTCCAAGTTTCCTGAACGGGTTGTCTCTTCACAAGGCGGCAGTGGAAGCTCGGTGGTCAGCGGCCTGCAGTTTGCCTGCTGACGCGCCGCGGCACTGTGGTCATACCACGGGCCTCCACCATCAGACGTTGACCATATGACGGTGTTCAGACGACCGGAGTGGATGATTTCCCTTAGCCACACCATCGAATCAACCTTTATAATTCATTGTGACAAGCTGACAGGGAAAATGAGTGTAAAATTTTATACTTACATGAATTTTTGTGTCAGATCACCGTCTGTGCGCCTGTTTATCGGGCCGGCCGTAGCCGAGGGCCTCTTTCTCCGCAGGCACTCCACGGACTCCATTTCCAGGCCTTCAGACACATCGTCCTTCGCCCTAGTGAATTTGTTGATTAATTTCGGATGCTTCCCTTAATTAACACCCCCAAAGGAGAACGTAGGTTTGCTAACCCAGCTTTGCTGCGGAACAAGCAAAATGGAGAGAGAGAGTCTGAAGAAAGATGACCTGAGGGAGACAGACGTTAGGACGTCCAAAAAGACGTGACACCAGGCCGGGACCTGGACCTGGGCGATGCCTCGGGTCTCCCAGCCTCTAATCAGTGGCTGGAAACCAGCTCCCTATTAGTCTCATCTCATTTGCTTTAGCTTCGGCAAAGACACAGGACTCGCATGATGCCACCCTGCGACTGGGCCAGGGCCCCCGCCGCCTCCGGCCCACCGCCATTAATTGATGCCACTCTCTTACTTCCACTGAAATTGGCAGATGACAGACAGGGGCAAAATAAAAACGTGATTTCTTCGGGTTTTTTTGTTTTTTTTTCTTTTTTTTTTCTCCCTTCCCAACATCAGAGTGGATCTCACTAATTGGGTTGAATGGCGCCCATGTCGTCTTGTGACAGCCAAGCAGGATGCATGAGAAGCTGCGGGCAGCTTGGAGAGCTCTCACCCTGCCATGCCAGAATCAGAAGACACGCCGGCAGGAGGGGGGGGCGAAAGTTGCGAAAGACACGCCGAGACAAAAGAGCACAGCTAGAGACCGGCCGCTCACTTTCCGGGGACCTTGGACTGACAAAGTCGCACTTTGTGTCGCCGAGGGCAAGAAGAGTACAGCGTCGCCTCGACCAGAGGGAAGCGCGTCTCTGCGTCAGCTTCAGAGGAAACATCAGCAGTGAGCAGTGGGAGGTGAAAACTCAACGCTGCAGCTGATTATTGGTTTATCAGAGCACAATGTTCACAGCTCGAGTGTCCGACAAAGTCTGGAGAAGAGTACAAGTAGTTTCTAGTGCTTGATACGGTACAAAATGTTTGTGGGACCAGACATTGTCTATCCATTGGTCAATCTAGTCACCAATCCATCCAGCCTCCCACCCATTCAATCCAGCTTATTCACACAGTGCCAACTGAAAACACATTCTCTCTCCAGGTTTCAAGTTGAAAACCTCTGGGGAAGTCTGGGATAAATTCGTGGCGATAGTTTTGTGTTGAAAATCAGCAAATGCGGATGTGTTTTATCGTTTCTTACCATTACCGTCTTTGGAATCTCACCGAAGGTGTAGAAAATTCAACCAAACCAAACTACAACTGAAAAGCACCCATTTTCCAGAATGCCAGACCAATACAGCGTGCAATTAGGCCCATTAAAGGAACATCCGATCCGCGCGCCTGGAGTAAAAACAGACACGGATGTTTGAGCGAGGTCGCTGCAGCCCTGCCACTGGACAATCGTCCGCTTTGTGTTTGCAGAGATTCAGGGAGCGGAGAGGGAAGAAGCAGGAATTCCTGTTACAAAAGGACAAGAAGTGCAGGTGTAATTGGGATATTTGCGAGTGTTTAGTTTCGGGCCCATCTGAACGGCGATGAAATGAAACCTGTAAGACTAGAGCAGCAAGGACTTAACGTCTGCTCTTCATTCCTCTTTGCTTCTGTTTCTCCAGCTTCAGCGTTTTATTCTTTGGGTTTCTCTCTGTTTCACAGGACTCTGACACTCCGTTGCCCCCTTCCTCCCCCACCGCCCCCCGCCAATGATAGCAGCTTGATCGGGCAGGTATAAGTAACAAATGAGATCAATTAACGTGTCCAAGAGGGGCACCTACCGGAGAGTCCGGTTGCACTAAACGATCTCCTCATCTTTTGTTTCCCTGCGCAGGAATCCATTTGCAGCCTCATCACTTTCCCCCGGCCTGAACAACGGAGCCGATTGTTCCAACCGCCCGTCTAATGGACAGGGCCCAGGAGAACCGGGCCTCTTGCCCCGGCTACTTGTGTGTCCTTTCTGTCAGGAAGGCCCCCCCCCCCACCCACCTGATCGTCACCTCCTCCCCAGCTTCCTAACACATCAACGACTCCATTTGTAGCAAATTTGTCTTTAATTGACAAACTTTAGCATTAACTAGCACCAGTAGTCTGAGTCCACCGATACCTGTGCGGTAGCCTTCTTCAGCTTGCTCAGATGAAGGCTTTTCTTGACGGTGCTGCTTGATAGCAAAGCGAGAATTTGCAGAGGAGCAGCAGCAGAAATAGAGGCAATTATCAGCCATTGATGGGTGAACGGTAGAACCCGGGGGTTCCTTTAAATCTGCTTGATGAATGTGATGTGTGCCCACCACAGCTCGACAGGATTGTTTACTATATCACCTTGTAATCAACCTGGCTTGCCTGACAGCTCACCATTACCCGCTGATGACAGGTCTGCCGCAATTTGGCCCCCTGAAAGAAAATATATATTAAAAAGAAAAACCTTCTCTGGCTATTTCTGATGCTTTATTGATGGAGCGCTGGCCCTGTTATCTTTGCGCGTAATTTGTTTTCAAGAACTGTGATTTACATTTCATTGGGATTACACCTTTAAAAGCAACATGCGGTGGAGAAGTGGGCAGCCGGGCGAACGCTCTCCATCCCCACCAGAAGAGCAGGGAGGAGGCGGAGGAGGCGGCAGTGGGGATGGGGGGCGGGGGGGGTTCAAACGATTTCCAAGTCCTCAAGTGGAGAGGATTACAATTACAATTAAAAATCAAAAGCCCTGTGTGTCCATCAAACGGCTGCCCATAACCCCTTTGTGTACCTACTGCCAAATAATGGCAGCTAGTGGAAGGCTTGGCAGATGCAAAACGCTTTCTGGCTTAATTGTGGCGTATTACCGGAGCTTGTTCGTCGGGGATATTATGCAATGAGTGTTATTTCAGGCAAGATCACGGGTTCCTAAATGGCATGCTAATGCGAGCCGCTTGGCAGCACGTTAAAGAAAATCCATGCATCGCCATTAAAAACAACAGCGGGGGCCAGTGGCAAAGGTCAATCATCTTGTTTTGGATACAGGCCTTAATGTAGGGCGGAAAAGTTCAGCCCCGACTCCAGTTGCCGCGCAGGTACAACTCGGTCAAAGCTGAAATATGCAAAAATAAAATGTCTACTTTGGCGAGGCTGAGCCAGAGGGTTTTATTCTGTAAAGTACGACGGAAAAAAATATCCGAGAAACACCAAATGCTTCGGTTTTATCCGTTTAATTTGGGGTTTTTACCTGCAAATGACAGGATTTGACAGGAGATGCTTTTCATTAATATGGAGACAAAAAATGCTACTCAATGCAACTTATAACCCAACATTAAATTTAATTTCATTCGATCCTAGGTACAACTAATTTCTCACACCTGTTGGTAAAATATTTTATCCAAAGAGGCTAAGAAAATGCAACCAAAGGTTGTTGCCTTTTTCTGTTTTTATAATAAGACTGTAAAGATCTCAGATTTATTGGCGTCACATTTATTTTATTATTTTGACCATGAGTTTTACTTTTAAAGTGATGCAATAACTCATAAATCTGCCTTAAGCGTCAATATTTTACAGAATGTACTGAACAGTTATTTGTTCATATTTTGACAAAATTGAAAGCATGACTTAAAAAAATAGAAACAAGTTAACATCACTAGTTCTGTTTTGATAATTCAGTTCTTTTACCTTCAGGGTATATATAAAAATAAAAAAAAAAACCTTGAAACTTTACAATAACTGTTTCCGATTTTGTTCTAAGATACTTAATATTTCTCACCATGTTTAAAGATTGTACTGAAATGTGTAAATAAAATTTGTGTTGAAAGTTTTTTCTTCGAAATTAAACATGCCAAGAATCTCTACTTACTGTAAGAAAAAAATGTATATATATATATATATATAAACATTTTTGCTTTTTTACTAAGTTTTATAATCCCAATTGTCATTAGCATTATTTGCAGTCGGGAAACATTTTACCAAACATTTTCGGAAAAGAAAGAAAAATTTAATTTTTTTTCTTAAACTAGAATACTTTAATAAAAATGATCAAATAATTCCTATTCCCTTCCAGCAACATGGGGGAAGTTTTTTTTTTTTTTTTTTTTATCAATTATTTTCTAGAAAAGTACATTCTCCTGTCTTTCCTATTTTGAAGACTGGCTAAAAGATAGCACAAAGCTGAAAGTCTTACTGTATAAAAACCTAATTGGGATCACATTAAAATGTTAGTTATGATTACTCCGAATAATTATGGCCCTGATGTTTGTCATTAAAAGGTCTTTTTTTTTTTTTTTTTTTAATGTTTCTTGTTTTTTCTCACTGCTCAAACTAATCCTGGACAGATTGTCCTTCTGCTTTCCAGGAAGAGCAGGGCCATGTTTGTCCAGAAATATGGAAATTCAAAACAGAAATAATTAATCAAGTCATATTTCACTCTCCTAAAGTCGATTTAATCATTGGAAAATTGAAAAGTTTAGGGTTTTGTTGTTTTGGTTGGTTTTTTTTAACTCGTTGAAGTTTCGGTTAGGTGTGGGATATCTGCCTCCTCTCTCCCTCCTCGCCGCGTTTCCACGCATCTTAATCATGTGCATTATTCCGGCAATCCAGATCACAACATTTTACATAATTCTTTGTTTATTCATTTTCTCCCGACAGTCAGTGAAATTATGTAAAACACGCTCGGCGAGTGTAATAGCATGCGTATTATTCCAACACGTTAGCTTACTCGGAGGCAGAGTGTCCCATTTAAATGAGAATTACACTTAAATGTCACATGGGTTTATCTAAATTTATAAACAGTGCATTTATTATATTAAATTCGGGTGAATCCTGAACTACAGTGCTCCGAGGGGTTGTGACTTCCTAATGCTTATTTAAATTGTAAACGCTTCCTTCCTTTCCTCTCTCCTTTCTGTATTATTTACCAAGTGTGTTTTTTTGGGCTTCCCCTCCTCACCCCCTCCACCCCCCCCCCGTCTCGTTCTGGGAGTTGACATGGCACCTGAAGAATTGCCCTTTGAATTTTCTCACAAAGAAACATCATTTGCTTTTGTGGAATTAATTCAATCATTAGCTGGCAGTTTGAAACCTGCAGCTCATTGAGAGGAAGAAGAAAAATAAGAAGAAGAAGGAAAAAAAAAAAAGGAGCGGATAATGCAATTCCTTCCATTCACGGCGGTGGGGCCTGGTCATTCCCTTCCTGATGGGCCCCGGCAATCTATCGGACGGACAAATTACAACACAGGGTCTTCATTCAGAGAGGTGTGTGAAAGGAGCCCCCCTTGCCGGATCACAGGGGAGAGAGGCGAGCTTCACCTCATCAGCACCCTTTGTACGCCTCCAGTCAGCTCTCATAGGAGCCATGTTTGAACTCGATCGTCGCAGGCAAAAAAAAATATATATATATCCGTCTCCTGGGTTTGAAGTAAAAAAAAAAAAAAAAAAGCGAGGCCCGACGCCGCGGCGTGGCAGCAGCGCGTCCAGATGTTGGGCTGGGGTTGTGCGGCAGCCGGGTCCATCTGTGTTTACAGTGAGCTGCTTAGTGAGCACCGGCGCCGGGGATCCCACAGCCAGCATATGGACATTTTACAAAAGGTTAGCCTGCATAAATTAGGAGCAATGGCAATCTGTTGAGAAGGTGGCTGAATGGGCCAATAAAAGGCAGCTGCTTTTACAACAAGAAGTGAAAAATGATACCCGAGCGCCGCCACACACTGGAGCATCTGTAACCTCGCTTATTCATTACCCTTCGTTATGAAACTGTGACTTAGCACCTGCTGATTACGGATAACTTCATGCAACTTTTATAGAATGCATCATAAACATTTCATGTTCAAAATTCTAAATCAAGTATATCTGAGATGTTCTTCCATTTATTTGAGGGAAACTGTTACTTCAACAAGGGGATCTTCAGTTTTCTCTCGTCTTAGACTGACATCTAGTGGCCACTGACAGAATAACACCCAGAGACTACTGTACACATGATCAGCTGCACTCCAGACTAATAATAATGCTTATGTTTAGCTTGTAACTTGATACAAAGCAGAAACACTTAACATGTTGAATGCTGTCTGAATAAATATGGAAATCAAGAATGTGGACAGGCTTGTCACAATAAGCAAAAAATCAATTAATTGCACAATAAATTGAAACAAACTCAATTTCCATTTGCATGATTTCTCTTTTTTTTTTTTCCCCCCTCCGTCTTTCTACCAAAATCAGGATGGTAAAAATCTTCATCGGCTCCATTTTTGGAGGATAATTTTGTTCACAGTGGTAAACGTTTGTGAGAATTATTAGCTTTCTACGACTTGACAATGTTTTCAAAACAACAATGTTATCGTTGATCGCAATAACTTCTGGGACAATTTATCGTTCAGGAAAATTTGCAATTGTGACAGGCCTAAATATGAAAAACTAAAATTTCTTCACAGAACTTTAGCAAAAATCTTTTTTTGTTTACGTAAATATATATTTTGTCCCAGAAGAATAATTAATTGTGCACACGTGGATTCATCGTTTTCATTACAAATATGATTACATGAATACCGTCAAAATACCCAGTAACTAAATACGGTTACTAGTCACAGAGCAGCAATAGAATCAGAGAAAATCAAACTTTTTATAGACAACATCTATGATTTATATAAAATGAAGCAATAACACAAAAAGAAGTGCAACACAGGTCAGAACAAGACAAAAGAAACATTGGACCAGAGAAGAGGAGAGAGCTAGAAAAAGACAGATGGAAGCAACACAAGGAAAAACACCGGAAAGAAGGAAAAACTGCAAGAATGGAAAGAAATGGAGATTATCAAATGAGAGGAAGAAAGACGAGAAAGAAAAGTGGCATGTCGGAGATAGAACGCCAAGAAGGGAGGACAGAGCAAGTTGCCAGAATTGAAAGATTGTTGGAAATAAGTAAGACGAACAAAGTGAGGATGGAGAAAAGGACGAGATTGACACACTGGTATTTACTAATGCAAATACTCTGGTGAAACCAGACAGGATCAACAAATCGGTAAACTAACCAGATCACGTAGATCCAGTGATGTCATTTTGTTTTAGATCAACTAACAGTCATTTTTGACAATGTCATTTTTGAAATAATGTCTTTTTAAAGGTCATGTTTGACCTCTGACCTCTCCATGAACCTGATCACTGGTTGTTCGTCTCTTGAAGGAAATATCTGCCTCAAGCAATTGAAATGACCGAGTCGTTCAAATCGGAGAGTCAAAGGAGTTATCCTTCCCTCTTTAGATCTCAGAAGATTTGAGAAATTGTATTTTATTTCCTTCTCGTAGAGATTTTCGGTGCAGCGTTTTGAATGCCGTCAGAAGAAGAAACAGAGTGGAAAGCTAAAAGCGTAGCATGAACGTAGCGTCACGTAGGCTCACGTTGAAAGCTACACCTCTAATAGATTCAGCCTAATCTGCCCGTGTTTGCTCTTGTCTGAGTGTTACCTCCACCACTGTGTGGGCGGTTAGGATTGATTAACAATAACAGCAGCTGACTGAGCAGGAATAATTCGCCAAAAACAAAGCATCTGGAAATAAAGAGGGCCGCCATGAGAGACCGAGGCTGAAGAACCGCCGCTTCCTGTCTGTTCCCATGCCGCCTAATTGAAGCTTTGTCGCCGAGACAGGCGGCAGGGGGAGGTTCAAAGGCTAACGGGGTCCGGCAACAACACACGCCTCGCCGCCTTTGATGTGGGCGGTTTCCTCCCGACACGCAGGGTTTGATACAAGAGGTCGGCGTTGGAGAGGCCTTGCCGGACACAGCGGGTATCTGGGAAAAGGAGAGGCCGGGTCATGATGAGACGAGAGGGACGTAAACTATGGTTATCCATATTCGGCTTCAAGGGACCACGGTAAGCAGAAAGAATACCAACCCCATCGTTTCCTTCAAATGTTGAACATATCATTCAATGAAGTCTCGTCCAACTGGAAACTTTCATGGTGGAAGGTCGGTTCAGGAGCCAAAGACATAAAGACACTGAGCAGCGGTACTTTTTGAAGGTACCGTTTATGATCATCTCAAAAATGTCTAAGGGAAGACCAGACAAGAAAGTGACTTGAGTTTTGGGCGTGGGATGTTAGGATCAGGAAGGCAGGTACGTTGAGCCTCTTTGATTGAATTCAGTTCATCTGAATTTACTTAAAGCTCTTTTCTCCCGTGATTGGAACCAAAACTGCAACATTTGTCCCATTTCCAGCTGCTGTGGTTCCATCTCACTGCACTGAGTCAAACCAACCGAGAACAACTGAAGGAAATGACACAAAAACCAGTGAAAACACCGAGTGCAACGTCCTTCTTCAAATGAAAACAAAAACGGAGGAGCCTCAGATTTTTTTCAGGAGGATTTCTCTTTTGTCTTTGGCGAAAGACGACAAGCCATTCTCCTGCTAGCACTAGGCTAGCTCGTTTGTTTCGGTTGTATTTACCCAGAATACCTTTCGATGTGCCCATAGGCACTTCACAAAAAATCTTGGAACAGGCAAACTTTGCACAAGTCATGTTCCACAGACATATCAACAGACAAGGCGACAATATTTGTCACAAGACTACTGTCTTGTGTACGCAAGATATTGGGTTTCCAATATTTACATTTTATCTTAAAAGTTATTAAACCGAGGCTCTTTAATGTAAATAGATAAAATAGTACTGTAACCGGTGTAGCAGTAAATTCTGCTGTTATATTGAGGAGCTGTTATAGAATAAGTAGGCAGTATAGGTGGTGGCCATGTTAAGACATTAGACTTCCCATCAACACTTTGGGCTGCCTTAGCTCTGTTGGACAAGAGCAACCTGCACTCTCCAGAACCTTCCCCTTGTTGGACTGCCTCTATTGATTACCATGTTTCTCAATGTCTTCCTGCCTCTTCATGTTGACTTCCTACCTTTTTTTATTTCCAAAAACAAAAGAAGTAGCTTTGAAAGACATTCAGGGTGAGTTAAAGGTAGTTACCCATCTGATACAAAAGGGAAAGGAGGTTTCGACCGTGTGTCACCGCTTCTAAGATGAAAGATCTGTCACGGACGTATATATGGAGGAAGAAGAGAACAAACCCTTACAGCAGGGACATTCGTCTTCCAGTGACTTTATCTCATGTCCTCACAAGCCCTTTCTGGCATCAGTCATCCCTTGCCAATACAGATCACCTGTGAATGCCCTGAGTGCATAGAGTTTGAATGAAAGGGTGGCTTTTGTTTTCTGGTAAATGAAGCAAAACTGGAGATCAATGACGACTTTTTACCACCTCTAACTGTGCGGAACAAGCTTTGGGATGATTATTCATCACCACAGGGTTTGAAGCAAACCCTTGAGCTGCTTAGCTACAGGTTGGCTTAACAATGAATCTTAGTGAAATCATACAAATGAAATTAATACCTCATGATTCCTGATCATAAGTATGTGGAGCATGTTTTCCATGAAGGTTTACATTGCCTGCTAGGGCTACACTCCTTGATGCGACGCCCCCCACAGACGAGGAGGGAAACAGGTTGGTCGAAGGGTTTGGTTTGGTTGGTTTGATTTCAAGGACATATTTACCGACTCTTTTCCAAATGACTGGCAACCTCAATGCTTCAGTTTTTGTCTCAAACAGAAACCAGTTTGTTTCCACCTTGATGTCCATCAAAACGGCCAACTGTCTCTTAAGATCTCTTATAAATGGAGAGAATGGAGGTGAATGTCATCTGCAAAGCTCATATTTCCTTTCCAATCTCCAAGTCAAATCCCCATGTGTGGGGCTCATGGAGTGGCTGCTGAGGGCAGGTCTGCTGAGTGGAGATGATATCAGCCCGTTATTGCCTGCTCCTTTCACTCTTGCCATGATGAGCTGTGCTACCGAGTGTGTTGTTGCCTAATTCCCTCTAACTACAGCCCTGTGTAATCACACACCCCAATTAACCACCTCGGCTCCCCGTTTCCTGCGCCGTGCACGCCGCCCTGTCTTCTCGCCACACAGAGTAATTAGCTTTCATCTGAAAATGAAAAGAAAGGAGCAGCTCAGCAATTGTGCAGCCACTCTCTCTTTCTGCCCGTCTCTCTAGCACTCTACTTCTCATATCATAATGGCCTGCAATTTCAATCAGATGGATTTTTATCGCTGACACTAAGAAAAATTGCCTCTCATCCTAGTCACTCTTCTCAGCGGCCCCCAAACAAGCAAGCCGTCTCATCTGATAGCTGGTGCTTTGAGACGGCCATCAAGGAGAGTCCTTGTTGTGACTGGGAGGTCTTAGTTTGATATTTACAAAGGATTTAATTCCCCTCGGTGGATGTGGGTGGCATAATGGAGGGATCTGCTGTAGTAAAATTTGATTTCCATCCACCTAATGAGAGGAAGGACAGAACAAATCCATGGCAGATTTTTGATTATGCCCATTTGTAGTTAGTGGTGCGATTCCCTCCTTGAAGACGCACTTGAAAGACAATTGACTACCAGCGAGGCAATGATTATTTGACTTGATCCGAACCTGACTGCCTAAACATATTTTATCTCCCCTTAAAATATTATATAAGGTCTGGAATTAAGAGTCGAGACGAATATATTGCTCATATTTTGTAAGACCAGAGCAACTTCTCAAATGTATCGCAGCAAAAACATTAAAGCGAAGCTTGACTTCACTGGGAGACTTACTGGAACCTAAAGGGAAACTGGGTTCGTTGAGCTACGTTTGCGTTAGTTAGGGTTTTGGTTTGGGCGCCCTTAGCGAGCAGAACCCCCCAGCAGATGAAACGGAGATGAAATCATTAGGAAGTTAGCAGCGGCTCCTCACAGGTACAGTGGTAATGTGACACGAACAGCACACTTCGCTGTCGCCCGCAACAGTTCCAGCTGGGTGAATCATTGTTCAGTCATACAAGTGAGCAGCCTGTTAACAATCCAAGGCTGACATTTAACACATAATAAGGTGTTTCATCCCATCTCTTTTGCAGGTGGAACAACCCAAAGACCTTTTAACTTCACAATATGACTGCTCTTTCCTTTTCTTCTATCTCCCCGTCACGGGTTCTGCTCTCATCTTCCCATGTCCTAACGAATCGATGAGGCGCTCGTTAGCCCAAGGATGTTCATCAGGGAGAAGAGGTTGGCCTGAAAGGGGGGGGGGGCAAAACGCAACGCCACTATGGACTGAGGCAAACACTCAAATTCACTCCAGAATTTGAAAGCGTTTTCCACAAATAATGGAGCAAAACTCATTTAGCTTTTACGCAAATTTCAAAAGACTTTCAATAAAAACAAACTTAAAGTTTGCCTTCTAGATAGGTAATAACTATTAATTGACTGATCATAAACGAACAAGTTTCTTTGGGTTAGTTAAGGCGCAAGAGAGCAAATAAATCTGAAAGCAGCTTTAAAATCACTATCAATAAACTTCACAAACTGCTTATTTTAGACTAATAAAGGAACATTCTGTTCGTAACTGAGCTTTTTATTAGTAGGAATTACTAATCGTGTTCCCATATGTTGTACTTTAATGTAGAAACAAAAGCTTTTCCTTTCATTTTAATCTTGAGTTTTTTGTCAGAATATACATTTTATTCTCATTCAACGTCAAAATCTGTTGGGGGTTTTTTCCAATATAAGCTGCAATAATAGCAGCGTTTGGCTGCATTGTCTCTTTTTCAAATTTTCATCCAGTTCTGAACAGTTTCCATAAGAAGTTCATGAGGAAAAATTATGTTTTTCACGTCAATACTTTCAAACCAAAGTAACCAAAGCAAGAACTTGTATATTTGCAGAGCTGACACGGTCTTTAATTTGAACTCAATTGTCTCTATTTTGTCTCCAAATGATCCCATATTCAAATTCAAATAAAAAACAACAACACTTTGATCCGAGGATTTCATTAAATGTAAGAATAAAAACATCAACAGAGCAGAATGTGTATGAAATAACGTGGGCGTTCTGGCGTGTTGGATCGTTAAATCTGCAGAGGAAGTGGGATGCCCAGGCAGAAAAGGTTTTATCTGTTAAATCTGTCCCAGTCTGGCGTTTCCAGAGCAGCTGCTGGTCTCGCGAGTTCTGCAAATCCTCTTTCTCCTCTTCACTTCCATTTACCGATCTCAGATGTTTACATATTAAAAGAGCAGATCGGTAATCCTGCTACGGATTGATCAAGATTCAGAGGGAGCCTTTCTGTCTTTGAAAGCAGGAAGTGTGTGACGTGCAGCTGTGTCTGAAGGTGCTGCGTGGTTCTGAGCCGCTGCTCTTCGCCTGGGCCTGCAGCCAGCAGAACCTCCCCTCACGCCGCATCACTTCCTCCCAGGTTTTGCGTGCGCCGCGGGGGGCTTATCGTCTTAATAAATAAACCTGGCTGGGAGTGGAATCGGAGAAACACAGGAGGGATCATGAACCCCCCCCCCCTACCCCCCACCACCTCTCCTCTTCGTCACACAGGGATTATCCCTTTCACTTAGTGACAGCGCCGCTCGCTCCTCCTGCCAGGTTCAAGTCCCAGCATGCAGCGGGGAGATTGGCGGCCTCCTCCTCCTCCTCCACGTTCTCTTCTTCTCCTCCCCTCCACACCTGGCTCCCTGTCTGGTTTATCTCTCCTGGTGGGAACGCGGCGCCCGGCGTTTCTCCCTCCTCATCCCTCCTCTTTGATGCCGCGTCGCCGGCGCTCGTCGGAGCCGGGCGGCTCGTCTTCCGGGGGGACTTCGCGGATGTGCCAAAACAAGATTAGGTGGAGCGCACCTCTGGTTAAACTGGGCTGTTTTGTTACCTGATGCGACGGCGGGTTTGGGCTCAGATGAGATTGAGCGGGAGACTTTTGTTCACAGACTTATTTTTCCTTCGCTCATCTTTCACATAAAAACAAAAAACAAAAAAAAACAAAAAACGAAAAAACAAAACGGCACTAACCGTTTTTGCACAACGTATTTTCTTAAACCGGAGTCACTGTCGAGCGCGAGTCAGTGTAAAGTTTATTAACTTACGTTGCAGCTATGGCTTACCCAAAACCATGACAAACAAACATGGTTAGAAAGTTCATCGACTGTATTTTCTTTTTCTTTATTTATGCGTCTGCCGTCATTTTCTAACCTTCAGTCTATTTCCATTTGCTTTTAGCAGAAATTGATCATAATTAAGAAAATTAAAAGTCTTGAAACAATCTGTCAAATTTCATATTTGCTCATTATTGTGGCGTTTCGCACATTAAAATGATTTTTACATATATTGTTCAAACGTACAGTATGAACTAACTCAATATTTGACCGTTTCTTTATCCTTTCAGCTCTTCCACAGTCATTTTTTTTGCAGGACAATATGGCCGACGAAAGCCAAACTCCCGTGCCTTAGTATCAGCTATGCATGTGTGCGTTTTGTTCACCTGGCAGGTTTGGTTGCTGTGTGTGTCCGGAGTGTGTTTACTCAGCACAGAGTTCCGTCTCTCACCTCTGGCTAATTCTCACACCCTGTTGATGAATCCACTGCATTAGCGATCGCGTAAGCCAGGAAATGAATACAGTCCTGTCTTCCTTTGCTTCGCTCAGCTGGTTTGGTTCAGTGAGATCAAACATAGTAAAGTAAAACAAATGCTTCGTTTCAGAAATGCAGTTTAGTATTTTGAAGCAATGCTACTGGAATTGTTTCAATTCACTATAACTGGACGAAAATATGCAGTTTGCTAAACAGGCAGCAAACTTCCTGTTTAGCAACATTTAGTTTCACATCCTGTGTTAATTCCAGTTTAATTAGCGCTGGAAGAATATTTGAAATCATCTTTAGTCAGCAAAATACTTTATTTAAAATAGCGTCAATAAAAACAACATGATTTTGAAACTAGTTACCATTAACCATTAGCTAATGGGAGATGCTAATGTTTAGCTTCAGATAATACCTTCAACAACCTTAATGAAAAACTTTTTTTTATTATTAAAAACTAATAATAAAAGTAAAGTTCATTATTGTTAGCCATTAGCTAACAGGAGGTCAGCTCCTAACAGTATTGAAGATAATTCTTGTTTTGAAACAGAAGAAAAAAAAAGATCCTAGTACATCATAAAAAAAAAAATAAAAAAAAATGCTTGTATTTTAGATTAAATACAACGTTTACCTTTTTTCCTCCATTTTGGGAAACATCGAACAAATAAAATCCTCACTTTGAGCAATGAAAAACCGTCACGAAGCGAAGGGATTTACTTCAAGCGGAGACGTTTTGATCCCTAAAATGACTAAAACCAGATAAAACACTTCCACTGTGCTCCTTCCTGTCTGTGTTTCTGTACACCTCGGTACGTACGGATAACCTGCCGTTATCCCCTCCCTCTGACTCGCTGCTGCTGCTGCTGAGCTGTTTGTTTAGGAATCTGGGCCCGAAAATTGTATTCCATCGACCATGCTCGCTATCAACACACAATTATCTGGGTTAATCATGTGGAACTGTGGCAAATTCACCTGGGGCTCAGGAACTAATGACATTCGCGTCTGGCCCTGCGTTAGTGAAATGGCCCCGGCACCTGCAGCAGGAACACGGAGATTGCCAAAGAAAATTTGGTCTCATTTCGTCGTCCTCGGCGCCAGCCCCCACCCCTCCGTTACCCCTCAAACTTTCCCTACTAACAGCTTTGCCCCTCCTCCACCCCCCCAATCTCTCCTCTTTTCTCATTTCCATCCCACTTTACCCTTAAATTTGTTAATCTTTCAGGTTTCCTCCTTTGCCCTTTTTTTTGTTTTTCTTGCACCTTCTCCTCCTTGCTCTGTTCAGAGCCCAGAGCCGAGCGTTGGGCTTCACACCTCTTGAATATTCAGCAGCTTCCGGCTCCGCAACCTGCGTTTCACCTGAGCGGCGCGGAGGTGATGCAGAAGCCGAAGACGAATCGGTGACACCGGTTCCGGACAGGCGGCGACTTGCGTTCACGCTGTATAAATAAGAAAGATGGGAGTGCAGTCGGCGGGTGTTGATGTTCTTCCCGGCCGCGTTTCTTTTGTCTTTTTATTGCGCCGCAGTCAATCACTCGCGCCGCGCGAGTCCTTCCCGCCGACTTCCGAGGAAGTGGAGAAGCTCAACGCTCATAATTATACATCAATACAAACATATGTTTCCCAATCACAGATGCCATCCATGTGTGAAATGGGTGTCACACCGTTGGAGGTCTCATTATTCCTGAAGTGCGTATCCAACGCCTCGGCTCGCAGGGACTGGGTTGGAACACTTTCCTTCATATTCCCAGGCGGACCGTCGGATCATCACCGTACTGTGCCGAAGACTCCCCGTTTCAAGTTTGGTGTGAAACAATTCTCTGAAAAACGCCTTCGTCAGCGCGGACGGAGTTAAGATTCAATCAATTAGGCGTCCCGATCCGGTGAGCTTAGGTCCTGCTTCGATTTGAAAGTTCTGTGTCACTTTTGCGTTTCGGTTTGTTCTTACTCCGTTTGGTGATTTCCTGAAAACGTTTTCTCATCTGCTGATCTGGGCCATTCTCTGTTTACGAAATGCTTAGTTTCATGGCAAATGTCAAGGCATGAACACCTTCTGAAGGTAGACTCGCTTAAACAATTTAACTCATAACACTAAAAAAATCAGAAAAGCATTGCAGCGTGTCATGATTTCGGAACTATCCAGCATTTTGAGATGGGCAGATACCCAGGGGAAGATGAGACATGAGGTCATTTTAACACCAGATAAACAAGAGCTAATCTGAAAGTTGCGACAACAAAACAAGCACAGCCGATTTGGGCGATGGCCAAGCCAAGGTCACATGCATGAAGCCGTCATGTGACGCAAAATGACAGAATTCAATAACGGCATTAGCCAGACTCCTTGTGGTTGCCTCTAATCACCGTCTGCCCCGAAATTCGAACCAACAGATTTGCACACAACAACATATGCAGACGACGGTATATTCGCAGCCGTAACTGTCGCGTTAATTGAAAAATGTTTCCCCCAAAAATAATCAAATTTAGAGCTTAAGATGGCACTGGAGCCCCCGTGTTTCCAGCTTGTCCCTAACCAGGTTTAGAAAGCTCCCAGGATTCCTCAAACGCCCCCAAAGGCTCCACATAATCTCATTCTTCTCCCTGCTTAATGGAAGATAATGCAAGCGGGCACGCTGATGAATCAATATGCAACAGCAGCTTTAGTTTGATAATTAATAAGAGTGTTGGAAATAGATTTGTGATTTGGCAGGGCAGGTCTAATATCACCGTGCTTTCCACTCTCGCAGCCCTGAGAAGTAATCTGGTTCTTTTTTTTTTTTTTTTTTTCCCCCCCTTCAGTGGTGCTAATTCTGTGACTAAAGCCTGTTATCTCATGAAAGACCCTGCGATGGGATCCGATGGCATCCTGACATCTGTATTCATTCCTCACAAAATTTGTCCTGACACAAAATTAATGAAAAATACTCAGATTAGAGCGGAAGCCGAATCTGAAGGAACAGAGGCAGAAATCAGGTTGGGTTTTGGGTTGGGTTTTGGACGGATTAGCCGCATCTTCCAGCTAGTTTTGGCCTGGATTGAGACGTCAAGGAGAGGCTGTGATGGTTGCAGCTGAGACATTAACTCAATATAAACACTCCTCTGGTAAACCGGTGGGAAGAGACGAGCAGCAGCTCCCTTGGCTCTCATTAGCTGACCAGCCAGAAAACCACCATGGGCAACATTGGGAAGTGATTCACTCTCTGATCACCAACTTATCCTGGTTTTCACTTAAATACATTGGTCTCATCTTTACTTTTGTCAGAAAAGCCACGTAAAATAACTCAAGATTGAGATATTGTCATAAAGCATCTTCTTATGAAAATGATATTCACTAAACCTCTGAATGACTATCAGAGAGAACTGACTTTAACGATATTCTCCATTTTTTATCTCCTGTAAACACCGTTAGCATCGGCAACACCGTTAGCATAGCGGTTGTCGGCAAGATGGCGGAGAGAGCGGATGCGCAGTAATGAGCTCTGGGTAGCCAACTCTTTAAGTAAGTAGTTAAACATCTATGATGTCCAGACTAGACACAAAAAAGGAGAATAGTGGTAAATTAATAATAATAATAAGTAAATATTGGAAATTGAACTACAGTCTCCTTAAAAATGACACCTTCTGCCAAAAAAAATCAAAGAATTGATCCAAAATATTAAGAACTCTGAACATTTAAATAGTCCTGTCCAAAAATGGGAATTCCTGAAGTACAAGATCAGACAAATTTTCTATCTCATTCAGTAAACAAATTAAAAAAGAACTAGATATTATACAACAACTAAATTAATATTGCAATAAACCCAATCCCTCAATTGAAGACACACAAAAAATACAAGTCCTCCAACCCAAATTAGATGAAATGTATATTCAAAGGGCCAAAGGGGATTTTATGAGATCAAGAGCGAGATGGATCGAGGAAGGAGAAAAAAAAAACACGGCCTACTTTTGTAATCGGGAAAGAAGACGACAAAATTCTATCAAATCCTTAATCATCAATAAAGTAGAAACCAACAATGAAAAATGAAAATCAACAGAGATGTTCAAATTCGATAACTTGTATACCTCCAAATTCTCAGAACAAAAATCTCACACCTTCTTAAAACAAATTGAAACATTTATCCCTAAAATAGAGGATGATTACAAAAAAAACTTGTGGCAACAAGATTACAATAGAAGAACTTGATCAGGCTGTTAATCGCTTATCATTAAACAAAGCAGCAGGTCAAGATGGACTTAAACATTTAGCTTTTGGAGCAAATTTTATCAACTTAATTCGAGGTTTATATCAAAACATTAATAGTTGTGTAATACTACCAAAGGGCACCACAGCTAGATTTAATATTAATGTTGGAATTCCTCAACATATCCCTTTAATTTAGGTGCAGAAATGTTTGTAATCCATCTTAAAAACTGTGCAGATGTCGAGAAATTAAGACGCTTTCGGTACAGAATTAATCATTAGCCAGTTCGCAGATGACGCCACTGTTTTCTTGAAAAGCCACAAGCAAATTCCAATTGTAATTGATAACATAACATTTTTTTCAGAGGCTTCAGGACTTACGCAAAATTTAAAAAAAATGTGAGATTATAGCCATTCATGACATTCCAATTAATTACTCGGGAACTGTTATAACCAAAAACCAAGAATCAACCTGGACTATTGAAAACAAATTGACTTTGAATGTCTTAACGGAACCCTTAAAATGAATTGGTTGAAATCCTGGGTTCAAAATTCCCAGTTATTTTGGTATTGTGTTCCAAATTATGTATTTAACAAAACAGGTGGTCTAAAACTTGGGACTTCTCGCTGATTTCAATATAAATAAATTGCAATTTAAACTATCAAGAGTTCCATAAACAAGTATTATTATACTGGAAAATGCTCCATCATATGGAACAACAGATTCATAATACATCGCAATAAAAACTTATTTTACAAAGATTGGATGGAGAAGAATAATTGGTCTATTACACACTACGAACAATTGAATTCCCTTGTTGCTATTTTAGTTATCATTAATATTCTTTTTTTTTCTTATCCATATTATAAAATTGGATAAGAAAAAAAATTATAAAATTTCCATTTTATAATATGCCTTCTGCAGAGTTGCACTGTTTTATTTGCCTTATTTGTTTGTGCTTACTTTGTTTAAATAAAGTTTAAAAAATAAAAAATAAAAAAAAACACCGTTAGCATCAACAACACCGTTAGCATCGACAGCACCGTTAGCTTTAGCTTTAGCCACAGCAGCTCTTACCCGAAGAAGTCTTCTCAGCTGGTGTTTATCTTACCTTAGTAATGAGTCCAGCAGATCCTCACTTGATTGGAGCGATTCTTTTTCGATGTCCAGCTGATTTCCTGACGCCATTTCCGTCTCGGACGCTTCGGGAGTCCAGCAGCCGGTCAAAACCGTCGCGGAGGTCGGGGCCGCTTGTCCGCCGCTGAAATGCAAAAGCGCCTTCAATAACTTTGTCAGGGAAAACGTTAACTATTTAGAAACTCTAACTTACAGGGAAATAATCCAGGGAATCACAAACCACGCTAAATTATTTCTTCTGCTTCTGTTTATTGTTCTTGTGCTCAATGGCGGCGGGCAGACCGAGCACAATGGTACATTACCGCCACCTTCTGGACTGACTTGTGAAATGCAATTGAGGATGGGAAAACATGAAAGATCATTAAAACCTATTGACAAAGAATTCCCATTTCTTTACCCAAGATTCAAATCGGAACCAGCCATCTGGTTCTTCCACATCTGTACTTATGTTGATTCACTTTTCTGTCTTTTTTTTTTCCAGTTTTTATTTTTGGTGGAATATGTGCAATTTGCAGTCGCACACATGGTGGCAAAATGTCCAAAAATGGCACATAGACACCTTTCCAAAATGTCTATGCTTCGTTTATTTGGAATGAAATTTTGCACAGTAAGTGGTCAGAGCCTGTACTGTGGATTCCTAGAGGTTCTGGATTTCAACGGGGACGGACAGGTGGACACAACTGCTTAAGACGCTTCATCTGAAGGGAGCAAATGCGTCACTGGAAGTGACTGTAGTTTTGAACCAGTTCTTAGTATCAATCGAAGCCGATTTAGACGTCCGGTCGTCTTTTGATGGCGGGACGCCCGCGTCCTCGCCATGTCCTGCTGTAATTGCGGCAGACAGCTCCATCTCCGGAGGACAAAAGCCCGGAGTGACGGGATGCGAGGAGCAGATAGCGGGGCAGAGATTGCGCCGCGTTGCCCTCCGGTTGACAGCTGCAGCGGCGCCTGGCATTCTGCTCTGTGGATCAAATAATGAATCTGGACTCCGTCCCCTGGTGTTCATTAGAAGGTAAGGTACTCGGCGGTGACGGGAGGGCCGAGTACGTGACACGCTCAGGTGTAATTACGCTCGCCGAGTTCACGGCGGAGATTAGGAAAGCAAAGGGACGGATAAGAACAGGAGCGTCAGACATGAAGGAATATTGAAATACTCACTGATGCGAAGTGTCTTTTGTCACTTTATCATTTCAGGGTCTCACTTCTGTTTGCCTTTTCCAATTATAAAGGTGTGACTGCGACATCCCCACCCGCTCCCCCCAGCCCCCTTTCTCCTCATATCATGTTAAACACGCTGAACTTCAGGAAGACAGAATCATTTTCTTTCTGTTCTCCGGGAACTGAAATAATTATCACTTAGAGATGTAGAAGCCTTTTGCAGGCCTAATCTGATATGAGCGGAGCAAACTTTGCATTTCGCAGCGATGTTGATGGCCATCGTTGGGATGCGGTGGCCAAACTGAAGCAACACTGCCCTCTGCTGGCTGGCCACCGGCTTGCACGCTTCTGAAGCGATCCCCGCTGTCAGAAAATGGATGATGACGGTCTCATTTATTGGAATATCCATCTCTGTGACCCGGACTTTGAAAACCCGACGTGGAGATGACAGGCAGCCGAGGACTCCTCGCCACGTTTTTGTCAAAACTGATTCATCAGGAATGATACAAGCGGAAGGAGCGAGCTGGAGGACTAATCACGGCGGGACGCGATAAATAAATTAGAAAAATGATCCGATCAACGAAGGCTTCCAGTTCAGTGTTTGATTTATACCTGAATCCTGACGGATGGAAGGAGGAGGAACTGCGTCTGGAGTCGAGTGGGATCAGTTTAATGCGACTTTATTGGATAAAGATGGGAACAGAACAAAATGAAACGGTTTCTGTGGGTTATGGTGGAGAACCAAGCAGAAGAAGCTCATTGAACAGACTGTTTATGGCTCCTATTTAATCAGCAATGTTGATTATACTCAATAGTGTTTGAACTCACTTCAAAAACTGAAGCACTGACATCATTTCCTGTTTAGTTTTGCTCCTCTGGGTGGTTTTCGACTCGCCGTTTAAACTACGAGTCAAAAACGACGCAGAAGTTCAATGAGTCCCCAAAGAGTTTGTGGAAGAGGAGACGCTCATCACAGTTCAGTTTCAGACGGGCCGATGGTTCGGTTCGGGCGGACCCCGTGAACGCTGCGCCCCACCAGGATGAAGAGGAGTCCGGCCAGCAGGAAGAGGAAGCCGGCGGCGGGCGCCAGGAGGAAGGACGGGCCCTGCTGGACGCTGAGCTGGTAGGACGGGCAGCCGGAGACGCTGCGCTGATGGGCGGCGAACTGCTCCAGGGTGTCCAGCGCCTGGACCCACACCAGGTACATCGCCATGACGACCAGCAGGCACACACCTCAGAAACATATGAAGACGACAACAGCAATCGTCAATAAAGCCTTTTAATCCCAGCCGGGCTTCAAAAGAACCAAACAAACACCAAACAACAGCAAAAGACGTGACAGCGCCTTTTGTGTTTCACAGCCGACAGAAGTCAGACAACGTCGTCGTTTTCAGGAAGCTCGGCGTGTTTCGCAGCCGTCCCTCGGTTCAACCCCGTCTCGTGTCGGGCCTGTCGTGTTTTGTCACCGTGTCGTTTCGCGAGGCTTTTGTCCTCGCCGCATCCGGGGCCGCAAACGCCGCAGCGGTTCCCTGAGGCTCAGCAGGGTAATGTTTTCCTCTCCGTCTCAAGAAGAAACAAGCCGGTTTGTACTATTATTAGTTGGAATCGTCACGTTCAAAGCCGGTTTGTTTTTCTGTTAAATGACAAAAAGAATTGTTTGAGCGCAGACTTGACATGAACTTGTTATAATTTTTTTTTCCGGCTGATCTTTGGCAGATGACGGAGCGGGAAGCCGTCCTTGAAGCGTTTTCACCGGATGCTTCATTTTTTTTTTTTTTTTTTACACAAAGCCTGCCTTCAAGCTCACTCCTTTAACTTTTTTATCGTCTTCTCCAGCAAACGTTGGGCCCAAAATATAATTGCCGTCTGTCACTTGCTTCCAGATTTGCAGACGAAGGAACTGGAATTTTGTCCTCCAAGATCGAAAGAAAAAACTTTTTAAATCCAAAGAAACTCGTGATTATTAAATCATTTGTGTAGGTTAATGTCACTTTTCTAATTCGTTTTCTAATTCATTTTCTAGAAAAATTAAGTTACGGGAAGCTAAATGTGCCAAACATCTTCAACGTTAGCAAAGACGCTAAACAAAAAAAATAAGCTCAGCTTACCCGCTACTGAGTGAGAGTAATAATTTATCAAAAATAACATATTTTGGTATTTTTGAAGAATTTTCAAAGTTTTCTTTCAAACTCTATATGAATTAAAGGCATCTACTGGTTCTGTTTTCCCATGAATGCACCCTTTGGTGGTTCATGTAAGAACATCTCTACTTTTTGAAATAAAGAACTTTGCTGATCGTTACCTCCACAGATCTGAAGAGCCCCGCCGGCGCTGTAGAGCCTACGATTGTTCAGAGGAGCGCCACATAGCACCAGGAGTCCGCCAATGACGACCGCCGTCACGCCTGAGACGAGGAAGATGCTCCAGAAGGTTCTGAAGACTGAACAAACCGGTGACTCAGTGGGGGGTTGTCAAGAGTGAGTGCGCTCTGTGTGATTGCACCGACCGATGGCGGAGGCAGGTTGGTACGGCTCTGAGGGGACGCCGGTCCAGGTTGGGTGGGGTGCAGGAAACGGGAATAGGAAGGCAGGCTGGCAGATCTTTGACGCAGGCCGACCCGCTGAGGAAGGAGAAAAGCGGCGACGCCGTTTTATGCCTTTAAAAAAAAATTAATAAATAAATCTACTAAAGCATAACGGGGGGGGGGTTTCTCACTCATCCAGAAGTCCAGGATGGAGAAATCAGAGGAGGCAGCGGGGAAAAAGCAGCGCCAGAACAGACCCTGGTGGAACATCATCACCCCGACCTCAGGCTGACAGACACAGAAACCTGAACAGATAAACACTGAATCCTGCTGCAAACGGACTCACTTCACTGTGGGACATTCCGGCCCACCAGGACCCGTTTAGTGGTTTTCTGTGTCCCAGAAAAACTCAGTCTATACCCAACCAATGAGATCAGGAAGTCTCATATAGAGTCATGGTGTGACCAGACGCCATATTTGAAGTAGTTTGCTATTGGTCTGATGTAGTATTCTAATTTTAAACGACTTTTGAGAAGCTGTCATTTGAAAAAGCAGAACTCGTCGAAATAAAGGCTTTCACACATCTGAATAAACACGGAAAATAACTTGACTTTTTAATAATACTCTAATTTAGTGAACGGCTCTGCATGAGGCCCGTATTACTCACTTCCGGTGGGGCTTTTAGGACCCGTATTACTCACTTCCGGTGGGGCTTTTAGGACCCGTATTACTCACTTCCGGTGGGGCTTTTAGGACCCATATTACTCACTTCCGGCCGGGCTTTGAGGACCTGCGACGTCAAAGGCCTCCGCAAGGTCCTGCTGACCACCATGTAGAGGTGGAATATTTGCTACCTCCTCTAAAAACTCTATTTTAATTTCCCCAACACCAAATATACCTTAATACGCAGTAATAGTGACCGTGAAAACCGCCTTAGCGCTAGCACACAAGCTAACTTCAACGATCTGAGCTCAGCCAATCAGCGCCAAGGACACTTAACGCTGTGAGGCTCGGTGGCGTTTTCACAGTTTACCTGGAAGGTGTTCCTCTTCCTGTCGCCCTCCCCTCGGGTCCGGCTGCAGGACTCGGCGGCCAGCAGCCAGTACTCCGTCCCGCAGCAGAGCAGCGCTAACAACGCTCCGGACGCTCCGGAGAACAAGGCCAGGAAGAGGAGCGCCTTCATCCTGTCTGCGGCAGACATGGCGCCCTCTGCTGGCGACCCCCCTGTTAGCTCCGAACCTTCAGTTCTCGAGACTTTCTTTCACTGTGAATCGGGAGTTGAACGCCCAGGCTGGGCGTCGTCCTGCAGGAACAGAGCGGCTAACTGGTTCCTTACGGACCAGCCGAGGCAGGAAGAGGTCCGGTTACGCTCCAGGAATAGAAGAGCAGGAATAGACGAGACACAGTCACAGCTAGAAACACCTGCTTCGCATTTATTACATTTATAAATCCAGATTTTGTACAGAACCAGGCTGTCCAGAATGACAGACAGAGGCAATTTATTGATTTGACCTGCTGATCAATGCAAACAAACAAGATGCACACTGCTGAGTATCTGATTACCTTTCAACCAGACAAATAAAAACAAGCTTCAGGTGGTTTTGCAAAGTGTTCCCTTGACAACCCAGAGATGCAATGGCCCGTTCACAGAGAGGGGGATTAATGACCACCCTGTGAAGAGATACGAAACATTTAACCAGAACTTCTGGTTCTTGTGATGTTCAGGAAGTCCGTTTGGTCCTTCTCGCTGCGTTCCAATCCCGCCACTGTGTCGTACAAACGTTTCTTCTGGTCCGTCTTGAACTAGGACATGACCCCAAACACGGGGTTGTGGCGGCAGATGCTCGGCCCGATCTCCTCGTAGTCCTTCTTGGTGTGGCACACCTGGTAGAACTCGGGCTGCAGAGGCAGACCTCAGGTTAGCTCTGCTCACAGTGAAATGCCAACAATGTTGACAGGAGGGGGATACTCACGGTGGACGCCAGCATGGACCCTCCGAACCACACGGCGTACCTCTGCATGTGGTGGGTGACGACCTGGACGTCGATGGGCTTCGGCTGTGACCCAAACAGATCCGTGTCATCAAAACATACATAGTTAAGAGAATGAAACGCTGACGGCTTACCTTCAGCTTGCCGCCGCTGAGCTCCTCACTGATCTTCAGCCGGGCATCCACTGTTCTCTTCAGGTCCCTCTGCAGGCGCCGGCCAAAGTCCCGGAACATGGTGGAACCTCCTGACAGAACCACGTTCTGCAGGACAAACGATGCATGAATCAACACCGTCTGTTTGGGTCGAGTGGCGTCCCTGGTTGTCTACTAGGGTCTGAACTGTTTGTACCTTGTAGAGAGGACGTCGGACGTCGATGGGGCAGTTCTGGATCACCTCATCCACCACCTCCGAGATGGGCTGAGTGAAGTCTGGGTTGGCGAACTGGATCAGAGAGAGAACTCTGTTAAAACTCATCGTTTCAGATCAGAGAGCTCCATCCGGACGCGTTCTGGATGCACCTCTGGGTGGAAGAAGATCTCTGGCCCCAGGAAGCGCTCGTAGCCCACGTCAATGGTAAACTCCTTCTTGGTGATGGCATTGACGCCGGTGTACTGCTTGATCCACTTGGAGCCGTCCGTGTCGTACTTGTTGAACTCTTTGACCAGGTCGGGGCAGACGTAGCTGAACCGCTCCTATTGGGAGAACAGGTCAGACATTTTCACATCACGCTTGTTGTGCTGCCCTCTGGTGGCTGAGCAGATGAACAGCGAGGTACGGACCTTGACAGCTTTGGCCGTCTCCAGCGACTGCTCCGGAGGAATGCCCACCTCCCTCTCCCTCAGCAGCTGCTGGGTGAAGTAGGTGATGTCTCGACCGGCGATGGGGATGTGCTTGATGCAGCTGCCAATCACGTAGCCTTCAGCCTGGGGAGAGGCGACGCCGATGTGGCTGAGGCGTACAGGAAGGAGGCGGTAGAAAGAGAGGAAGCGAGACCTACCACCGGGATGACGTGCGTCACGCCGTCTCCGCTATCGATCACGGTTCCCGTCAGCGTCCGCTCGCCGACCTGCCGGGACGTCCAGGAGGCGGCCAGCGCCAGGACAGCCTGCGCCAAGGGGTTAAACAGTAACGGGTTACTAACTAAAACATCAGGGTAAACCAACAATGCCATGGTTATAAACCAACACAAGGTTACCAATTAACACACTGGCGTTATTAATACACACAGAGAAGTACGTCACTCTCTAATAGAGGAACTGAGAGTCAGAGCTTCCTGGAGGAACTTCCTCTTCCTCTCTGAGAACCAGATCGAGAGTCAGACAGGTCTGAGGTGTTGGTCGTACCTGGACGGCGATGTAAAGACCCGGGACATTGAAGGACTCGAACATGATCTCGGCCGTGTACTCCCTGTTCTCAGGAGTGTTGAGCGGCGGCTCCGTCTGCACACAGAACCAGAATCCATCATTAACGCGAACGTTCCCCGTTCCGTCCTCCGGTCACCTCCGTCCCGCGATCCGTACCAGCAGGAAGTAGTGGTCCTCCGGCTCCGCCCGCAGGTACTTGAAGATGACCTGCTCCATGAAGCGCTCCATCAGGTCCCAGTCCTCCACGATGCCGTGACGGATGGGCCACTGCGAGAGAATGAGGAGTCAACACCAACAGCTGACCCCCTGACCCTGACTGCTTCAGCGCCAACTCACCTTCGTCGCGTACGAAGGTTTGTCTATGGCTTCGTCTCCGATGTAGAAGTCCAGATCGTCGACGCCCTTCATCATCCTGCGCTGCGCCTGGTCTCCCACTTTAGCAGATTCTTTGATCGCAATACCTGCAGCAGAAACCAGCAGACTGTCAGCAGAATTACATCATCATCATCAAAGCAGAGATGCAGCTTCCTGGATTCTCACATGACGGGATGATGAACTGTGGCTCCGTGTTTCCTGCATATCCAAGCTTTGTGTACCTGGAGGAAATCCAAACCGAACTTTGAATAAGAGCTCAAATGAAATCCACCACATATGTCAAAATTTTGATCGTAAAGATGATTTCAATTTATTTTTAAGAAACGGTATCAAATAAATGTAAAAAAAAAAAAAATGGACGTTTCATAAACACTCAAATAAATTAAATCATAAGCTAAAAACACAAAAATAACAACAATAAAATTCAGCGCGTAATTTAGATGCAAATAAAAAAAAATACAATAAAAAAAAAATTGACAGTAAAAATCTAATTAACAAAACAAAGCAATGGGAAAACTGAAAAGCTGGTTACTAAATGTAATGCATGTACTGAAAAATGCATGTAAAGCAGATAGGAAATAAAAAAAAAAAACCGGAAAAAAAGTCACAGAAAAACAAAAAGAAAACTAAAATAAATAAATAGAAAGCCTTAAACTAAATATCCATGCATTGCAGGGTATAATTATGTGTACTTTATCATAACAATAAATAATAATGATGATGATAGTGCGCTGCAGCCTGGTGATCAGCCCAGGTAGGAGCTGCTGTCTGAGAGCTGGACTCTCCAGGAAGTGGCTTTAGCTCCAGCAGCTAGCAGCGGCTAATCACCGCTTCCAGCCCCTCAAACGGACCGAACCGAGCCGCCGGACGGTTCGAGCCGCTTCAGGGGGTCCACCAGCCGGCTGGCTGGAGCTTACCGGGGAGGGGGGGAGAGAGGGACGCGGCGGAGTCCCGGAACAGCGGCTTCTAGGGCGTTAGCTGGAAGTTTGACAGGGGCTTCAATAGAAGCAAAGCGGGCAGCCTCACTCACCCGGTGCCGCAGTCAACAACACAAGCCGGGAGCCGACCTGCCATGGTTTCCGCTCCGCTTCACGACCCAAACGCGAAGATACCGACCCCCGAAGAGAGGCTAGAAGGGGCTGGAGAAGCGACTTTCCACCGCAGCAGCCCGAATGAAGAGCCGCCGAGTCGGAAACACTTCCGGATTCCGTGGCAGCAGCTTCGACTGCAGAGTCAGCAGCTCCATGACGGAAACAGCGCCCTCTGCTGGACAGAGCTGGCACTGCAACCAGCTTGTGTTTAGGCTTCAGGACAAATACAAGATTCTGGAGCATTTGATAAAGCATAAAATATAGTTTGACACAAAAATTTGCATATTTTGTTAACATATTTAATTTTCTTTCAATGTTATCTGGATAATTTTCTTCAGATTCATATTCAAAACTACTTCTCTTTTTTTTTAATCCAAAAAGGGAAGCTATATGTTGTAATATGTGTTGTTCTCACCACCTGCTCATGTTTCTGGCTCATAAAATGCTATAAAGGAGAAATTATATGTTCACTAAAACTATCACATTGAGATTTATGAACGGCAGCCATATTTGATTTTTTTCTTTCTCAGTCAAACCATGCAGGACATACCTAAAAATAGTTTACTACTGTGTACATTTAAAGTCTCAAAAACCCTAACATTTTTAAAGGAATCAGTAGAATATTGAGAATAAAAATATTAGTTCAACACAAGGGGATTGCTTTCAATGTTTGATAAAGATAGTATCTGTAAATTAACATGTCATCATTTGTCATTTTTGTTGCAATGTTGTGGGGTAATTCCTGCTAATCTCCCAGATGTCTGGCTTGAGTGAAGGGCTTTTAATGCAGGCTCGTTTCCTCCAGCAGATGGCAGTAATGCGCCAGATGAAGAGGTGAATAAATGTAATGTTTAGATTGCATATTAAAACTACTGAAGCTGAATAAAACGCTTCAGGATTTCGTTTTCACCATTAAACGTCAACTCACCTCGTGTCTCGCGACTCCGCATCCAAACATTTTCCATCTTCGATCAGCTAAGTCACTTTAGAAGGAAACTGGTTCATATATTAAGAATAAATGAGCAGCTGAATGTTTTTGGACCTCTGCATGTTGTCCACCAGAGGGCAGCAGAGCTCCTATCATGTCTAAAACGAGGAACCCCAAGAGTTTGACTAAACAAACCAAATGACAATGGATTCTAATAGCATTTACTGAAATACAAAAACAACATTATGAATAGAAGGTTTTTCTAGTTCTTAGAGTTTTTGTTAATGATCCCTCCTTGCAGCTACTTTGACTAGGCCGGTGTTGGAGCTGCTTTAACGAGAACGGCGTTTCCTTCCGTTTCCCAAAGTCGGGTTAGTGTTTGAGCCCCTAAATCCAGCCTGGAGCCACATCCAGCCAAACGAGTTGCTAATTCCTCCAGGGCCGGCCTTGTAGCGGCGGCGGCGGCGGCCCCATCGATTCGCAGGAAGTGGAGGGCGCTTCCTCCAGCAGGGCGATGGAGGGGTAATTGACTCCCTGGAGGGTTTTGATCCTCGCCCACACACAAACAAATAATTCGGCCCTCTTTCCAGCAGCCGAGGTCCAGAGGTCCCTCATCAGCTGAAGTATGGCCGCTGTCAGGGCCCGGCTCGGCGGCCATTAGAGCCAGGCAGAGGAGGGTCTTATTATTTTTAATAATCTGCAGCTTCTGCCGCTTCTTCGCCCCTGGAGAGCTGTGGTCGGCACTTTCCCGCTGTGATCATCAGCCGTCCTTCGTGTTCAGGCCTAATGATGCTCAGTCACCCAGTCGGCAGGACGCCCTCCGCACAGCCGGCCGCTAACGACCGCCTGCATTATTTAGCCACAGCTAAAACCATCATGCTGTTCACGCTGCTCCCAGTTCAATGGTTTGGAAAACGAAATACGTCCATCGTCAAGGCTGAACCAGAACACCAGTAGAAATGCTGTGGGAACAGAACGACCTCAAATTCAAAAATACTTTATTGATCCTGAATTGAAATGAAATGCTGTTGTAACTCATTCGTTAGGGTTCTCAAGAAACGTAGCCGGCCATCTTGGAATTGCTCCAAATATCCAAAGCTCCGCCCCCAATTTCGCTCAAACGTCGCTCCGCCCACAAAACACGATATGAGAGCTGGTTTTTCTGCAACATTTATTGGAACCACACATCAGCAGAACACAGCGTCACTCTTCACAGAAGACTCTTTTAGAAGAAGCCATGGACATCCCTCCTCTACTGTAAAAACAGACCGTTGAGTCCACCTCAAATAAACAAATGAATCAAAACGTCTGACACTTTATTGTCGGCGACGATTCAGAGTGCTTATTCGTTTTAAAAATGCGTTCCTCCTGAATTTGACGATTTTATAGAGTAAGGAGTCTTTGTTGTTGAAATAATAATAATGACAATTCATGTTCTAGTCATGTAAAATGCCCCACAAATTGTATTTTTTCATTATTATTTGAAAGAATTAGCTCGATTTTGTGATGGTAGATTAGTAGACTGCAACTTAAACTTAAACCATTTTGGTTCCTTTATACTTCCTGCAATGAAAGAAGGATAAAATACCGCCTGGCAGTGGATATATATATATATATATAAGAAAATATAAATAAAGTGTAATTCTGAGAAATAACGACGACTATATCAACACAGAGTCAACTCCACAGGCCGTTTCAAACCATAAAAGCATAAAATAAAAGCCTGAAATGATCCAACGCTCTGCCGATTACGCTCCACTTCACAAAAAGCGACACCGGCGACTGGGAGGTGGAAACCAGAATCCAGACCCGTTCACCGGTCAGACCCTGGGACCCACCTGGAAGAGAGCGTCAGCGTTCAGGTCTGAAAAAATAAAAAATAAATCACAAGCTAACGTAGTTCCACCCTGGACGGACAAATAGCCTACCCAGGTGTATAAAACAAGCCAGTATCACCACCCTGCCACCGCCGGGCTTTTCTTCTTACCTTCTGAAGCATTAACACCAACTGGGGTTTTTAGGAATCGAAGCTTTTAGCCGCTTTTTCTTTAGATATCTGATTCAAAAGCTGATAGCACTAACATGATTGTGGATCCAACAGGGCCCCCGGCATCACCCCGTCACTACCGTGCTTCACAGGAGCTCATCCAATGATTTCTATTAACACAAAATGACCGAGGGGATACATTAGGCTCCTTTTTTTTTTGCTCTCGTGAGCAGCAAACCAGAAAAAGAGTCCCGTCTCGACAGGTCCGAGGGTCCGCCTACGTCAGGTGGAGCAGCATGGCCGGCGCTAGGAGGAGCAGGGCACGCCGGCTGGGGGGGGCGGTCGACAGGGCGGGCCGCTTCTTCTTGACGCCGTTGCAGAGCGGCGTGCTGCAGCAGCTGATGCACACCGAGTTGAGCCGCCCGGTGCAGAACTGCTGGTAGCCGGAGGAGGTGATGAGGCAGGCCGACGACGACGCGCACGACTTCCTGTAGTGGGTCCCTGCGGGAGGAAGACGACTTTACTGCCTCCCATTGCCCCCCCCCCCCAAGAACAAAAACATTTCCTCTAATGTAATCAGATTACAAACAGGCAGCTTTGCTTTGTTGTGGCGCGCCGCAGCGGTTTATTGCTCCTGTTTGACTTATGGAGACATCGATCCTCAGCCTGATCTTATTAACTGATGTTTATCTGTATTTGTGCGTAAAGAAAAACGGCAGACAGCCCCCCGGCCGTTATCAGGTCCGGCTTCCTGCGTATTAGCAACATCTGTTATGTTGCAGCAGGCAGACGCCCGACGGCGCAGGGAGATGAAGCCTTTCCTTCCTCCACGGCAATAATCGTCAACTTGTTGTTTGTTTTTTTTTTGCAACAAATGAACAGAATGACCGGCTGAGAGCGCGGCCTAAACAAAGCCCGGGTCATGATTTAATCGCATCTGATCATTTGTGTTATTTAGTCTAAGTGCTATTATGTTACTGGTGAACAACAAATATATATATATATATTTTTTTGTGTTTCAACAAACTCAGCTGGTTTCATCATGCTAAGTCAGCATTTAGCTGCATTAGCTTTAGTTTGCTACGCTAGTTAGGCTAGTAGAGTCCTGTCTACTTGTTTTTGTTTGTTGTTGTTTTTTAGCTAAAAGTCACTCATCATTTGAATGACGGTATTAAATGCCTTATTATTCATTTTCTTTGGTCTGATTTTTGACTTTGAACCACTGGAAGCTAACGCTAGCCTACTCCGTTTGATGAAACGGCTGATTTTCGGATGTTTTATGGCCTCCAGAAGCGCCGAGAAAAGAAAAGAAAAAGAAATGACAGCTTGAACTTGAACGAGGACGCGCGTCGGCTTAAAGTCTCCGCCGAGGAGAGAAACAGCAGATAATCATGTTGGTTCCGGCGAAAATCACAGGAGATTCTGTCGGAAATAATTTCTGTCTTTTCATGTTGCCTTTTTTTAAATAAAAAAAAAAAAGGCAATGCGACGCAGATTTTTTTTTGATGTGGTCTCCCCGGAAACCGAGTTTCTACGCTGACTCGAGTTCCGGAACAAGCTAGCAGCTCTCGGCTAATTAGCACGCTAGCCGTGTTTGTTAGCGAGCGGCGGCGTACCGTCGGGTTTGACCAGCACCTCCTTCTGGCACATGTCCTGGACGTTAACCGTGCAGTTGACGACGAACTCGGGGGTTGAGCAGTCGTAGTTGACGCCCTCACACTGGTAGCACTGGATCTGGAGGCCGTCACCTGTCACACACGCAGACACACACACAGGAAGCGGAAATGAATCAGCAGGAAGAGGCGCCTCCGTCATGCTAATGTTAGCTTTTACCAGCTCCTAGTCATGTACCTGTAGCTAGCATGTTCAAAATGTCAAATTTAGTGTAAAAACTTTCAGAATAAAGCTTGAAGAATGAACAGTATTAAAACATGCAATTCAATGTATGTTTCTATATATTTTTTCCCCACTTTTAAATCTTAAATGTGCCTTTTAAATTAAATAGATATTATTTGTATTTATTCTCTTCTTTGGGGTTGGAATCTGCTCATAATTGCATGTCTTGACGTTTCCCAGGTAACGGGCGTTTATAGATTTTCAATAATGCCAGTGGACGGAAGAAAAACAATTGTTTTCTCACAAACTGATGATGACTAAGCAAAAAATTTGACTTTACTTGCTCAGTCTGCTTTTCCAAAGGTTTGTGGTGGAAAAAAAAAAAAATACGTAAAAAAATTCATTCAATAAGCATTTTTAATTGTCACAACAATCCTTCTGTTACTCTTTCACACCATGCAAAAAAAAAAAAAAAACAAATACATAAAGGCATCGCTCCTTCGTCCTTATTTTTGTTTTCTTTTTATATGGTTTCTGCACAATGAGCATAAAAATAAAAGCAGATTCTGATTCTGACCTTTAAGGGATTAACAAAATAAAAGTTGCCAAGGCAGTTTTAAAAGTATCTGTTTTTTTTCCCCTGATCAGTGAAGGCACCATCTCAGCTAATTCATAATGTATAATTAGCTGCATAATTAATCTGTTTCTGATTTCAACAAACGGAACAAAAAGGATTCTTCATCAAACGTACAATATTACATCATTCCGTTAAAACAGCACCAGAGGCTTCTTCAGTGCCGCTGCAATACAGACTGCTACAGGAGATCCTTTAGCCTCGACGCGACAACATCTTCACTCCCTTTTGGGATTAATAATCTGCAATATTGATTCTTTCATCCTGCTTTTTTTGCTTCTTCATCACATCAATAAGCTCCAGGTCATTCAGGAGGAAGGAACTAAAGATGGCCGCCCTGGAAATGACACCGATCTGGAACACGAGGCGGAAATACAAGAAAGGTCTCAAGTCTCATTAGAAACCGAAATGGGTCCAATACGGACAACCTGACCTTCCCGTCCGCCAGGCTGCCTTGGAAAAAGGGAGTCTTCAGTCAGAGGCTTCTTCAAATTCGCTGCGACGCAGACTGCTGCAGGAGATCCTTCCTGCCCATTAAACAACTCAGTAGTTTTTGAATTGCAATGAGAATATTTGTGACGAAATTCCAAACACACAAATACAAACCATTTGGGATGAAACTCCAGAGTTAAAATGTGAAAAAATTAAATCACATTTTGTCCATTGAGACGGACAAAACCAGAGGAGACGATGATCAAATAAAATCAAGTGAAATAAACATCATCTGTGGCTTCCAACTCCACCAGATGAGCTTTTCTTATTGCCCTGGAAACCTGCCTCTGCGCACCGGACCCGCTGAGAGGACAAGCAGGAAACCTGGCAACTCGGAAAAACACATTTCAGAAAGAAAAAAAAAAACAAAAAAACAAATCTGAAAAAAAAACAGAACAAACTCAACGCCTCTGGAGATGAAAGCCAGAAGACACGAGGTTGAAACTCAGCTGAAATGCACCGCAAAAACATCCGCGAAAAAGAAAGCGCTTAAAAAAAAGGGGGGGGTCTTAAATCTGCGCCAATGTGGGGAAGTGCGTCAATTCGGAGAAAAGAGAAATGGAGACTTTTGCAACTTTTCCGGAGACGAGCATTTGAACCCAAGCAGCAAAAACAAGAAAAATTCAAATCATTTATCAGAATCGGCGGAGGAGGACGGATGACAGCGCATGATCTTGCGCCAAAAACGCACTTTTTCTTCTTCTTTTTGTTGCATTTCCCCCCCCATTAAAGTGTTTTAAACACGCGCTTAAAATCAAACGGCTTCCCCAACATTTCAGATGCAGTTGTGTGTGTGTGTGTGTGTGTGTGTGTGTGTGTGTGTGTGTGTGTGTGTGTGTGTGTGTGCTCCTGTTGAGTCCAGCTGACCCACCTGCGTCCAGGAAGAGTCCCAGTAAAGTGGCGAAAGCGAGCAGCCGCATCCTCTGCCTGCAGCCCGGAGGAGAACCATGAGAGCGGGAGGGAAATCAGAGGCCGGAGCGGGGGTCGGTCCGCCGGCTCATCCTCTCCTCCTCTGGGGGCGCGGATGGAGGGATGATGGAGGGAGGGAAGGAAGGGAGGGACGGAGCTCCGCTCAGGTTGTTGCGCTCAGAGCGACTGGAGAGGAAGAAGCTGGAGCGCAGCAGCACCCGGCGCACCACGTGACCTCGCGCTCCTCTCTCTCCCTTCACACCAAGATCACATCGTCCTAGTTATCATAAACCTGCTTTATTTATTTCACCACAGGTCGATTCCGACTTGATTCATTTTCTCATTGATGCCGGGAAAATAAGTTTTTATTGTTTTAAGGAAGCGGGGTTCCGCTGGGAGGCTGTGAGCAGTCAGTGTCTTACCTGCAGCAATCCAATATGGCCGACGACTCGCACCATCTTGGAATCTCTTGTCTGGAAATGCTTTTGATTGTCCTCCTCTCTTCAGCTCACCTTGAAGTTCTGCGACGCGAGTCAGTCGGTCAAAATCGACGACCCACAAAACGAAACCCTGTTGCCACGGTTACACATCATAACCGCTGCGCGGCAGTGGAAAACTAAGCAGTTACACCTGAACGTCCAACACGCTTCTTCCTAATTATCAAAACGATGTAAAAGATGAAGCCAAAAATTATTAGGAACTTAAAAAAATAAAAAAATGAACAAACATGAGTAAAGTTTGGATTGTGATCCAAACATAATTACCCTGAACAGCAAGCGATCCCACAAAGGTTAATAACTTTTGTTTTAATCTATCTAATTAACTTCTTCCATGGAAGCCGCCTGTCGCCCAAACTGCATTTCCACCTCGTTATTTCAGCGCTTTTTCTCCCCTCGTCCCCTGAAATAATAGAAACATCATCGACTCAGCACAAATTAACCTCCATTTTCAGCATAATGAGCCCCTCTCGCCACCCGGCCCCCGGCTCCCACCGCCCCATCCCCCGTCCGCTCGGTGATCAATAGCGGCGCCGAGCCGGACCCAGCCAGGCGTGAGTCCGGCCCTGCGCCTGTAATTACCCATCAGGGGACAGGGCGGCGTTGAACCGTCGCCAACAGACTGCGACGCCGCGATTATTACCCCCCACCCATTTCCCCCACCCCCCACTATCAAGGGGGAGCGGGTGGAACGACGATGAAACTAAAACCTACAATTTTCACATCAATAAACAGCCGGCGGCTCCGTTTGAAATAGGAAATAATTTCTCATATTTATTTCGGAAATAGTTACATAAAATATAGCCTTAAAGTCTAGAGTAACAGACAAAATTGCACACAGCAATAATAATAATAATAATAATAATAATTACCAAAGTAACACTGCTGGTAACCAGTTCTCTTTACAAAGAAACATGGAAGGAAAGAGGTGAAGCATGACGGTCACACTACCAAACCTGGGTATAAATACTGGACAGCTAGAAAAATACACAACCCTCCCCTTCACACTCTCTTCTTACAATAATTACAGTTCCACAGAAAAAAAAAAATATATATAATAATAATTCCAAACTATGTTGATTATTAGCACCAGCTTGTCAGATTCCAGACAACAATTTGGCATAATTACACCTAAAGTGATTTTTTTTTTTTTTTGCATTTATTGATTCAAAATAAAGACTTTTATTCTTTAAAAGAGCAGAAACGATTGGAAAAGTTCGTCGAACCGACTGGCAAAAATGTACAGCTTTTCTTTACAAAATGCTTTAGTCACATATCAATCAGCAATGCCCCTTCTGATATTAACTTATAGTGATTTTATGTACAACATAACATAGACACGAGGAGAAACGGAGGACAGTAGAAAGGTTTGCAGTGATGCTACATAGGAGAGAGACCGGTTCCGAAACCTGAACTCATCGAGACGATCGAAAGTTTCCCGTGTGGGGAGGGAAGACGCTTTCATTTACAATCTTTGTGAGTCCAGAAAGTTCCCTGAGTTACCGACAGCAAAAGAGATCAAACAGTCGGAGGATGTACCGAAAAATAAAGTCGACATCAGGAGGTATTCAAACCCATGTCGGCGGAGAGATGTCTCGCCTTCGATGCTTAGGAGGACAAATGGGTCCTCTGGATGTGTGGTGAATGACAGATTGACCCAAAGACCCAACCAGGATCTAACCAAAACCCAAAGAAGATCCAACCAAGATGTAACCAAGATCTAACCAAGTTGTCTCTTTATCCAAACCTGGTTCACCTCCTTAGAATTGGAATGAGTAGAACACATGTTGGACAAAATCCAGAAGATAGGCAAATGAGAACCTTGTCCTTATGACCAATTGTTGGAACTCAACAGAGTTATACCTCTGTGTTTACACCTCAATGCAGAATTACCATAAATCTATGGTAAATACAGTTTATGTCAGTAACAACAATTTGGTAACATGTTTCTCTCCTAATCAGGGTTCTGGATTAGTCGAGAAACATATTAAGTCTATCTTGACGGACCTTCTAAGTGCTTTGATTGTATGGAAAATCTAATAGGTCACTGTGGGTGAGGCTGCTAAAGCCTTTTGGAAAAGTAATGAAGATTTATTTAAGAGGTTCAAACCCAAAGAAAGGTTTGGATCTCCTAACCCAGCAGTTAAGAACAGTGCCATTAGCGCCTCATTAATGGCACCGTTAGTGAGGCGCCATTAGGCGCAGTGAAGAAACTGCATTGCAGAAACCAATTTGTGATTCTCCAAAATTGGAAATCTCAAAGGTTTCAGTCACTGACTCTCAAAACACCATTTTCTAAGATTCCTAAAGATCTAGGGTGAAATATTATTATGGTTGGACCTGATGAGACATGGGCTGTCCTCTCAAACTAGGACACATCGTCACCACACATGATGGTCTGACTATGACCGTGACGGTCACTTGAAGGTCAAGAGATTCTGAGGATGTCGAGATCATCCGTACCACTGGGTTCTAGTAACCGCCGTGTTGACTGAGTCATATTTATTTAGGAAATTTTAGAAAATTTCCTAATAAATTTCCTAAAATTTCCTTTTAGGAAATAGTTACATAAAATTCCTAGTAGCCACCAGGAATGGAAACCTAAAAACAGGTCTAATGGGCCAACTGTACCCTTCAACATCAAAGTCATTGATCCACTGACAGTAGAGTGAAAGAGCGAGGTGAAAGCTCAATACAGGGCCACACGTCCAGCGGTACAGCAGTTCCCTCAGACGCCGTTGGAGCCCTGGCTGGTGCAGGAGGAGAAGCTGTCATACAGCGAGTCGCTGAGGGAGTGGTCCGGCCCCAGCCTGCTGCCGAAGCCAGACGACGGCAGAGGCTCACTGCCGTTGCAGCTGCCACCGCCTGCGTCGCCGTCGGCTCTGAGGTTGGGGTCCGGAGCGCCGCCGCCGTGGTTCAGCTTGGTCAGGGACTCCAGGGAGATGTGGAGAGAGGCCGGACGGCTCGGCCCGACGGGCAGCTTCTCCACCGACAGCTCCTTCTGCAGGGCGACAAAGAGCAGGCATGAACCAAACACGCTGCGCACGTCCTGAAATAACGCCGACTTCACTCCTCCTCTTGACCAGCAAAGCTATCAGAGAGATTGTAACTGAGCTCCAGCAGCTGATGGACGTCTTGGGTGTCGGCCTCCCGGTTACCATGACCACGTTGGCTCTTATTGTCAAACGTCGTCCGTCCAACAGATTAGACAAGAAACTGGCGCTCCACTTCAATTAGCACCAGCAGTCTTATCTGGAGGCCATTAGTGATTCGATGAGCGAGTGACTGTGTGTTTTACGGTCAGGGCGATCCGTCCCTTCTTAATGCGGACAGCTACTTTCTCCACTGCGAGTGCTTATAGGCACCTTGGTAGCGATTAGACTCAGCAGCTACAGAGGAAGAGCCTGCATGTCGACAGAGGTGGAACAAAACAACACATAAACCCTGAAAACAGCTGTCCTAATGCATCTCAAATGGCTCTTTAACAAGCTAGCCCTCAGCCTCGCCTCTCTGGAGACGAGCTAAACAACGTCCAGAGAGGAGCGGTTTGTGTCCTCCAGCTCGGGGAGATAACGGCAGCCGTCCGAGGAGCTCCTCCAGCGGAGAGCTGCAGGCGACAAGACAGGGCCGCCAGGGAAGGCGCTGCCTCGGACCACTTAGCGTTTAGCTGCGGGGTGGAGAGGCGTCAAGGCACCGAGTCGGCTGCTTCAGTAATAAGGCTCACCGAGCCGGGGAGAGCGATTCAAAGTTTCTGGTGTTTTTAATGGACGCTGGAGGCGTTTCTTCAGTCTGAATTCAAAACAAAAGGATTTAATGTGCAGCGTACGCCTTCCTATCTCATCAACAACAAAAAAAACTCTTCAAGAGACGATTTCAAACCTTTTCTGTCTTACAGAAAACTGATGTTGGCCAGACAATGTCAGAGAACCTCGGAGAGGAGGAGTTGCCAAATAACGTCTACAGTCCTAAGTCCTTTTATTGTTTAAGTTCAAAACAACAAAATACTTTTTTTCATATTAATTACAAATTACTCTTATGAAGTCAAAAAAAAAAAAAAAAAAAAAAATCTGACAGAGTTCATTTGCTGGATTGGTTGTGTAGCCAGTAGTGTAGGTATTTCAGATACCTAGATTCTGGAACACTACTAGAAATATTAAAAAACAAACAAACACACAACTGCTGACCCATGAATAATGTGTTGTTTGCTGCATTTCATAATAGAAAAGCTTGAAAAATATCTTTCACTGTTTCATTTATTTATCTTGTTTGGCAATTTAACGGTTTTGCTCAACTGAATCATGAAAAGAAGTTTAAAACATTTTATTTGGTTCTTGCTCTGACTGACTCATCTTTGTTTGTTTTGTTTTTTGCTAAGATTATAATAATAATCAGAGGTTGGCTTCCATTTTATTTGCTTTGTTTTATTCATATTCTTTGATTTTTTTTTTTTTTGTTCCTCGGACTAAAGAAGCCGGTTGCTGCCGGGCGTTGGACACTTTCCAGAAAGTGAAATAGAATCATCAAACGGCGCCATCTTGAAATGTTACATTAGACATTTATTTTATTCCGACTTGTACCAAGAAAGTTTCACTTTCATGCTTAAAGTAAAACTTTAATGGAATAAATTCGGAGCTCTGAAAGTGTTCGGGTAGTTCAGCAGCCACAGAGAAGAGAAGGATAGGGTTAGGATTCGGGTTAGGGTTCGGCATTCTAAAAAAAAAAAAAAGAAAAAAAAGAAAAAAAAAAGAGGAAACTTAAACGTTATTAAGTCGTATTGATTGTTTGGGGAGAGAAGAGGTGGGTGTAAACTGCAGCTTTTTGTAGGTGTGGACTTTAAATTACAGGCAGTTCAGCTCCCGCACATCACACCTCGCAGGACTTCTGTTTTTCCACATTGCAGCCGAGGGGGGGAGAGAAAGGAGCCGGCGATGCGATGGGATCGATTCTTTCTAAAATAACTCTTTAAGCTCTCTGGGTGAACAGCGAGAGGAAGAGAAGTGTTTGTGCGATCTCTAATTGGATTTGATTCCACAGGAAGGTAATTTAGCAGCTGATTGAAGCTTCTAAACGCGGAGCTGTGAAGAAGCCGCAGCTGCAGGTAACAACCCGGCTGGAGCCAGGTGAACCGACACACACACGCACACACCACCACCAATCGGTTCTGCATCACATGTCAGTAATGGGATCTCTTAACTTGAATTCAGTGACAAAAGCTCAGCGAGAGGCTTTTATTGTAACCCGAGGAACACATTTCCTGCGTTTAGAGCGCCGGCATTTTCTGCTTCAGAGGTCCGATCCTCCGGTTCTGGATGCTCGTCACTCGCCCCGCATGTCAGCGGAACGCTCGCTTCCTTTAAGCGAAGCTCTTAAATACGCGCCCGTCTTGAGCGGTTTCTCTGGTAATCGTTTGCAACATCTCCAAAGCCAAAAATCTAACAACTTTCAAATTTTCTTTCCCCACCCCTGCCCACGTTCCGGCACGTTACCATGGTAATAAAGAGAACTGCAACCGCACAGTGAAAAATACATCATTTCTTAATAAGGCCTGCAAACTTTAAATGCCAAAAAAAGCAAAAAAATCAAAACCTTATGATTTTTCTTGTATGCAATTACAAACAGGATATGTACAAATTGGATCTCTGCAGCTTATAGTGCCAGCAGATTTTAAAAATATAGATTAAAATACAGTTTTCAGTTAGCCAAAAACATTGTCTATCAATCTATCTACAATAAAACCTGCAGTTACCAAAGAGTTTGACGCACGCAGACCATAATTCAGACTTTTAAAAAAACTGACAACATCCCGGTGCTGTCAATAACACTTTCCATCGTGATCATCACCAGGGAAAGAGCCGGCTTATGTTTTCAGGTCAGAATTTAGTGAGAATTTTTACTTCACACTTTGAATAAAAGTGTGAAGTTTCTTGGCTGGCGAGGAACAAGCATTCATGACAGGACTGGTTCTCAGTTTAGGGTGTGTTAAAATAAATGGTGGCAGCTAGGCGCCAACAGAAAGAAGCTAGTGGCTAAGCAATAGCGGCTAGCCACTAACCGCTAACATAATATTTAATAAAAAAATAAAAATAAAAATAAAAAAAAAGAAGAAGTGTTTTCCTGGTATTTAGTTGAGAGGGCAGAGGAAATGGATTGTCCCATGTCAGATTCCAGGCCTTGCTTCCAGGTTTTCCTCTGGCGCTTTAAAGGTCTCACTCATCTTCTTGATTTATGCTAGCAGCTAGCCGCTATCAGCCGGCCCGCTATCATCAGCGTAAATCAAGAAGACGGGTGTGAGACGGTAAAAGCGCCAGAGGAAGAAACTCCAAGCAATTCCTGGAATCTGACATGGAACAATCCATTTCCTCTGAACTTAAATACACAAAAACGCTTTTTTATTAAATATTATACCTTCTTTGATAGAGTGTGGACAAATTTGACCTCGTGTTTAAGCTTCCTGAAGAAAGTGGGAGATTAAAAAACAGGCCTCCCTGCTGATTCCAGGCCAGCGCAATTGAGCGGGATGTTACGGGCTTCCTGACAGCTACAGATGGCTTCTGAGTTTTTCTGCTGCTGGAATTTATTTGCGCTCAGTGTAATTTCATTTACCCCGTGTCCCGCCTGTTTGTCGACTGAAATGTTGCTTTTGCCGCGCGATCGTTTCGGGAGCTAACAGGCCGCGGCGCTCCAAGGGAGCCGGCACGCATCCTGAGACGACGGAAGCTGGCTCAGGAATCCCGTAACGGATGGATGTCGGCAGAAGACTTTAGCGAGAAAAGTGAAAGGGAAAGCCAAATCTGTTCAGGGCAGGAGTCAAGTAAGAAGGAAAACTACGGAAGCAAAATAGAGAGAGGCAAAAGTGAAAGCGAGACAAGGGAAGACGTGTGGGAGAAAGAGAGACTGCGAGGCCAGGAGGAGAAGGAGGCGGGGGCCGCCGTTAGCAGGGCTGTCAGGTGTTGTCAGGATGATGAATGGGAGGCCTGCGTGGGCTGTGAGGGCCCTGATGGGAGCCGCTGAGCTTTACATCACTCTCCTGAGTGTTTGTGAAAGGTTATTAAAGGCGCTTAAATCACAAGTCGCTCCGACACAGCCGCCCAACTTCCCCCGGACCCGATCCACGCCGCCGTCTCCGGATTCGGCGGCCCAGCGACGGGAGGCGGCCGGCCGGGGTGAGGACGGGGCGACAGTGGGATGGATTGTCTTTTCCAAAAGAATAATGTAGGGTAAATGAGTTCAGCAGCAGTCATCCATCATCAGGCTTCATTCACAGTCTGGGAATTAGGCTAATGCCAGAAATATCACCGGCTCAACACCGCTTCTGACAAAACTGTTATCGCAGCGAGGGATTCCTTTACTCACTCAGAGAAAACTTCGAAGGCACCAGCCGAGCAAAACAAGAGCAAACTGGCAGCTCACCGCAGCTAATTAAAGCTCAGACTGGTGTGAGGACCTGAGGACGCAGCAGCAGCTCTCGGCAGTTCAGTTGCTAACAGAGTTGAGCTCACAGCAGAGCTCAGAGAAATCCATACTTATACTTAGCTGCTCTCAGCTTCCTGTTAGCTGCTTTCAGCTTCCTGTTAGCTGCTCTCAGCTTCCTGTTAGCTGCTTTCAGCTTCCTCTTAGCTGCTCTCATCTTCCTGTTAGTTGCTCTCAGCTTCCTGTTAGCTGCTCTCAGCTCATAGATAGTACGCTTTCATAAAGCAAGTCAAACATTTATAGAATATTTCAAAGTGAAAGAAAACAAAATCCTCATAAAAAGCGAGGATGGCAAAGTTCTTCTCTGAAAAACAACGGGCATGCAGAAGGAAGCATATTGACTTCACAAGATGAGCTGAAGCTGATTGCATGAAGAATTTTAAGAACTGAATTTTTCTACATATTCAGCTATTTGTCAGCAGTTAAGACCTCTGACTCCCAGGAGTGAGCTGCTGAATATTAATGCTTCCTAACAGAACATTCATCTGTTGAATATTTCTCAAATGAACACATAAGGAGCTCGTGTTTTATTCCGTTTAATCCCGGGGTCAGATTTCACGCGAAAAGGCGTTTGGAGGCCATAAATCCAGCTGCGTTCCCTCAGCTCCTCGAACACAAACTGCTTTTCTATCGGGTTTGTGTTGAGTCGGAGGTTTTTTTCTGGCAGCGTATGGATTTTTGTGTCAGGTTTGGTGTCGGCGTGGGGGAGCCAAGCGTTGGAGGCCATTTCATGCTCCCTGCTCCTCGTTTGTCATTCAGCTGCGTTAAATACTGGTAGGCAAATACCCGCCGACACCCGCCGCCCAGGCGATCGAAAGCAATTAGGACAGCTGGGTTTTTTTTTTTTCATGAGAATCGGCCAACAATTCCTGGAGCACAGAACCTTGGAGTGTAAACAAAGTGAGTGGTGTGGAGCGGGGTTCTGTACTCACGCTGATCCGGTCCTGGGCCGACCCGTCCAGGGAGTCCAGCTGGGACAGCATCTCATGCTGGTAGTAGTCCATGATGGACAGGGACGTCTTCAGGGTGTCCTCGCTCTGCTCCACTGTGAGGAGGGACGGGACAGGGTTAACCTCTAGATGGCGACACAGAGCCGAGGGGTTTCAGGTGGGTGGGTGGGGGAATATTACCGGAGATGGATCTCCTGGTTACCGTGGCGCCGCTTCTGTCCGGCTCTGTCTCCGTGTCGTTCCCTGAGAATGTCCTCACCACCTGGACTCCGTCCTGGATATTGACGGCAAACGTCAAAAAGATTCCCACATCACCATGCTGCCACCAACGCGAATGCCACACAGACCAGTTGGATTTTAAAGCAGGTTTTTTGTTTTTTTTCTCCCAGCATGCTTTGCTCCAAAACAGACTCACCGTTGAGTCCTGCTCTGCTGTCCTCTTCCTGTCCTGGTCGCTGCTGCTGCTGCGCTGGGCGAACAGACTCAGCCTCTTGGTCCGGATGGCGTCTGGAAGCAGACCGGTTCATCAGAAACCGATGAATTTAAGACATTTTAAGTCTTCAATTTTAAATGCATGGAGAGAGGACTCTCAGCTAGCAGGATTAACAGGCCTAGTCTGGGTTCTGTAATGTGGATCTTGTCCAGAACATCCCTCGTGTCTCTCTCGGCTGGAGGCTCGGTGACTGACCTGAGGTCGAGGGTTTGGGCAGACGGCTCTGGGTGTCCTGGCCCGTTCTGCCGCCAGGGTCAGACATGGAGTGGGCCATGCTGGAGGGATGCGGCTGCGCTTTGGGGAGGGAAGGCACTTTGACACGGGGCTGCGAGGGGTCGCAGGTCACCCGGTCCGGGCTGGACTCGGACCTGGGGACGTGGCGGCCGGCGGCCCTGGAGACCGAGTCGGGGAGGGGGAAGGTGCCGATGCCACTGTCCAGGGTGCGCATCTGGCAGCTGGAGCCTAGAGGGACAGTTAGAGGAGTGTGACACAACAAGACGGGGGGGCGGGCGGCTCGGAGCTACATGCAGCGGAAAGGAGGAGGGGAGAACAGGGAGTCTGTGGCGGGCGAGTCGGAGAGAGAGGCAGAGAACAGCATGAGAACAGGTTAGCCGGTTAGCCAGACTGGCTAATATCAGAGGGAGGATGTCTGACCGGATGCTAATGCTAACCTTCATCCTTTTAGTGACGAAGCTTCCAGTTCTGTTCATGCTACAACTTACAGGAGATGGTCCTCAACATACTCCCGCCAATACTGAGGTCAAGGGTCACGGCTGCACAGGCTATAGCTAAAACCAGCTAAACCAGCTAAAACCTCCTATAAGAAACTGTTTTAGCAGTTTGAACACCAGCTATAGCTTAGTATGCTTTAATATGCACAGTGGAAACAGTCTTAGCGCTACTGCTAAAGCTAACGTCCAATGTCTTAGGGGGTTCGGCCAATCAGTGCTAAGGAAAATAACTGGCATGTCCTGGATTTGCTGATTTGCCAGCCAGCAGCATGTCAGCGAGCATTAAAGCTAGGTCTTCCAGCTTCCCATGATGCATTATCTTTGGGATACTTTAGATATTTTAAAGTCACGTTCCACAGAAACGACTGACTCTTCTATACGTCATTGGTTCGGTGGAGTTTTATGGCGACTGGCTGAAAAACTCCAGGCAAAACCGACTTCCTGTTAGCGTGGACGCTAGACGCTCACTGCGGTTCTCTTTGTAAGACGCAGGGGTCAGTAGAGAGTCACTATCCATCAAGAACCGGTGCTTTTTGAATCAATGTCCCCCTGGAGGCTCGAACCAATTAAAATGCAGGAACGTATCTCCGTCATTCTGTCTTTCTGAGTCTATATAGATGCCCGGGACGGTTCCTCCAGTGTGACATGATGTGGAGTTTAGCAGGAATGCTGCTCTGAATGCATGGCGAAGCTGCAGAGTGAAACAGGGAGCCATAGATTACCCAGCTGGGTAATTGAATGCCAAGCCTGGCAGTTCAAAATGCCCTCTATATCCCTGCTATAACAAGGTCCACAGTAATTTCAGCCAGCGGCCAGAAACAACTGGACCTAATCTAGCTTTCATGAGCTCCCCTATCACTTCAGCAGGCTGGCCGCAGGCATCTGCACGCCGCGGCTCATCCTCATGTCACGCTTTAAAGCCCAAGTCCGGCGCTCGCGCTCCGCACCTGGCCGGGTGTTGAAAGAGTCGGGCTTGTTTTATTGTCTCTTTATGAGAGAATCACACCTGGAGCGAAAGTTCTTCCAACACGATTACCGAGCGAGTTCCGACCCCGGCGCGGATTCCACGAGGCGGCCGGAGCGCGAGCCGTTTCCGTGACTGATGTGTTTACCTGCCGTCGGTTGAAAAGGGGCGCCGCGTGCGCCGCCGAGCAGCCACTTCTAATTCAGACTGACTGGGAAAGGCTGAGCAGGCAGAAAGCGAAGACGCTAGCCTGTTAGAGGCGCACAGGAAAAAAACCTGCTTTTTATGTTTCATAATAAACTCGAAACTTTGGGGCTTAAAGGTTAAATAAAGTCTTTTTCAATATAAAAGAGCCACAGGAAGTAAAAACACCAGAGGAGACATTAGCAGCATTAGCTTCTTTTTTGTTTTAATGACATTATCTTTCACAGTGAAATATGGATTTGAATTTCTATGCATATTTTATGATGAAATAATCTATCCATTATTTATCAACCTATTTAAGCATTTCTGTACTCATCTTTTTGTTTTTTCAATCACTTTATATGATGCATTCATCCCTTTGTTAAAGTAGAACTTATTTGTATAATCTTTTTTTTTTATTAATTATGTTTTCAATCATTTAATAATTATGCTTGTTTACTTAATCACTTTTTTTTTTTATCAGGGCAATTATTCATCCATATTATGTATTATGTTTGGATGTCACGTCAACGTCTCGTTGCTTAAATGAAACGAGATCAAACATTAAACGCGAGAAGGCAAGATGAGCAAAATAAATCGAAATTTATTGGAAGAAATCTGGAAAACAGACGATTTGTCAAGAAATTTGTCTCGTCGGGTTTGTTGAAATCCTGCAAAACCTCAATGTTCCGTCACTGTAGCCTCATCCTGGCTTCTGCAGGTCAGGCTCAAAGCTTCTGGCTTTCAGAGAGAAAAGTCTCAGTGTGAAGAGAGCGAGAGGTCAGGAAGGATCAGAGGCGCCCCGGTCGATGAGTGAAACAGGAATGGAAAACAACATTTTATTATGAAACGCTCTGTTTTCGGACAAAATGGTGGAAAAGAACTGGAAGAAAATGAGTGAAAAGCAAACATTTGGCAAAAGGAGATCTTACCCATCATGTGGTCCTGACAGGTGGAGTCGGCCAGGTGTCCGTCCTCCTCCTCAGCCTTCAGGCTGATCTTCTGACTTATTATCAGGGTCTGAAAAACCAACAAATGCTCCATGTTGGTCACAGAAACTCTCAGAACAACATAAAGTTTTGTAAAGCCTCGTCGAGGCTGACTCTTTCTTTGCCAGAGAAGCCAGTTTTGTTTTTTTTTCTATCTTTCTATTTCTTCCTGGATCTAATTGGGCTGCTGCGGCGCTCGTGGGTCATGAAATGCGCCTCTTTTGTTGCGTTCTGTGGGGAGCAGATAGGACGGTTTTAAATGGCCCTTTTGTGGAGCCGAGAGGCGGCGGTAAATGGCTCCCTCCGCCTTATCGAGACTCGGCATCATCTGGATTAAATTTCCCACATTATGCCGCGGACCTGTCGGCCCCTCTCGTCGACTCACTCCGCTCCTTTTGTTACCGCTGCTGACTCACTCCGCTTCGACCTTTTCGCCGTCGCTCCCTGGATCCGGAAATGCGTCGAAACAGGCTCTGAAACTTCTCCACGATCTTCAACAGGTTCATATTCGGCCCCCTTTATTCTGCCACCCCCTAAAAAAATTGATCTGATCAGGTCCCTCCAAAAAGGAAAATTTTTGCCTTCTCGCTGCACAATGACCCCAACGGTTTAAATTGTCAACGTATTAGAATGGCAGTCTATCAATGTTGTTGCTCTGTTTGTATTTCCTTCACTTTGAACTGCCTTGTTGCTGAAAATGTACTTTGCAGACAAAATTACCTTTTACTATATGGCCCTTTGTATTGGTAGTTTGATAAAATTCCAATAAAGGCTGTTAGATCTTGTCGCTTTAATGTGACAAAAATGTGAAATGGTTCTTCTTTCGGTTCGGTACGATTAGAGCGGCCTAACGCGAGTCTGAAACTTTTCTCGTCCTCGTTGCGGTGCCTCCCGTCAGCCGAGGCTGGCGATAACAACAGATAGGAAAATAAGCGGGGAGTGTTTTTTGCGGAGCAGCCGAAGTCGGAACACAAACCGAATCGATAGCGAGCCTTGAGGGGACGCGAGGCTGCAGAGGCCGACGGACGTTCTGTTCCGAGCGCGAAGCAGTAAGCAGAAACCTGAGGGAATCTGGAGTCCGGAACGTTCGGCTGCAGCAGAAGCTGGAGGAAGTTTCATCGACTCACCGCCGTATCGGGACAGATCTGCAGGTCCGCCTTGGTCTCGCTGTGCTTCCTGGGTGTGGAGATGGCGGGCGGTGAGGCGGTCACGCCGCTGACCTTCACCGCCGTTCTGAGAGGGAAGGGCATGTGGTTTATATATCAGCTTCGTGCCTTCGTCAAGCCGGAGAGCTGATAAACTGAAATAGCCTGCTCTTTCACGAAGGCAAACACACACTCAAACACAGAGATCTCATATAATGTTTAACAGCCTGCATGAAAAGCCTTCCACCCTGTCAGCTGGGGTTCAGAGACGAAAACAAACTGTGAGTGTTTGTTAGCTTAAACACACTCTGAGTTGGCTGGAAGCTGCTGGCTTTACTGTAGGACAGTACAAGAATCATACTTCTCTACTCACCTGCCAAGGAGGTCTTTGACAAACTGGTCTTTGCCGATGAACGCCGTGGTGCTCTGAATCTGACTGGCGATCTGACCCATCTGATTGTTGCAGTGGTCCATGATGGAGCTCAGCTTGTTGTTCATCTCAGACAGATTCTGGATTTCCTGGCCCTCCTTCTTCTTGTCCTTTTTCTTGTCGGGCTTGATCTGTTTCCCCCCGAGGACGGACCCGATCTTCAGGTCCTTCTTCTCTTCCTTCCCTTTGGGGGAGTCGGATTTCTTGCCGCTCAGAGCCGGAAGCTTGCTCTTCCGCAGGCCGAACCAGTTGGCGAGAGATGGGCCGGTTTTTTGTTTGGCCTCGCTGGCTGCTACCTTCTCTTGTTCTTGGGATTTTTGCAAGTTTTCCTCGATGCCCATCATAACTTTCTCTTCAATTGTGCAAACTGTCGGGCTGATTTTCTTGTCCTCCATGTCGGATGGTTTGGTTGGTGAGTCCAGTTGAGTTTTGCCCGGTTCGTTGGAGCTGGTTACCAGGCTTTCCTTCTCTCTGGCAGGGTTTTCAGGGCTATAGAAGGATGGCTGAGGCTGAAACTGTGGATGAGAGGCCACTTTGGGTTTCCGGATGTTGTTGAAACTTGCCCTTTCACCCGTCGGCTGACTGCGCACCTCTTTATGTGTCGGGGAGGTGACAGATTCGCCCTTAGAGATAGACTTTGAGGGTTTGTCGGGGAGGCCGTTGGTACTGCTTGAAGCTGTCATGCCTCCATAGTGGCTTAGCCTCATCCTGGGTGAATGGAGCGGACTCTCAGCCAAGCCTACAGCTGGTACCTCTAAAGAACTCTGCCTTGACAGAGAGTTTCCCCTCTCACCCGAGTTGGTAATGATTTGAGTCCGAACTTTCCCCGGTCCTTCTGGCACATTGATGTTGGGTTTCTCCATGTAGTTGGCGCTGAAACTCTGACTACGAGCTTTGGCGCCGTTCATTCCCAGGGCGGGCTTTAGATGGGTTTTTGTTGTCACGGATATGGACCGACCAAAGAGCTGACTGGTTCGTTTCCCCTTCTCATACGCATCGGCTTCCTCAGGCAACGCAGCCGGATGTACGTCGTCTTCTGAAACGCAACACTGGACTTCCCCTTTACCTTTCTCCTCTGTTGACGACGTCTTGGGTGGTAAATCGATACTAAACGCCGCTTGCAAGCCATCACACTGGGTCGAGGCATTTGAAGTCACCGTCTCCTTGGAGACTGAGTTGATATGGTCTTTCTCTTGCTTACCAGGAACAGTGGGACTACTTTTACTTGTTGGAGGTGATTTCAAAAAGGCTTTAAAGCCCATTGGGATGCGAGTCTTCGCAGCTTTTTCTGCTTGGCTGGGTGACATAACAGCAGAGGCCGGAGGGCTAACGATAGCTTTAGCATTTTGCTGCTCTGGCTGACATTGAGGGGAATCCTGAAGGGATAGGGGTAAACTTATAGAGGTCTTCTGAACTGTCTGGTGGACATTTTCATGAGTGGGTCCTTTCTTAATTGCAAATGTGTTTTGTAGAGAGGAGCCTCTGAGGGCGCTGTAGGGAGGAGGGACATTCTTTGAGCTTCGAGGTGCATTGTCAGGTTCTCGGACAGACCCTGAGTTTGCAGAAGGGAGGTAGTCTTTTGTTAGTTTGGAAGTGCCTTTTGTAGGAGTCTGAGTCACAACGGGGGACTTCTGAAGGTGCTGACTGGTTTTCTCGATCAGTTTCTGAGGTGCGAGTGCAGTCCCATAGCCTGCATCCAAATCCAAACAGTCTTTATCTTTGATGGGTAAAGTGGTTTGCATATTTGGTGCCAATGAGGTGTAGTAACTTGGGGGAGGGCCCCTCCCAGTGGTTAGTGTGGATGGTGGAGCCACCCCTGTTTTATGTGCCTGAGGGGAACCTTCGTAGTTTGGTCTGATCAGTAGGGAGGTGGTGCGGCCCGGCGGAGGGGGAGGAGAGGGAGACCTGAGTTTATTTTTGCTAGATTCACAGTGTTTGTCTCTAGTTGGTTGTTCATTATTGTCACCGAACTCCAGGAGCCTCCTTGGGAGGTGGGGGGAAGTGGATGAGGGACCCTTACTCCATTTGGAGTTCACAGCCTTTGGGCTCTGAGAGCTAGTTTGTGGTTTTATGAATCTGGACATTTTAACTGTAGGAGAGGAAGGGGATTTCTCCTGAGTGGAGGATCCTGAGTTTCCACCATTGCTTGGCTCAGCTGCTGAACCTTTAGACACCCTCAGAGGGGATGCTGACGGTTTGTTGCGACCAGGAATCTTTGAACCACTAGTCTTGGGACAGGCAGCGTCATTCAACGGAGGGATGGACTGACCCTTACTTGCTCGGACGCCTGGTGGTTTTATTAGTTTTCTTTGTGGAGTCTGCTGCATATACAGTCTCTCTGCACTTTCCTCCTTGCTGTTGGCTGATTTACTAGTCCTACTTTCCCACTCTGAAGGTTTCTCTGGGGATTCCAGAACATTATAATTTCTTGCATTTGCAGATGTTTGCCTCGCTGGTCTCTCTGGTGGTACTAATTCTGCATAGTTAGCAGCAATTTTACTCCCTTGAACTTGATCTGCATCTGCTGGAAGCCTTTGGGGACAAAGCTCAATAGGTTCCCCTTCTGCATCAAAGATAGCCAAGATGCTTTCTTCAGACTGGGTACACTTGGAGGCTTTTGGTTCCTTCAGCAGACTTAAAGGTTTGGCCCTCCCATCGGCAGACTGGGTGCGTCCCTGGTCTCTGCCCAAGTATTTTTGTTTCAGGAGCTTTGCAGCATCCCTGGACAGTCTTTTGAACTCCCTCTCTGCTTGCTCTGTCGGTTGGTCACAGGACATTCGGACTTCACTGCACTTTTCCTCGCGGCCGTCCACATCACGGAGGCGCTTGGTGCTTTCTGGGTCAGGTGGGTTGGAGTGCAGCTTGGTCGGTCTACTAAAAGCTGACTTGTGCTCTCCGTCTGAGAGGAAACTGATGAAGCTTACGAGCTTCTCCGGACGCTCTTTGGAGTCACAGCCAGAACGAGGGTTCGCAACCGTCGGTCCTGAAGGGGCGTCGCCTTCCTGCGTCCCGTCCCAGCTGCACAAGCTGTCCGAGATGCTGTGAGAGAGTCTCTTGCAGTGAAACCAGCAGTCCTTCGTGGGGATGTCGTCTCTGCGGCTCGACTGCGCCAGCTCGTCATCTGCATCGTCCGAATCGTAGAAGAACTGCTTGCCGCGAGCGGTGAAAGTCCTGCCACAGTGGCTGGGCTTGGAAACCCCTTTGCTGCTGCTCTTGATTCCAAGGGAGTAGATGCCCTCGTTGGAGTTCATGCAGTCTTTATAGCCTGACCTGGACACCTTGGAAGAACAGGAGGAGCTCCGGTGTTTCCTCCTCTGGAGCTTCCGAAGTCCCTCCAGGATGTGGCTCTCCTTACATCGCGTGGGCTGCTGCTGCTCCTCTGAAGGGGCGCAGATGTTACTCGGAGCCGATGAACCCAAACTCAGCCTCTTCTCCCATGTCAGAGACGACTTTAAAGCACAAAGAGACAAAGTTAACACTTGTAAAAGATCATGGTTTAGCAGTTTTGTCAAAGTACAAAACCATTTTTTAAGATCTCCCCACTACCACAGACTTGAAATGTATTATCTATTTTAAGAGTTTTCTAAGGAGTATTTTGATAGTCATGGTCATCAAACTCTTCCAGGAGGATATGGGATTAATTAGCGCCTCAAATGAGCAGGGAAGTTTGACGAGCTGCCACTCGCGATTGTTTTTGTGGAACCGACGTTTCGGGCTTACCTTTTTCCCGCAGGAGCGTCCGTCATTCCAGGTGTACGAGCCGCTGGAGAACTCGCTGCACGCGCTCGACAGGGAGATCTCGCTGCTGCTGCAGCTGCTGCGCGGGTAGACGGGCGGGGCCACGCTCAGGCTCAGCTGGCTCAAGCACTTGGCCACGGCGAGGCCCGGCTTTCCACTCAGCTGAACCTCCTGGAAGAAACAGAAGAACCGGTGAAACGTTACCGATCTGAATTAAGAGGAAAACTTTCATCGTGGCCTATAATATCGTGTTAATTTGATGTTTTCGTCGCTAAAACTGTTTGCGGCAGTACCCAGACCTCGGTGGCACATTGTAGATGTAACACAGTCTGTGTAAATGAAAGTCAAACTTTAGCATCAAGTTCTAGTTTTTCCTTTTCAACATCCAACGAATCAAGAGAGTTGCTTCACTTTCGAGCTCTGGTTGCTGTTGCATACCTAATTACCATCCTGATGGCATTTCAGTGAGGACAGACCGTCACCGACCGACCAACGCGGAGAGATCTAATTTTCACGCGCTGCTGCAAAGATCCCCGCAACGTGTTTATCAAATTAGAACCTCAGAGACAGAGCGGTTAAAAAAAACAGAAAAAAAAAGAAGAAACGCCACTTGGGTCTGAAGTGGACATTTAGAGGATTCATAATTCCCTTTCCTGGTTTCAGTTTATCAGGTGACGTTCTCAGGGGTGAAAAAAAAAAACAAAAAAAGAAAACCAACTCATCTTCAAGCCTTAATGCATAATATATAAGATGACTAATGTTCCAGTGCGTCTTGTGGAGTCATTTTAACTGACATAGAGTCTGAATCGATGCTTTTCTGGTAACACGACAAGGATTTATGCCTCTTAGTGATACCAGAGGTTCCACCCGTAGAGCCCCCACACCCCCCCCAGATGTGTTCTTTAGGCTTACACCAGAAGGAGAGTCGGAGTTCCTGGAAAGCAGGAAAGCCTTGCTCCTCTCGGGCTCCAGCAGCAGGTCGGCCGCAGACAGATCCATGATCCGAGAGTGCAGCTTCTGGAAGTCAAAGCAGAAAGAGAGCGAAGGACACGGAGCGGTGAGTTTCAGCTGCCGAGAGCCTGGGAGACCGCAGCAAGCCTCCCAGAAAAGATGTGAGGGCTTTTATTGATTCTCTGCTCTTTTTAAGTCAAGAAACCGAACTGAATTATATAAGCGCGGTCCAAAATATGAAACGGCGAGAAGTTCGGGTCAAGGTTGAGCGCTGTTTTTGCAAATCAAGATTCCCTTCGCTGGAGCCGAATCCGCTCCTCTCAAAAGTCATTACAGTCATCAGCCGGCCAAGAAAAACTAGTGTGAATAGGAAATAATTACATTGGGGGGTTTGGGATTCATTTGATTTGCTTCCCTTAAATTTATGTCCAACTCTCTTCTGTTAGTTAACTCTTGCACATGAGGGGGAAGGACTCAAAACCGAACGCGTTCCCACACATTCATCTCGGAACTTAATTACGCTCCATTCCCCACGCTCAAATTAACTTAAACTGGAAATAAAGAGGAGCAGAACACTTGATCTTATGCTACACTTCCACTGGCTGCAGCAGCAGCAGCTGCAGCAGCAGCAGCTCATCTGATCCGCTCGCAGAGCTAAACGCTCGTGTTGTTGCTCGAAATCATAAATATTACAGAAAAACGGCGAGCGGTGATTTTGTCTGCGAGAAAAAGCTTCGCTTCGTATCGACCTCCTTTGTTCCTCACCAAACGCTTCTCTCTCTCTGAACGCCCGCATTATTATTTCACTTGGGGCATGAAAGCGTCAGGGCTTTGATTTTGTTGTTTTCCTCCTTTTTTCCTCGAATGTTTGCAAAACGTTGAAAAAGAAAAAGCCGCTGAATAGCTACAGTCTGAAAATATGGGAACGAAGTTACGCCGAAACAGAAGAACTGCCTGATAATAATAATCCAAGTCATTTATTACACAGAAATGATTAAAACCCCACTTGGATGCCATGTGCTAATAATAAAATAAATAATTAGGATTAATTGTCATGAACGAGGGCCAGAATAAAGTGATAACATGAAGAGAATTAAGTCAAACTAGCTGATATTATGTGAATAAATTTGGATGACAAAAAAAAAGTTTTAAAAAATTGTAGAAAAAAAAGTCAAAATGATGTGATAATAAATATTACCGATATAAATGACCAGAATCAAACAGTAATTTAATTTTTCAGTATTGGTTTTAATGCCGGTGGTTTTTGTCCGAGCGGCCTGCGTGCGCGTGGGCCTCGCTGCGGGCTGGGAGTGGCCGGCGCGGCGTCGCGCAGGCCCGCGATCTTATCGCGCGGTGCTCCATTTCACCTCCTCAGCATCCTCATCAAGCATGCGGTCGATAGTGTCACCGGGTCACCGGGACGGGGGGGGAGGAAAAGGGGGTGAAGGAAATGGAAGATGACGGAGCCGCTCGCTTCTTCTCTTTCTTTCTTTTTTTTTTTTTTTTCTCTTTTTCAGACTCGAGGCCGACGCTCAAAGTCACCGATTTTTCTCTTTTTTTTTTCCTTTTTTTTTTTTTTTGAAAGTTCCCGTAATCCGTCATGCAAATCGCTGCGTCTCTGAACGTCTGCAGCCTGAGAAGTTTCCGCCAGACTCCGAGGGAGACAAAAAAAAAAAAAAAAAAAAAAAACGAAAAGAAAGAAAGACTCTCTGCTGTTTGTTAGCTGTGTGTGTGTGTGTGTGTGTGTGTGTGTGGTTTTTTTTTGTTTTGACAGGAGCCATATTTCAAGATAATGAATATCAGCCCGGAATAGCAGCAATAGGCAGCTTCCAAACAAATCCGTCAGTATCGGCAACCGCTGTCAAAAACTCACGTCGGGGGGGAAGAGTATCCACACACACACACACACACACACACACACACACACACACACACACACACACACACACACACGTTCAGAGAGAAGGCACATGATGCATGGTGTGATCAACAGTTGAAGTCATCACAGCCTTTCTTTAAGTTCAGGTTATTATGAACGTCTTTCGGCATAAAAATCCTCTGCTGCAGCATTAAAGGCCTCCTGTGTCACAAAGCAGCCTGCTAACATTCTGTCTTATTATTCTTCTTCTTATTATTTTATTCTTCCTAATGAGGTTCAGCTGAACATCCTCTGCTGTGATCTGTGAAAAAAAACAAAAACACCTGTTTCCCCCGCAGTGACGGGTCACTCGTGTGACACCTGTCAAACGTGACGCGCGGATAACGTGGAGCCAGAAACCTCCGTGGAATCAGAGGGGAAGCGTTTGGGCTCCTCTGCCGCGGTTCCCCCTTCCAGAGCGCCAGCGCGTCTTTATCAGAGGAACCGGAGAGGCCGTGGGGAGCCGGAGCCGTTTAATTACCGATAAGCAAAAAAGGTCCAGAAACCTGACGCTCGCGCGCCTGATTAGGTCTGTGTGGCTCCTGGGGACAAAATGGAGGAGACTCGCGTGTGGGGCGTTTCTCTCGTCTCCACCCAGCTATCTGCTTCTCGTAAACCCAAGGCTTTCTTCTGATCCTCTTAATATTCCGCCGCCGCCGCCGAAAGATTGTTTCAAAAAGTGCGTCTCATTCTCCTGTTTTACCTCGCTTCTTTCATTTTGCGTTGCATCGCAACTAAAAACTGCCGTTTGTTTTCACTCACAATTTTTTCATCTTTACCTCAGATTAATTCTCTTCACCAAAACAGTGGTGACTTGGATCTTTTCAGAGCAACAAGAAAAAGCGTGGCCACGTGTTTAGTGGGCAGACGTCCAACAAAGACGTTGCGTCCTCCCCTATCGCTCTGTAATTGGGACAGCAGTCCAATAACAGAAGGGAGAAGAGAGAGGATGTCCCCGTCCGCGCCGACACGGACAGATTTAGCCAGTTTTTTTTTGTGTTTTTTTTTTAACGGCTCTCCCACGCACAACGCGACTCATGATGGATGCAGCGAACATCCGCTGTGGCGTCACCGTATTGTGATCAACACGCACAATAAATATAACCCCCCCCCGGCTGGTCGTGGGGAAAGTCGCTCCTAATTTAAAGAAAAAAAAAAAAAAAACAGAACTTGAGAACTTTGATCAGTCGCTCACGTAAACAGACAATGTTATTCGTTTCCTTTTCTCCCTCGCCTGACGACGACGCGCGGCTAATTTATAGATGGCATCTCTGCCGTCGCGGAGAAAAGGTGGGGGGGGGAACAAATTGCGGTCTGAGCCGCACTCCATCATGTTTCTGTAGGTCGACGCGCGTTTTCAGAGAGATTGGACTTCTCGGTGGCATCATCAATATTCCTCGGCGAGGCTTTTATACAACGGCTTCACTTAGCGTCGCTCCTCTCTGCTCGATAAAGTCGCAGGAGGCGGCGAGGAACTGACGGATCCCTTTTGAAACGCGCTCACAGATTTTATTTCTTTCTTCTCTCTTGTCTTTCACTCCATTCACTCTGTTTCAGCCTCTTCACAATTTGACCTTCTTGTCAGAGCCGGAGCCTCTCTGCTATCTCATCTCTCTCCATTTTCGCTCCCCTGTCTTCTCTCTCTCTCTCTCTTATCTTCCCTCCCCGTTTCCATCCTCACCTCTCTCCGTCTCCTCTTGTCTGACTGGAATGACAGCTCTTTTCTCCTCTTATTTCTATTGCTTTTTTTTTTTTTTTTTTTTTGTCGGTCGTTTTAATATGATCAGTAAATTGCCCCGCAGCAATTTCGATGATTATTTGAAAGTGTCCCTTTTCTTCCGAGCGTGGCGGGTCTTCTTTCATACGGAGAGCCGATACGTACAGGGAGGATCTCCTGCCGTGAAGGACCACGAAGACGATCCATTTGGATCGCAGCTACGGGCCGAAACGGCTGACTCAATATCTGATGACGTAGAAAAAGCTCTGAGAATCGTATTTTAGTCAAGCGTCGGTGGGATAGATTAGCTCTGCAAAGCTCCGATCTGAAACGATCGAAAGGCGCCAGGTCTTACCTGGAGAAGCAGGTCTGAGGCGGGCTTGATCCTCTGCTGGAACAAAACGCTCAGCGCTCGATTCTGCTGCTCCAGGTCGAAGACTCGGGTTCGGAGCTTCAGGCATTCCTCCCTCAGATCCTGACGCACAAACAAACAGCTTAACGGTCACAACTCATGTTTTCGCCTTTCGTCCACGCAGACACTCAAATTAATTCGTTCCACATAAAAAAACTATTATTTGTGTTCATGGGGGAAACAGAGATTTATGGTCCTGCGACAAATAAAGTGCAAATATATCCATATTCATATTCTAATTCACTATTTCAGCGCCGTGATTATTTATTATTAACATTTGAAACAAACCTTTTGTGTGAGAAGTGCTTGGACAACTTGGTTGGCAACCTGGAAGAGAGAAGACAAGAGAAAGATCAGGGAGATCCGAGCGGTTTAGTTGTGTTGGTGTGCTTTGTGGCGCGCCGCTGCCTGATGCCCGTATCGACAGGCTGGCTTGATGTGCAGGCGGAGGCCCGACTGGATCAAGTGCTGTTGTTCCTCACGCCCTCGTGTAACTCAGACCGCAAGGCCGATGGAGACGCGGCTCCCATTACCGTCATCGATTGCTCATTAATAGCGTGTGGAAGCCGCACTAGGGATTATTGAATGAGCAGGAGAGCAGGGTAAACATGGAGATCGGTGTGTTAAGCGTTTCTGCAGCCGGAGGCTTGCAGAGGCGGCCGGGCATCACTCCCAGCCCTCCTCCTCCTCCTCCTCGTCCTTTCATCCTAGTCCCTCGCTCCTCCGGGGGAATCTGCGCGGCGTCCAGGACGAGCCGCTCCACTCGTCCCTGCTGGACCCGCTGTCCCCGCAGCGATCCAGAGTCTGCAGAGGGCTTATCAGGCCCTCTCAAATAACCAGCAGGCTCCGAAGGGCAATTATTATGTAAACGCCGGCTCCAGCTGCTCCGCCGACACACACTTATGGATATTAAACCTTCACCTCGCTCCCTGGAGCGGCGAAAAGTTACAAATGAGCTGCAGGGACGACGACGGGAAGTTGAGTTAGACCAAAGTTTTTTCCGGCAGGCGTTTCTGATGCGAACCACTTGGGCAGTTCCCAATGGTCTCTTCTGTACTTTGACTGAAGTGTGTTTGCTGAGCTATGAAAAATACTAGATGGCACTACATTCCTTATGATGCACCTTAGAAATCACTTTGAGAAATTGGGATTTGTAACTTTACAGATTTCACAGGTTGCACAGCTAAATGCCACGATGTTGCTCTGCGACGGCGGCCTCATGTTGACCTCCGTGCGGCTTACCTCGTCCAGACAGCACTCGTACTGCTCCCTCTGGCTCTCGTTCTCCAGCGCCAGGGTCGAGTTCTCCTCCTGAAACGACACGCTCGCGTCAGTTTGCACGCCGCGTCGCTGGGCCGACGCCGGCAGCAATCAGAGGAAGGCTTCCGCAACAAAGGTCAGGTGTCGACTTTGAACCAGGGCGGCCAATAAAAAGCGTTACCAAGTGCAACTGAGAGAAAGGTCAAGGGGACGGAAGTTATGATGTTGAACTTTTGTGCTGCGAGAGTTTGGATCTAATAAGAATATCTCCTTTGCTTGGCGAGCGGCGAGGCGGCGCGCTATTGATCTTCCAGGGTTTCCAATTTGTCAGAGGCAGGCGGCGCATTAGGAGCTGTCAGCCTGCTGCGCTCGGCTCGCCCTCTGCCCTTTCAGCACAACCCACCAGGCCCTGCGTGGAAACGTGGAAAACGTAATTGGGGCCCCCGAAACATTCCGGCGCGGCCCAAAACGCTGACTAATTAAACCGCCGGAGCGTGGGTATTGGTTCTGGAGGCGGACTGATGAGTAATTAAACAACGCCTTGTTATGTTGGCGCCTCTATTATTAGGAAAAGCCCTCACATCTCCACGCATCGTGACGGTCAGAACAGGAACCATCTTAAAACAACAGAGTGGGTGGATTTATTCAGGCTGCTCACACACAACCAGAACCAGAACCACCAGCTGACAGGTTGAAATGTCCAACAGCGTTAAATCAATAATCATCTTCCCCTTTAACTGTCACTCTAGTTTGGATATTTAGCCCCTTTTAGCCACATGTTGGCTCTAAAACCTTCTCAGCTATAAATGTTCTCCTTAAACAATGACATCACAACTCTGAGGATTTTGGACCAATCAGCAAGCTGCCTTTTGTTGCCTTTTCATGTATTTCAGGTGGATGTTATCGCCCCCTGCTGGCCCAGCATGGAAATACCAGCATTTTTAAAGTGTTCACAGAACACAAATATTTTTTCTTATTCATAAATAAAACTAAAACTCTTAAAATAACCCAGAGTAGTCTCAGTGTTTATCAACAATCTCATCTTTCATTGTATAGTTTCAGTAATAGCCTTCTCGAGAATTAGCGGTCTAAAAATTGCCTCCTTCAGTCCAACAATTAAATTGAAATGAATCCTATTTTTGAATTAAAATTGATTTTATTTTATTTATTTTTTTTGCCCCGTAGAATAAAAGCTCACCTCCAGGGCCTTGAGGCGCTCCAGAAGAGGCCTGGTTCTGTCCTCCTCATCCACCGGAAGCGCGTCGCTCTCTGCCGGCTCGTCGTTCCGTTTCTGCTCCTCCTCTGACAGTTTATCCTGCGGAGACGGGAAACCGGAAGCAGTTTGACCTCACTTCCTCCATCTGCACATCAGTGCGGACTATTAAAATAATACATAAATATGAGTCGGACACTTCTATATTCATAAAATAACATGTTAAATCCATAGCTGTTCTGTAAAATGGACTATCCGTAGCCACTCCCAAGAAGGCGGAGCTTGTTGCGCCAACGCCTGAATAAGATGCCGACGTCTCCTCTGATTGGCTGATAAGTGATGAGCGCTAGCGCCATGGCTGATTTTTGTGTTTACCTCCGTCACCGCCATGATTTTTAATGATTTATTTCGTGTCTTTCTCATTTAATATAAACAGCACAATTATGAAATTGTGGTGTTAGCAGAATATGGAAAAAGCTTTGCTTACATTTGTAATGGAAACGTTGCTAGGCAGAGCTTCGTTAAAACGTCCCTTGACGCTTTAACCACGCAGACGCCACCTAGTGGTGCATCTGTTTCCTGATAGGACACAGCGTCTGAGGGGCGGGGCTTAGGGTGAACGTTTTAACTGCTTGCCAAGTTAGCTTAATTTCTTCTCCTTCATTATTATGACTGTCTAATATTTAGATTTTGCCTTTACATTCATTTTCAAAGGAGACTATTGCCTGCAGGGTTTTTATTTTGTTGTTTTGGAGCTAAAACCAAAGGAATTTTTAGGCTAAAGTAAAAAACAACAACAAAAAAAAACAAACATAGCCTGCAGCTTAATAAAAGCAATACATTTCCACTTTCTTTCAACTGTGTTCATTTGCATTTTAATTCTTTAAAGCACTTATTTGCCTTTTATGTTTAATTCTTAGCCAACCCCATAGAGATCAAGGGTGTGTGTATATATATATGATTTGTCTACGACCATAAAATATTTGAGAAATAAAGCTGTGGCTCACCCCTTACCTTTTTCATCAAAACAAATACCAATAATCACAGTGAATTTTTGCAGCTCTTTTCATTTTGATGACTTCATTTAGTCAGATGAAGAGCAGGTATGTCGCCGTGACTCATACCTGTGCTTCCTACCTGAGCTCCACCGGTCAGCTGTCTGGTACTTTAAGTTAATGTGCTGCGTGCTATGTGAAAAATGTAAGAACGTGTTGATTTTGCATAAACTAATTATTTATATTTTCCAAAGCAAGAGGAGCGGCCCACCTTGTAGGCCTTCATGATGTCCACCGAGTCCACGGCGCTCTGCTCCAGGACGCCGCCCTGGTTCTGCAGCAGCGACCGCACCGTCTCTTCCATCCTGCACAAAGCACAGAGGGAAGGATGCTTTTTGGCTGAGGAGCTTCTAAACAACATATTTTTTTCCATCTCGTGTCGCTCGGCGTTCACCGCTTTAAAATGTGAGGAGAAAAGCAAATAATGCTCTTGTTTGTGGCAGCTGGCTCGCCGTGGGGCGTTCAGGAAACTTAACACAACGTCAAAATGGCAAACAATCAGCAATGACCTTCCTGGGTATCCAATATGTTACAAAACAAGTGATAATAATTCCTTCATTTAACACTTAACCCCTTATTTGGTGCTAATTAGCTTCATACTGGGAACTTCTGATGCGTCTGAAGTTCTGCCTCTCATACTAAGATTGATACCATCTACTGGTTGGAGTGAGAACTACACGTTGTTCATGGACTCTGAGCTTCGCAGTGCAGTGAAATATATGCAGGATAGCAAATATTTTCTAGATATGATATAATAAAATGAACATGCTTTCAAAAATCTGCTAAAAGGATAAAAGCTTCAGGATTTTTTCAGTGTTTTAGCTATACTTGAAATTCTGCAAGAATGAAAAACCAATTAAATGTTTTAAAAACATTTATTTTGACTCAGCTTCAAATTCTTGCTTGACCATCAACAAAATAACCAGCATACCAAAGCTGAACAGTCTGCTTCATTCCTAAATTGCCTGGTGGATCAAATTAGCATCATAGCTAAATTTACCCCAATGAGACATTTTTTCGAGGTTCTTTGAGGTTGCGTAAGCGATTTGTTTTTCGAGTGAATCTTTCGAACGAGTTTGAACTGGTTGAGATGTTTTCTTGATGCTGGAAATTCAGTCTCTGATATGATGCGACCCGCTTCGTTTGCCATGCGGAGAAAGCTCAGCACTCATGCTCCACTTCACGGCTTATTGGACCATTTGTTTTTTGTTTTTTTTTTCTGTTTTATTATTGTTTGTAGGTGCAAGTCCATCGCGTATGTGGCTGCTGATGGCTTCAAATTAAGGGCAATCACAGCGGCAAACGCGAAGCGAGTAACCTTGAGCTTCAAGGCCTGATCGGCTCAAAAACAATCTGCTGCTGACGCCGCGGGCTGCATGCAAAACAGACGCGTGGCTCCGCCGCCGTTCGCCTGCCAAGCGCCGCGGCGTCAGATCGTCTCCGCTTGACGAAGCCGGACACGTTTGAACGGGACGACGGGATCACTCTGGGGGACCGTCACGGCAGAAGGACCATCCTTACCGGAAGAAAGGGATCTTCATTTAGGTGTTTCTTATTAATTACTCGACAACACAAGGCTCATGATTTCATGAACACACTCCGATTAGTTCATACATGAAAAACAGAAACAGTAACGATAAAACAAACCCAACTTTAAATGTCTTTAAATGACAAAATTTGACATTTCTGCTCTGACACGAGTCTTTGATTCAACACAGAAGCCTTTCCGCCCCATTACAAACATGCCAAATGGATGTAAATGTTTAGCTTGACGGTGGTGGACGCTGGATGCGAGTTCAGGCAAGCAGGATACAGCGATATGCCCACCATCTGTCCAGGCTGATAAAGCCGGCTGTAATCAGGCCTCTAGCTGCTGACCGCACCGTCAAAGAGCTTTAAACACTGGCCTTAATCAGAACAACTTATAGCGCAAGGGAAGAACCTGGACATACAGAGCCTTTAAGGCCTGAGACTCTGACCCCAGGTCACGGATTTGAGGACAGGCCTGATCAGTATTGCAGGCAGGAATCACGGACAAGCTGAGGGCATACAGGAAGGTGATCACCCACAGATAAATCTCCGGCTTGATCCTTCTGCTGACATCCAACTTTTAATTCCCTTTCTCTGTGTCTGCATTTTGAAAACAGTCCAACCTGTTGCAACCAGTACTTCCTCACAGCTCATTTTCCAGCGCTTAATATTTCTGATAATCTGATCTGCTGAAATTAAGGTAGAACCTGGCGACAGAGGTAATGTGAGATGGGTGTATGAATAGGGGGCCGCACCAATGAAACCGAGATGAGAGGAAATATCATTAAGCCAGCCAACAGATGGAGTCAGAGTGAGTCTAATGCTGCGGAGTAAAAACACCTCACACACAAGAGGAGCAATTAATGTGGAATTAAAGGGGGTAGGGGGGTGAACGTGTGTGGCCCGCGCGTGGCCGACAACCAGCGGACCAACTTCCTCGGCGACCTTCAAGTCGATAAGTGGCGGGGCGGGAAGAAACTTCCACCCCCTGCAGAACGGGAGGAAATGGTCTGGCGTTTTCGTTCCAGCACATCTGAAAGTTCCAGTTTTCCGAAAGATCCGTTTCATTTTTCACGCTGCCTCTAAAGTTCCCCGCAAGCCGACGCGGGAGATCTCGAGCAAAGTGATAGTGATGGACTGGAGAGACTGAAAAAAGAAAAACCCCCAACTCAATTTGTATTCTGCTCAGCATCGTCATAGAAACGGAGTCCTTTTCATAGTTTAAATAAACGCCTTAGCATATTAGCAAACTGATTTCCTAGCTCGATGAGAACGTCAAAAAATCAAGTTCTTGGGTGGCAGTTGGACATGATTTTCGGAAATGCCCGATGCGGTGCAAATCCAAGTGAATTTGCATAAATGCTCCCTTAAACGTGATGTAAATTCATTAAAAAACACAAAAAAATACATCAACTCCAGTTCCCAAAGCGGTAAATCTCATTAAGGCCACAACTGGATGAGCTCCCGGTAAAACATCCCTGAAGATAAACGCTGTAATTTGTCATTACTGTAAATCCAGCTCCGTTTAACCCTGTTTACATGGATGACGTGCCGTGCTAAATGCTTCTGATGGATGGGAAATAACTCTCAGATGACACAAGCATCACTTAATGTTAAAGCAGTCTTTCTCAGAGAGGAAGGATGATTTATCACAAGCCGAGCCAAGGAAAATATTGAGTGCATCACTGAGGGGAGAAGAGGGCGAGTAAAGGACGAAGGCGAGCGCGCGTTGAGGTGAAAGCCAATTCTCACTCTTTTGACCTCTGAGCCACTCCGGCTGAATTCCAAACATTCGTCAGCAGTTCAGGAAATGCAATTAAGGGCCCGATCAATCGTCAGCCGCAGGTCTGTGATGATCTTCAGAGAAACTCTTCATCTCGTATGCAGACGTGGAACGTGCAACAGGTCTTGGGTAAACTTTTCAAGGAGTTCTGGTCGTATTCAGAGAAGTTGAATAATTCTTACCCCATTTTGACTTTGCCTCCACGTTTCCCTCCTCCATTCCTCTTGAAGAAAGCCAGCAGTGCGGCGCAAACATCCCTGAGCTCCATGCGGTCGGCTCTCACGCTGACCTACTCCCTGCTGTTGAAATGTGGGTCTCCTGGTGAACAAATAGGCCAGTGTGGTCATCATATAAGCCTGAGTGCTTTCCGCTCGATTGACAGCACGGCCAGGTTGCCCGGTCCGATCCTCTGCTCTCATTTTCCCCTGGCCGCGTTTCGGCGTGTCATTATCCAGCGCCGTGCTGAGCGGCGGCGTTCTGGCAGGCAGGGACTTTCCCACATGGCCCACGCTAAGCCCTCTCTGAAGGAGAGAGGCCCCCTGCCAGGAGGCAAGCCAGCCTCGAGAGTCCTGACGGAAAAGCCTTGCGTGGGCGAGGGAAGACCCGTGATGGGGAGACCCGCCCTTTGTTTTGTCAGCTGGAGTGTGTCCGTGCACAGGCGTGTGTGCCGGTGATTAAAGAGTCTTTGGCTTTGAGGAAATCCACGCTTTCTGGAAAGCATCGACAGACTACCGGTCTCTGTGGGCTTGCCTTTTGCCTTTTGCGTCAATCATTCTCAATTGTTTTTGAGATTCTTTTTGCCTACTTCATGTCATCACACATGTTCTGTTTAATCGATTTCCTGTTTCCACAAGTCTGACAGTCATCAGGGCTGATAGGGCTAATGACATTTCACAGAGAAATCAAAAAAATGTGGTTGAATTACCATGTACTTCTTTGCCTAGGGTTGGTTTGGAAGCACCCAAGCTATCTTTTTGTATCTCCATCAAATTCGTTTAGAGTTTTACAGCATGCTCCCATCATTGCTTGGCAACCCTTGCACTGGATCTTATTCTGGAGTCAGTCATGAATTTTTCCAAGAACGCGGCTGTTTCTTGAACGCTTGCCCACAGATTCCAGAAGGAAACCTGAATTTGCTTCACTTCCCCAGCTCTGTCAGAGGCTCAGGTTCAACAAAACCTTCTAATCAGATTTGACAGGTGAACAATTGCAATCTGCTAAGCAGGGGAAGCGATAGGGAGAACAATTCCCCAGTTGTGCAGCCGAAACGAGGCCAACCTCAGGGACCTCGCGTGACTGCTTCAGTGACCGCGGCAATCGTCTTACCCCAACTCAACAAACTGTCTGTTTCAGCACAGAAATATTCCATTCTCCTATCCCGACTCCCTTCCAGCAAATCGCTTATGTACGCCCACCGGCTGATTGCCTAGCTTAACCCAATGCTAAGCCACTCTTATCCTCTTTGAGCTGTTTTGCAGCAGAACATGTTGGAGACCCTTGCTCAGACGTGACCTAAATCAATGAGAGCAACTCACGCAGCGGGGGCTGGACCGGAGGCGTTCGGTGGAAGGTTTGATTCATTCCAGAGCTGTAAAAGTCAGCCACATCAGTCATGGGTGTTTCTGCAGAGTAGCATTACAAAAGGTCCGTGACCTTGTGACCGCTGACCCCTGCCGGAGACCTCTAACCTCCGCAACAAGTCACACATACAGATCAGGAGGCGGCAACATTTAGCATGCTCTGACAGCCATATTTCTTAACAATACCATGCGGAAAGTTCAAGCGAACATAATGAAATCACCTCTTTTATGTCACACTCCTCTCAAAATAACTATGGAGAGACTCCAGCATTTGGGGGAGACTTACAGTATTCAGGGTTCAACCTCTGGCTAAAGGAAGCCATTAGAGAGACGAGGAAGCGTTTTGGTCCTCAGAAGCATCCCGTAAAGTTTTCCATCAGTGACTAACAGCCATGTGCGTCCCACATGGGAGAAAGATATACAGCCTTCCCAGGGAGGAACCTCAGTCACGGTGACAGCAGGAGCCCAGCACTTGGGTTTTCAAAGCAGGGTCAAGACAGGGAGCAGTGATTATGGTTAGGCCCAAGCATGAGGTATTAAGATAGTCAGACATACTGGTAGCTTTGTGAGGCATTTTCTTTTCTGTATTTGCAACTCTCAACCAAATAATGAGTAGTGAATCGCAAAAGGAACTTGATGAAACCCAGTGACTGTCTGATCAAATCCCCTACAGGCCCACGAAGGCTGCAGCTTTCTAACATTCAAAATCCAGATCAAAAACATGCATCACTACGACTCGAGTCTTTGCTGTCTTCCCATCCAAATTCTAACAGTTCTTCTTGTGCCAGAAGAACTGTAAATGCAAAATTCAGGTAAAAATATAACAATTATTGATCGGAACACACATAAATCTAACATGCAGTTTCATACGCTTCATAATGAAGGATAGCGCTCTCAATGTTTCTTTGGTAAAATGCATCATGAGACAAAAATAAAGACAAAAAGAAACTTGGGAGATCTTGAAGAGACCATACAGTGGTAATTTTCCGGACTCCATTCATTGTTAAAGCGACCCTTGAATTACTAAACGCAAACTCGGTATTTTCTGTAGCTTTCAAGCAACGCCAGTGGAGTATTACTCTGCTGATGCAGTGGAGCTCAGTAAGAGCTGCTCTATATGTTCCAACCTGAGCATCTGTTAGAAAAAGCAAATCTATGATGACCATTAGGTCAGTAACACGTTTTTTTTTTTTTTTTTTTTTTCCCGCTTCAGGCAACAATCTGTGAGCACCAGTTAGTTATATAAGCCTGATGAAACAGGAAAGTTGCCCTTGTGTGCGGCTGGATGCCCTACTTCCACAGAGGCTTGTAATCTGACCTCTGATAGCAGTCTTGCAAACATCACATCCAGTGTGTTTAATCCAAGGCGGAAGTTGGAGCGCTTGAGTGGCGTAGCTAAATGTCAGAAAGGGTTCAAACCACAAACCTAGTGAATGATTGCTCTCAAAGTAAAACATAGGGATTGATGTTAAGAGCATATACAACATATACAAGCTAAATCCTCGCGGCTGCCAAGGCGATTTCCAACACACCGAATTAAAACTCTTTGACAAGATTTGATTGGACGGTTGGGTGATTGGACGAGCTCACTGTTTGAAAGTGCTGCAGTCCGACCAGATGATGATGAGACCGAGGAGGGACCAACCCGAGCATGACTGTCCAAACGACACGTCCAGACTTGAAAAGCAATTCCTGTCTGTTCACATCGTCCGTGCCGGCGTCCTACACACACCGAGTATTCCACAAAAGGAAAACTGGGGGCATAAATCTGCAGGCAGCCGTCATCGTCTGCGCCCGATGTTAAGTCTGGCCGTAAGTCTCCCGTATCCTGTCGGGAAGAGGATCATTCAACGTCAAGCTGAGCGTTTCGCCTGTAAAGGCCGCTGTTTTGACGATGCACAAGCATGTGTTCTGGCTGTCAATGTCCCTAACCTGAGGCAAAGCAAGGAGTCAAGAGGGATCTATTCAATATTCACTTTCCTTACCTTAAGGTCTTACAGACAGTTTTAGGGTCATTAGAGGAGACTTCTTTCTACCTAGAAAACTGCAATTATGGCGTGAAAGATTTGCCTGTTATTGCCTTAAAGTTGCTCATCTCATCAGAAACAGAATACCTTGTGCCTCATCCTGTTTTAGCATCCCACACACAAGATGCTAAAGACCAAAAAATGTTTCATTCAAGTCTCTTAAAGCCATTTAACGTTCTCATCTGCTAAACGCTGTGCTCGTCTCCAAATTTTGCGTAGTTTTTATTTCTTTAGAGACATCGAATCTCCTAAAGAAAGAATCAAACATTTATCTTTAGGAGCATTTTAGAAGGTACCTTATTCCTACTACAGGTAGCAAAAGCTTACAAATAGAGTTTCTACTAGGATAAATATGGAAGATGCAGCAAACGCATCAAGAAAGACCAAAACAATTAGTTCTCTTGACCGTCAAAAGTTTTCATTACCTCAGAGTTGCCTCTCTCATCCTCAGGCCAGACCCAGGACCTCCATAGGCCCGTTAGTGCTTGAATTCTCATTGGTCATCCTTTAAGTGAGTCCAGAAAGATGAATTAAAGCAATTAACCGTCCCAGCAAGAAAGGACATCCAAATGCGCTCGGCTGATTTATTTCTTTTAAATTCGCCTAATGTCGTTATCTGCTGAAGGATGGAGCTCTGTCCCCATATTTCAGTCTCCCCTGCCCTGTTCCGGCTCTTGAACGTCTGGGTTGTGGGGCGTTTAGGGTGCGCCCTCGCTGGCTGCTGAGTCTGCCTCTAATTCCGTTGGAGTTTAACAACAGCATGGACTTGCAAGCAGTGGGGAAAGCCTTCGGGGGATTGACCAAAGTCAGGAGGGGCTGGGCATGTGACCCGCAACAGGATAAGAGCCCAACTGGTTGGGGGAGGGCGTGTAAGGATTCGATGTGGTGAGTGTACGTCTAAGACAAAGTGGTTTGTGTGAAAATGTTTTGGTCTGAACTGTGACAGATGAAAGGCATTTTTAGCTATTTACTCGGTGGAAACAAGAAAAATACTCACAAAAAACTCTTAAATTTGACATCATTCAAGATCTTTTCAAGACTGCGTAGGAGCTCTGGAACAATTTGAAGGGCTTTCACCATCAACCATGTGGCCTAATTCGTCATCATTCAAAGCGCTACCACCAATTAATTAGCAATACTCAGATCAATTGTTGCCTGGAGGTCAAACAGATCCCGCACTCTTTAAGAGATTGGATGTCCGAATGTCGTGATTTGCGGGGATGTTTTAAAGACACATTGACGGGGTGTCGTTTCCATTCCCTCTAATGCACAACAAATAACACGCCCCGAATTGATCAGAACATATATTATGTCGGAGGGATGCAATTAACCGTTGTTTGACTTACATTGGTACAGAGAGTACTGTGCAGAAGTCTTGAGTCATCCCTCCTTCCTCTATGTTTTCTGTTCAAGACTTTCTTGGTGTTTTGCTTCTTATGGCAAGAAAACATTGTGAAATAAGTTACATGTTAAATTGTCAAACGGTAGCAGACTGAGCTGTTTGGTGTTGCAAGAGAAGATTTGTTTTCAATGGGTCCAACTCACAAACTCAAGTCTGCGGCCAGGGGCTTTGGGGAAACAAGCGCCAAAACGGACGATGTATTTATGTCTTGCTTAACGGAAAATGTTTGGTGCAACACAAAATAGTTTTTCATTTGACATGCTCTTTTGGTTTTGTTCCATTTGAAGGCCACAGAATGTTCGGCCAAGAACATCCAGCAGCCTTCACTCAAACCCAGACTGTCTGTCTCATGGAGGACCTGAGGAAGACCAAATCAGGGAGACGGTTCGCTATCTCTTACCCGCTAATTCGACCTCTCACTTTTGGAGTTGAGGGATTCTGTTTTTATTGCCTTTTCTTGGCAAGAAAGCACAGAAACTCCACGCGGTCAGACAGAGGGAGTCTCGTCTGATAGAAATCAACCAGACGAAAGTGGAGGTTGGAGACAAGGTGCAGCGAGCTGTGTTAGAAACACAAAAACAAGTCGAGACGGCAGCTCAACGATGATTTATCCACCTGAGGATGAATTGCTGGAGCGGCTCATAAAAAGGATCACGCTGCGAAACGGACCCGCTCCCCCGGAGGATCGACCGGAAACGCCGATTCTCGACGAGAGCCCGCTTGAGCAACCGGCCCGGACGTGTGACGCGTCTTTTCTAACGGCTCCTAAATGTTTCATCCGTCTCCCCCGGCAGCGAACGCCGGGACCATTAAAATTTACAGAATTTTCCCAGCCGACTTAATGAGAAGATAAGCAGCCAATGTGAAATCCTGCGCAAGTACGGCGGTGCATGCCTATCTCCTAATTATTGCGTTTGACTCTTGATTCGTCGTCATGCTCCGGCAGCGCCGCAGCGGAGGACGGCCACGGAGTTGAGGTCAAGAAGAGGGTCGGAGCAACACCTGGCTTTAAAGTGGGGCCGACCGAAATGGTAGCAGAAGGAAAAATGGGATTGAAGGAATATTCACAGGTCATTTCTTTTTTAGCGCACTGAAACAACTTTGGGGTTTTGAATCTTTATTTTTAGGTCATATTTACGCAGAAAAGTGGAGAAAGAGCAACTAATAAGCTTGTGAGTTCAGTTCAGAGGCAGAAATGAAACCAACCGTCGTTGAGAGGCCAGCAGATGAACTTTTGATCGTTTCTAATTTGGATCGTACCTGGAGAACTGCTGCTGCAGCGAGACCATCTGCGCCCGGCCCGCCTCCGACTCCTCCGTCACTTCCCGCAGGCGCTTCTCGCTCTCCAGTCGCAGGCGGCGCTCTTCCTCTAGCTCGTGGATCAGCTTTTCTCGCTGCGGACAGACAAATTGAAGTATTGTGATGTGTCCCGTTTATGAAGAAATACAAACCTCGCCACTGATACAATGTAAAATAAGCAAACAGATTGAGCGAAGGTGTTAAATTAAAGCCAGTTTTCAGTATTTTTTATTACATTTTCACCCCATTTATGAGTTTATCCACTGGATCTGAGAAGAGAAACCCTCTGGCGACCAATCCTGGACTCTTTCCCGCAATCTTGGTGGAGGTAGTTTCATAGCTGGACATTTATTGACTATCTGGAGAAGTCCTGCCAGGAATATCATCTTAAATAAATCCTCGTAAAGTCACTAAACCGGTCAGAAGCCCAGAGAGTTTAGCTGGAGCTGCAGAGAGAATAGAGGCTGCAGAACCACCTATAGGAAAAGAATTATGAGGACACCTACTGGCTGAAATAAGCGCAGCAGCTGAGCAATGAGAATCAATGGCTTGCTGCGGCGAAACCAATATTCAATATTCAAGGATTGCTGTGAGTTGTAGATGGTGCTAAGCGGCCAATCGGGAGCCGTCTTTCACTCGGCGTGCTTTTGTCAGGAGCAGCAGCTGTCAGCAGTCGGGGAGAGGATATTAAACCCTTTAAAAGCTCTACTGCTTCTCGCTCTGCTCATAAATTCATGGCTACAACGAGCGGCTGAGTTTTTACACAACAGTGGGTTTCCTCCTGACGGGGTGGGGGGGAGGACGGGAAGGGGGCTAATGGGGTGGAGAAGGGGGGCACTAATGGTCGCCATAAATTCACCCAAACCGAAGCATAAAGTCTTCCCTCCCCCTGCCAGCAGCAGAAACCAACCACTCTCCTCTTTTCGTTTCAACCCAGAAACTGGCTTTATTTGCGCCGGTAATAAAGTGCAAACATATCCTGGTGTGGAGAACGGCTTTAATAGGAGGCGAAAATGCTAAGCATGCTTTCGTTAGATCAGGTATTGTTCTGCACAGGAGCTTCGTTCTGGAGCGCCCGAGGCAGGAACCGCCGACCCCGTCGCTCGCCAGCAGCCCTCGCGATTAACAGTCAGCATCTGCAGTAAAAACCCTGCCGCTGCCTTTTGTGGTAAATATGGATGATTTCAGCCGCTTTACAAGGCCAAAACTCATTAGGTGCATCTTTATGAAGCCAGTTTTTGCTTGTTGAACTGGTTTGTTGCTGCTGCTGTCACTAATTGGAAGCACATTCTGCGTGTAGCAGCGTGGCCACGAGGAGGGAATCGGCTCAAATCGAGCCTGGAAACTCCCCGTGGGAACATTTATTTACTTAATCCGACCGCTGAGGAAGATAATCCTCTTGTTTAACCGGCTGACATCAAGATGGCCAGGTGTCGTGCCAGGTTTGGCCTGCAGAGGGCACTGCAGTCCTGTGATAAAACCTCACTTTGTCCCTTTAAACATTGGTGTGGAACAGAGAGAGTGAGAGAGAGTAATCTTTAAAATGGACCGGAATGCTGAGCCATATATCTGAAACGAGCTGGGATTTCAGGATTAAACGTGACCTCCGTCACCGTGGAGACCAGCTTCATTTTTTTTTTTTTGCGTGACGCAGAAACGTATCCAGGGCCGGATGAAACGTGACGCGAGACCTCGGGGTTCGGAGCCAACGTCAGCTTCTTTTATCGCATGGAAATTCAACCAGAGTGACGGTTGAACCAGCAGCCGCTGAATCGACAGCATCGGCGTCCAGAGGGAAGTTTTGCAGGAGTTCCGTGTGGGTCTGGTCGGGTTTCTTTGCCCCAAAGAGGCTTTCATGTTCAATGGGGCTGAGGTTGAGGTTTAGCGTAAACCTGACATTAGCCTGATTTATCTACTCCAAAACAAGGTTCAGTGTGTGGTCCGGATTGTGATGGAGTAGTAAAAACCCAACCGATGACCTCAACTGCCCTACTGAGGAAGGAAACTGAAGATGTGTGGCGAGCATCTACACGTCAAAATCCATTGTACACATTTGGGTGTTTTAGCAGGACAATCACCCCAAACACATGTCCAGAGACACATCAGTCCAAATGAACTCTACTAACAGGTAGAAAGAAGTCTCGTCTGCAGTCCTCCGGGAGTGAACCTCGCCGTAATTCGGTCAGCATTACACGGTAATGACTTTCATCCGAGCTGAATCATTAAAAGACTCAAAGCCCCATGATACCCCTGCGCGATCCACCAATGACTTTAAATTAATTACAGCTCCGTCTGCCATGCCGTCTCCTGTAAAAGGTCAGCTTTATCACATTAAGTGGCTGTACAAGCCCCGACTCTGTCTCTTGCTGGTAGAGGACGTCCATCTGTAACTGTACATGGGTTTGGGACGCAGTTTGAGGGGTGGGGGGCTCAATAATCTCTTCATTTGACAGAAACCTTCCCCCTCCCCGCCCCTTTCTCCTTCTGCTAGAGCTCTTTGCCTAATCAAAGGGCCGGGAGCAGATCAGGGGCTCGCCACTAAAGCAAACATCAGGGACACAAAGCAGCGCGCAGGTCCCTCGTTCATAAATAAAACATGAAGACAACATTCACCCTGTGTCTGTCTGTGCTACATTCAGAAACTGTAACGTAATTAGAAGTTGTCCTTGGCTAAAACTAGCTAATGTAGCTAAACCTACAACCGAGATATGCAGCGTTTCCCGATCTGCTGTACAAAGTATTTGTCTGCATTTTGAGTTTCCGTGCTAATTTTTTTTTTTTTTTTTAAGCGTTTGGCAGCTTTGAGCTTCCATACAAAAACCAACGATTTCACTCCGAAATACAATAAAAAGCAAAAAACTTGCTTTCTCTTGAAGACACTTGAGCTAAGTAGTTTTTAATAAAAGTAGCATCTATAAAAATCGATATCATAAAATAAAAGCATTCTACATTGTTCCTTGCTGTTGTATTTTTGATTTTATCGATAATTATTGGTGTGTTTTACATCAAGCCATGTTTGTAGTTTGTTTTGCAGCTCAGGTCTTCCATACGATTGTTTAATATTGCTTAAAATGTTGGTATCCGAAGCTGGGTATCATACATTTAACATCAAACACAGTAAAATGCATAAAAGTGACTAATTATTGAAATAAATTGGAGCCTGTTTGAGTCACAATAAATAGAGCTGTGTGAAAACAATGAACCCAAATATAGGTCTGAAAATCCACACGAAACCAAAACTGTTACTTATTGTCCTTGCTTGTGTTTAATGTTAACGTTTGTCTCCAACTGTTAGCCGTATGTTTTAATTTGTGCTTCGTCTCCGTTGTTATTTTTCGGCGTTTCAAGTCTTCCATACGAACCATAAAAAAAATGTGGATATTTAAAATGTCGTATAATAATTGAATGGAATCATTTCATGACGCATTTTCATTTTTACATTTTTTATTTTCTACGTTGTGTTTTGCAGGTCAGGGCTTCCGTACGACGCTCCACGAAGGGATCCGTTTCACACTCTCCAATCGTGTTTCATTTCGAACACAACAAAAAGCGTAAAAGTGACTTTCTATTGAAATGGATTGGAGTCTAAACCGTGTTTTATTCAGTGAAAAGCCGGTGCGTTGTGTCCCACAGGACTCCATCAATTCAATTATCATGGAGAGTGTCTACATTAGAGGGTAGCGCCCTCAGAGAGCCTCAGGCGCTGCGGAAAATAATACCAATAATACATGCACCCAGGAATATGCTAAGCCATACAAGTGGCTCATCTATCATCTCCCCCACATCCACACAGCTTTTCATAGGGAAAACCAATAGATGGAGGTAGAAAGGCCTGGTGTTGAGGTGTGATTTGGGCCCGGCTGTCAGCGTTCGTCACCTCGGTGAATACACCAAGCGCTGGGAGCCGGGGGGACCCCCGTCTCGGCTCGAGCCCCTGCCTGGTCCGATAAGGCCGATCTGCAGAGACGACGCCTGAGACCCCCAAACCTCCACGCTGTCACCCGTTCCGACAAACAGCTGTCAGAACCCGGAGGAAGGCCGGAGCCTTCCGCAAACCCTCAAAACGCTCCTTTATCTGCTGGAAGCACAAAAAGATTTCCGCTCTGAAGCCGCGTCTTAAACCCTCATAAATCACTGTCAGATAACGGTATCATACCTCGGGTCGGCCAGCTCATTAAAGCGACATCAATCAGTGGCTCTTCTTGTGTGGTCATCAACTGGGACGAGGAGAACATTCATTTAATCCCTTATCCAGAGGACTTCTCATTAAACCGACCCAAAGAAGAATAACTGTCTCCAGTAAAGTTCATACGTCCTGATTTTATTTTCTCCAGGATTTCTCCTCAGCATCTTTGCATTTGTTCAAAAACTATTCATTGGGAAGAAATAGATCAATGGAAAGAAAACTTAAATGCAACATGCTTTTGTTCTCCGCCCATTTTACTCTGATAAAGAGTGAATTTTTTACTCTGAAGCCAAAATTCTCTGCAATTTGGTCTTATTAAGTTAACTGTCTGGCTTCGATCCAGAACCTAAAGTATGCTGGAAAAGAATCCAATTGAATCCAGGGCTATTTTCCACAGAAGAATATCAGTCGCTGTTTGTGAAAAACCATAAAGAACTTGGCCTGTAAAGTGGTTCTAAAAGCACAGACCAATGGTGCCAAAACTTGCAAATTTAAACTATTTGTGGGCGACACAATTTATCACATTAAGAATGCAAAAATGAGATTATTTGTGAAACATGAAATAAATAAAAATCAAGGGATTTGTAAAGAAAACGGCATCTTCAGTCAGAAGCGTCTTCAAATTCGCTGTAATACAGCCTGCTACAGGAGCTCCTTCCTGCCTACTCTCTTCTGCAACTTGAATAATATCAGTAAGAACAACATTTAATTTCCCTTTGGGATCAAAAAAGCTTTTTTGAACTGAAAAGAAAAATTGAAAACAGTCAATTTCCTTTAACTCTCCAATCATGCGCTGCTTTGTGCTGATGTGTCATAAAGTCTGTGAGGTAAAAACACAGCCTCTAGTCGTCCTGCATGCGTTCGACTAACCACCAAACCCAGAGGAAAAACGAAGCCGAGTGTTTCCCCAAAGCCGGCTGGTTTATTTTCACGCGTTGTTTAGACAGGCGTTTCCAGCAGGGCGTGATCTTAAATGGCCGCCCCCCCCCCCTACCTCCCCAGACTCACTGCGTGCCTTCACGAGACTCAGGAAACCCTTACATCCTGCCCCCGATGTGACTGGGGTTGCGTTTTGGAGTGGCATCAAAAGGCGAGCGGGAGACGGGGAGGTGCCCGGCCGCCCCGCGCCACGCCTGGAGGATTCCAGAGGAAACCTGCGGCGTGGCGAAGCCGTCCATATAGGGCCGGACTGGAAAACTGACAGAGAGGGATTGTTTCAGGACGAAATCCTCTGTTTTCCCACATCGTGAACAATATGTCTTGTGTGGCCGGATTTGAGGGGAGCCTGAACAAACTACTTGAACTATTTAAGGGATTTCTACAATGTTGGTTCCTGTATCACTTTACCTTGGGCTCATAAAGGTGTGCTTTAAGCTCGACATACTGACTTGCCTATGCTAAGCACTCTGAGTTTGAACTTGGTCTGTTGGCAGAGTTGGCTAGCAAGGACTTCCTATTGGGCTAGCCAAACATTTCTGTTTATGTTAGCCCAAAAGTTAATCTGCCGGAAAGAAGATATTCACAATTCATTAGCATAGACTATACCGCCACTGGCTAACTGTTAGCCACTAATGACTGTAATGTTAGCATCTGCCCTGTTAACAATCAAGGTGGAAATTAGTACATTAACTTCTTAGCTTTCTAACGAGCTAGGAAGCTAATGGGTACGAAAAATACGTGGTCACAACTGAGCTGGACTGCTAAGCTAAGCGGGAATCTAGCTATTAGCAATCCAAGGCTAATAGCTAGATTAATAAATGTTCTCCCTAACAATTGATGGTTAGCAGTTGTCCCCCAGGATTTCACAATTGTGTTTATGATTTGTTTTGCGATTACTACATGTGTGGTATCAGCGGTGTAGTGAAAGTCTGAAATACGGCCACCTGTGGGTAGGAGTTAGCATTCACTTCAACCCAATGTGTTTGAAGAAAATATGCAATGAACTCACAATTATGAATGAGAGTGAAACGATGTGGGAATCTGATCATTTTGTGTTCGTAGAGTCAAGAAAAATTGGAGAGACTGAGTGTAAAGTTTGACTTAACAAACCTGGGGGCGCCATATTGGATTTTCAGGTCGAGGTTGGTTTGAAACTCCCCTGATTTCAGGTACTTTGTGTTTGTTCAACTTGGAAATGTTTGTCCTGAGAGTAAACATGAAAAGCGTAACATCCTAAAATATGAAAAAACAATAAGCTGTGGTCATTTTTCGACCAGATTAGCTGGTGAGATTAGCTGGTGAAATACTTTCAATATTTCATCTTTTTCGAGTGAAACCAACACAGTTGAACATTCAGAACTGTGTCTTTTGTTTTAACGCTAGCTTAAACAGTTCGACTGAGCCATACTTCCTGTAGAATAAACATCAGGAGATCCAGTAGAAGGACACATTCTGGATAAATCTGTCATTTACACCATTAAGCTTCAGGTCTGCTGCACTGAGCTGTGAAGACATCTCTGTGACAGATTTTTAGCTCAAACGGAGGAGAACTGCTCAGTCTGATCACACAGGGTTTAACGGACGTGAATAGATGGGGATTGGGGCAGAAGGTGGGCTCAGAGTGGGGGTCTTCCTCTGGTTAGCAGTTCCCACTTCACACCAGCAGCGCTTCGACAATTATCTCCTCCAGGCAGCGCCGAAGCCCTGAAACCTCCCAGGAACGGCGGAGAGGCGGCAGAGAGCAATTCAACGGGGGATAATCCTAATTTCAAATGGAGCTTAGCGATATTCCCCTCCATCCTCGCCCCCCTTCCTGTCTGGCGCAGATAACTCAGCCTGAGCGGGCGCCCGTTCCCGCGATTAGCGTGTCACCCAGTCCACTTCAGAGGAGTGTTTCCTCGGGATCAGAGGGTGCTGACACTCACAGGTGTCGCCCTTAGCTTCGGCAAATTAAACCGGAACAAGGCAGGAATAAAAACTCAGAACTTCAGCTGATATTATCTCATCAAAACAATATCTCGAAGCATCAATCCAGAAGATAGACACGTTGTAGTGCTGTATGGCAAAAAGCTGCTGGCTGACGGCGACTACCACTGGGTTTAGCTGTTAAATTCTCAACATAAATCTTCAAAGTATTTGTAAAATATAAAAGAAAAAACGATGCCGTGCAATGTTACTAATTGTCAACAGTATGACAAGTAGATAAAGTCGAGTAAAAGTAGCGAGAGAGAGCTAAGTAGTTCAGTTATGCTAGCTTGACTATGAAAACCTGGACGTGTAGTCGTGCTGTGGAATTCGGTGTGTTTCAGTTCAGCTACAAAATAAAAAAGGTGATCTAAACATCAAGTCTGACAGATCAATAGTAGAGCAGGTTTTTAAATTAGCTAATCAACCATAGCAGTGTTCAGACCATCACTTATTGATAACAGAAAAATAAATATAAAGCCTAAAATATCAACTCTGAAATGGACTGAATATTCTGTTCTTTGTGTGGGAAATGTTTGCCTGTTTTTTTGGTGTTTTGCTATTGTGCAGTGCACTGAATCAATAACAACTACATCTCCAGGTTTCATTTAGTCAATGGTTCTTAAAGAACAGTCCCCCCCAGCGTTTTGTGGATGCTCGAAATTCCCGAACGTAAACAATAACACGTAGCGTGTGGAATGATTTGTGCCTGGGAGAGAGCGTGTGGTTATTTGCGCTGCTCCGAACTCGGAGCGTTAACGGTAGAAACGATCTGCCCTGCGGCCGAAACCTCTCCGCTGCTGACCTCGTCCACAGCAGGGCGAGAAAAAGCCAGCAGATCCAGCTGCAGGCATCAGGGAGAATCCCAACACCAACCCTGAACATCCTGAGAGTTCATCATCCCTCCCTGATGTGTGTGTGTGTGTGTGTGTGTGTGTGCTGGTCCTGCAGGCCTGTTGCTATAAAAGAGAACGAGAGGCGTCACCGGGGTGAAGCCAAACAGCTGAGCCTGCGGTGGGAGCATCAGCTGAGCTGCTGCGACTTTCTGACCTGCCTCGGAGGAAAACCGAGGCAGGTCCTCTTCCTCCCGGCCTGAGTGGGGGAGGAAGTGGGGGAGCTCCTTCAGCTCCATCAGCTCAACTCCAACCAATAAGGACTTAAACCCTGAAGAACCTCTAACAGCCAACATGAATTTTGATCAGATACTGAGGTGAAACTTCTTGTTAAACTCTTATATATATTGGAGCAAACGCGTCGCGTTAACTATGAGTGATTTAGAAAAGATCCACAGTAAATGTTGACAATTCGTCTGTGGTTTAAATACCCAAAGCCATCATGTCAGTGTGAATGAGGTAGGAAGTACTTTACCATTGTTCCTTCACTCTTGCTCCGTGCCACTTCCCTCTGCAGGCGAGCCACGGCCAGCTTTTCCCTGAACAAAACAAGAGAATCGGATCATTTCTGCGCACGCACAGCTGCTCACACACACACACACACACACACACACACACACACATCCACAGATCCGCGTCTCCTCAAATTCGCACAGATCAAAATCGCGTCGCTCAGTTCGTCCTGATTTCCGGCGTCGCTTTTCCCGTTCCCCTTCCACCAAACAGCTGAAACAGCGGCATCCTGGGGATAAGCCCGCCCACACACACACACACACACACACACACACACACACGCACACATACATAAACACACACAACAGAGAGAAATCGGTCCCACTCGCTACACAGAACAGAGCTTCCAGTCCTGTGCAGACAGAAATAGCCCAAGAGGAAACAAAAAGCAGGGCATCCTCCACCATACTTTACAAACGCAGCGTCGCCTGAAGCAGGCGGGACAAAGACGTCGACTGTGTTCACGCTCGACCCTTTTCCCCACGTGAGGGCATTCCAGACTTTAATGGGATAAATCTTGGCAAACTGGCGGGGGATAGTAAAGGACCAGTGTTTGAAAGCCGGCCCTTCAGAGCGGTCAGGAATCACCGGAGACAGGCGGCGCTCCCGAGAACCGGCCTGTCGCTCTTGGCGACAACCAAGCCAAGAGGAAACGGTTCGACCTCATCTGGTTTGCACCCGAGAGCGTCGAGTCACGAAGCAAGGCGAAGAAAAGACGCCTGCGTGTTTTCACTCAGCTTGAGTCAGCATATTTTAACAACTTACAAATGATATTAATATGCAGAAAAGGAAAAAAAAACACACAAAAAAGACGTGTGTTTTTATTTTAGGGTGAATTTCAAACATATGGCCTCTGACTCTATTGGATTTGAATTGTCCTCTGTCTGAATTTGGACAAGATGTGTCTTCAGTGTATATAAGGACACCGACGCAAGTAATGACACTCACCTGCACATTTTTCACATTTCTTCTTCAACCAGACCAGACACCCAGAAACAATCACCGACCCCCCAGCCCCAAAATAGCTCATGACTAACATCTTGGCCTCCTTTAACAACAAGACATCATTGTTTAGGAGTGGCCTACCTGTCAGGAACTCCCCTGTCCCCCCACCCAGATGTTTAGTTGATGGATGAGTCGACTGTCTGGAAGGGAAAAAATGTGTTGCAGATTCCCGGTACTCCCAGCCAACAGGACTCCCAGGTTGGAGGTAAATCTGACCGTGGAGCCCAACGGATTGTGTAGAAACACACAGTGGCAGCTAATCGGGTGTTTGAAAAACACACCTGATCGACTCATCCGCTCATGCTCCGCTTCCGCAGTTGTCCCGTACCCCCTACGCATCATTACGCCGCCTTAAAAAGGAGAAGACGAAAACACGGCGTATCTGGAAGTTCTCACAGCGGATAGCGCTTTGTTAGCGCCGGACCGCCTGGCATTCCTCCAGTCTGTGTTATGGCTGAGCGTCGGCGCTTTAAGGGGTTAAATTTCAGCCCGCTTATGAGCAGGCGTGTTTCAGAAGCAGCGGAGCGAGAGCCGGCTACACCGCCGAGAAAATCATAGACAAATATAGAGCAGTTTGACATTCGGCGTTCAACGTAATTACAGTAATTGGCACCAGCAGCAGTCAAAACAGAACCCCGGTGGAAAATGCTTAGCCGGTGACATCCAGCGAGCCAGAGGGGAGCGATACTCCAGCGAACAATCCTCCGTTGTCAACAAATCTACTTTGAATATGTCATGTGAACTTCAATCCCCCGTTTTGGCCAATTGCTCACTTTGCGAACTTCTACCAGCTGTGTAAACCAGCCCCAAAAATAGCCAGATGGAGCGACGCCAGGGCTGTTACGTGAAGGGGTTTATCTTGAGTCATCTCCATCGTCGAAGCCTGAACTTTGGTATGTTATTGTTAGGGGTTGGTCCGAGACATTGTAAACACTACATACTTGTTCCAATGTCACCTAAAATGGTTGGAACATATGGCCGAAGTAACTAAACGACTCATTATGACGGATAGTTTTGCTTTGCTACAACTTTGGTCTTGTTTGTTTTTGGTGGAGGGTGAAATGAAAAACATGTACGTTGTACTGTTTATCTTAAAAGTTGAACGCCTGGGAAAACGTGAGCTTTACTTGAACCCGCTGTGGGTTACGTGATCATGTTTCCAAGCAGCAGATGGATGCCGACCTCCAACGGTTCCCCGGGCATCTGGGGAGTCACCTGACGTCAGGGAGGAATCACCTGATGCTGCCAGATGTGGAGAAAAGGTTCTGTTGTGACATGAGAAGCAGGGCAAGTGAACTGGCTTGTTTCAGGACCGGGGAAACGTCAGATGATCTGTTCACAGTTCAACGACGTCAATGTCCGCCCCACTTTTCCTGAATCGAACCTTGACCCCAGCCAACAGGACTCTGACCCTGCAACACCTCCACCTGCCTCCTCTCCAGACCCCGATCCTGATTGCCTGAGCTACGTGCAAAGACACAAACTCTCAGGGTTACACGGTGGGAGGCGTTTGCCAACCTGAGCCGACACGTTGGACTCGTGTTCTTCTGGAACTGCATTGTGGGAGGCAGACATTTAAGGGGGGGCTTTAATCCAAACATTATTTGCTGCTAAGCACATAATGAGAGAGGAGAAAAGTGCTGGATCCGAATGCTTTTTCTGATTCTTCTCAACACCATCTAATTATAAGCTCCATTCTGCTCTGTTAACAGACGAAACACCACGATTTGCCTCTCACCCTGCAGGAGATCCAGGTTGAGTTTGAGAGTTTGCAGAGGCCCCGATTGGAGGTGACGATGTCGGCTTGGACAAGTCATTCCCGTCCCTAATCCCCTTGCAGCCGTGTTATGTAACAGCTCTGCTCAGATCCAAACCCTCAACCCAGGACGCAGCGTGGGACAAAAGGTCCAGCGAGGCGTTTGATGTGTTAGGACACACAACCCGGCCTGACAGGAAAGCAGAGTTAAAACACTCAGGATGCAAAGAACAGCTTTAGCCCTCAGTGTGAAGACTTTCATCTGCTTTATGCATATAAAGGTTGGGCCTTCGCACATCTGTGACCATTCAGTCAGGCCCGGCGCATCAGGCAGCGCCAATTAATCACAAAGAGCGCCATAGAAGGCGCTGCACGGCGGCCTGACCCGAGCGCACAGCTGGTTCCTGACCTCCTGCCTCCTGCAGCGGGCTCCGTCTGCAGCGCAGGGCCAGCGGCAAGACAGAAGCCACATGTCAGCACCTCTAGCCCACACCCACACACCCACCCACACAGACTGAGCCAGGACCAGGCGGAGAGAGCCTTGCCTCACCGCGGCAGAGCATCAATTATTGACGAGCTGAAATGCGATGAGGTTCTGCTGTGAGCAAACAAAGAAACTCTGTCTTCTCGGGACGCCGTGTGCCAAAATAACGCTTAACTCCACGAAAATAAACACTTATAATTACTGTCATGTTGTTAACGCATGCTTAAAGGAACGAGCAGTTCCTGGGCCAGATCCTGCTTTGATTTGGATGCTTGCGAGGCCTTGTGAACAGCAGCAACAAGGGCCCGACTTAACACAACTCGACACCGGGATGTATGTTCGGACTTGCTGCAGAATGCGGTAGCGCGAGGTGACATCACAATCAGAAACATTTTCCTCCAAAGCGAACAAGATGCTGAGTGTCTAGAGTTTGATAACGTCAGGGATGCGCGCGAGTATTCCTGGGCACCTTGCTGTCGTTGGTCGACGAGATTTGGTCGCAGATTCTAAAAGATTGATGGTTGCAAGAGGAAAGCACCCTGTTTAGTAGGTCAAACGATAATTCAGCACAAGTATCTGAAGCAGCAGAAATCCCTCGTGAGGAACCCTCCGAGACTCGCAGGAATGCTTGCGCCGAGCGAGGATTACCCCTCGCCTCTCCGTCTGAGTGTTTTCTCATTCTGACCTCGATTGTCTCAGCGCCTCGGATGCATTCCAGTCCAGGAGGAGCAGATGAGCTTTAAACACGGCCTCGACACACACCGTGCCGCCACGCCCTCCTCCCGCCGATCCGTCTCAGACGGTTCGCCTACCAGCAGATCTCGGCGAGCGAGAGACCCGATCGCACCAGGGGCACACGGATGAACGCACATGTGCAAACATGGTGGCAAAAGACCTGCGAATACTTGCAGGCGCACAACTGCAAACCTTTCATGTCTGAGCGATTAAAGAGAGATGACTGTGAGTGTTAAAGCTGCACAGATAGGAAAGTAGAAGGAGGAAGCCACGCACTCACATTCCTCCAGGTTTTGTTTGTCTAAGTCGTCCGCTTGTGACCCACAAAGACACATAATTGAGCTTAAGTGACAATCTTGTGGGATAACAATTACCTCGTGATTTAGACGCTTACCTGCGTTTTCAAGAGGGGCAATAAAAGCAGAAACAAGCACGAGAACTTGTGTTGAGGGAGACGCTCCCGTCGCTACAGATTTGTACGGGAAGGCAGCTGCACGCCTCGAGGAGAAGCTCCTCACAAGATGTGACGCCAAGTCATGTCTGAAGGCAGGAATGTTTTGAAGAGGAGCCAAGATGCCACGCTAAGGGCGAGCTGGTGGGAACGTCTCACTTCAGCAACCTTTCACTGTGTTGTACTTTCTGGGTAAAGGAGATGAGTACTTTCATAGGTTTGAGATGCTCTTACATAATCTGACTTTTCAAAGTAATCTTCTTAAGCACTTGAAACCTAATTAGTCAACAATATCTCTGATTCAGATCCAGCGTTTATTGCATTATTGAACTGTTGTCGAAATGTACAGGTCATAAGAAGTGAATTAGGTTAATGGTGCCATAATGACCTGTGGGAAACACTTATTAACGTGCGTTTCATGTGGGGAGTGGAGCCAGCGATGTCTTGCAGCCAACGCCCAATCAGAGTTCAAGCACTTCAGAGATATTCAAGCACCGGAGCGGAGCCGGTTCTGTAAAAACAAAGGACGGTTCTGTTGTGGTTTCCCAACAAACAGACAAACACCGTGACAGTTTGTCTCCTTGCATTTCTGATCTCTCACTGTAAGGTTGTAAAAATCCCTTCTGATTCTCACATGTACATCGTTTCAGATGTTCAAATCCTTTCTATTGGCTCATTCAGCAGTAAGGTAAGTCATGCTTACAACTCTTCATAAGGTTCTTGGACGTCTGGAAAAGTCCAGATTGGTCTCAAGAATGACCCAAACTCACCAATAACAGCCACTACTGCAAGCACTTCCACAACGTCCAACTTTCAAATCCCAGCGAGTCTTTACCAGTCAGACGCATCCCAACATCCTCTGCCTCAAACAACACAAAGGTTCAACATCATGAAAGAAAACGCTAAACCAGACACTTCTAGATCTGACGCCATGGCTTCTGTAGCAAAGAGGTGACCGGGGCACAGAGAGCTGGAAGGTCCTGCTGACGAATGCAGGATGTGCTGGGGCTACGATATTTCACAAAAGCCAAAAGCGTAACCATTTGCAGAGGCGGACAAATGGCCGCTTCGCACACAATGCAGACAAAGGTACAGTAAACAGAAGCAGTTGGCCTAAAGGTCATTAGCGTTTATTGTTCGCCGTCTCTGGATGTTTGTCTGGCCGGTTCACAAAGGTCAGTTTCAGTAGCCACACTTGATTTAGATGTACCATAAAAGGGCTCCTGCTTTCCCTTTGATAAAAGATGTCAACATTCCTGCAGGCAACTCAGTGTTGATGGAGAGATAAAGCACAAGGAATCCTCTCTGCCGTGTTATTTCAGTTGCCGTTCGCGTCCTGGCCACTCTGGCACGCTGGTAATCCAGCGGTTTAAAAGTCAGTACCCTCGCTGTTATTCACTCTGTCACCAGAACACCTTAAAGACAACATGAGTGGTGTTTGGAAAAGAGTTTTACAGCTCAGAAGGTGAGCTTCTCCAGCAGGCCCCCCTCCAATCCATTTCCTCTCCAGCTGCGCCAACACCTCCAGCCTCTGGATGCGGCCCTACGGGCTTCTCCCGACTATTACCCGGTGATTTACGGCGGAGATAGCCGAGAGGTGAGGTTTGTTGACATTCCTGGCCCGGCGCGAAGCGAGAACGCGACGCCGGCTCCCTTTTCCAAGCTCGTAAACGGCTCGCTCCGCCGACAGCCTCGCAGCGGCAGGAGAGGTAATCCGAAACAAGAGGGAACGCTAAAAAAAAAAAAAAAAACTTGCACGCTCGAGTGAAAGTGTGTCAACGGGAAGCCTGTGTGTACTAAAACAAGGGCAGCAGCATATTATCTTGTAAACTGCTGGCATGCGAGTATATGACCTAAAAACAAATCCAGTTTGGGGATTATTTTTGTGTGTTTTTTTCCAAGAGTCGAAACGCCACGGGACACATCAACTCTGAGAACAAGAAAAAGAGAAGTTGGAAGTCTGCAAAACCGAGGTGCACTCTGTTGTGAAACAAACGATATTTTAGTCCCGATTCTGACAGGAAAGCAGGTCGTTTAAATGCAAAAACGAGTCCAAGAGCACCTTATGCAAACACTGGGGTAGTTTGGAAACCGCAAGAACGCTCTAATGACGCCATGACTCAACGTTCAGCGACGGGTGCCTGGGCGATGCTTTGTCTCGCGGCGAAACAGTCAGTGCATGCAATAAGCCATTGATAACAAGCAAATAAAAAGCCTTTTATTGGTTATAAACCGTGTTGCACCATTAAACTTTACATCTTTGCGGAGTGATTTTACACTAGATTCAGCAAACGGGAGACAAAGAGAGCAGTCATAAGGTAGCGGCTTTTTGTTTTCCTTCTGCTTTTTCCAACTTGTGAGCGTTCGGGGGAGACACGGATGATCATTTCTTCTATCCTTTTTGTGAATAAAAACGTAGTCTGGCTTTTTTTTTTTTTTTAAATCAGGCTTTTGTCTTCTGACGCCGCATTTGCAGAAAGAAGAGAGCTCAGCAGAAACCGGGCCGCCTTCAGAGATCCCACAAGCAGTTAGTCTGGGAGAGATAAATGCCGAGCAGGGGAGAGGGAGGAATGCATTCAAAGCGCCCTTAATTGAGCTTGGATGGCCTGCAGTCACACAAGCAGTGTCTCAACAAGGCTCGGTCGGGGCTGGCGAGATCCTGAGAATTTGCTTCACACGTACACATCATTAAACTAGCTTACGGCTCCACAGCGCCAGCGAACGCGGCAGAGACAGCAGGAATTATATGGGAAAGTTGTCTGGAAGGAGTGTCCTCCCCTTCCCAGTCAAGAGCTGGAGTCCTCTGGCTGTCAATGGAGAGGAAATGCTCCCATGCCGCGGCCTACTGGGCCAGCCATTGAACTAGCGAACATTCCTTCATAATTCTGTTTGACCTGGACCCAACACGCCGGCTGAGGGCCACCAAATATGGAGCGCCGCATACTGAGAGAGGGCGAGAGGGAGGAGTGGGGGGGAGTTGGGAAAATCGGATGTGAAGGAGTGAGAGGCGACGTGATGGACAGGAGTTAGAGGGGTGGAAGTAAGTACAATAGAATGCATGATGGGTGGGGATTGCCTTAATCTGGGTTCTTTTCAAGACTGATGACAATCGCCTCCTGAGCGCTGCCAGTGGGCGCTCCAGGCGCAGTCTGAAACTTTTCACATCTATATCTTAACAAGGAAAGTGGCGTGATCTTGCTGAACCGTAAAATACCAAGGTTGACCAATTGTTTTAGTCTTTGTGTAACAATTCTTGGGGATACATAATCGGTTTCCTCTACTGGCGGTGTACAACTTCAAATAAGGTCTTGACCCAAATTTTGGGAGCCGTTACTGTTACACCCACGCCACAGTTTTCACATGACGTCAGCACAGCGGTGGGAAATATTTCTGTGGACAAACAGCTCCACGTCTGCGTCGTCAGGATGGAGAGAATTACAGTTTTAATTCTATAAAATCAAATCCCTCCACTTGGTAATCCTCTTACCCCGTAATCCCCAGGTAGGTTTCAGAGAGCGGCAGGCTCAAACTGCCCATCCTTCCAACACATCTGCCCCGGCGGCAGGGTGATATCGACGGCCATGCCGCTCTGCTCCAAATAGAGGCTTTAACTGGTCCGCCGATGCCAAACTGAAGCCCAGGGCGTATAGAGTACTAGAGAGTGAAGTGGCTGTTTACATGGAATGAATTATCCAGTTCGAATGATAATTTGCATTAACGACATCTAATAGGCTGCAGATTGGTTGAAACCTGAAGTCAGAATCTAGAGAAAACATGAAACATGAAATAATATAAATATCTAATATAATTGTGATCATTCATTGATGGCTGTCACAATTAGCAATTATATAAAAAAGCTCCAACTAGTTGCTGCTTACTATTTACATTTGGTGTTGGTTGCAATTATTAATAATCATGACATCAACATACTCAAAGTTTGAGGAGGTATTAGCATCTATTAACAATATTTGCTAGCTACTGTTAGCAATGGCTACTACATATACTACTAACTTCATAAACACTACTATTGGATGCGTGATTTCCTTTTGTTTTCATTTGGTTTTGGTTGTTCGACGTAATAAATAAAAACAAAATGATGCTTTCTAGAAGTTAACAGGGATAATGTTCATTGCTGACAAGGCTTCTCTTGTGAAAAGAAGCACCAAAAACAACCCAACTCCGTCTCAAAAAAAAAATCCACCACAGAATGGCATTTGCGTCTGGCGTGTTGTCAACGCCAGCCTGGGAGTCGAGATACCTCCCATACTCTCCCATGCCCTTATTTCTACACTCCCTCACAGTTCTGTTTTTAGAGATAACACAGTCGGCCAAAAATATCAAGACGGAGGCCAGGATCCGACTCTTGCTATCCTGCGAGCATCCCGTCCCGCTGAGTCTGGGGGAAGACTTCACTTCACGTCACGCTACGTTAATTCAGGAAAAAAGTTCATGAGCTGACCGTTACAGAGGGACCTTCGTTACAGGCTTTTACCAGTACACGGACCCCCGTTCTGATGCTGTCATTTCACTGTGGGATTAGTGGGCCGGATTGGAAAACTTAATCTGCCTCAGAGAGAGGGGAAAGGAAACAAAAGGAGCAGAGGGAAGGGAAACGTGCGTTCCTGCAGATTAAAATCCGCCGCGATGACTGACTGACTTTCTTAAAGAGATCTGCTTCCTTCTGCTATAAATCAGGAGCAAAGGAGTTTAACCCAACCCCACGCTGTCGCAACAGGACCAGCCCCACCACCCCCTGCAAGCGAACGGCTAACAGCGATCAGTCTGAGTGAAATATGCAGAACGCGACTTGTGCTCCTCTGACTGTGCAGCGTCGACCTACATGACAGTAAACTCTGGCTGTTGCGTTGCCCGTAGCGCAGTGTGTGCTGATGACAGCGGGCTCCTTACCCTGCTGGAGAGGCAGCATCCTGGTGCATTCAGAGGACGCGCATGGTAATCCAGCAGCACGCTCTGCTCCTCTCTGCAGCTGTTCCCCCGCCGATCCACAGATGATAAAGTTTACATCCACAATGCAGCGTCCTCTCCTCTGACGTCCTCTGCCCTCCCCGTCTCCCACAGTCTGCCGGCGTCGGAACGACTCTGCTCGACTCTCCTCTCTCTGCCGCTAACACACTCCCCCTTCAAAGCCGAGTGCCGTCCCTCCACCCGCCCATCCAGCCTGCTGCCTCTGTCTTTTCCTCTGAATATTTCTCTCCTCAGTCCATCTCCTGTTCCGCTCTCGTTCTGCGTCCCTCCTCTCCGGGTTTACCGCACGCCTGACATGTGTTCAGGGGAGAGGGCTACCGCTCCACTGCCCGTCCGAAGGTGGCTCTGTCCTCAGGGGAGGAGAAGCCAGGTCGAGGGTGGGGGTTGAACACAGAGGGAGGAGTTTTTTAGGGGTGACAGCAGTGTGAAGGGGGTGGAGGGGGTAAAACTCCAGCTAGGGGACATGAAGAAAGAAGCAGCAGCCAGCTTGTAGTGTTCAACTCAAGAGCGTCAGCCTCAATGTTGGCCTCGTTTACTAATGATTTCAACCTTTATACGCTTTTATGTGTCTAAAAGTCTGTGTAAATAAAGATACGAGAAGGTTGTTCCTCTGGATCTGTTGAGTTCTTGTTCGGATCGTGCCCTTGTTCTGCTTTCTCGTCTGCCTGATTCCTCTTTTACTTTGGCACATCAGTTTTTCACTTCTTCTTTTGTTCATCAGGTTTCCTTCCTTTGTGAGTTTTGCAGGATGAAGCCAGTTTCCGTCCTGGACGAGTACGCCACGACCTAATCGACATCATAGACCGGACTATCTTGAGAAGAATGCTAGAAACTAATAGATCTTTGCAAGTAGCCTATGACGATCCCCTAACGCTAACCCACCAAGAGAAAGATGTGGTTTATGAAGTCCTGCTCAATGTTGTCAGAAAAGAAAAAGGAAATGTGTCATCATCAGATGTTAACAGCATGGACTACACATCCCAAAAACTTGGGAGAGAGTCCTCCACTCTAAGTGGATGCAGAAATTTCTGAACATTTGGTGCCTCTGGTAAGGTACGTGCTCACTCCTATAACCAGATAGGAGGCTTTGCAACATTAGAACTCACACAAATGCGTTTCCAATTAACTCTTTCATTGAAAAACCAAAACGAACCTCATGTGAAAAGGCATTGGAAGGTTAAAGAGCGGAGCTGCGGACGAGGCTTTAGAAGTCTTTGACAATACCGACTACCCCGCCCAGCCTCATGGCCTCAGGATGAGTGTAGACAAGTAACAAAACATACAGTTCACAAGCTTTTGTTAATCCCAGGAGTGTTCAGGCTGAACAAGTTTGGGGGTTTAAGTATATTAGCTTAAAGGAAGAGAAGAAGATAGCTTGAACAGCAAAGAGACACTGCTGATTTGAACATATGCATTTGTACAACGGTAAGTTTACAATGGTAAACTCCCGCTTTACTAATTCCAGTGACAGATAGGTGAGGCGGCTTCAGGCTGTTAAATGATCTGACAGGCACCTTCCCTGAAGCAAACGCCGAGCTTTGGGCTGAGCAACAGCACACAAAAAGAAGGCAGTGACGAGGGAACAGATAGGGACAACCGAGGAAGAGGTCGAGATCAAGGGAGCGGAGGCCAGAAAGGACAGACAGAAGTGCTTGGGTCTGCCCGGGTTGAGTAGCTCCGGCCCATCTGCCACAATCACAATCAGTCTCAGCTGAACGGCTGTGACAAACTGCAGCCTGGAGCCAGCAGTTTCTACCATGCAGGATGCCTACAAGAGCCCAGGGACAGGAGGAGAGGGGGATGAAGAGGCAAGTGAGTCAGGGAAAGGGGTGGAGGGGGTGGCTTCCATTGTCTGCACCCCAATAGGACCAGTGAGAGAGGGGGGCCGGCCACCGGACGGGTGAATTGGGGAATTAAAAGGGTCTGGGTGACAGGAGCGCTGGGCTAAAAAGGGAGCTTGAAAGGATGGGGCTGACTTAGAGCCCCACATTCACTGTCACTAATGTCTTCAATGAACAATGACACGAACCATGAGAGAAGGAGAGGGTGGAGGAGGGAACCCTCCACGGAAAGGTACGCCAGCTTTAACGACCGACAAATGATCAAAAAGTTCCGTCATATTTGCTTTCAGATGAAGCAATCTATCATCATAAAACCCAAAGACTCATGACGCAGGATTATTGCGTACGTGACCAAAGATGCCATGTAATTGTGTAAATCATACGCACAGCTGGTTTGGTGCAGGGAAACCTTAATATAGAGCAAGCATGATGTGATTTTTTAGAGCAGGTGGTCACCAATTAGATACCATTGTCCCATCAGAGTAAGAAAGACAAATGGAGGACTGAGTCAGCACTAACATATATTATGTTTCATAATGAAGAAATATTGAAGGGGGTCTTCCGCTCTAATCTGATCAAAAATGAGCGAAGAATCGTTGAGCAATGGCTTGGGTCTGCAGAGCGACAAAGACTCTTCCATGGATCAGGGTTGGGATTAGGCGCAAGTGTGTGAGATTATACTGGAAATGCTAAAGTAATGAACGGCTTCGTGCATATAAGCGCCGCTAAAGCCTCGGCATTGAGTAACCACATTGGTGCGCCGGTTGTGGGTGTGTTTAGTCAACAGTGAAGCGGCGTAACAATGCGAGTCCACGCCGATTCTGCAGCCGTCTCTGATGTGTGCGCTGATTGATCTGCTGAGCTCATTAAGGCTCCGCTCATTGCTCTGCCAGGGGTGTCGGTGACAGATTCCACTGTTTGGAAACACACGGAAGCCCATGCAGCCAGCCTGGCTCCACCACTGTCACACACACACACACACACACACACACACACACAAACACACACACACAGACTGAGGGCAGCATTCCACAAGGAGGAGGTACAGGGAAGGAGACAGGACAGTGCTGGGACAGCAACTGGAGGATTGATATGAACTTGTAATATTTCGGAGGGTGGTCTAAGGTAATGGGACGGTGGTCATGGCGGTGTGTGATTGTGTGAAGGCAGGGAACAAGTAAGCATCAACACCTTTGAACCAGTCAAAGCTGTCCTTCTACATGTAGCTAGCATGTTCTCCCATGACTGCTAGCTTTGTTGCTCTCTACATTGTCCTTAAGCAAGACTATATCTCTCTGATGGACTAGCAACCAATCCAAAGTGCATCCCATCTTTCGTCCAATGACCACTGGAGGTAGGTACCATGACCCTGTATGGACAAATGGGTATGGTTGTACCATATGTTGACATTGTTGATGTCCAAAACTATGCCAAAGACTTGAGTTGAGTTGTTCACATGTTGCTTTTAAGCAGGCACCAAACCTTGTTATCTTCTGTATTCTGTTTTTGCTTGTAGTGAAGAAAAGTTGAAAACATTCACCCATGCTGCTGGCTGAGACGTATTTTCCTCAATGGGATTAATCTCCTGCAGTTTGATCACAAATAAATGATTGTCCCTGCCCTCCCCATCTCTCTGTATAATATCTCTGTCGAGGTGTGTGTTTTGACTCAGATATTCATCACTCAAGAGAGCAGAGTCCTTTGTTTGGCACCCCAAAGATGATTCTGACATGAATTTGTGACAAAGAAAGAGGTAACCTGTGGTTTCAATCCATCCAGGAGATATGGAGCTGTCAGGCAGAGAGGGGTTTAGGGGGAAAAGGGGTGGGAGTTATGTCTACATCAAGACAAGCGGAGGAAATGCCAAACTTTGGAGACAGCAGCATGTTTGTTTACCCAACAGAAGGAAAAACGCTGAACATCCAGACTGAGGCAAATTACACGATATCTGGCGGAGCCCCTCCAGAGATTGCCGCCTGTGCGTTCATGAGCGGCTGAATTTGTGTGTATGGTAACTTCTGTGTGGCGAGGTGAAGTGTGCGGTTCGAGGAAGGCGATAATGCGCTCCGGTCATGTTTCATTAAGCAGGGCGATGGGGAGGGGGGCGGGATGAGGCAGAGGATGACGGAGGTCCAGCGAGACTTTGTCTTCCTCTGCCTGGATCTCAGGAAATGCCTTGAGTGATTAACGGCTGGGAGGAGATGGATTAACATGGATACTGCTAATCTCTAATTAAACTCAGATACCTTGAGGATTCCTAATTCCAGCTGTAGTTATATACAACAAAGAGAGAGAGGAACCATAGTCTGGATTGGACTATGAAGAGGTCTGACAGTATATCAAAGGACAAAGGTTGGGAAAATCTGCCTCAAGAGAACCAATGACTTTCTCTAAACTCCCCATAATCTTGTACGTTTCAGGACTCAAAGCGTAAAGTACAATTAGCAAACAAGAACCACAAACTTTCTGAAACTGGAGTTACTCTATCAAAAGAAGAGTCAGTAAAACCCGTTTTCATTCTTCACCTCTTCCCAACCATTTTGTTGTTGATTTCACACATTTTCAGCCTCTTCCTGTTTCCAATGAAAGCCTGGGGGGCCCCCCCGGGGCGGCCCTGAGCCCGAATAGCGAGGATGCAGCCACTGTGACTCCCACCAGCCAAAACTATCAACAAGAACAGCACACGCACTGAATCCTGCTTATGGCCCACTGAGGATGTTTTCGCAGAACACCCATCGGTCCAAACAGCTGCTTCAGCTTCAATCGGCCTCGAACACAAGAACCCGAATCAGAAGATCTCGGGTTAAAAGAGTGTTGAGGCGAACCTGCATTCAGCCAGACACGCTGTCTGAAATCAGATTAAAACTTTGCCGCTCTCCATCAGTGTGTCATTAAAAGCGCAAATTCTTCCCACAAGACATCAAACAAGCAGCTGATAACTCATTTTAAGGAAACCCAACAACTGTAATTACAGCAGGGATTAAACAAGAGCTCAGTGGAGAAAAAAAAAAAAAAAAAGAAGAAGAAAAAAAACCCGAAACGGCTCTTAAACACGGCTAATTTCTTCCAGGAATGCAGACAATGCTCTATTGAGTCCTAAATCCGAGAAAAACATGTCGCAAGTTGTTTCGAACCCAACATATAGAAGCCGCGCAACCACTAATCACAGAGGGGGTTTTTTTTGTTTTTTTTTCTGCCTGGGAAACAATAATCGCAGTTCAACAGACCTGCCTTTTCTCTCCAACTTGTTGTAATTTCCACTAAATTAACCTGCAAGTTTGTACATTAGTCAGGAAAAATAACTTGGAGAAGCAGACTAGAACGTTTATTTGTTTAATTATGAATCAGACTCCATAAAACCGGTTGGTTTTCTGGGCCGGAGTAAGTACTCCTAGCTTTTTCGCCATGATTAACTGGGGCAAAAAAAAAAAAAAAAAAAATTCATTAATAAAGCTAATGCACCCATTAACTTTTATACTTCCTCAAGGTTTATTTTATAAAAACTACCTGGACTGCTTTGGTTCCTGCTAACTGTTTTAGAGGCTGTTTGCATCCCTAAATAACAAGGATGTAAAAGACTGCAAAGCTCAAGAAAAAATCAATATTATACAAAAATAAGAGCCTGAATTTATCTTAAAATTTGTGTTATGAAGTCCAACATAGTCAACTGAGCAAACAGAAGGTAACTGAGTATGTTTGGTTCATAAAAATGATTTTCTACCTTTTTTTTGTTTTGTTTTTAAATGAATATTTTACAAATCTTGGTGTGTTTGAGTGTTGGGGAGAAGCAGCAGCATGCATGGGAATGCCAGGCCTGCCTCCGAGGACGACCTTGAGGGAGCGTCAGTTAAAAGGCTTCATTAAGCGGTTTCGATTAACCTCTGCCTCTCCTGAGCGCCGTAAAAGCGGAGCGGCACTCTGACGTCAACAGCGCCGCCCCGTGAATCCTCTTGGATTCATGGGTCGGAGGGCGAGGAGACCCTCCGGCTAGCCGCCGCCGCAGCTAAACGGTAGCTGGCGTTAATTAGAGGAGGTGCGAGAGCTGCTTCAAATTTAGCGCCCGCAAGCTTTAATCAAGCTTTTCATTTGGGGGAAAAAAAACAAAAACGCAGAGAGGTTCTTCCAGAGGCGGAAACGACTTCCTGTGACTGATCCTGTCAGATAGCCGGGTCTGGGCCGTAAAGCGACCTCCAGCAGACGGGTTGCGCTCGCTTCCCAGGCCACAGCGACGCTGCTCCTCGCGGACCGAGCCAGATCAGACAGCTCGTCTGGCTGGAGCAGTAAAACGCCCGGCGGTCGCCGCGGCAACGCACGAGCCCTGGTGGGGAACCCGGTCTTAATCAGAACCGGCCACAGAGTCGGACCTTTCATCTGACTCAAAACTGCCTCCCTGAAACGTTAGTCATACAATATGCTCACGCATAGACGAGTTCTACTCAACTTTTAGCTGAATTTTCTGATTTTTATTCATTAAAGGAGATCTATCCAGCAAAATTCACATTTTGAACGTTCCTACATTTGGATTTCTGCTGCTTCTAAACACAGCCGGAGAACAGCCAATAAGTTCATGTTTTATTTGGCTGTCTGGAAATTAAGACATTTCAAAAATTTCAAGAATCTAATATCACAAATCAGCAAACACTGCCTGTTACCTAGCAACACGGTTGGTCAACTGGTATCGCATGTGTGGTTGTTAAATTGCCGTGCTGCGTTCTGGTTGGTTGTGCAGGAGGCTCCACTTCTGCTTTTCTAACATGAATTACTTGTTATAATTGTGGTTTTGTTTGCAGGCTTTTTTACAAACAAGTGTAAACACTGAGTCGGGGGCGTGGCCAGGAGCAGCCTGTTTGGATTAAGGCTGATCTCGGCAGACTGAAATCTTTGGTTCTGACCAGAACAGTTTGAAAGAGCTGAAATATTGATCTGTTTGACGCCAAACGCCTTGAGTTTCCCCCATAATCCCAGTTGGAAGCAGCTCTGAACATGATGGATAGATTATTGATCGGCAGACGCCGTCTCTTTGTGTTTGAGCTGCAGCTGGTTGCATTTCCAGCTGAGGCCCCGGTCCGCCAAGTATCCGTTCTGCTCTGCTAGGTGTGGAGGAGGTCAAAGGTGAGAACCGAGCAGGTGAGAGCTGGAAGAGCCTGACCCGGCAGCTCTGGATGGAGCCTCTGACCCACTAAAATCAAGGTCAGAACCAGGAGCCAGCTCAGAGCAGGGACACACCAGCGGAGGAAAATATCCAATCTGCATTGTTTTAATCCACTGAAGATTACACAGTCACGGTGGGTTGACGCAGCAGCCTGCCAGAAAGAGGTCATCCCGGCCCCGTCACGCTTTTCAGCCACGCTGGCGCTTCCATACGCGTCTGTCACTCAACAACCACCATACGTCCTTCACAAACTCAACCCAGCGAAGACAAATGTCATCGTTTCGCCGTCAACTGGAGCGAACGCGTGACGAATACCCACGATCCCCGTCGCAAACTTTCTTGGATGTTTTTGTCCCCGACGTTGCCAGATTTGGATCTGCGCCGTCTGACGCCGACACGTCGACAGTGGAGCTTTTGTGCGTCTGACGAGGATGTGACGGCGCTGAATGGAGCGGGCGGGAGAGGCCCAGATGGGTCCCACTGGGGTTTTGTTCTCCGTCGAGCGGCGATGCAGAGACTCCGTCTGAACGGGCTTCACCGCAGAGATGGCGTAGATGTTCTCCATGCTCAGTCAGAGCTAAAGGAAAGGATACCGACAGGGATAACGCCTACAAACTGTCCCTTTCCCCGTAAATCTGGAATTTCTTTGCCAAAACCAGAAATTAAACCAACGCCGTGACTTTTTCCAGTCCTAAAGTTGACCAACAATGATCACCAGAAAAGGAACACACTGAAATCTCTCTTGGAAATCAAGAACTAAAGCTGCACAAACCAAAAAGAAGAAGCCGCACTGCAACTTCCCCTGGAAATCCAGACTTCCTGTGGATGTCAAGGTAAAGTAGCACAAAAAAGTTACCGATTATTTTTAAAGTCTTACAGTTACGTGGACTAAGGTTCCAGAATGCAGATTACCGCATGGAAAAGTTTGCAATTTCTCCTGGTAATCTATATTTACTAAGCATCTATGGTTGTATTGACACAAGTTACAGCAAAGCCAACTAATCTGCAATAACTTGTGGAAAAATACGTTTTCTTCAGGTATAAAAAAAGGAATCCAGCTCAGACATTTGTTTTTCCAACTGTTTCACATCTAAAATCTTGCTTAATAAAAGACTCAGGTTTTATTTAAGAAATCTCCAGTCTCGATTTAAAGTCGCTTAAACCAGAGTGCTATCAAAATGAATTCCCTCCGTGACTTCTCGTGAAAATGTGGATTTCTCCCAGATCTAAAGTCATAATCACCTAATGGGTGTTGTCTACTAGTGTGAAAGTGGCCAATAATACAGCACAATGAGTGACATGAATGCCCCGGGTCAAGAGGTCGTGGCAGAAGGATGCGGGGAACTGGAAGAATGCGAGGGCTTCTCTTTCAGCCCTTGACGGATTGATGGGGCCCATATTCCTCGGGGTGGAGAGAGACACGGACGGCGGAGAGCAAAGTGCCGCCTAATGAGGGAAGAGGCTTTCTTTTTCACCCGACGACGTGTTTTTGCCAAACAAAAGCCTTTGTGAAGTCATTCGTCAGCTTCACTCCGCCTATATCAAACAGGAGAAACGGGAACAAACGGGAACAAACCCTGTTGGGTCTGTTGCCTAAACAGACCCAAGTAAGGAGGGAAAAAATAAATCAAAATGCAAAACATAAAGAGTTCCAAGTGAGAGTTGTAGGATTTCAGGGGCAAAACTGTGAGATCTGAGCATTTCCATCAGGCATTGTGATAGAGGTAGACATCTGTCACCTGCAGTCAACCATTGGGTTTACTGCACACTAAACAAGAACACCCAGATGCCCCAGAGTGGGGGAATAATTAATTTTAGAGGTGCCAGACGATGGTATTTGCACCTCGGTTGGGGGTCATTTGCTGCCTTCTGTTAAGGGATTTATGGATCTGTCCTTCACTATAATAAAAACACTCATGTTACCTAATAAAGGTGAAATTCAAACGTTGTTATTGATGGGAGTCTTTGGGACATCTAGCCATGTTGTAGTTCAGCCTAATGGCTTAGTACAAGTTCATGGCTATGAAAGCATTTGGTCTGGCAGTGCAACCACAGGTCAGCTCATGCAGAAACATTCTGGTCATTCTAAGTAGCCATTAGGTAACAAAGGGGGTCCGGAAAGCGGGGCCAATGACTTCAGGGTCATTCCTTTACACGTCGCTTCCTTTTTCAAGGGCTTTCCTGGCCTGGTAAATGGGCTGGTCAGTGGTCATCCACCCCCCTCACCGAGCCACCTACCCTGAGACCTACATCCCCTTCTGTCCGGCCCCTGGCCCTCTCTGCTCACTCAGGGGGAAAATTACTTGGAGCTGGGGGGACACGGCTCCATTGAGAGGGTGAGAGGTTGGTACAAAAGAGGGCGAAGTTTAAAAAATCGCCTCTTTCTCCTGTCGTCATTGGAAGAGCCGGGATGCTTGGAGCGCGGAGGGGACAAGGTCATTAGATCGGCATCTCCATAAGCTCTTCGACCCCATTGTCTGGACAAATCTGCTCCAATAGCTTCTCCCTGAGAAACGTCCCGCTTGACCCAAAGGCGGCTTTTGTCTTCCACTTTCAGGGCCTTCCGGCAACAAAGCACATTTCTCAAGCGGAGCTACAAAGCTTGTCTGGCTCTCAGAAGCGGGCGACATTGTCCTGCTGCCGCTGGCCGGGGAAGGATTGCGTCTTCCAGCAGTGAAACATCTGCTTACCTTCGGACATTTCGCCGCTCCTCCTCGAGCTGCTTCAGGAGCTCGTCGATGCATTTGTTGGCGTCCATGTACTCCTGTCAGGAAGAGACGAGAGAGGTTTATGCGCATTAGTAACTTTTCATTCGCCCTCCTAAATCACACCGCTAATGGAAAGTCTTCTGGAACAGAGGGGTGGGGTGGGGGGTTACATTAGGGTTCCTTTCTTTGAGAGAGCGAATCCAGAAGCGGCTTGGCGCGGCGTCCAAAGCCGGCCCCAGCTGTGTAATGTCATTCGGGAATAGCCCGCGCTTCCAAACCGTGCGCTACCGAGTTACAGGAATGAGCTACGGCTAAGAGCGAAATGGGGAAAACAGATGTGAGGACTTCTGGTCTTTGGCCTAATGATTTGCCTTTTAGTGCTCTGCTTGTATAAAACAGACGGCTGGGGCTGTTAGCGTTCGAAAAAGGCCACCGCGCTTCAAACATCTGGCTTTTCACACATCCAGCCAGTCGTGACTTGACGCTGTCACGGCCGTCCAGTCCGGGTTTGGGACTAATTAATTAGACGTGTGCTTGACGCGTCCCGTGGGCGAGCGGTTATCTCGGCGGGACAGATGCTCGCCATTGATTCCTGCTCACGAGAAACCGGAGATTCCCATAAAGAAATCGCACTCGAGTAGAAAAAGAAAACACTCATAAAGCCTTTATTTTTACATTTCCTGCAGCTCCCCGCGCCTCAGCTTCTTCGGCTTTGCTCTCGGTGTCAGCTGCCTAATTAGTGCCTGGCAAAAAATAGCTCCGTGTGAACTCACTCTTTGAAACGGAATCAACAGGAAAACAAAACCCAAACGGCAGCAGCACGTATTGAATTTTCCTGTTGCCGTTCAGCAGAACGTAGCTGGCGTTTTCACATAAAAATCCAAGTGGGAGGTTAAAGCCAATGAGTGGGGGGTAAATAATTTGCCTGGAGTCGCGTTTGGGTTCATCCTGACCTCTCTGAGGCCCCTACTGTGCTTAAAGCGCTGCTGTTATCGCTCTGTGCGCTTTTTTTAACCCTGAAAGCAAACTCTCACCGGGCCAGATGTTCTGAACACGGTGCGTTTTGCCTGCGTCTCCGAGGCTCCGTCGGAGACGCAGTCATCGCTCCCGCGGCTTCACCCGGTGCCAGAGGGACACGCCAAAGACCCCCCCGGAGGAGCCCCTGCTGAGCGAAGGCCCAGCTGGGCTTTTAACCAAAACACAACAACAGATCGATGCCTCGCAGCGTGGAGCGGAGTTTGCCAATATACGTCCGATAGCTTCTGAAAAATGACAATGAAACGCTGATAACTGCAATCCATCATGACTTTCCAGGCTAATGTGACACATTAGCCTGAGAAGTCATTCATGTTAGTTCAGAGCAGCACCCTAAAGCCATCTGGTCATCTCTTAGTGCCAAAATTATATGAAAGCCCGGTGACCATCAACCAAGTTAACAAGGATGAGACTTAAGAGTCAATGAAATCACGATTAAATTAGCTCTGCTAATTTAAAATTATGACGCAACTATGGGGAACTACTACTTCTAGATACTACTATGTTTCCAATCAGAGGTTTAAACTTAGAAATGTTTCAGCATTTATGCCTCTTTTAAAGTGCAGGAAACTGAATCTGTCATCACTGGCTGGATTAGAGACACTTTCTAAACCGCGGCTCGTCATAACTTGTTCTCATTTAATTCGCTGGATCTAAATAATCAGTTTGTTTCCATAGACGTCGCGGTATTTCTGACAGATGAGTCCTAAACATTTATCAGAAGCGCGATCCTTCAGCGACTCCAGAAAGGGAACCCTGAGGGCGAAAGCCCGGAGTGGAGGGAAATATTTACAGGCCACATCAAAGCGCGGCAAAGCCGTGGAAGTCTGTGCTGTCATCAGGCGGACCTCTGCTAATGACAGGGCACTGAAATAATCCTCAGCACACATGTCGGAATGCAGGGAATGCCGCACGCCCAGGGTCATGCGAGAACAGCGGGCGTTTCAAAAGGTGGAGATTTAAGGCAGGACTGGATGCGTGTAAAGCTGCGCGTTATGTCGTCGGCCGTGCATTATTTCTGACGGCTTTATGACTCCGGTGAAAGCCACACCGCTCCCCGGAGGACGGGTACTGCTGCTCGGATCGCAATGAGCTAAATCCGCTGAACCCGAGACTTTATGGAAGGTGTTATTTCTTCGGACCGGTTCTCTTAACGACTGCGGTGAAAGCAGTTCGGCACCGAGAGGGCCGACCGTAATCAGGACACAGATATCAACCAATTAAGGTTGGAGCAAGAGGAATGTTTAAGACACGGACTGTCCAGTTTTCTTTAGGCTTCCTTCTGGGTTAGCATTAAATAAGTCACAGCCAAACTTTAGCGACTGGGCAAAATCGAGCTCAATTGATTCAAACGTCGACAGATTTCAGGCCTGAAGGAAGCGATTGCTTTTAAGTCGCTGAACTCGTAATGTAAAGTTTGCCACGTTTATGCTGATAAGTCAACACCTCCCTGCCTTCTGTCACTGCAGGGGGTCCAACTGCTTCTTCTCCTTTCAGGAAATGTGAAATATGAGCAGACCAGATGAACCTCTGGCTCCAATTCACAGGAGGATTGTTTTCAGGAAAGAAAGAACAGACTCAAACGTACAGATTCACTGAACTCCATCCGTGTAAGAATCATGATCCAGATTTAGAAGTCATAAAACATCTGATGCATTATTCATTCATGAGTCAGAGCAAGTAATCCCACCCTAGCACAACGTCTGGTTTGGATCTGGAGTGAAAAACGCCGGTGAACCGGGCCGGGTCCTGTCTCTTTAAGAGGCGCTGAGCTCCCTCCACCACCTTGATGTGTCGGCAGATTGAAGATACAAGCAGGCGGTAGCCGATAAGACGCGTCGTGAGAATGAGACCCCCGTCCAAAGACAAGGTCGGGACCTTGATCCTCCCCAGCCTATCTCTGCTTCCCCTGCAGCCTGGCGACATGGCACTCTGACCTCCTGGACCGCATCATTGAAAACCCGAGAGCTGCAGGTTTGACAGAAGGCTCTGATCTTGCATGGGTCCGCTGCAGGGCAAAAGGTTACGCCAACAGACAGTGGGATTTCTCTCACGGTGTATGTTTATGGCCTACTTAAAGATACATTAGGACCGTGAGGTGTGGCAGATGTGCCAGTGTTGGTTTTGGTCTCCTGCCAGGCCCCAGCTGCTGCTATGCCAGTCTCCGATGTGAAGCAAACTAATTTAATTCACCGCAATAATAAAAAAAAACATGCGTTAATGTAATTCATGACTGATCCTGTTTTAGGATCTAATCAGCCTGACTAATCGCCTCCTGCCTCTGTTCATATCAAGACGTATCACTCGGTTAAATTCATTAGTCTTATCTGAAGCTGCTGGCCATTCTTCACTTTCATCCCGACGACCCGGCCTCGCTCTATCAGCTCGGCGATCTGCCTTTCATATCCTCGGACCATGATAGTACCCATCGCCCCCCTCCTCGCGCTCGACGTGGCGTTTATCGGTGCACAGGGCTTCCTCCGGGGTTAATGCGTGTCATTTCTCATTTGGATAAGGGAAGAAACCGCCATCTCCGTGGCGCTGGCGTCCATTACAGATATGACTCAAGACGGTTCTATCGGGCACCAGCCACTGCGTCTTCACAACATGGCTGATTTGTGGAATATTTATCTTTAATCTGTCATTTCAAAATCCCTGGAAGTATTGTGTGCATTCGGAAAAATGCATCAGAACCCGTGTTTATCTGGCACTTGACGGTTTAGATACAGTAGAAGGCCAAACGATGCATCTATTTCCATAGCTGACCAGAAAGGTACAATTTTGTCCCACATTAACAACTGTTATTCCAGTTGACTGCTCGAGAACAATGATTGAGTAAAACATGCTAAGCTAACCTTAGCATGTTACAGCTAAGCTGAAGTAAGAAGCTTTACAAAGATATTTCAATTTAGGGTAGGCTAAAATAAAGTTAATAAAGTAGATGAATAAAAGGTAAGCTAAGGTAAACTTGGCTAAAGTAAACAGTTCTTGGTAAGCTATGTGAATATAAGCTAAGGTAAACTATGCTAGGAAAAGAAATAAAATATAAGCTTAGATAATCCAAAAACGTTGACCTACAATTAACTAAGATAACATAAAGTAAGCTATATGACACCAGAAGCTAAATTATGTGGAAAAAAACAACGCTAAGCTAAAGTAAAATAAGCTAGCTTAAGACAGACTAAACTAAAGTAGGGTAAGCTAAACTGAGCTAAAGAGAACTAACCAATGGTAAAATAAAAAAAATATAAACAAACACACTAGATATGATGAGCTTGACTAAGTCAAACTAAACCAAAATAGTGTAAACTTCAACAAGAGCTAAATCCACAAACTAAACTAAGCTCAAGTAAGCTGAACTAACATAAAATAAACTAAATTAAATAGTTCAAAAGACACCAAGTCAAAGTAAACAAAAAATTGAAATAATCTAAACAACACAAAGCTAAAGGAAAATAAGGTAAATCACGATAAGCTACGTGAAGCTAAGAAGAACTAAGCTAAGGAAAGATGTGATGAAAGACACCATTTAAGCAGGATTGAACAAAACAAAGGTTAGAAAAGTTCAACTAAGCCTAACAATAAAGGTAAATTGAGCTAAAGTGAACTAAACCTAAAAATACAAAATTAGAACATGAAAAACTAAGCTAAAAACAAAAAAAAAAACTGATCAAAAGTGAGCAAAGCTAAGATAAAGCAGGTGCAGACTAAAGTTAAAGTTCCTCTGCATTTGTCAGCATTTTAGTGCTCAAGTCTAAAGAACTGTTCATCTAGATGGTTTAAAAGATCACAATCTCACTCCATGTTATCACAATTAAGGAGTCTTTGGAGAGATGTAAAAACTTCATCAACCCATAACAACACTGACGTTGCTCAGCTTTTCAGATGAACTGTTCTTTGAAACAAAGAATTCTAATAGAACGGACATAATACTCTTGACAACAGAATAATGAGTCCAAACAACGTTGAATAGGAGCAAAGGGCTACAGTGGCTGACTGTGACGGCACACAGGGGCCTCATTTAGTTGAGGGCCTTCATGTAACCAATGCCTTCAGTGAGCAGGATATTCTTCATCTGCCTACCTGGCCAGCAGCGAGGTGTGTTCAGGCCACAAAAGGAGCCCTGTTCATCATCCAGCAAGCTTGGGTTATCTGATGTCCCTGGTCCGGCCAGCACCTACAGCCCGGCCCAGCCCAAACATCAACACCTCGCCACCGACAGGAATTCAGATCCCTCCGGATTATCTTTCCAAACATTAAGATAGGCCCTCTGTTTGGGCTCCTCCTCTGCAGGTTGGGTTGACAGAGTGGGCCATTCATGCCTGTTGGGAACAGGGCAAAGCTGTTTGTCAGGGAATGGAACTCATCGGAGCTGACACCGATCATTTCCGCAGAGCGAGGGCCGACGCAGGACGGTACCCGAGTGTTTTCACGGACTTAAGTCGCGGTCTTTATCAACCTGGGAGCCCTCAGCGCTAATACCCAATATGAATCTGTTTAAAGCCTGTTTAAACCCACCAGGGCGGACCAGATAGAAATCAATCCTTTAGGAATAACCGCCAAAGCAGGATCCAGCGTGCTGACAAGCGAGATGGAAATCTAGGAAAGTCTGGGGGAGGGTTTCCAGGCCGTTGTGACACAGTGTCTGAATTTAACAGGCCTAAGGGTTGCTGGGTTTTATTATGATCTGGGGGCCAATATTCAGCCAGGTGTAGTCGGGTTGGGAGGGAGCATGGCGATGACAGACGTGAAGAGGAAGCCGGGAGTTGACAGCCCTCTGGGAGGCCGAAAAAACACGGAGAGGCGAAATCTAGGCAGCTCCGCCAGAGAACCGGGCGGACAGAAGGGACAGGACCAGACAGAACCAGGAACAACCGACATGCTGCACAAAATACCACTAAAACTGATAGCTCTGATAATGCCAACTTGTCATGTAAATTAGTACAGTCTCAGAGATTTCAATCAGCTTGGATGGATGAAAACAAATACAGTATTTTTTAATTGAGATATTGCCCATCAGTTATTTTTTTAAAAAATCATAAAAGGAATGGAGAAACATATTTTACGAACGCTGACGTTTATCATGTTGACAAAACCGGAGGAATACTCTCCGGTTTCATTCTCCCGAACCTTTCCAGAGCTGGAAAATGCTTAAATCACCTCCACGCATGAGGGGCCCGCATAAATCGAAGTCATCGTGAAGGTGAATCTTTCACTCGAGTCAAAGTAGAGAACGATGAGACGTTCCCCACATTTGAAAGCGAAAACCTCAAGATAGGAGCAGAGAAAGGAAAAGCGCGTTGTATCGGACGATGGTAGATGCAGAATTGGGTTTCTGAGATGGAAAAAAAGATGACAGAGCCACAAAAAGAAGATAAAGGAATAAATATCTTGAGCAGAACCAGTTACTGTTCTTCAATATGTTGGGTCGTCTGTCAAAATGATATCTAGTGAATAAATGGCAGAATAGGTCGAGATAAAATGTTTTGTCGTTGCTTTCTTTTACATAAGCCAAGATCGCCGTGACTTTAAACAATAAAAACAACTTGTCTTATTCCAAAGGGGTCAAGAGATGTAGATATGGGGTTTCCTGTTAGAGTGAGTTTGATCCCCTGGACAGGTATTTGAGGAAGTACCTGATGTTCAACCAGCAACTTTACGTCAACGCCTCATTGTTGCTGATGCAGCGGCAGCAGCTCGTCCTGACCTTCAGGTAGGCGTTTGTTTCCACAGACACTCCAGCCAGAAACCCTTCATCAAACTGCCTGACTGCTCCATGCTCTCGCTGCAGCTCTATTTCTTTAATCCAGGAAGTGATTTACTGACAGTCTGATGGTCTGCTGGGGAGCCGGTCGGCCAAGCCAGGTGCCGGGCAGATGTGTGTGTAAGCACCTGCTTTCGAGCCAGAAGACGCATCAATATCAGCTTATGGTTTTCTTCCCCGTCTCTATCAAGGCTTGCTTGGAAACTGAACTGGTGATGTGACGAGAGGAGGCCATCCCAGATACAGTCCTACCACTTCTTATGGAAATCCTACAGCGGAGGACTGATGGGAAATGTGAAAAGAGATAGGCTTCCGTGACCTCTGACCTTTGATTTAAGCTTGGCTCTGATGATCATTCTCGGAGTCATGAATTATTTCTCAGAATGGTTGACGGGGAAGAAGCAGCAGAAGGAGATAGTGGGGGGATGGTGAGGGTTTTGAATGCATTTCCCTGCAGTGTAACCCACTGAAGGTGACCGGCTATACAGCATGGAGAGGGTGGAGCAGAGCCAGGAAAGCCCCAAGCTGGAGGCGTTTATGTAAATCGCAATATCGTCAGCGAACAGGCTGATCAATAAAAAATATAGAACAGGCTCTGTTTGTGTAGGACATGTAGGACAGTGGGACATGCAGGACACAGTCTGTCTGTGTGTCTGTGAATGGTGAGGTCACCAGTCGTTATAGTCAGATGACTGACTATAACTCACTCAGAGAAGAGCACGGTGACAAGTTAGCCTTTAGTTGGCACTGCTGCTAAAAACATAATATGAATCCATCCTTCATCCATCCTGCCAACCAAACAACCATCCAATTGTTCATCCATCCAACAAACTAAGCAACTGTTCATCCATCCTTCAACCATCCCACATCCATCTGTCATTCAATTCATCCATCCATCCATCCATCCATCCATCCATCCATCCGTCTATCCATTCATCCATCCATCCATGCATCTCTTGGTCTAAGAAAGGTCCAGAGAATCAAGTAACCTTTTTTCCTCAGCAGAACCAAACATTCAATGCAAATTATTTCAAGTCCAACAATTCATGTGGTTTCATTCATTGCTAAACATCAGTTATACTTTCATTTTTCACATATTTCACCAGCCAGATGCATACAGCATCACTAAACAAAGCCATTCTGGCTAACCAGAGTTGCAGAGTAAAGCTTCTGTCTCCCTGATTCTCCATGTCAAAGCAGTGATTTCACCTTGGACGGATCACCTCCACACAGCGGCATCGGCTCTATGGGCTAATGCAAACAGCGTCCTCTCAGAGCAGCTGAACCCGGACCAAGGGTCCAATAACTCAATCCATTAAACAGTAAAGTGCCTCATCATGGAGCCTGCTCCTGGCAAGGCATACAGTAGGAGTTCATCCAGGCTGTTAGAGCCTCAAAGTCTTTTGGTATCTGGATTTTCAGCAGCCATGCTTGTTTTATTCCCTCCAGATGGACGTGAGGAAGACCCTGACATCAGAACTGGTTCCCATTAGACGAGGTGACATCAGCGCTCTGTTTGAAGGGCTTCACAGGGTCCTCTAGAAGGGTTCAAAAGTCCAGATGGTAAATAAATGAAAGCATAACCATGAGTGAGCTTGGGTTCTAGCATGTCTCTCTGTGTTTACTTCCTCACATGTTCTTGACTGTGGGAAAACTTCCACGGCACCTTCCGGACCTCCTGATCTTACAATAACAACCCTGTTCTGTCACTGAGTGTTTGCTCAGCTACCTCTCTGTATCTGGGGCACCCCACCAAACCCTCTAGGCCCCCTCCACCCACCCCTGGTCCTCCATCCAAGCCCGGACTGAAGAGACGAGGCCGGCCTTGCAGCAACCATGAAAGCATTACCTTCAGCATGAACTGTTTATCATGGCATCATGATGAACAAAGCTTCCTGCTTTGTCCCCTAGTAGGTCAGACTGTGTGGAGCATGCTAGGCCTAAAGAGCTCCACACAATAATCAGAGAACCGGCAAACCATCACTATCACTGCTGGTGGTAAAGCTAATGCTAAAGCTAAAGCTAATGATATAGAATTAGTTTTCAACTTTAGACATAGACACGAGAGGTCTGATTTACGATCAGACGCACCTTCCTCGATCGATATTTGGGTGAATTTTTACAGATATTATTAGCTCTGCTTTGACGCTGTAAAAGCAGCGAGGTCGTATTTAGCGGCGCTGGATCTGTCGTCGTTCCGTCGCGGAAGCATGAAGCCCTTTCTACGCCACCGCGCGAGCTCGCAACGGTTGGAGAGCTTTTTCCCCTCTTGCCTCATTCCTCCGGTTTCTTCTGCACGCAGCAGGTCCGCTTTCCAGCCAAGAGGATCCTGAGAGAGTTCCAGGTTGTTCATAAAGCCCATCCTGGACCCCAGCCACGCAGCAGTGAGAGAAGTGGGTCAGGGGGTGGAAAAAACTCAATAATGCACTAATTCATGTGGTTTGAATTGAGACTCCCAATCCCCCTCTCCTGACTGCTTCTGTTCAGCCATGAATATGACAGAGGAGATGGAAAATCCAGTCAGGAAATGCCTCTGAAATAGAAAAATCCCCTCTCTGCAATATTAAACAAATTGTAAATATAGACTGCTTTGTTGGACTGTTATCGCATCGCAGCCATTAAATGAAGGTAATGAAATAATCATGGGGCCTTGTTTGTCCTGCATAATTTCCTCCCTGGAAGCCCATCGGCTCCTCCAGCTGTTGGGGCCAGATGGATGTTTGGGCCGTTCGATTGGCCCTCTGGGCTCCGCCACACAAAAGGCCCCCCCGCCCCCCCAAAGGCCACACACAAAGGTCAACTGTTGACCGTTGACACGGCGGACTCTTGCGGTCCGGTTCACCTGAGGCTTCAGGCCGCCTCGTAAAAAAACCCCTCTCAAGTCGCCGATCAGACGAGGGGAACCAGGATCACCGGCCGAGCAGTGCAGCGTCGTAAAGATGAGTTACGGAGAAAATGACCAAGGCTCCATCATGTCCACCCCAGAAGATAACTCAAGATGATGCAGATTCTCTCAAGGAATTCAGCTCAGCTATGAATCACCTTTTTTAACAACGTCTTGAAATGACTTCATCTCACGTTGCAGTAAGGATGTTTTCAGCAGGAAGGTTTCGCAAGAAAAGGTGCGGGTGTTAAAACAACTGCTTCCTAGCTTTGATCTCTGCAACCTGCTCGTCTTGGCCTCCCTCCAAACGATTCACCTGAAATCTGGCTTTCAGTCCGACTGTCACAATGTGCGGCATTGTCCCTCGTCCAAGTTACATAAACCGTAAAACCAAAAGGTTCCCATGATGTTTTGGTCCGGGTTTTACGCAAGTTTACAAAGATGAGTAACAAAACCCAGGTAGGTGATTCACTTACTAACTTTGGCTTTTCTTTCACAATATTTACTTCAGAGGTGGGACGAACTCACTGTTGCGCAAGTGACAAGAAAGTCTCACGTCTTTCTACGCGAGTTTCAAGTCAAGTCTCAAGGTTAAGTCCTACATTTTAAATTCTCTGTCTTAAAATAATTTGACCAAACAGCTATGTCTTATCTATTTGTATGTTCCAATGGTGTAAAATCTTTTGTTACTCTTTAAACCAATGGCTTTGAAAGGTAAACCTCTACAGAGAACTCTAATAATGGTAATAACTCTTGTGACAATAATGTTGCCTTGATGGCTAATGAACCTCAACAGAATAAATCAATCCCTGCCAGATTTTCCACTTTTGACGGCGAGCACAGACCACATCGGAGAGAATCATGGTCCCCTGCACACAATGCCTCATTGTAGAGCGGTGGTTTGAGGCTGCACGGATCTCTCCGCTTTTGTTGCGTCGTTCTGTTGCGGTGTTTGCGCGGCGTAGCGCATCGAGTTCTGGCTCGGGAGACGGCGAAGGAAAGAGGAAATAACCACCAGCTGGTTTCTGTAGAGCGTGTCACGTTGGATTAAACCAGAACAGGACTTCAAACTCATTCTGCAGCGCTGTTGTCGTGACGCACAAGTTGCAGCGTTGCACATGAAGCTGAGGGCTTCCCCTCAGGGGCTCCCATGTGACGCATCACACAGCCGGGCAGGTGATCTTTTGTTCAGAGAGGAAGAGGACGATGAAACACAACCTCACCGCCGCTCCGTGGATCAGCCCGCGGAGAAAGGGAGCAGATGAAAGGTCGAGGACGCACACAGGAGCACTGTCAGTTGTATTGTCTGGCTCCGCCGCCGAGGCCTGACAGCCACTTTATGGCCGTGAAAAGAAAGCAGAACCGGGGAGCGGCGGACAAACACGACCAGCTGGAGCACCTGGAGTCCAGAAGCCACGCAGACCTCGCGACAACAAAGGCTCACATCGAGGCTTGTACCGTGTTTGCTTATGGATCAGCCAGAACCATCACGTGCAAACATATGAATGCTTACTTCCCAAACCATAATGCTGACTCAAATGTAAACATCCCAAGATGGCAACGACCGGCGTCAAATACAACAACCCAAACTGAGTCCTTTACGTCTATGTGGAGGACCTCTTAACAAACTGTACAAGCATCCAAATCATATTTACCTAGAAACTTTAACTAGGCTACTCAAACATTTGATTTTGGTAAGGGGTTTTTATAAGCGTGTCAGTGACACATCGTGTTTTGAGTCTTCATTGAGAAGATCTAGGGTACAGGAAGTAGATCTCCTACCCTACTTCATGTTGTCAGACAGGTTCTATTCAGCGATTCCACGATTCTAGGCGTCCAATCGATTCAAATTAAAACATCATCAAACGTCATTTAGTCCAAAGCTTGCCCACCGACAGCAGCACGATGAACAAAGCTGACCTGAATCTGTGTGGAAGCTCGTTGTGTGTGTGTGTCGTGGCGGTGGGAGGATAATCTATGCAAAGCTCCGGAGCCGAACGCGAGGTGTTGAAAGCCAATAAGGCCGTATCAAAATGAGGGCAGAGTTAATTAATCATCTCGGCTTCCTTTTCATGCGCCCCCCCACCCCGCGCGATTGTCCCGGGGGCATGTGCGAGCGCCAGTGTGTATCTGTGTGCATGGTGTGTGTTTGAAGGAGCAGGAGGGTGGTGCAGGTTGCAGCTCGGGGGGGGAATTAGAATATTGTAATGTGAGCCAGTAGACCACTGAGCTCCTGTACGTCTGCTGCAAGCCTCTTTGGGACAAACAGGAAACAACTGACACCTGCCCTGTTCAGTGACCAGAAAATGATGAAAAGTGACAGTTAAAAGAAAGAAACTCAATTAGCTTCATTTACATTTTCATAGCTGCAATTGTGGCTCATTAGAAGCGTGTATGCTGCCTGTCAAAGAAGCCATTTGTTATTCCTTTCTACATTAAGTAACGAAGATTCGTAATTGATTTCCATTTCAGATTAAATCAAAAATATATGTGTGACTTTAGGAAAACTGATGCAAAATGTAACCGTTGATTGATAAAAGATTACAATGGACCCGCCATGGCTGAAGAACCACCTTGAGGCCTCCTCTAAAAACATGGCTGACTATTTTAAGAGATCAAACTCCAAATACTGAACGGTGAATAGACAGGGAGAGCTAATTCATTGAAAAGTTTCCCTGACAATTTATTTTCCACAAGAATTGCTTTTACAGATATAAGCAATAAGACAGAAAAGGAATATTATGAAACAGCCAGAGGTAGGAAAGCAAGGCCTGGCTAGCAAGGACAGCCTGCTCTTGCTAGCTTGGAAAACTATTTCTGACTGGCAAGGAAAGTTCACTCTTTCTAGTTAGGAAAGCTAGACCTAGCTAATTAAGAAAGGCTAAGAAAGCTATCCCTAGCTAGATAGGACAGCTAGCCACAACTAGGAAAGCTGTCCCTAGCGGTATAGGACAGCTAGCCACAAATAGGAAAGCTAGTCCTTGCTACATAGGATAGGTTGCTACAGCTAACTAGGAAAGTCAACCCTGGCATTTAAAGTCTTTCATAGAAATAATATATTTTTGTAAATGATGTTTTTTGTTTCACTGTCTTAGTAATGACTCCCTGCCTCAACCAATTGGGGATACACTTTATAACTTTTGAAAGCCAGAATGTAAAACATAACATTCTATCTAGCTAGGGATAGCTTTCCTAGTTGTGGCCAGCTGTCCTATATTTAAAGACTGTTCTGGTAAAAAAAAAAAAAAAACAATAACTGAAAGGCAGCCTTATATTGAGCTGTTACAGAATATTTGAGTCTATTTGACATATTAGGCATCGTATCATTATCATTGTTAGGGGTATTTTCTTGTTGGGAACCTTTATAGAAAGTCACATTAATTCAGTGACTTTTCGTTTCTGTCGTTGTTTGTCTTCACGTTTCCCATTCTGGTTTCCTTATTGCTATAAATGTGTCTTCATTCGCAGTGTCTTGGCAAGTGAGTCTAATGTCTTGGGATTTGTCCGTCATAATAACTCATCTTTCCCCAGAAATGAAAGGGAAAAATGAAAAACTTGATCCGACCGTTCAGGCTGAGAAGACTTTAAATATCTCAACGCAACATTTTTGGAGTTGCAATCAAAACACTTCTGCTTTATGCAAACAACCAATTATAATCATCAATCAGTCTGTGACTGTAATTAGACTTCACAAAGAAAAAGGAAAATATTTTTCTAGAGATCTCTTGCTTTCCTTTGCTGTCTAAGCTCGGCCTCCAGTCGTCTCGCCACCATCCATAATTAGTTTTAATGTTCTGCAGCTGGCAAGTCGCTCGTCTTCTTTTCGAGTCCAAAGCATTGTGGCACCAGGACTCTGCGGCTCGGTCCAAATTCATATCCTTCTTCCTGATTCAGACACTGAGCTCTATTGAGAAAAGTAATTCGACGCAGGCGTTCGGTCTCAGAGATACTTTCTGAGGTCTCGGGGATCCGTGTTTGTACACAACATGTAATTTCCATGACATAGACGGTATTATAATCCCAGTCTGTGGAAATTAAAGCAAAATGTGAGCCTGTGAGGTTTAATTCAAAGCTTTTTAAATCGCAACGAAGCAAGTTATCGAGTCAGCGTTTTAAAATGGGTTTTTTGGGGGAGGGCTTTCTGGGATAGTTCTGGTTGGATGTTGGACAACTTCTCCTGGACAAATGGGAAGACTTCTTTAACATCATTATTCTATTCCTCTGATCGCACTGTAGCATTGCAGCAAGAAGGTTCTGGGTTCAATTCCCGGCCCGGAGTCTTGTTTTTCCTGCAGCCTTCATGTTCTCCCTCTGGATGTGGGTACCAGCTTCCTCCCACAGTTCTCGGTCTTGCCGAGTTAAGATATTCTTAGCCCTCACTGAGTCGTCAACTTAATAAAAAGATGTTGGAGACGCTTATGCTGTAGAGCCTGAACGTCTAATTTTGATCCTGTGTGATTCACATCATTCAGATTCTAAATGGAAGGATCAAATGTGAGCGTAAACGTTTGTTTAGGGCTTTTCTTCCGTTTGAATGCAGGTTTGATGTGGACAATGCCACAAAGCAAACCTTTAAGCCACAGCTGATCCCAGATTAGGACATACAAAAGGTTATAAACCTCAGAAATTCTCTCTGGGTAGAAAATTATAAAAAGAAAAAGCAAGTTGTGTTGGCTAGGAGGGAGGGAGAGATGTGCGCTTTGGGATGAGCGAGAGGGTGAAACTGGATGGAAAAATGCAACCGTGCATGTTATGTTTCGCGCCCCTTCTCATCCTGCACGAGCCATTAGTCGCTGTCCAGCTCCTGTTAATGTAATTACATAAAGGATGTATGGCGTTTCCGAGCCCAGCAGAGACATTTGTCTGTTTAATTGCGTCCGTGTGATGGCAAAGGCAAAAACGCACGAAACGCCACTGAACCAAGATCCGAATCAAGAGAAAAGTTGAACTGAAGCAGCTGAAAAAGCACAACAACCACAGCTGTTTTATTTTTAGATCTGACTGTTGCCATGCATGGTAACCTCGTCATAAAGCATGACAAGCGTCCCGTCCACAGCGGGGTGGGGTGGGGTGGGGGGACCTGTACAGATGGTGGGCCGGACCCCCGATCTGGACCGCCCGGAACGGCTTCGGAAACACGAAGCGAGTCTTTTCTCACGTCTAATTAGAGGCAGCCACGGCTTGTCGGATGGTGACCTACATATGGGATGGCAACGCTCGAGATGCACAGTCACAGAACGGCGAGAAACACTGACACACTTCCAGAACCAGACCGTCCAGAATCTAGTGACGGGTTCAAAGCAAAGTTAGCTCCTCTAAGGAAATCTCACAGTCATCAATCAAATTCAGCTGGTGGATCGCGACCCTTCCCTCTTCTAATGTCCTAACGTAGAACATCGATGCCCCAGTGAGTCCTGCTCTGGATGTGCTCTCCTGGATATCTCCCTGGCGTTGCTGAGGGACGGACGGACGGATCTGAAAACCAACACTCACCGCCAGAAGCTCCAGAAGAGGAACGCTTCGGATCCGACCGACGCCGCGCTCCGCCAACTGGCTCATCCTCTATCCTTCGCTCTGTTGCCCTCCTCTTCTTCCGCTTGGTTCCCCTCTTCTGCCCCAGCTGCCTTGCTGAGTCTCAGCTGCTGCCTGCCACTGGCTGTGTGTGTGTGTGTGTGTGTGTGTTTGCATTCGACAGCTTTACACATGTGTGCTGGAACGATGACGAGGCAGTGCAGCAAAGTGCCTTGCATGAATTTGTGTCTCTCCTGACCAAGGGCCACATCAGCTCCTGTTAATATTTAACCACCGAGTCGAGGCGCGTTAAGTCACCTGGAGCAAACGGCATGTCGTTGCATCTGTGTGTAGTCCACCAAACTATTCCTTTCCTATACCGTCTCCTTCTTGTTGTCAGTTGAGTTTTATTTGGGGACTTTCTTGGTCCCGTCGAGTAAAACTGACTCCGTTTTCCAAAACTGTGGTCAGAACAAGATGTAGCCCCACAGCTCCAGATCGGTTTGGGTCGTTCTGCCCCCCCCCGATTGGATTACAATTTGGAATTTGGATGTCCTTATATAAACCTGAGAACCTCAACCTCTGCGTGCCACGTTTTCAGTCGCAGCAGTTCCTGAACGATTCTTTGGCTCCAGGTCCAATCAGAACCTCTGTTCACTAGCTTCCTCGCCGACACCCCATGAATTAAATCTGGATGTCAGATTGCTGGGTTTCTGTCTCCCACTGTGGCCTGTCCAAGGCAACACAATGGATAATGATAGTTTTCTCGTTCAGACTGGAAAACGTGGAAGCTGTTATGGAAACTGTGCCATGTTTCTCCCACAACTATCCCTCTAATCTGGGTTTATTTCTGTCTGCTTGATTGGAGAAGTTCCTGTTCTCACTGTGGAGATTTTTGCTCCTCGGAGGACGTCTCTGAAAGTTCAACCCTGCACACTTACAATTACTCTCGCAACGTTGAGGTAGACAAAGTGCTTTGGAACCTCAGAGGCCAAGTCATGCAGCAGGGAGAGCTTGACCTCTGAAAGACACCATACAGTTGGCCTTCCGAGTGGAATCAATGGAAATGACCCAAAACACCACATGGAAACCAATGTTTACTTCTGGTCTGAGCAAACGCTGACTCAGGACGAGGGATTGATGCAAAGCTCGCAACCCGATGCCATTTGTTCCTTGGCTATGTTGGTACGTCGGCATTGTGGTGTCAACTCAATTTGATCGTATTAGAAAGAAATGACGCAATTCCAGTTGAGCAATTTAGGTTGGATATATGGAACAATGGCTGCGTAATAAGAGTTTATGTTTTAGTAAAGCGTCCTTTGGTAATTTAAGGATGTTTCATTTGTCAGAAAAGAGGGATGATGACTCTAATCTGGTCTGTTTGGGTAAATCATTTTTAGCAAATGAGACTGGCCAATTGTCAAAGCTTCAACAAGACTAATGGAAACAATAACAAACGTAATATTAGAAATGAAGGGCCAATAACTGTGGCTTGGAAGAGCTGAGAGTGGAATATTTTCCATCATCTGGTCAGAAATGGTTGGTAAATAACAAGGCAGGAAAATTCCAGTGCGATGTTGTCTCGTCAAATGGAAATGATGGATTTAAATCTGAACTCTTCAAATTCTCGGCCAAAAAAAAAAAAAAAAAAAAAAAACGGAGGAAAGTCCAGATGGCAGGAAGCATCTGAACACCTGTTCCCTGACAGACCTGCGAGGACCAGGTGAGACGCGTCAGAAATGCCTCCCGCCTCGTCCCTCGGGCAACGCACGAAGACGACCTCGCTTTGACACTCGCGTGCGAATCCAGACAGATTTGTGACAACGCGTTTAAAAGCACAAGCGCAGACTCACCGGGCAGGACGACACGAACCTAAACGAGAACAGCCCCCGGGCCCTCGTAAATCAACCAGTAACAGGCTTTCTGCACGCATTTGCTGGAGTTAATGTTGAAACGTGTTAATATTTCATGGGGTTGGACAGGAAGTGGTCATTCAAAAGTTTCCAGACCTCTGACCGAAGCAAAACGCAGCGTCAAAACTAAACATTGGGACAGAAAATGGCAGGAAAGTCCAAAAATGACTAAAACTACGGAAGCCCTGAAGTGCAAAAACCTTAACACTCCTTTCAGTGTGTGTTTTCAGAAATGTTTCCGTCCTGGATTTTTGCTTTTAGTTTGTATTTTCTGTATTTAGTCGTTTATTGTAGACTTTTTAATATTGGAAAGTTCATATTGTGTTTTGCTCATTTATACCGCTGCATATTTTGAAAATAACTTTGCAGTTACATCATCAGGTCATCTAATTGTTTAATTTTATGGGCTCTATGGAAGAAATTGAATGAAATTTTTATTTAGAGCATCTAAAAATAAAACTATACTGTGATTACTATAATTATTCAAATTATTTCAGTCAGTGGAACTTCATATCTACTTTTATGAATAAATAATGATTATAGTAAATTAGAACAAAAGGGTTAATTAATAACAAAACAAATTGAATACATTAAAATAAAAAAGTATGAGTACAATTTTATAAAAAAAACAAATAAAATAGAAGTTAAACTAAATAGAAATGTTGTCATTTAATCAATAATATGTTAATTAAGGTAAAGAAATACAATTTCAAAACAAACATAAAAGCTCAATGCTGCTGCTGCTGTAAAACGCAAACAGTCGGTCTGCCAAACTGGACGTTTAAATCTTTTTGTTTTAGGAAACGGAGCGTGACGATCCCAGCTGGGGGGTCTGGCCCGGCGCCCGATCAGAACGACGGATCGATGGGTCCAGCGGGCCGTGCCGGCTTCCCCGCGCTCCGGATATCTCGCTGCCCCCGCCCTCGCAGCTTTCGGGTGATAATCTGCACATCCGATCCTGTTAGCTGCCAGTTACGTCTTCTTCAGACTTTGACTCTGCTGTGCTGATGCTGGACCCAAACACCCTCTCCCCCTCTCAAAGCCAGGTGGACGGGTTTTGGTTCCCAAGAGATAATTTCATCATAATTTCATCATAATTTCCTACTTGCAGATTCATTCTCAAATGCAGGTGAGTAAGAGTTGATGGTGTGTGGAGATAAGGCCTGCTGACGGGAGCGCGGCTGTTCAGCAGACCGCGGGTTCAACAGAAGGCCCGGTGTTCCCGCCGGGACCGGAGGGAACGCCGCGGGAAAACAATGCATGCGACTCGGAGCGCACGCGGCGCCCCGGCGTCAACTTTGATCTCACTCGTGATTGGGAGAGCGGGAGTCCATAATTGGCCCCTCGTCTCCGAGGACAAAAGAGCGGCATCGTCGGACGGAGGAAAATAGATGTCCAATTTAATGAGCTGGACGATGGCCCAGAGCGACAGGGGGACACACTACAAAGTACGAGTCTGGAACGAACCCAAAAGATTCCGCTTTTATGTTTCCACTGATTGCTGTTGGCTTTGAAGGACCAATAAACCTCAAGAATATGAAGATAACGGCAATTAGCCTCAAGCTAATCTCACCGACAGCTTGGGCCAAAGGACAAATGTTTTACTATGTCTACTTTAAAGAAAACCAATAAATCACCGAGATAACCTAAAGATGCTCAAAGTATCGCAAATTGTTTCTATAAAATCACCAAAACAAAAACCCATCACCATCTTGATGGACAAACGGCATCAAATTTAGCTGAGTCATGCAAACAAAATGCATTTTGGCCACTTTATAACCAAAATATAAAATTTCTTGATCATCTTGATCATGGTTAGTATTGGTGGTTTTTATTACCACCAATACTTGTGGTAAAATTAGTCAAACTGTACTGCTTTTACTAATGGGACCTATTCATCATAGATGGACAGAGACTTAAAGGACTCACTACAGTTGACCAAATACAATAAGTCTAATCAATCGCTAAATGAAGTAGGCTGGAGATGAGTGAGCCTCCACCCAGAGTCCAAAGATAAACTTCTATAAAGCCACAAAAAAGTCAAACTTTAAAATGCTTTATTCATTGTTTGCTTTTGCACGTTTGAGGCCGACATAAACCCCGTGCGAAAGTTAATAATTCAACAAACATCAAACTAATAAACAGATGACCTCAGATTGCTGCAGTGCTGGGTTGCAGAAATGTAGGGCAGGATTCAACAGGATATGATGCAATGATCCATAAATGTCTGTATAATCGCTCGAATAAAAACAGGAGCTGAGCTGCAACTGAGTGGAAAAACAAGCGAGCAGCTTCGGGAGTTATTCGACAGAATTTACAAGCTGACGGTGGCGGCTGGGCCTCCCAGCGTTCGGCTGACTGCGAGCGGCTTTCGGACGGGAGTGGAGGGAAAACCGAGGCTCTAATGGTTTGCTGCGAGGCTCAGGGAGCGTTGCCAAGGAGACGCTTCTGTCTCTCAGAGCCAGTATACCCCATACCCACCCCAGGTATGCGTGGTATTTCACCTGCCTGCCCCCCTCTTTCAAGGGAGCCGACAGTTGCCCCCCGCAGAGCCTTTATTTGCCCCTCAGTGATGTGTGAGGACATCGGTATGGTTACGTAACGCCAGCCCACCCAGACTGTCCACTCAGCTTCCTCCAGCGCCGTAAGCTTGGCACCCCGGGGTGCTATGCGTGAGAAGGAGGCCCCCCCACGGGGGGCCGGCGCGGTCACTGCATTTCCACTCTACAATTACACTCAATTAGTTGGAGCTGCTCAGTAATAATAATCAACGCCGGAGCCAATCAGACAACTTGGAGCATTCCTACCCATCGCAGCCACAGCACCCCCCTCCACCCAACCCACTGAGTTTTAATGTCTCCGGTTGTGATGAGAAGGAACGAGACTGCACGACTTCGGTTCCTTGCGCCTAAATTTAGCGTGGACCCAACTAATTCGTCCGGTTTGGGGCGAACAAGAGGACCGTGGCAGCCAATCAGCACCGAGAAACAGTTTTGCAAGAGGAGAGCCGGGAAACACGACCACATGCTGTTTACTCGATACGACTCAGCCGGTCAGTTAGCGCTTAATCAGTCATTCAGGGAGCTGGATTATTAACTCTCCCCTGCAGAGAGTTTTCTATTTGTTATCAATTATCGCTAAGGATGACTGAAACAACCTTCGCCGGTCTGGACTGCACAGATTCCCCACGCCGACCTGCAATCATTAAGCGTTCTCCAAACCATTCCGCCTCCCGGTCAACGTTCTGCACTTTCATCATCTCTTCATCTGCTGTGGTTTATTTTTATTGGCTCCGTTTGATGATCTGGATCTAAAAAAATCTCCTGATACTGAAGAAGAACCCAGTGTCCGATACAGCTCATCATTAACCCAAAGGATTAGCTATGTTATACAGACTGATGACGAATGAACTGTGAGGGTAAAAGCTATGAAGGCTCTGGGATGTTAAAGTATACATTGAACGCTGATTTAGCTCCTTGGATTTGAAGCTTTTTTTTAAATTTAGAACCACTTATCCTCCATAAGCTAGCTGCTGAAATCAGAATCCAGCTGCATCTCAGCATCAGCATTCTGATTTCCCTGCATCCGTCCGATGCGTGCAGAGCGGACCCTGACCGAGCTGACCTACTTAAAAGCCGGCTGGCAGCGTTTACCACGAGGCCGCCGGCTCCGCGTCCTAGCATGACGAAGAGACTTCCCTCTGCGGGCGCCCCGTCAAAACCGTAAAAAAAAATAAACGGGGCCGGCAGAATCAACCCGGCAACACAGCGCGTTACGTAAGGCGGCTGCCCCAGTTACTGCGTCCAGATTACAAGGGGTCCTGAACGTAAAGCTGGATCGGATCACTCCGCCGCCTTCAAACCGAGATCATCTGGCGTTTCAGATGCCAACGTTTCTCTGACGGGATAAAGGTTCTGGCTGCTGTTTCCTCTAGTTACACTGCAAAAACACAGAGTATTACCAAGTAGTTTTGGTTCCCATCAAAATTAAGGCAATATTGATTCAAAATGAGCTCAAATTTCCTTCTGAAGTGACAGTTTGTCTTATTTCAAGATAGAAACTAGTCCAAAAATACTTGGTGAGATTTTGTGTTTTTGCAGAGCACGCCTGAATCTCGTGTCCTCCCGTGTTTGCGGCCCAGCTGGGTTTATCTGAGCCAGCGTGTGTCCCCTTTAAGGCTTCCATGATTTCTCCACATTTGGCCAATCCCAGTGATTCCAGCCCAATGAGGCGGCTCTGCTGCGTGTCAAAATATGTGCACGTTCAAAGCCAAGCCTTCATGTTTGGGTCTTGGGTTTCTCCTGCTGGACGCTGACCAAAAAGGGCTCCCGGCTCCTCTGTGTCCCGCTATCACAACACTCAGCTTCTCCACCGAATCACAGCAGAGAGAGAAAATCAGAGAAAATAACATAGCAGATTTCTTTTTTTTTTTTTTTTTTTTTTTGTTGTTGTTGCAAATGACGTGCACGGGTAGTCGAGCGTCCAAATGTGAGCGTGCTGAATCATAAAGCCGCTCCTGCGAACGTGACCCACTTTCAGCCTCGGCGGCTCCGGCTTCTGGAGCAAATAAAAGCGGCGGAGTGGAGCGGAGCGGAGCCCGATGGAGGAAAGAAGCTGGCGGACGACGCGGTGGAGCCGCCCGGCGCGTCGCACGGAGTCAAACTGCGGCGGATAAATAATAAATCGCGGTGCGTCTCGCTCCTCCAGACTCTCTCCGCTGGAACATGATGGACACGTTCGCTGTTTGATGCCAAGAGTCGCAGGAAAACAAATCGGAGAGGAAACGCCATCAATATTAGATGCACAGAGCATAAGGGGCTTTTGATTAGGATGCATGATTTAATTTAACATGATGCATCCAGTTTCCAAAGGAAAAATCAATGAACTTTTGGTTCAGAAACATCTAAAATCCTAAAAGCAGCCTAACAGTTAAAGTTAGGGTTTAAAACTCCAAATTAACCATAATAGCCACTAATATATTACTAATATACTCATATATTCACTAATATACTAACATAGTGAAAACAGTCGTAGCGCTAAAGCAGAAGCTAACATCTGCAATTTGTTTTTTTTAATCTCTTCAGCCAATCAGCAACAAGCAAAATGTGATTGGCTGCTTCGCTAACACCAACCAATAGAATGCCAGCTAGCATTAGTGTGAGGTATTCCTGCTTCCTAGGTTGGATTTTCTTTGGAATAGTTTACAAATCTATGAATAATATGGAATTGTGTTGCACAGAAAAAAAAAAATTAATTAATTATACCTCCCAAAATTCAGTTTGTTGTCTCAAGACAAATGTAAGATCATTCAGAAGATCCAAATTAAAGTTCCCCATCGGCTTTGCATTATCTTCCTCGACTGCTGCTAACTTTAGACACCAGGTTTCCCTGCATTGCCCCCTACTGGTTAAGACGTGACACAGGCTCCAAGGGTCAGGCATTAACATAACAATACTTCACTTCTTGATGCACCTTTCTGAACTAGATTTCCAAACCTTTCTGTGAAGGTTCTGCTGGAAGTGAAAGCTGACCCGAGAACTCCTGGTGGGAGGTTCGGTCCAAACGGACCCAGACGGAGAGGGGAAGAAGACGGGTCGACTTACCGGCAGATGCGGCCTCTCGAGCTGCTCCCTCCTCTCCAGCCGTCCGCTCATCGACCCTCTGCCCAGCGCCGATCCGCTCACCTGGGCAGCCCTGCAGGACACAGAGGGGAGGAGTCAACACCGAGTCCGCCGCCCGGGTCAGAGCAGAGTCCAGTTTCACTTTCTGATGCCTCGCTCTCTTTTCTTTCTCTCCGTTTCTCTCTCTCTCTCTCTCTCCGCCCAAACTCAAACCCCTCTGTGTTGTTCTAGGCCTTTCCAAACAGAGCTGGGAACCGGTCGGACCCACAGCAGAAAGCAAACACTTCGCTTCATGCAGACTACGCTTTGACAAAGACCCCCGGGCTTCTGGACCCGCTGGGGGCTGAGATATTCCTACAGGAAGCAGGAGCAGTGGCCCTTTAATCCCTTTAACCACGATGTGATGAACGCCACTCCACATATGACATGGAAAGACGGTGGTGGCAGCATGATGCTGTGGGGTTACGTTCCTCCACGTAAAAGAGTTTGTTATACGCTTTGTTTTCATTACGTTGGAGGAAATATTAGAACTGTTCCAAACAGAAGTCTGTTTTGACCTTCAGACGTCTATCAGGAACAGGAAGATAAAGAACGGCCTAGTCAAAGTACAGAACTATATCTGTGGTTTGTTTTCTTATATGTATTAGGGCTGGACAATAAATCAATCATATATCAGAACATGATCAAAATCAATAGATAGGATATGTGATAGAATAGTCAGTGAACTCTGATCCAGAGCAGCAGAGCATTCTGGGAGATGTAGGCAAAGAAAAGGCTTCAGCTGCCCAACATCTCATGGCCAGCTGAGCGAGGCTGGTGGCCACAATTCAGTCACTCGCTCGCTCTCTGGTTGCCCAGCAACTTACTCACTCTGTGGTTACCTAGAAACAACCTATAAAGTAAGGTGCGCAGCAGCAGTTTCAGGTTTCTGTACCACGTATCATGACAGTTTGGCAGGATTTCAGACATACAAAACAAAAAAGTAATCAATGGTGATCAAAATGAACTGATAAACGTTTTTTTCAGTCATCATTCCGTCCTGTGACACAGTCTTGTCTAAAAATGTGTTTGAGTTTTACAGGATAAACATCGGATTAATTAAAGGAGTTCTTCGCTCATAAACCTGTTTCTAAACGGATCAGTGTCCTGATCCGCAGTGCTTCATGTTGTTGAAGTTGGCCGTCTCTGGATCCGTTACGGCCCGGCTGAGGCTTCATCGGCATGACTGCACTTGTCAAACATAAGCACGCGTCAGGCCGATGGGTTTTACCCGCCGCTGCCCCGCTGGCCCTGGCTTATCAACCGCTGACGGTTGGCCCACTGAACCGCCCTTTCTGTCCCCGTCCAGGAGGAAGTCAGTCATCGGCGGACAGGAAGTGGGACGCGGCGGTGTCTCCGAACGAGGCGGAAACAAACGCAGCTCTGGATCTGGCAATGGAGCTTTGGAGATCAATTGAGGAGCGATAAAGATAAACCCCGACACCTCTGAGGTCAAAGGTCAGGGACACTCCTCCGGCTGGTTCCTGCTGCCAGCAGCCTTTCTGGCCGTTACAGAAAGGTTCGTCCAGAAACATTTCCTGATGTAAACACAACTAAAAATAAAACCTGGCTCCAAATCAGTCTAATAAATAACATAATACCAGGAAGTGGTGCCTTCCTGGTGATGCAGATTAAGATGTATTTGGTGTAGGAACCATTACCCCACATGACGATTCTACTGGAGAACAAGGGAAATGAAAATATGAAATATGGTGAAGCACATTACATCAGAGCCGGCCCATGAGACCATGGTGGTCCTCGTCCTTTCACCACAGACTCCGCTGATATAAATAGAAGCCATTACCGAGGCTGAGGCCATGGTGATGACCAGAGACGCCTGGCCCGGCCCGACTCGGCCCAGCAGCATGGGGAGAAGGTGGAGGGTGTGGGGGGGGGCAGTAGCATCAGAGCACGCTGACATCTGGGAGTCTTTGTGTGGCGGCGTAATTAGATGGCAGGGTGCAGGGAGGAGACCAGGCAGGACGGTGGGTGGTGGTGGTGGTGGTGGGGGTAACATCTGCTCCAGGAACCAGGGAGGACCCAGCTGAGGTCACAGAGCCCCAGACTGGAGGGGGGAACAGCTTAATGATAACTCTTACAGCTACAGACGGATCACGGTTCAGTGTGTAAATAACTGCTGATAATGGCAGCAGATCCTCCGTGAATGTGAGCCAGAGCTGCTGCTGCTGCTGCTCCAATGCAGGCTGAACAAGCACCGGCTTCAATCTGCAGCTCCCCCTCCTCGCCTGTGGGGGCGCTGCACCAAGAACCATCGAAGGAGACGACACATTAACCTCTAAAAAGTTGGGAACAAAAATGGAGTAGCATCGTTTTTTTAGCGGTTGGAGGATTTCTCTTGACCGCCTGCTGGCGCCAAGCGACAATGTTTGTTTTGGTTGTATTTACTCAGAATGCCACACACTCTCCATGTTCACCATGTCCATCACCTTTGACCCATCTGGAGATGTTGAGCTGCTATTGTGTTTGTTTTTCTTTTTACATTAACAGAAAATAGTCAAAGTTTTGAGCGCATTTATCATGGAAATGTTGCTATTATCACTCACTAAGCGAAGCCAGGGGGCGCCGTGAACTTTGCTCCCTATTCGTATCGACCCAACACTTGATTGAGCAACAGAAACATGAGAGAAAGACTCTCCTCTGACCTGCAGCCCTGATAACCCCCTCATTGTGAGTCGGGTTATACATTAAGCTTTCAGGAATAATGCAGCAGATGCATTAAAGCAAACAGCAACAGGCCGAGACTGGCTGGGTCCTGCAGGAGCCTCGCTGGTCTGAACCGGTGAGGATCCAGAGGTTGTTTCCGATCAATCGGCCTAAAAAGATCCAGGAAGTGGCGGCGGCAGAACACGGACGGAAGGGGAGATTGGACATTGATCGGTGCGCCCCCTTTTAGCCCCAGGAACCAGTTCGTTTAGTGTCCCTGCCCCGTGAAAAGAGGTCACACCCTCCACCCGCTTGCACGGGAGGAGGGGAGGGAGGGTGCCATTACTTTCCATTCACTGAGGAGAAAATGAAAGCAGGCACGCGTTTTGACGTGAGGTTTACGATGCGGACAGAGCAGCACAGATGGTCCGCGGTCAGCGGATGTTTGGAAACCCCCTGATCCTGATTCTGTCCAGCCGGCACAATCACAGCGTATGAAAGGAAAGGCTTTACATGCAGGGATAGTATGAAAACTGATTTCTATAAATCGATGACGGTGAAATCATTCACTGTTCCAGCCGGACAACGACCCGCAGCATCCGGCAACAGCACGGAGAGCGGCCTAGTCAAAGTCCGCACCCGTGCACAGCTGATCCCCCACCGACCAATCATCTGTTCTGTGAGTTCAACACAAGACTGTTTCTAGCCTGGCTCCCTGGTGAGGCGACAGTTAATCACAAACTGAGGCCATGCAAACAAAATAAATTCATAAAGCCCGATCTGTCAGTGGACTGCTAGCTGTTAGCCGCCGCACATTTCAATGACGGTTGAAACAGCAAAGCTCAACCTTTTTATTTGTTTCTGTGACCTGCTCTCAACCGCAGCTAAAGGCTGAATAGACCAGCTCTGTGATGTTGCGCTAAGCAAACACCTTAATCACCTCTTGACCTACAACTGTGTCAAACGAGACAAAAGGAAAACGAGCCGCTAGCGTGACGATGCCCTTCTCTGACACGCGTGAACTTGTCCGAGTGACTGCAGCTCTTGTTTAGTCAGCAGAGCTGCTGCTCGAGTGAGGGGGGTGAAGGGGGGGGGGTGGGAGTGGGCTCAAAGGTGAGTGGAAAATATGGACAAAACAGAGACTGGATGCTTTAATATGCATCCTGGAAACAGATCTGATTAGCTTCCTGCTGTGGGACACCCCCGCCTGGTGTTCCTCAGGGCGGCAGCGTGACTCTCTGCTGAACTCTCTCATGATGACGGTGCCGGATTTAGACAAAAAAAAAAAAAAAACGCCAGAAAAACAAGCGAGAATGCCCAGCAGGCCGAGCGAGAGAGAGAGAGAGAGACAGAGAGAGGGTAGAGGAATGTTTCCAACCGTTATCAAAATATACAACAACCCCTCCACCACCACCAGCTAGGTATGTGAGCATCATGCGACGGCAGCTCACCAGAACGCCGAACACATGCATTTCATCAGCAGACTGCTGACAGCTTGAGAAACAACAGTGTGTTTATGCTGGTGAATGTTTTCCACTGGAGTTCCCCCCCGCACCCCCCACCGCCTCACAGAGAACCGACTGTACACATGGGTTTGATGTGAACCCGAGCGCCGCCTCATTGTTTTTCACCCACCACAACGGAGCGTAAGCACCAAATTAGGGCCGCTTCGCCGGGAGACACTCCACTTCTTGTTACGTTAAGAAACGCGCACAAAGCCAGGCTTGTTTCCTAAAAATACATCATTATTAGATGGCAAAAGTTTATCGACAGGGAACACGGGAATGAATAACCAATATAATTTGTCTGGATTCTAATTTATGGCAAAGGACTCCTCAAAATCCATTCTTAACTCATTTATTTGCCTTTCCCGCATACATAAAAACTGCTCAAAACAGTTGGTGTTTCTTCATATGAGCACAGTTTAAATGCAGGAGTTTTCATCAGGGCTAATTCAAATAGAAGAGTAAATATTTCAAAAGATGACACACAAAGTGCAATTCGTTTCATGAAACAGTTTTGTACTTTCTGAAAATTTGACCAACTGCTCATTTCAATATTTACACTGACAACCCAAACTTGCTGATCTTTTCAATAGTTTTCCATTTAAATCTTTAAGTTTAAACTTTTTATTAAACTTTTCCACTCTGTAATGGGTTTTTTATTATTATTTACATATGTATGTATATAAAATAAAAACAATTTAGAAGTTTTCGGCTTTTGGAAGGCTGAAGCTAACGTCAAACTTTAGCTAAGTAGCATTATTTCTGGGAAGCTTTAGTGAGTTTTTTTTAGCTTATGAGCTACCCAGCAACATTTTTTACTCCTTAGAGCATTGTGTGTTTTTTTTTGTTGTTCTTTTTTTTAACCAATTTTACAGAACTAACTATTAACTAGCATGTAAGGGAAGCACATACGTGTATGAAGCTAGTTTACCTCGTGGGCAGACAGACAGACGTTTAGCTTCTTTCATTTAGCTCGACCTAGCTAGCTAATCGCTTACAATCAGCTAACTAGCAAGCATTGTTTAAAAAAACAAATACTTGGCTAGTTTGTGAGCTAGCTAAACTGATGCTAGGCTCAATTGTCATAGTTTGAACTATAGTCTACAAGTTCAACTTCTCTCCTTTGTGCTGTTACTTTTTTTTGCTCATTTTACAACACTGAGTAAATTCGCGAGCTAATTAGCAAATTTAAGGCTAATACATGAGTAAAGATTTGAGCAGTTTTTCTGACCAGGACATTTCATGCTTCATAAAACACACACAAAGCAGAAATTATAACTAATTTAATATCTACTCAGATGGCTTGCAATTGCATGAGGACAATATTTTAATATTTTTTTTAAATTGTGGATATATCAAGCAACTATTTCTGTGTTCACATTGATTTTTCGTTTATCATGTCAACTATAATAATTAAAATTTTGGAAGCAACTACTGGATCTGAACATACTCCACATATTTGGGGAACAAGTTCCCTATTTTGCAGGGAAAAACATTTGATTTCTTTCTCTATTATTTTAGTGAATTGCATAAAACCCCCAAAAAACACAACTCAGGCTTTAAGTGAAGACTTTCTAGCCTCTTGTTATGTTAAAAGTTGAACTTTTGAAACTTTTCCTAGCGCATCTACTCATGCCCTGCGTTGTACGAGCGGCAGAAAATGATTCACCATGACGACACGGCTGCAGAAACGAGCAGGGAGTGGAACTTACTGAGCGCCGGCCGGTTCCGCTCCGCTCAGCAGCTCTGCAGCTCCCAGACTCTCTGGAGTGTTTGGGTTGGGGAGACAGCATGATGATGATGTGGACTCTCCGTTCATGGCAGCTGAAAACATGCTGTTGTAAATTCCCCTGGAAGTGCTGCAGCCGGGTGGTGGTGGGGGGTTAGAGGGGGCAGGGGGCTGAGGTGGGAGGTGAGCCACACACAAACACACTTTAACCCACTATCTGTGCTGCCAAGGCTGGAAGTCTGCAGCAACACCCAGTAAAACTTGTAAACAGAGAGGCGGGGGAGGCATGGAGGGGAGGAGAGGTTCCTGGTTACATCAGCAGCAGCTGCTGACAGGCCTGTGTTTATTCGCCGACTGCCAGGACCTGAGAGGCGCTGCACATGCCTGCAGCGCTCAAGACGAGCCTCATCCAGCTGACTGACACGCACCGAGCTCCTAAACAATCGAACACAGAGGGGTCTCCTCTAAAACGTCCCAGTCAGAAGTTTCAGGTTAGCTTCATGCTCGCTGTCATCTCAGGGGAGAGCTTGCTGACTGGACCAAAGAGCTGCTGCTCCTCGAGCTGACATTCCTGCAGCGTCTGGGGCTTGGCACATCCTCCTGCCTCCGAGCTCAGCCTGCTCTTCCTCCAAACCTCTGGCTCTGCTCCCTTTAAACGCAGGCACATGACTCTCAGCGTCACTGCCAGGCTGAATTCTGTTTGGAGCCACCAGCAACTCTGCTTTTCATCAGCCTCTGTGTAGGGACCCCCACACTGCCGTCCACCCAGGAAGAAAGGGACCAAACCCCATCTTGGAGTTCACTTCAGTCCTTCAGTAATTATTCCTGCCATCATATCTTGTGCATTTGTCCTCAGGAGCTTAATCACCAAGTTGCCGAAATATTTGTGCAATTAAATTCCTGCATTCATTGGATGCATAACATGATGATTCAAAGCAAAGTCATAACGAGACTCATTGCTAATTGTGCGTTTCTGTTGTCGCCCGTCTCCACCCTGTTTTCACTCGCACACCGACAAAGTGAGTGCAGAAGATGTCAGAAACGCGACTCGGCTGCAGAAATCATAAAAAATAACTGAAAATAACATACGCTTGAAAGAAACCACCGTGATCCACAAGCTAATGAAGGCTAATGCTAGCCTAGCGTAGCATTAGCTGACTAGCCCACCAAACGCTAAATATTTTTGGTGGCTGAGGGAGACCTCCTTCGTCTCATAATAGGAGGTCTTCACTAAAATAAAGCCTGGTGAAAAATCTGAAAATCCCGTCAATAGAACCTGTCTGACAACACGATGCAGGCGAAAGACATTCAAGCTGAACTGATGAGAGGAAAGTCTTTCATTGTGGATTACGGAACCATTTTTGAGGTTTTGGATATAAATGTTGTGGCATTAGCCCAAAGAGGCCAGTCATGTTCAGAAACCCTCCAATATGGCTGACATAAAGCCATTCTGCAAAGAAGAGAGGGCCACCTTCACCGTTGGGTACGCTTGAATTCTTAAAAATGGTCATAAAAAACAAAAACCAAAGAAATCTGTGAGGGGCCGTATAATTTTTGTGGCACTCGTGCATTCCTCCTTATGTCTGCGGATGACATCCTGTCTATTGTGTTTTTGTTGCGAGTGAAGCTGAGAATCCGCCACAGGATCCAACGGACAAAGAAAGCCACGGGTTCCGTCACAAGGGTTCGGCTGAACATGAATGTCAGCAGCTAATTGGATAAAAACGGCGCTGGGATCAAACGTTCAGAGGTAAAAGGGTAATAAATGATGAGAATTTCTCTCCCGCTCTCGGTTCTTTTGATTGTGAGATCGTAGATTTGCGATTTGTGCGCTTACTCTGATAGACGGGATGGAAAAAGACTCAAATTTAATCGAAGAATGCATGACCTTTAATTGACTCGATAAACGGCGCCGATATCTTCCATATGGTAACCACGGGGACCGTCGCTTTAAAGGTCCTGGCACGGTTTGCTAGCTTTGAAGAGCAGGACAATAATCCACATGTTGTGAGCATACGCTCCTCTTATCAGAACCATTACTTATTAGGTCTAACTATTGAAATTTAAACACTATTTTTTTGATTTTGTTGTGTACTTTGAGTTTCTGGGAGAGCAGGAAACTCAAACTTTGGTCATGAAAGCACCAGGCGCTCGGAAACGCGAAGGTGCGAAGGCGTGTCGTCCTGTCCCGCGCCGGCCCAGATCTCTGAATAATCGTCGGTTTCTCCGGGGATTCCCGCCGAGACGTTCATCCGCCGAGACACAGGTGTGAGAAGCCAACTGTGAATAAAGCCTGGCTCACGAATCCCATCTGGACCCAACGTCGGATGTGCTAAACGGGGGTCTTGGGTGGCAGATCATCCGCAAGAAAGAGGAAAAATTTGGGGAGTTTTCAACGTAAGAGTTTGGGGACAACAACGCGGGAGGGGAGCACATCCCCATCCAAAAGGCCTCCCTGTTCTGCGTGTGTGTCCAACAGGCAGGTTACCGTGGTGATTAAGCTCCTCTTTCAAGCCCGGTCCCATCTGAAGGTGGGACGCTGTCTTTGAAACAGAAGCCCGCAGCCCGAGCTCCGGCCCGCCCGATGACAGCTCCTGTTCAGATGAGGGGAGCCGTGGCGGTACGGAGGAGCCCGCGGAACCCGGCTCTCTCCCTGTGGGAACCCGGGGCCGCGCCGTCCCGGTGCATTGTGGGTCGCCTGCAGACAACCACACAGAGGGGAGACAGTTAGCCAGCGGTGAGGGAAACAGGGATCTGCCTCAATATGAAGGGTTGACCTTAGCAGGGGTCAACCCTTCATATTTAGTCAATACAGACTAAATATTTAAAAGTGAAACAGATTTCAATCAGCTATAAAGCTCCAACTTACTTAAAACTTGCCAAAATTATTCGATTTACATCTGATTTTCATCAGAACTAGAGTTTCTTGTGTTAGAAGTTCCTCCCTCTCCAGAATGTGGGACGTCGCGCGTCAGTTGTGACGTCATCGCGCAATCTTCGTCCACCGGAAGGAGATGTTACTTTGACCCCAAAAGAAGGGGATTTTGTTTTTAAATCAAGGAGAATGTCAGCTAAATTAAAAGCTATATTGCTATGACTGTTTTATCATTAGGCTTCATTTATGCTCACCTGAACTTCAGTCACTTTAAAGCCCGCGGTTTCCTTCGTTCCCTTTCCTTTTCGCAGAGTCTCCTGTTCTTTGTAAATTGTTACATATTAATATTTTCGATACATTTTGTGGAGGTTTTTCGCCCCGAATTAGCTTCAGCTTCTAACCGGAACAAAACACAGCCGGGCTGCGCTTTCTACTTCGACGAGACGTTTTTTTTTTTTCGACGTCGCTTTGGATAAGTGAGCAGAGCGGTGCCATCTAGTGTTTGTGAGTGCACATTGCAGGCTATTGGCTTGAACGCGGCCGGTAAGCCTCCGAGAGCTGACGGAAAATAACCGAGGCTGACGTAATTAGCCAACGCACGTCTTGTGAACGTGTTAAAAATGATGCACCAACACAAGTGATTGCTACAAAATCAGATTCCAAAATGGACAATCACAAAAGGTCAAAGCACAAGGGGAATCCCAAATGTTTTTCTGGTCTGAATAATGGGACAAGGCAACAGTTTGTTGCTTAACCGGCTCTTCATTCAGTGTTGCAGAAGTTGAAATGGGAATCTGACAAAACCGAAAATCCACACGTGAGATCAAGTGATTAGTCCGTCATGGATCTGCCAGCATAATGTGGTAACATAGGTTTCTGACATGCACGATGTAGATTTGAGTAAGTGTGATTTTCCTGCCACAAAAGCTTAAAAGCCGAGATGTTTTCCGCACAAAGAAAACAAAAAGACTTCACAGCTTCTCGGAAATCGGTTTTTAATCAGTCAAACACTTCACATGGAAATAAAAAAAAAATTAACACCCGTTGTTGGTTTTCTGGGATCAGGGATGCACATGGTGTAGTGATGTATAAAAGTAAAAAAGTGAAGACACTTCTGGCGCTCTCACTTATACATAGTGAATTTGGACCCATTAAAACATGAAAAAAAAAAAAAAAGAGTTTGTATTAATGATTGTTCCCACAAAATGTAACAGCAAAAATAACAATTCGGGAAAAAAAAACAAAAAAAAAACACAAATACACACTCCAAGCTGTAGTTAAACACCCCCTGCGTGCCAGGTCGTCTACTATGTTGTGCGCTTCTCTTGTGGGTCTCTGCCACCCTCTAGTGGTGGGAGGTTGAGGTTGCAGCCAGTTGGAGGCTTCATGTGCTCAGGGTGGTTCTGCAGACAGGTGATGAACTCCTTCACCTGCTTCCCTTCATAGCAAATCTGGTAGACGGCGACAAACAACGGAAACCTGTTGGACGCAAACATTTTACAAGCGTTAGCGATAGAAAACACAAAGCGTGCGTCGTAAAAAAAACACGCGGGGGAAACAAAATAAGCTTACTAACAGGTTTTCCGCATAATGTGGCTACCAGCTTCTACTGTGTCATCCCACAAGTTTTAAAAAGAGCCTTTCTGAAAATTTTGGACCATTTTTACAGAAATCCATTTGTGAGGTCAGACAGTGATGTTGGACAAGAAGACCAAACAGTGGGCATGCGATTTTAAGACTACTTGTGTAAAAAAAACTAGGTGTTAGAGCTGCAGTATGTGGTGGGGAACTTACTTCTCGACCATGCCTTGCTTTTGGAGGATCTTGTACACCTCGGCTGAGGTCTGTGGACCCTGCAGCTTCTGGCCGTTCAGCATCTCGGCCTCCAGCTCAGCGATGGACTGCCCAGGGAAACACAAGGTTCAATGACGCCTGGCAGCTAAGTGAGGAAGGGGAATCGTCGCCATGCACTTCCTGCGTCTGACTCACTCTGGAGGTTTTGACGAAGGCCTCGGCGATGCGGCGGTTCCGCCCGCCGTAGCAGGTGGTGATGAGGTCGGCCACGCCGCAGCTCTCCAGGAAGGTGTCGGAGCTCACGTTGCCCTTGCAGAACATCTTGGCGAACGCCACCATCTCCATCAGGCCCAGCCGGATCACCGCCGCCTTGGTGTTGTCGCCGAACCCGAGTCCGTCGCAGAAGCCGGCGCCCACCGCCACGATGTTCTGGGATGGGGATAGAGAGGGTCAGAAAACAGCTGGTCAAGCGGAAGCAGTTAGCTAAAACAGTGCACCTTTAAGGCGCCACACAGCTCCACCGTGTCGCTCTCAGGAACCACGGTGATGCGGAAGTTGGGCGTCTGCAGCAGTTCCTTGAGCAGCTGGCCCTGCGCCTCGTTCTTCGCCCCTTCATGGAAGAGGAAACATGAGTCAGACTCTAAAACTGGAAGTCATCCTGTGGGCCGCTAACGCCAGCACTTTCCCCATTTGAACCGGAACGAGAGCAGACCGATGGTGGTTTCGCAGAACTTTTCGTCGGCCACCTCGTTGGCGATGTTGGCCCCCATCAGCACGCTGACGTCGATCTGCAGCTTCTCCCTGATGATGTCGGAGATGAGCTTCAGGCCCTCCGGACCCTCGTCGACTCCCTGCGGAGCAGCACAGCGTTCAGCGGCGTGGCTCCTCCGCCAGCCCCTCCCTCCGACACAACCCCACCTTGATGAGGGAAATCCCGATGGCTCCCTCCGTCACGTGAGGCTTCATCTCGTCGCAGAGTTTACTGATGAACTGGTGAGGGATGACGAAGACCAGGACGCTGGCTCCCTTCACGGCGTCGGTGACGTCAGGAACAGCCACCTGGAAACACGGCAACCTCCGTCACCGGATGGCGCACCACCCAGACCAGGCTATGGCCAAACCCCAAAATGTTTATTTTCTCATTTGACAAAGAAACAACTTGTTTATGTGCATCTTTCAATGTATTTCTAATATTGTGTAAAAAAAAACTGCACAATTGTGCATGTTTTTGTTGTTGTTGTTTTTTTATTCTGATTACCCAGTTAATCATCAGACTAAGCAAATAGTAAAATAAACATTAGCTGCAGCCTTACAGCCAATCAGAGCCAAGGATCATGAATCGCATTCCCGGATTGGTTGAATAACTTGGAGAAATGAGTGACTTTTAAAAAAATAAACAGTCCCAGAGCATGATGGCGCCACCACCAACAGGCGATCTTTCCCAGCGAGTACCGCTCCGCTTCCCGGAACCAAGACGGATGAACTCTTTCCAGGGACATTCCTGCTCCTGTCGGGGCAAGACTGTGGGGGATCGATTCTCGGAAACGCCAACACCCTACCACATTCTTGGGCAGCTTGTGTCCCGGCAGGTACTTGACGTTCTCGTGCTCGCTGTTGATGATCTCGGTGAGCTTCCTGCTGCCGATCATCTCCTCGTAGACCCACATGCTCACCATGGGGTTGAAGCGGTTGGACGCCTTCACGTTGTGGCCGATGATCTTGGCGATGGAGGATCCCCTGGAGGGAGGAAGGGCCACAAGTTCAGGATGGAGGGCTCCAATCACAGCACATTATTTAACAAAGGGTTGACAGGTTGTGGTAAAGCCTTTGACGCAAGTGGTGTTCTTGCACATTTAAAAGAAGAGGACATTCAAAAGTAGAGATAATGAGATTGCATGAACATAGAGTCACCAGTTTCCAGATCCAATGATGCAGACTTTCTGAGCAGGCATGTTGAAGCTGGATAAACTCTTTCCCAGACTGAAGAATGCGTCGTTCTCCACTCGCCAGCAGAACTTCCTGATCCGCCCCGCTGTTGCAAAAAGACACCCGCTCCACCTTGAGCTCGCCACGGTTCCGCCCCCCGCCCCGCTTCCTCCCGTGGAATTTCAGCAACCCTTCACTGTTCCGTGGAGCACGAACCTGCTAATCTCAAAGGATTTCCACAAACTTCCTCATTTCGGCTCCACATACAAGGTCTAAATGGCTTCCGACGACGATAATAACGCAGCCGAACACCGGGTTGGGTGCGTAAAAAATAAACTACGCCAGCATGTAAGCTGCGACGGCGCTTTAAAGGGCGCCGACTGATAAATAGCCGCTAAATAACAGGGAGATCGCTTATCATAACGTCTACCAGGGAGCAGAACGCTGAATGGTTAGTCTTCCGGTTTGGGAGACTTTCAAAATAATGGTGTAAATGGTTCTAAGACTGCGAGAATAAAAAGTCTAATATTAAGAAAAAAATTGCTGTTGCTTTATTTCTAAAACTAAAACAAAAACCATATAACGTTTGCCTTTTTTACAAAAAAATCTTTTGTATTTTGTAACATTAGCAGCGGGTTTTTGGTCGTTCCTTTTTCTTATGTTTTATTTCTTTCAGTCGAAACCGGAAATGCGCTCCTGTCAAACAGTCACGTGACAATCGCGTTCCTGCCTCGGCAGTAAATAGCAGCAGCTAGCGGAGGCTGTTGACCCAGCTACACCGTTTCATGATGTTTCCCCGGCCGTAGTCCTGCTCGCTGTCCGAAGCGGGGCTCCGAGCCGGTTTTCCCAGAGGCGGGTGACGACTTTTCCTGGAGTGGGGCGACATCGGAACCCGGAAGCACCCGGCTCGGGTGACCAAATCTCAGCTTAGCATCAGAAGTTTTAGCCTTCCGCCGCCGCAGGAGGCGCAGGGCTGACGGAGGCGAGGGCTCTGCCTTGTGACCATGCAGGGGGAAACTGCGGCGGTTCGGGTCGCGGAGTGCGAGGGGAAAGTGGATGCATTCCCCCCGAACAGAACCCCCAGTTCGGGGAGAGCGGGCGGCAAGAGCTGGCAGTACAGGTAGGTGTTTTTGCTCTTGTTTACCTGCCGACCTGACTCACCTGAGTGAAGAGGCGCGCGCTTCGCCCTGCGCGCTGACTGTCAGGAGCGTCAACCCGTGTTGATTAAACATTTCCGTCTGTCCGAAGCGATCACATGGAGAACATTGACGGCTACCTGATGAAGTACACCAACCTGGTGACAGGCTGGCAGTACAGGTGAGGTGTGACCCGGCGCTGGCGCTTTGAGCCGGGTGTCGGCGTCACTGACGGGCTGCTCCTCCAGGTTCTTCGTCCTGAACAACGAGGCGGGTCTGCTGGAGTACTTTGTGAACGAGCAGTCCCGCTCCCAGAAGCCCCGGGGCAGCCTGCCGCTGGCTGGGGCCGTCATCTCCCCCAGCGATGAGGACTCGCACACCTTCACCGTGAACGCCATCAGTGGAGAGCAGTACAAGCTCCGAGGTGAGAACCCAACATCATCATCAGCATCAGCATCATCCAGCTGCTGGTATTGATCTGCAGCAGGTCCATTATGTGCAGCCGGTGAGGATCGATGATTCTCTCTCCTCTGTGTGTGTGTGTGTGTGTGTGTGTGTGTAGCCAGCGACGCCAAGGAGAGGCAGCACTGGGTGAGCCGGCTGCAGATCTGCACTCAGCACCACACCGAGGCAATGGGCAAGGTAGGAGACGTCCCGCCCCGGTTCTCGTTGTGACCCAGACCCCGGCTCTGGAACCATCTTTTTGTGTGTGTGTGTGTCTTGTCTCCCAGAGCAACCCGGCCCCCAGCCGCCGGTACTCCATGGTGTCCCAGAGCAGCGCCAGCTCGCCGTTGTCCCTGCGGCGGCCCAGCCAGAGCGCCTCGGCCCTGTTCGGCTGGACGCAAAGCCACAAGGGCTCCGTCTTCTCCAGCAGGAAGTCCCTGATGCCCGACCACCTGCTGGACGCCAGGGAGGTACATCGCACACCGTCTGGTTCGGCCTCTGAAGAGAAAGAAAGGCATCAAAGTTGATTTGGATGCTGAAAAGTTCTAAATAAACAAAGTTTGGTTGTCAAAATACAAACATTTTCCATCGTCAGACATTGTTACTATTCTTGGACTGCAGTTGAGGACCACAAAGAAGTGCAAGGGCCACAAGTGGCCCCTGGGCTGCACTTTGGTGCCCCCTGCTGGAGGAGGAAGGGCTAAAGTGTGATTTCCTGCTGATGTGTAATTAGCTGTATTGTCTTAAATCATGAATTATTCAGCAGTGTAGTGAGCCGAGTGTCCAGTAGGGGGAGCTGCTGCACTGCTACCGTTCCTGGACGGCTGCAGCAGCAGCAGCAGCGGCAGAATCAGAGCGCACCTCTGACCCAGATGTGGTTCCGTTTGTGTCCAGATGATGAGCCAGGCCCAGGGCCAGCACCGGGACCTGATCCAGAGCATCGAGAGGCTGCCGGCGGCCCCGGGCCCCGGCCTGTCCCCGCTGGACCAGGACCTGCTGATGCTGAAGGCCACCTCAATGGCCACCATGAGCTGCCTGAGCGAGTGCCTGCACATCCTGCAGCTGCAGCAGGTGGCGCGGCAGCAGGCCGCCCTGGGAGGTGAGTGACTGGAATTATGCTGCATTATTGATGGGAACCGGAGCGGCTGGCCGTCTGGACAGGTAATTAGATCTGCGCCCGTTAAATATTCACCCGGGCAGGTGGAACGGGCCGAGCGGCGTTCTGAGCGGCCCACGCTGGCGGCGCTCCGATCCGCTCTGACCCGCTCGCCGTCACGCCGCCTCGGCTAAATGTGCCCCAGTTTCACAGCGGTTTCTCCTTACCTGGCCAGCAGCCGCCGGCCAATCAAGAGCAGCAGGAGGCTTTCTGTGGGCGGGGCCAGGCTGTGGTGATAGCGGAGGTCTGAGGCGGTGCCGCGTTACTCCCAGTGGGTCAGAGCAGCAGGTGGAGCTGCTGGGGTGGGGGGAGTCGCGAGGAGGGGAGGAGATTCCGCCATGAGCTCGGCCGCTGACGCCTGCGCGGGGCCCGCCGCGGGGCCCTCGCCTGCCTCCGCAGGGCCCACCATCGAGTGGCTGGATCCCAAAGGCTCCGACGTCGTCCTGAAGAACGGCAGCAGTCCGCTGGACGACCACGCCCTACTGGAGGGGGGACGCCTGCCGCTCAGCGACCCCGACCCCTGCAGCTGCTCTGAGGTGAGAACGGCATCGCCGTGGAGACCGGCTTCCTTCACTGCACGTTTCGTCGTCTAACGTCAGTTCGTTAACTTCAAGCACGATCAGTTTTTATTTATGAGAAACTTTTATGTTTCTCATAAATCATCGCTTTTAGTCAAATGTTTAGCTGGAAATAAAACGGGAACTTTTCCATATTTAGTGGAAAAAAAGTCACTAATTTCTGTCATCCTTATATTGAAACTCATAGATTTCAGGTCATCATTACATCCAGACTTCAAAATGATTAAAAAGTCAATCAAGTGAAAGAGCAAATGAAAAAACACATTTGTTCTTTCTGCTGCCTTTCATTTTGTCAACTTGTATATTTTTTTTTTGTGTGTGTTTTATGGAACAGGAAGTAGTGCAAACTTTCTAATTCATCACCATTTTTGAAAAATACATTTTAGTCATGAATTAAAAAGCCAAGAGCTTCCTCACTTCAGTGATTTCCTGCATGACCTGGACCCAATCAAGAGTTAAGAAATTGGATTTTCGACCTGAGGCGCTGAGCTTTGCCCTGGGCTCTGTCTGGCAGGAGCAGGCGGAGGTGGACCCGGAGGACGAGGTGGAGGACTCGTTCACGGACACGGAGGAGGACCTGGGGGCCGTGGAGGAGGAGCGCAGCGTCATCCTGCACCTGCTGTCGCAGCTCAAGCTGGGCATGGACCTGACCCGGGTACGGCCCGTCCACCAATCACAGCGGGATCGGGTTTCAGCCTGACAGCAGAAGGGGAAACTGTTAGTTCTTCATTTTTTTTTCTTTTTTTTTTTCTGCGAATAAAGCATCAATCTTTTAAAAAAAAGGTCCAGGTTTAACACCCGGATGGCTTCTCTCTACTGTTTTCTGGTGACCTGCACTGCCCCCTGCAGGAATCCAGGCATACAGCATAATCAGTTCCACTGAATAATCAATAAATCAGGGTCAGGATTGTAACTCTAGTCACAATCAAATCAAATCCTGTCACTTCTGTTCCAGACGCTCCAATCAGGATTGTCCTGGTGCATTTTTAACAAAACCATAGATATTTTTATTACTATAATTAGGATTGATGCTCTTAACTATGATATTGGATGAAGAATTCATAATGAAAGTGATTTAAATGAGCCAAACTTAGAAGGCAGGGAAACTGGGATCTCCATAGCAACCAGAAGCTGCCAGCCAAGCGCTAAACATGTGCTGTGGTCAATTGAGGGTGTGACGCGTCGTCTCGTCCCGCAGGTGGTCCTGCCCACCTTCATCCTGGAGAAGCGCTCGCTGCTGGAGATGTACGCGGACTTCATGTCCCACCCGGAGCTCTTCGTCACCATCACCGACGGCGACGGCCCCGAGGACCGCATGATCCGCTTCGTGGAGTACTACCTCACGTCATTCCACGAGGGCCGTAAGGGCGCCATTGCCAAGAAGCCCTACAACCCCATCATCGGGGAGACCTTCCACTGCTCCTGGAGGGTTCCCCGGGGGTCCGAGGCCCTCCAGGGGGAGGCCGAGTCCCCCGCCGAGGCCCCGGAGCCCTACCAGGTGCGCTTCGTGGCGGAGCAAGTGTCCCATCATCCCCCGGTGTCTGGCTTCTACGCAGAGTGTCCGGAGAGGCAGATGTGTGTGAACACACACGTGTGGACCAAGAGCAAGTTCATGGGGATGTCCATCGGCGTGTCCATGATCGGGGAAGGTCAGTGAACGCATCCGCACAACTTAGCTGAAGGCATCAGGCCGTCGGATCTGCTGCCTCTTCTGTACTTAATGCAGCCTGGAAAGAACAGATAGCGGCTGATGTATATTTAACGGCGGCCGTGGGTAATTAATGAGGCTTATCAAGAACCGGCGGGATCGGATGTTCCGGCGTCCGGTTTCACGGCCGCCTCTCGAGGATTTTGCCCGCTCTGATCGGCGACGTCTCTCTGTCCAGGTTGCCTGCATCTGCTGGAGCACGACGAGGAGTACACCTTCACGCTGCCCTGCGCCTACGCCCGCTCCATCCTCACCGTGCCCTGGGTGGAGCTGGGCGGGAAGGTCAACATCGGCTGCAGCAAGTCCGGCTACTCGGCCGTCATCACCTTCCAGACCAAGCCCTTCTACGGCGGGAAGTTGCACAAGTACGTACCGCTGGCTGGGCGCCATGGAAACCACCGGCTAATCCAACTGGAGGAGGAAACTCTCTTCTGAATAAAGAACCAAACTTCCACTCAATACAGTATGTTGTTGGTGTTCAGGGTGACTGCAGAGGTGAAGCACAACCCCACCAACGCGGTGGTGTGTCGGGTCCAGGGCGAGTGGAACGGCGTGCTGGAGTTCAGCTACACCAGCGGAGAGACCAAGATGGTGGACGTCACCAAGCTGCCCGTCACCAGGAAGCGGGTCCGGCCCATCGAGAAGCAAGCGCCCACGGAGTCCAGGTGGGTTCTGGGGTTTCTGGCGGGAAGCGTGCACCTTTTGGCGACGTCCGACGCGGCGAACTTGGCGTTGCAGGCGGCTGTGGCAGCACGTGACGGAGGCGCTGCGTCAGAAGGACATCGATAAAGCCACCGAGCACAAGCGGGTCCTGGAGGAGCGCCAGCGGGCCGAGGAGCGCCAGCGGGCCGAGACCGAGACGCCGTGGAGGACCAGATACTTCGAGCAGGAGGTGAGCCCCTCCGTCGCAGCCGGTTCTTCCTGTCGCCTAGCAGCAGGAGCCAAACTACTTCCTGTTTCTCTCTGCAGGGTGAAGGCTGGGCCTACAGCAAGCCTCTCTGGAAGAACTCAAAGTCCTACATTTCCTGTCTTTAAGTCCAGGTGGCTGAATGTGAGTGAGGTGCACAGAGTTGGGATGAAGGCGGGGCGCTCCGGCAGCCGGCGGCCAATCGGGTGACGCTTAGAGCTTCAGAGGACGAGCTGCCGCCCCGCTGCTGCTGCTGCTGCTGCTCCGCTGCTCGTTTTTATATCTCGACGTGTTGTTGTACAGGTACTAAACAGCCTTAAGACGCTTCGGACGGTTGAGATCTGCTCGGTTTGCTTCTTTTCTCCACCTTCAGCTTCACTTTGGTGAAAGAGGGGCGTTTGTTTGAGGAGAGAGAGGCCAGCAGCTCAACCAATCAGGACGAACGTCACAGGAAAACTGCTCCAAAATCCCACTGCACTACGGTTCATATGTCCAAAAAAAAAACAAAAAAATTATTATTCATCTATATGTATGTACATATATGCTGGAATGACGAGCTTTGGCCTTCTTCACTCTGTCTCACATATTTATGAATTTGCTCTTTGTCTTCAAGTGTCTGATTTTTTTTTTTTTTTTTTTTTCCCAATAAAATGTAGAATTTAGTTTTTCTGTCGTTTGACTACGTTTTAAGAAGTTAATCCAGCATCTTCGGGTTTCATTTAATCCATCTAAACGTGTAAAAAGTCACTTTGCTTCAACTGCCTGGATACTGCGAGTTTTAAATCGTTTATTACATGTTTAGCGCTTATAAACAGGTAATAAATGGTGGTTAAGGGGTTTACGTTGCTTTAAGCGTTTCAGTTTTTATTCATCATTCCGTGTTTAACAGCTAATAAAAGCTCAACACTTCATCCTGTAACACCGGGGCCCCATGTGGTTCCCCCAGCTCCAGGTGGCTCTAGCTCCGGCCCTGCCCTGGCCCGGGCTCTCCTGCACGGCTCTCCTCTTGGTTTTAAAGCGGTTCTGTTGGGTCCCTCCTCCCTGTGGAGCTGGAGCGGTTTTCAGTCCTCCCCCCCCCCCTGCGCTCCTGGTGCCTTAGCGGCTCCTCCTTCCTCCAGGGGGAGCCGGTTGTTTCCCCCACCAGTGGTTAACCTGAACTGATGCACTGATGTCTGCTCTGTTCTCATTTCTACTTTCCTTTAAGAGTTCAGAGCTCGGGAGTGAAAGGAGTCACTTTGTATTCCGGGTTTGGACTTCCTGTCGTCTGTCTTGCCGATTTGTGAAACGCACTGATGTTGCAGCGGAACAGGACGTGCGCTAATAATCCAATAAAACTCTAAACTCTGACCACAGCTGCCTTTTCTTCCTTTTACATTCACACATTTTACATTTTAAGATGAGAATAAAACAGGAGGACATTTATTACCTTGCATGATCCAGCTCTTCATCCTGGCTGCTGTCGGTTTGCCTGTGACCTCTGACCCTGCATGGACATTTATGGGCTTGAATACAAAACATATTTCATGTCGGGACGGAGACGAGTGCTAAATGTTGCAGAGTGAGCTCAGAAATTAGATTTATGTTTAAAAAATCAGAAATTTTTAGATAAATCTCAAAACTTGTCAACTGTGCAAATTTTGACATCACAGAATATCCAGGGTTGGGGTTTTTTTTCCCTTGTAAATATCTCAAATCAATCTCCAAATTTGTGACTTTTATGGAGGAACTTTACTCCACTTCCTGCCTTTCTAGTACTCTAAAGGTCAGAGGTCATGAGTCAATTAGAGACTGGACCTAAATGTCGGACCAAGCCGACATTTAGGTCGGCTTGGTCCTGCTAGATGAAGGAGTGAAACTAGAAAAAGATCCAAAGCTGGTGGTGGTATGGAGCCAAAGCCATCTTTAGTGTCCTAGTCAAAGTAAGGAGGTAAATCTGATTGGACAATCGTCGGTTCGATTTCAACCTTTCCAGATATGATTGTTCAACACATTTGAAAGACAAAAAGTTGCGCAACTCTTCAGCGAATTTGGGGTTTTCTCTTGCGGGACGCTCCGATCCCGGAGACGGCTCAAACAAAGGCCGCGGGACGGCACTGTGTTCTAGTGACCTACTTTGGAGGTTCGGCGTCAGGTTCGGCGTGAGAGCGTCGCGGCGGTCCTAAGTGTTTCCTCACTGCTCTCAGTGTTCTTCGCAGCTGGACTTCTGGGAAATATCAGAAACTTCAAAGAATTAAAAACAAACAAAAACAAAAGTGTATTTTCAGCTCAGGTTTTTTTTCCTCTTTTAAAAAAACAGTCTTCAAGCAGGCAGTAAACAATATTTGTTTATTTAGATAGCTGAGAAATATTCAAACAAGACAGAATACAAGACATTTAAAGGGAAACAACACTTTTTGTCTGCTGTGTTTGGAATACACTGCCCCCCACTGGCACCAAAGAGTCATAACAGCTAAACTTAACATAAACGAACGTCGGGATGATGAGAAACTCGACGCGTAGCGGCGCAACAGACAAACTAACTGCAGATCATCTACATTTCTATTGAAGTACAGTAAATCTAATTTAAAGGGCACTGTGCTGATTAAATATTGCTTTTCTCAGAACAATAAGCCTTTTCTGCTTCCTGATGGCTTAAAATAGACATTTTTATGACTAAAGTCACCCACAAACAAATACACCTGAACACATTTTCACTCTCTATTAAATAAATACTCAATATATGCTTTTATGCCACATAATATAAAGACTATGTTCTTTTTATTAGCTTTAAAATGGCTTTTAGAGACAGCGCCCTCTACAGTTACTGGCTTTTGTTTTGGCAAAGCTTCATTTTAGTCAGTACGAGCGAGGGTATATGGAGAAAGTCCCAGTTAAAGTACGAGTCAGCGAGCTCCACATGTTTTCATTCTCAAATGATCTTCCCTGCACTCAGGCCTTTAACTCATCCATCTCTAAAATCAGGTTTAACTTTGACCAGAGTGTCAACTATTCACCTTTTGGTATGTGTAAAATGTGCGACAACCGGCGTTAGAGGGACGAATTCAGACCATGGTGCCAGTAAGTGTAGAGGGCGCAATGAATAACTATAAATATCTGTTAGAAGCTTTAATATTAAGACTGATAAATATGTGGCTGAAAATATTGTTTAAAAATAAATCTCTGAATTTATGAAGGAAATCGTCGTAATAACAGTAAAACTCTGGTGGAGCTGATGACGGAGGAAGCTGAACTAGGACGAAACTCTTCTTCTGCTGTCAGACGTGGGACTCATCCAGGTCCAGGTCGACAGGAGAGAGAGGCAGTGGAGAGCGGCGGGGCGAGCGGCGGGGGGAGGCGGGGCCTAGCAACGGGGCCAGCAGCGGGGCCAGCAGCGGGTTCTCCGTGCCGTCGTCCTCGCTCAGCCGCAGCAGGGCGTCGCCGCGGGGCAGCAGCGCCACCGTGTCCTCGTCCCCGGGGCTGTCCCTGATGCTGGACGCTGGGGGCAGTGGTGGCGGCGGAGGGGGACCCGGGGCGGGGGCCGCGCTCAGCACCGGCAAAGGGGGAGGGAGAGGAGAGGAGGTGCGGGACAGGGGGAGGGGTGAGGAGGTTCGGGACGGGGGTGTGGGGGTGGACGGGCGGGAGAAAGACGGTGGGGGGGACAGGCTGCTGCGGAGCCCCCACTGCTCCCTCCTCTCCTTGCTGCTCAGGGCGGCAGGAACCTGGGGGCGGCAAACAGCCGGGTCACATAAACCACCTCAACACCGCCTCCTGCTGTCAGCCCTGCTGCACACCACACCGCTGCGTCTGATTGGTCAGATCTGATAGGTGATGTCATGACTGGAGCCAGAAACATGCTCCTGATTTTAGCATTTGCAGCTAATCTACATAGAAAACAGAGTTCAACAGAACTAGCTTATGAAAAAATAAAATGAAATTAAACATTAAACTTAAGTGGACAACTTAAAACAAACGACATAAAAAAAAAGAATAAAATTTGAATTTCAAAATAAAGTAAAATAGCATAGAATTTAACAAAAACAAAATGACAGAAGACGAGTTCAAATCGATTTCAGTTGAAAAAACATCTCATATTAAATAGATATATTAAAAATATAAACCAGAGATACAAATATGTAAATATATCTGAAGAAATAAAGAACTTGTTTTATGATACCTTTAAAATAAGAACATTGTCAAATCCAGATTTTATCGAATTGTTGCTAACTAGAGGTCACGCAGAGCGACCTTGACCCATTGGTTTAACAGGAGACTTGTTGACTCGACTGCAGTGAACAAAACCAGCTCTCTAAAGGATTTCCTGGTTACTAGGAGACGGTTTTCCGAACCGGTGCTCGTTTCTACCTGGATGCCAGCCGGCCCGTGCAGGTCGGCTGTGACGGTGGCAGACGGCACCTCCAGGGTGGGGGACTTGGACGGAGCCGGGCTGGCCTTCCTGCCCTCACCCGAGGGCTCCGTGGTGCCCAGAGCCCCCAGTTGGGCCCCCTGCTGACCTTGAGTCTCAGTGAAGGTCACAGACCTCTTCTGGTTTCCGTGCGCTGAGGGAACACACACCGGTGGTTAGAAGCCTAAAACTCAGCGGGAGTTAGCGCCTGGCTAACGCTGTAGTGGAGGCTCAGGGTGGGGTTTGGGGGGGGCGAGGTGCTGGGAGGGAGTAGGTGAGGGGGGTACTGGGTGGGGAGCAAGACAGACATGCAGAGCACCCTACTGGACAAGGTTGCAGATATAAAGGGGGCGGGCCGTTGCAGGGTGGAGAGGAAGGGGTTAACGGCTGGGTCTCACCTTCACAGTCCAATAAAGTTTCTTTATTTCGAAACATAAGGCATGAGACAGAACAAAGTGACAGAGTCAGTGTGGTGGCAGGTGGTACAACACACAGCTGTGGAACAAAGACAGAGGTCTGGACGGGGGAAGGCTCTGCTACACACACGCACACACACACACACACACACACACACACACACACACACACACACACACACACACACACACGCTGCTTTGGGTTTGGGCCGCTGACTCAACACAGCGACAGCACTATCAGAATCACCTGGTCTAACTTTATCTAGAAACAGGAAACAGAAACCCCCCCCCCCCCGTTACCCAGAGGTTTGTTCTTGGGCTGGATGCTCCTTCGAGTGGTGGAGAGTCTGGCTCCAGAACGGCCTCGCGGTTCAGTCTTTGGAATGGACAGCAGGGGGCGTCGCAGCTGCAGGAAAACAGAAATTGCTTCCAATCAGGTAGAGCACATGAACGTTTGAAAAACTTAAAACCTTGAAAGCGACAGTTGGCCGTGTTTCCCATTGGTACGTCTTCCCCCAATCGCTAATCCACTAGCTTAGCTTTCCCCAAACAAAAAGGGACGTCCGTACCTGTCTGAGTCCACGCTTTCTTCCTAACGGTGGCTGGATCAGGAGGTTCTGCTGGCCCGGCTCGCTTTGCACGCTGGCGACCCTGGTTCAGTCAACCGGAACCAGACACACACGCACACACACACAACACACACAAACATATCAGCGTGACGGGGGGGGGGCCCCCGAAAACACCCGAGTGTTCGCTCACCGAAACCCACCTCTGATCGACACAAGATGCTAAACTACTCATCACAACACACACAGGTTGCTACAGAACACCAAACCACAGAGCAGGAAAAGAAACAAGTAGCCACTAACGCTTCAGACACCAAAACACAACAGTGGGTAGTGGGGGGCTGGAGCAGCAACGCTTCTTACACCAATTTATTTTTTGGGGGGGGGATAGGTTTTCAGTAAAAGGAGAAGAAAAGTGGAGCAAGAGCAAAGTGTTGGCCAGTTGTTGCCGCCCCAGTTCCCCCGTTGCCCCTACAGATTGGTATCCACGACAGGACGCCCAATTTGATCAGCAAGAAGCCGGTTGGACACGGAAAAACAGTATGAGACACCATGGCACCGATGGAGGAAGGCTGACTTGTTGAGATGGCACATCGACTGGAGAGACCCACAGCTGACAGGAGGAGCAGGCTCCAGTGGGGGTGAGGGGGCGGGGGGGGGGAGGCCTGGTTAGGATAGCTGTAAGATGAGCTGAGAAGATGAGGGTCAGTGTGGAGCTCAAAAGGGGAGGTGAAGGGGAAACAAGGCTGGACCCACACAGAAAGAGTAGGGAGACAGGAGAGTGGAGAGGGGCGATTTGATTGGATGTGGATGAGTGATCGACGGCCGGCAGAGGAGGCCGTCCCGAGGCCATGCCCTCACCCAGTGGCGGACAGATGCAAAGAATGCACCGATGGGACACACAACGACTGGGCCACTGTACCTAGAGAGGTTACCCTCCTGCAGAAGGCCCTGGCACTCATCTAGCACATTGGGTTCACTGTAAAAAGGTGGGGGGGCGGAGGAAGGGGGGGGAGAAGGGGGGAGTTTAGGGCGTGTCGTTGAGATCCGTTACCCCTCCCCGCCCCCACCCCGAGCCCCCTTACGTCTAGGACGGAAAGCCGGGGCGTTTGCTCTGAAGACAACCAAAGCTGGAGGAGACTTTTTGAAATCAGTTGAGTTAAAGCAATATCAGAAATCAACAGATATATACACAGAAAAATATGACTGTGGGTGTGGGGTATGATTGGGTTAAAGTCCTGCATGCTACATAAAGAAGACCTGAATCTGCACTAACACAGAAAGAAACGTCAATATTTCTCCTTTTTGTCCCTCTGAAATACTGACTACGTCTTTAAGTGCTGTATTACTAGCTGAACGATTGACATGCTAATTCTTCATATTGATCCATGAACGGAGTGATTAAAGCTTCTAACACTACGATGCTAATGTTAGAAGTCACCATGGTGACGGTGACATTGTGGCATTCCACAAGGATGTGGTTTGGGACTTTCTCACTTTCTCAGGGAATGTGTGTTTTTTTGGGGTTTTTTGTTGTCGTTGCGTGTGTCCGGGACGCTTACCTTTGGCTGGGCAGCATGGTGGTGCGGGGATTCTCGGGCTGCGCGGCCGCCGAGCCGGTGGCGTGGCTGGAGAAACGCCGCTGTGACATCACTCTGGGGAGGAAGGCCTCGTGTTCGCTCACGACGCTGGGAATGCTCATGGAGTCGTCTGCGGCAAAGGGAGCGTAGCGTGGTGAGATGACAGAAAAATATGACGAAACAAACGACAAGCGTTGAAAGAAACGGTGGCCGACATTGACTTAATGTAATAAGTGACTCTTTTTTTTCACTCTATCGATAAATGTGTTATTTCTGACTCTCTTCGTCGTCCTCGTCGGTGCGGCTCAGCGTGTCCTGCGACGGTTGCCGTGACGGCTGGCTGTCCTGCTCCCACACGGTGCCGGTTCCGGTGTTGGAGCGCGACATTGTGGCCAGACTGAGCCGGTAGGCCGACGTGGAGGTGCCGACTGTGCTGATTGACGTCTTCCCTTGGTACGCTGTTGGAAAGGAGACCAAGTTCAGAGTCAAGAGACCGGACCGTCATGTAGAGAAACGTGTTGCGGTTCGGTTGTCTGACCAGAGCCACTATGGACCGCCTCTTTGAGGATCTTGAGTTCGTTGTTGAACTCTGCAAACAGCGAGCTCTTGCAGAGAGGCCTGGGGATGAAGCGGCGCTCCAGCTGGTCGGCGATGTGGTGCCGCGCCGTGATCTCCTCCTGGGAGTCGGCCGGCTGGGTCAGCAACTACCCCGACACGTGAAGAATCAGCAACGGGTCGAAACACCCGGTGAACCTAAAACCACTGATGGGTGAAGCCATGTTACCTTGCATTGTATGAAGGGTCTCAGGAGGACAAAAATAGGGATGCGGGTTCGCACGATGAAGTCGATGAAGTCCCAGAAAGCCAAGCCTCCCACCTTCCTCAGAGCCATCTCTTTGACCTGCAGACTCAGGCGGTACCATTGGTTTCCCAACGAGCGCTCAAAGCAAACCAACACCACCTTGAGAGCTGTGGAGGGCGGAGCCAGGGTTATCGCACAAACCGTAACAAAACTAGAGCTGTCGCCGTCAACAGAGTCGGAGTTGTAGGTGCACGTACCGAGGTATGCGGCCTGGCTGGTGGACTCCGCCAGGCCCTCCCGGCGCAGGTCCTTCCCCGTGTCCCCGGGTGTGGAGCAGTGAGCCGGGGAGGCGTCCAGCATGAAGTTCTTGGTGCGGGAGGTGGAGATGATCCGAGGGGGCAGCAGGATGTTGATGACCGTCTGGAGGAGCAGGAATATCTCCGGCTGCTCCAGGTGGGGGCTGTCTGCGGCCCAACAACACAACAGAAAGTCGCGAAACCTGCGAAATGAAGAGCGAGTTCGACGATCGAGTGTCACTACCTTTGCTTCCAGAGCCCACCGTCAGAACGAAAGGAATGAGCAGGTTGAGCAGCATCCCCTCTCGCCTCTCCTGATTGGTGAACGGTGAGATCACGTGGCTGAGAGGGAAGTCGTCCTTCAAGGCCTGACGGGGAGGAAAAAAAAAAAAAAAAAATGTGCTGACAAATTCTTTCGTTGAGTAGGCTGGATTTGTCACGAGCGGCACCTGGATCTGCAGAGCCACCAGGCGGACGACGGCCGTGCTGAAGGGCAGCGGAGGAGAGAGGTACGGGCTGAGGTGGAGGAGCGGCAGGCCGTCCGCCACGCTGGAGGGGCCGACCACGCCCATCACCTGGTGACAAAGGTCGGCACTAGTTGTCTACTTTTCTCTCAAAACTACTCAGAAAGCAACAACAACTAGCAGGGCCTTCATCCTTTCATACCAGGTTGACGCAGACGTTAATCAGCGAGCGAAGGTGCGGGAGGAAGGAGATGATTGGCTGACGCTGGAGGGTCAGACAGATCCCCTCGATCAGATTACTGGCCGCCTCCCATTCCACTTGTCTCCTGGAAAACCACCAAGTTCCACCCAGTGACAAAAGAAGAAGCACATGAAAGCCACACAGGAGACTCCGCTGAAGTTCTAGACGTCCGACGAAACGAACCAAAAGGACCAACATCCGAGCATAAAACAATGGGTTTTTTTTTTGTTCTTTTTGTTATTTTAGTACAAAAAAAAAAACAGTGTAGACATCAAATGTAACACAGCTTCAATACAGCGGCAGCTCCGGTAGTAAACAGACATCTCAGATCAGTGTTCCCTCTGAGCTCCTCACCTAAAATGCTTTTGTCTTGTAATTCATCCTCAAGATCACGTCGGCCATCAAAACCACGTAAAAATAAAACTGTGCAGATATTTTCTTTTCTTTTTTTCCCATCTGCTTGCTCATGTTTTTTTTTTCCATCTTTCCTTCTTGAAAAAGGACATCTTTTATTTATTTATCCATCTAAGGTGACCATGGTGACCAACTGCTTCACTGGTCAATAAATGGCTGCCGTCTCTGCTTTCAATGGAGCGTTGGGTTGTTGCTCAGATGTGACAGGGTTCACTGCTGATAGTTTTAGCCAGATGTTAGCCATCATCCCGCTAGCACTGCCAGCTCCATAGCAACGTTCAGATACGTTGCTATGGAGACGGTCTCTGTTGAATGTATGTGTCGAGGCTAAACTGCAGAGGTGGGAACCATTAGCCAAAAAGTTAGTAGTGATAACACTAACTTTAAATAAAGTGCTAATAAAGCACTAATCATAAAATTTGTTTTGCTAATGCTAAAGTGCTACACCAACATGCTATTTAGTGGAAGCTAGTACTAAAGCACTAAATCAACATGGTATTTAGCAGAAGCTAATGCTAAAGTGCTAAATAAACATGGTATTTAGCATAAGCTAATACTAAAGCGCTAAATTGACATGGTATTTGGCAGAAGCTAATGCTAAAGCGCTAAACCAACACAATATTGAGTGGAAGGTGTTCTCTTCAGAGTGGACATACCCCTCTGCAAAGAGGGAACACTGCCACTGGTCCACTGTTAGTCCACAAGTCGTCACACACCTGAACGCCTCACACCCAGCCGGCACAGAAACACACCAGAAGCCACAAAGACAGCTGGATGGACGACAGGGCCGAGAACCTGCCTAGCTACTGCACACACCACAGCACCAGCGTCACAGCACGACACAGCCACCACAGAGAAGGGAATCCGGGGTTCAACAGACCTGGTGCACAGTGCCTGTGGGCGAGCGCACCTGAGCGTGGGCATCTTGTGGATCTTGTTGAACATGCGGTCCAGCCTCTTGAGGATGAGGATGAGGGCGGGGCGCACAGCCTCAGACGACCAGTCGGTGATGGGCAGCATCTCCATAATGTAGCGCCGCAGGCCTCGGCTCTCCATGGTCAGGGTGTCGTAGGGCGCCAGCTTGAGCAGGGCGTGGGCGATCTCCGCTAACCTGATGAGAGAAAGATAAAAATACGTGCAAAACGTCCACTGCCCGTCGGGTGCTGTGACCAGGCGCAGGGAAGGCGCTATACCTCATGTGGGACTTGATGTCCAGCAGCTCCAGGGCCGTGACGCGCGGCTCTCCCGCGATGTTCTGCAGGATCTTGAGGCGGGGTCCGCAGTGTTTGTAAAACTCGGTGCAAATATTTAGGAGGGACTCTCGCGGGCGGCGAAACTCCTCCCGGGCAAGACGCTCGTCCAGCTCCTCCCTCGGCATGCCTTGGCCCTCTTCCAGCAGGTGCAGATTGTCCCTGGAAACACACACACACGCCTTCATTCAATCCTCTTCCTCTTGAGGATGGATTTAGGAATACCAGATCCACCATCACCTGGTGTTGACGCCTCCGGACATGGCGTGGTTGGCGGTGGTCCCCCCCTTGTGTCCCTGGTCGCAGCGGGACATCTGCGGGGCGGTCATCGGTCTGCAGATGGAAACGTTTCCATGCACTGAATGCAAAGACTCAAAACCATCAGAGCCGCTACTGCTGGAAGCCAGACCTGGTGAGGGCCTCCGAGCTGTACAGCAGGGCCTGCAGGGACGTCGCCATGGCAGCGATGGCCGCGATCTCGTCCCGGGCCGCGGACGCAGACTCCATCGTCGCCGTGTTGCTCTTGAGCTTCTGAAGGAAGCAGGGAACCAGCGCTTCCAGCACCATCAGCATCTGAAGGCTTAACCAGAGACATGGATCAGGGCCCGACTGACTGCGGGGAACCAAAGAAGAAGACGACGTGGCTGCAGTCTACCTCCTGAAGGATTCGGGCGCATAAGCGACCACCGTCACACACAGCTTGATGGCCTCGCTGATGGAGAAGGCCAGGTCTTCATTACCGTAGCAGAAGTCTGGAGGGACAGAGAGAGAAAGAGAGAGGTTTATGGTGAACCTGCTGCAGGCCCGGTGGGTTTGAGGCGGTGAGGTTTTACCCAGTGAGCGCAGCGGTTTCTCGGCCTGGACCAGCTCCAGAGCATCCAGAGCGTCCTGCGTCTCCCCCTCTAGAGACACCAGCAGGTCAAACAGACACTGGGCCGACACGCCTTTCGACAGGTCGGTGCTGGTGCTGGTCTGGGAGGGTTTAAAGGGGGAGGGGGTGATTGGATCAGAGTGTTAGGGCGGGCACGCGTCGCAGGCTGAGGGAGTTTTGGGGACTTGATCGGCTCTTACGGTGAACTCCAGCAGGGGCGCGACGCTGGCAAACAGCTGGAGGATGAAGGGCTTTCTGTGGAGGATGTAGAACTGCCTGCAGCAGAACTCGATGCCCTGCCGCAGCAACGGGTTGCTCTCGTAGTCCGCGTAGACCTGGAACAGAACCGGAGCGGAAGCGTCACTCTGAGTCGGCGCCTGGTCGCCCGGTCGGCGGTGGCCTACCTGCAGCATGGTGGGCAGGATCCACTGGTAGCCGCTCAGAGAGAACAGGTGGTTGAAGTGGACGGCCGTGTTGATGGCGGTGGCGGTGTACTGGCGCAGCAGCGAGCTGTCCTCGGGGTGCAGCAGCAGCGCCCCGTTGAACACGTTGAGGAACAGCATCATCTCGTCCCCCCAGGGGTATTCACTGGGCATGCCCAGGAACATCTCCTCCAGCAGCTTGATCCACAGCACCTTGTGGAGGGTGTCCAGCCCGAACAGCTCCTTACCTGGACGGAGCGCAGCGGTGACGCCGCCGTTTCCTACGCCCCGCCGCGCTAACAGACGTCTGACTCACCCTGGGGCTCGTTGAAGAGGGAGAACTCCGCGTCGATGGCGGTGCGGGGGAAGGAGGGCAGGCGCAGCAGGTCCTCCTGCAGCAGCGACACGTGGGACTGCTTGTGCACCGCCGGCATGCGCTGCGTCAGCGAGATCAGGAACAGCACCCGGCCGACCTCCTCCAGCTTCCGGGTGAACACCTGAGCGGGGGCGGCACACGGTGGGTTCAGGGTCTGCCGGTGGGGAGGGGTGGGTGGTGTCGCGGGAGGAGTTTGGGGTCCGGAGACGCTACCTGTTTCTGGATCAGCTCCTGTCCTTTCTCGGGCAGCATGTGGACCAGGTTGAGCTGAGGGGAGACGGAGCGCCGGAACGGGTAGATGTCCCTGACGTAGGTCTGACGGAGCAAAACGGACAACAGGAAGTTACAAAAAGCTAAAAAGACAAAAACAAATTGAGTCTGGTTCAAGCTGCACCTTGTTGTAGTGAATGAGGTTCCATCTCTTGTCCATGAGGAAGTAGTGAGCCGATCGGGCCTCAGGGATGTTGAAGAACTCGAGACACTCCTGGTGGGGAGAAGACAGACAAAGCTAACGTCCCCTGTGCGCGATCCCGGCTGTTCGTTCAGCACAGGAGGCGGCGCTGTTTACCTTCAGCAGAGCGTCGAACTGGGTGTCTTCGTGGACCGGCAGCTGGGTGGGGATGTCGCACTCGTTCTGGCCGTGCACCACCAGCGTTTTGGTTCCTGGGGACCAAAAGACACGAGCGTCCAGCCGGTCCTGTGTTTTGTGGCGAGGGCGAAAGGTCGGCCCGCTCACCTGGCATGGAGGCAGTGACCAGCAGCTTGACCTCGCATTGCTCCTTCTTCATGGTCTGCTTCAGGTCTTTGAAGAAGAGCCCCTCCACGTAGCCCACCACCTCCCACAGGAAGGTCAGCGTGGCCGAGATGGCGTCCATGCCCCACTCGCACGGCGTCCGCACAAAGTACATGATCAGCCCCACCTGGGAGGCACAGACCGGGGGTCAGGAACCGCGACCTGAGCGGCGCACACACTCAGGAAGGGGGGTGGGGGGGGGGGCGTTATCTCACCAGGTAGTTAAAGAGGATGTGGGAGGTCTGAGCGGGCAGATCGCCGATGTTCAGTAGCAGCTTCCTCAGCATGTAGATCAGCTCATCCTGGAGACACAGCAGCAACTCGGAAAACTCGCAACGCAGAACAAGAAATCCCTTTTAAAAATCAAAAGATCGCGTCTCTCCCACCTGTCTGTTGCTCACGGTGAGCTTTTCCAGGAAGTGGCGGAGAACCAGAGCGGGATCTTCAATCAGGCAGTTCCAGAGGATCTGCTGAGCGACAGCACTCACTGAAACAGCAGCAAGAGGCGAGTCAACGCTCAGTTATTCAAATAACTAGAAATCAAATACTTTGTCGTTTTGTTTTGGGAAAATCATAAACCAATCAGAAATCTTTTTGTTTTTTAACCTACCAGCCACACCGTCCTCTCTGACTTCTCCATCTTCCATGAGGTGGACTATTGGTAAGACTGCGGCACAGATGCATGCTGGGAAGACAGCTTGAGGAGGCTGAAGCATGTGGTGTGTGGGAGTGTGATCGGTTGTGTTTTCTTCGTCTTCAAAACAACACACCAGTGAAAGTTAGGACACGGCTTTGCCACGTTTTCGAGCTGGTCGTGAGCCACGCGGCGGTTCTCTACCTTCGGCGCTGGCCATGGAGCGGACGGACCAGACGGAGCCTCGGCGGAAGGAGTAGTTCCTGTGGGAGTTGCTGGAGGCGCAGGACGGGCTGACGGAGAGGCGGCGGGACGCCAGGTTCACCACTTCTTCTGCTGGCGGGACCAAGGAGAGAAACGGGCCGTCAGACAGCGGAACGCGGCCGGGAAGGGCGCGCTGGCCGACGGGCCCTCTCCCGTCGGCCACCACCCACCTTCCTCCTCCTGCTCCGGCGGGGGGCTGCAGGTGGGCTCGTAGCAGGCCTCGGGCCACGGGGAGGCCGTGATGATGCTGGCCTCGCGGCCCAGCCGCCGCTTCTCCTCCTCCTGCTGCAGGTTCTTCAGGATGTGCTCGGCGCGCTGGTGGGAGCGAGACACGGCCCGAGCGGAGAACGATTTCTAAACGTAGGAGAGAGGGGCCGGAGAGCGTTCACACCCTCCCCCCACCCAGGAAGGTGAACGTGGCTGTCTTCAAAGGAGAACGTCTCGGTCTCAACGACGGAACAGTAACTTTCCTCCAGCGAGCTCCTCTGAACACCCAAGGGTCAAGAGTTCAAGCCAATTGTTCCCAGATGGAGGCGCTTTGAAAATCTTTTCTCACCTCACAGCCACTGAACGCACCGCAGCTAAACGGCGAGTTAAAGGTGCAACCTGCATAAAAACTGAAACATAATGCTACATTTTGAAAACTGATCTCCTCTTCCTGCCCCTCCCTCCTGAAGAAAAGCATCCCCACAGCATGACGCTGCCGCCGCCGTGCACGACATCAAGGATGCAAAGTCTTTGCTACGTTCGGTGCGTTTAAATCTGTCGTGGCGTTTTGAGGTCAAGTGATTTTTTTTTTTTTTACTTTGTTCAAAGATATATATATTCACATACTACTATAAAACTTTGGTAATAAATTGAAATAAACTGATTTAGAAGCGTTTTTTTCTGCTTAAGATTTGTATTTTTGCTTCAAATGAAGAAGTGATGCTCATCCCCCCAACCCAGACGGTTCTGGTTCGTCCAATTGTGGACTGACCGTCAACATGGGAGCATCCCTGATCAGGTTCAGAGGCTGAAACTGGGGAGAAAGTTACTGTGTCCTTCAAAATGCTTAATGTGTGTCTTAAGTACGGTCCTCTGACAAGATGGTACGGTCAACATTCAGCCATTCTCAGGTCGATGGAGCATGCACGAACAGCACAAACGGTCAACAGTCGGTACGCCTGATGTGCATGCTGTCTTTTTTTTTTTCCCCCCTCCTCTCGCAGTCAAAAAGCAAGTGCTGGAAGACTTTTTTTTTTTTTTTTTTTTTTTTTGGGATGAAAGATGCAGCACGAGATCGGGACCGCCTCCCCTCGCGATTATCCTCGATCTGACTTCACAAGATGCATCAGCGCAAACACTCGGACAGAGATACCAACTTACTATGGTATGGACTGACTGAATTAATGTGGGGAACTAAAAACAAAGACAGTTCATAGATCAAAATTATAGTATATGATTTGTGCTGGCAGGTCGACATCAGAATCAAAGAGAGTTTGGTTAAAATAGTGCGTTAAAAAAAAAGGATTGGGAGTGAAACCCCTTTGTGCGTACAGACTGGTCTTCGTTGATGGGGTCCTGGACGCTGCCGGTGGTCTGCGGCACCCACGGCGGGTCGAAGATGGGGACGCACGGCATGCCCAGGATGGGGGACGGCAGGGTGAAGTTGATGCTGGGCGGAGGGATCTGACGGATGGAGAACAGGTTACGGTAACTGAGCGCTTCCGAATGAGTTGCGCTCAAAAGTTTCCCGCGGCGTCGCTCCGTACTTTGAAGATCTGCTGGGCTCCCTCCTCCATGCGCGGCCACACCTGGTAGCGGAAACGCCACAGAGTGTAGAACTTCAAGATGGAGTTGATGCGCTGACACGCCTCCTGGTGCTGGAACTCCGCCATCATCATCTCGGTCACGGCGTCGGGGACTTTGACGGCGCAGAGGAGAAACATGGCGGCTGGGGGGGGGGGAATGTGGATGTTAGGTGAACAGAACCTTATCGTGATGGGAATCCAAACGAATAAGCCCTTAAATCTCAGTTGCGTGCGAACGTACCGGCGGCGGCTGCCATGTGTTCGTCCACGCTGAGCAGCAGCTCCCAGGCGGCGGGCTGGATGTCTCCGTACATGTCGTCGGTGAGGATGGGGGCAGCCTTGATCAGCAGCGACAGAGGAGCCGGGGACAAACTCATCACCTGAAACGAAGCAAATCCACCGACTTGTAATCGCCCTCAACGAAACCTTGGACTGAGCAAAGCGGCCGACCTGGTTGCGGATGTACTTGAGCATCCCGGTGTCTTTCTTCCCTTCTGCGTTGGAGTCAGTCGGCTTCCTCTTCATTGACGGAGTTCTCAGGCAGGATTTATCCGAACACTGAAGAGCGAAAAAAAACACGGCTTTAAAAAAAAAAACCCCGGACTCCGTTTCCCTTTAACGGCTCTCCTCGCTTTACCTCCTTGCTCCTCTTTGCGCGTCCTCCGACGTTGCCGGAGGCGCTGTCCTCCCTCAGGCTGTCCACTGACTCCCCGTAGACCAGCTTGATGGCGCGGACGAGGCGGGCGCAGGAGCGGCCGTGGTGCTGGTAGCAGCGCGGGTGGCAGAAGTCGATGTGTGTGCAGATGAAGCTCTGCTGGTTGCACAGCAGGATCATAATCTGGACGGAGACACAGAGACGGATCAGAGCGTGTGGAGGACGAGGCGGCGGAGCCGGCGGCTCGGGCTGGCGGGACGTACGTGGAGCCAGGACATGTTGCGGTGGTAGTTGTCTTCGGCTCCTCCTGAGCCCTGGCCCTCCGGCTCGATGCTGGGCTCGCTGGTGCTGAAGGGACTTCCTGCAACGTCAATATGAACACGCAATAAAACGTCAAGAGATGTCACCTCTTTTAGTATCAGCTTCCAAGGTTGAAAATGACACAGAAATGTAGCAGTCGGGTTCAGGACCGAGGCGCCGCGGCTCACCGATGTCGGTGACGGTGTCCCTGCTCTGCGTCTGGGAAAGCAGCCCCTCCTCGTTCTCGGACTCGGAGTCCTGCCGGGACAGCTTGGTGCTCTTCAGGCTCCCCGCCCGGCGGATGGAGGACAGCGAGCCGCCCTTCTTCACGCGGAAGCTGCGGGCGCCTTTGATCTGCAGCAGCCGGGAGCCTCCGATGCGGATCTTCCTGACAGGAGCTGGGCAGCGAAAGCGATATTAAAACAGGAAGAGGCTGGGGAAGGCGGGTTCCGCCGACCCGTGGCTCACCCTGAGCCTCCTGGGGCTTCTTCTCCTCCCCCGTGGTGTCCGACTTCAGCGTGTGGCTGCTGCTGTTCAGGGAGTCGTGGCCGTCCTCGTCGTCCAGGATGCCGGCGAAGCTGATCTTTCTCTCGTAGCGATGGCGGCCCAGCTCCGGGTCCAGGCGCAGCCGGCAGCTGTCCAGGTCCTGAAAGCGCAGCGCAACACGCCGACGTTATCAGTACAGTCTCGGGGCGCCGACACAGGAAACGTTAAAGAGAAGAGGCTCGGGACTGACCACCAGCGGCTCGGTCCGAGGCCGAGGCAAGCAGGGGAACGTCTCCCGCAGGAAGGTGGTGATCTCCAGCAGCAGCTGGCAGGCGGCCATCTTCAGGGCGAAAGGGCAGCCGCACTTCGTAGGGTTCACCGTGTCTGATGAGACAGCAAACAAACCAGAGTCCATCATAAGAGAGAAAGACCTGGAGCCACAACAAACACATAAAACCTCTAATCTGGCCATATTTAAGTCCTAAACGCTTGACCTCCTGAGGTCAAAAGGTGATGAAGAAAATGAAGATGTGTTGTATTTCTGATGAGGCTGGATCATCTCAGCACATATCAGGTGACCAGCACTGGAAAAACTTTTAAAGGGGCAGTAAGAGACAGTTGCTGCCATCTGGTGGTCAAACTAAAAATTGTTCAAAACCCCAAACCTTTTGAATTAAAGGACTGGGATTTTATAGCCCAATCCTTTAACTATATTCAGTTTAGTTGTTATAAAACTACCACATATGTCAAATATGACTTTTGGTCAAGTTCCAGTTTCGTCTCTTATATTAACTGGCTTAAAAGTTGGAATTTTTTCCCTTACATGCAAACACCAGAAACTGGATGTGACTCACTGTCCTCTAAGTAGTCCTCCTCCTCATCTTCCTTCCTCATCCTGCGCTTGGTCTCTTCGTCGTAGACGTAGCCCAGGATGTTGGCGGGGCTCTCGCTGTCCGAGTGACAGAGCTCGCTGAGCCTGGTGCCGATGGCCTGCGCAGACGGACGCAGTCAGAGGAGGCGGACGGACGGACCGGCCGCTCGGTTTGATCCCGTTTAACTCACGTCTCCCCACTGGCAGAAATGCTTGGCGGCGTTCCACTGCAGCTTCTGGTTCCTCTTGTTGCCCACTATCGGCGAGCGGCCCCTGGACAGGCCCTTCTTGGTGATGTTGACATGGTGGCCCTTCATCCACTCCGGCCAGTTGCCACGGTTGCAGCGGTGGACGAACCGGGCACACTCCAGGAACAGGGAAGCGCGGGCCACGACTGGAGCCTCCTAAACGCCAGAGAAATATTAAATAGTGATTAGACGGATCCGGTCTGGCTTGGTTTTATTGAAATTTTCAGAGAAGCTTGTACCAAGTCTAGAGCGGCGGCGAGGATGGAGGCGTCAGGGATGGTTCCCGGCTCGCAGCAGTTGAGGAGGAACTGGAAGCGCTTCATGCCCTGCCGGATGGCGCCCAGGTTCACCACGTTCTTGTTCTTCATGGCCTCCTGACTGGCCGCCAAGCGCTCCTGGAAACCGTGAGGCCCTGGAGAATGGGGACGCAGACGGGAGGTGCTGGGACAGCAGGCCGCGTTTTCACGGGGAAAACTGCATCGAAGGTCTCGCTTTGCGTGAAGTAACGTGGCCTTCCAGCACATTGAGCACGGATGAAAACACGAGCGAGAGAAAACAGCCACGGGCCGAGCCGACACGTGAACGCCGTCTCCCGTTCCGCTTCAAACTTGCGGAGAAAACGCCTTCGACGGCAGATCAAGTGTGAGCGCAGCCCCACAGAGATAAAGCCGTATGCAGACGATACTGTCGTTTCGCCACGAGCTGGAAAATACCACCACAACGTCACCACAGAAGAGACAGAGGGAGCGCCGGCAGCGTCATGCTACAGCTGGCGTGGAGATGCTCTCCAACAGATGAGTTATTAAGAGACAACGTCCGGGTTCACCGGGAGGAAACGACAAAAGGCGCTTTTGGACAAATTACGCTCAGGTTCCGGGTCGTCTTGGGATTTAAAAGGACGACCTGTCATTGGAAGGAGTCGCGCCTGAGCGTTGTGGTTTTGCACAAAAAGTCAAAAACACTTAATGCGCTCGATAACATTTACAGTTGATAACCAGTATTTTGTCTGATATGCATCAGATATTAAACCAAAACAATGGAAACTTCCAATGTTTTCAGACCCTTTCCAAACCATCTTGGCTTCACATGTAGCCCAGTAGCTAACTGCTATATCTATCTACATCCAGGTGTCTTTACTTTCCCAGATGGACCCCCTTTCATATGCAACTGATTATTGGACACAGGCAGGTTGTGTTTTGTTCCCAGACGTAGCCATAATCCACACTTCATTAAACTCATGCAAGGAAGGTCATCTGGGAAACCACAACTGATCCCATATGTTGGGATGAGCCGACAAATTCCAGCCCATATTTGCTAAACTCAAACTATTAACATACAACGAATGAATTGCAAGGTATTTGAAATGGACCCAATGCAGGTCAGTTCATATCTTGTGCCTCCATCATTGTTGTTTTGTTGTTCACAACCTTCTGGAAACTTTTTGTCGCAAAACGCCTCAGAGACGTGACCTCAACATTGATGGGCTGAGAAGCCCGGAGAGACACGGGGACAACGGATGGCCAAAGACAGGACGAGACAGGACACCACTGAGACAGGACAGAGAGAGCGCGCAGAGACAAAAGCAGGATGGAGCGTGGGACACCCCAGGGTGGGGGAGGTCTACCATCTTTCTCTTCTGTGTGGTGAAGCTTGGATGGATTCCTCCTGCCAGACCTCCATTTACCGAGCCGCTTGAAGAAATTCTCCTCCTCGTCCCTGCCGTACTCCGGCCCGGCGGCGCCCGCTTCGGACAGCTTCACCGCGCTCGTGAACTTCACCTGAAACGGCAAACGTGTTACGGCATGTGCTTCCGGTTGCGGCTCGGGGGGCTCCTTCCGGGAGGCTGACCTTTGAGCTCTGACGGATGAAGGACAGCCGGTCCACGGAGCTGATGTCCAGCAGGTCCTCCACGCCGTCGGTGAGGCCAGACAGGGAGGAGCGCTTCAGCCAGTTTCCTGGAACCAATCGGGACAAGAAAGCGACTAAAACAAATTTTATCAAACACTTTCAGCTTAATGCAAATGAGCATGCAGGGTCCAGCAGACAGGAAACATGAATTTACTTAAATTAGGTCTTTTGAAGAACAAATAATCAGTGGTGTTCCGCACCGAAGCCCATTGCATAAGACAAAAAGCTGACAAAAATGAACTCCCGGTCTGGAGCAGCGTGCACACACGAGACACGGACGAAGACGGACAAACGGGACAAAGAGACGGGGGGAAACATTGCATGAGGGTGGATCAGAGGATGGATCCGCGTCCACATACGTAGGACAGAGCGAGTGATGGGGAGGCGGGCGGTCCTACGGCATGCTGAGGCGCACAGAGGGACACAAAGCAGATCGAAGAGATGAAGTGACCCGACCTCTCAGGATGAACAAACGTCGGACACAAAGCACATATATCAGATCGAGATATGGTCGTGGAAACGAAGGAGACTTGGTCATTAGCTGCGAGATGAAACTGAGCTGTTTTAAGAGACGGCTGTAGATCGATTAGACTCACCAATCGGGAGCTTGAGTTTCTTGCGCAGCGAGATGCGCCGGGATCTGGATCGGGAGCGCCGGTCGGTGGTGGTACCGGAGTGCGCGGTGGTACACTCCGAGGTGTCCTGCTCCGACTGGCTGCTGGTGTCGCTGGCGGCGCTCTGCGACTTAAACATCTTCCTCCAGAAGTCCTTCCTGCCGAGCAGGGCGCCCGGGATCTGCTCGTCGCTGGCGGCGCAAAGAGGAAAGGCGGTGAAGGGAAGGGGGCGGGGGGTGAACGCTTTGCGCGCCGAAAACGTCAACGTGGTGAGATCACACGGAGGGGAGCACGGACAGTTTGGAATGGCAGCTGGGATCAACAGAGCCTGATGTGTCATGGGGATGCTGTGATCTGGACACTCACTGTTCGGGTGTCTGGGGGGGTCTACTGGAGATGCAGCTGCGACACTCATCTGCAGCACTGGACACCTGACCCTTCTCCCCGGACACACCCGCCTCAGACCTGCACGCACACACACACACATACCAACACAGCCCACTTGAGTAAGGGGGCAAATGAGTTCATTCGATGCAGCGAGGACAAGCAACCGCGGAAAGGGGCGGAACGGTTCAGTTTGGTAGGTCTTTCCGTAAAGCCACTAGATTTCTCTTCGCTGTTGATGCTTCTCCCAAAAGGTCAACCTTGGTTTCGGCAAATCGTAGCACATTCTTCCATGAGGCTCACAGAGGTTTTCCAGCCCTGGGCAGAGGCATCTCGTCTTCTGTTGCCGTATTCCTCAGACGTTGAGCAAGACAATCCGAGGGCAATTTCCACATCTCCCCCCCCAAAAACAGCCTGTGATTGCTGCACAAAGAGGATGTGATTATGTTGGTGTCTTCAAGCCAAAGCTGGAATCGTTTGCAGTTTGAGAGAAAGCCCCTTCAAGGTTGAAGCCATGTTCCGCATTCTGGGTCACCCAGAGATGGACAGACAGCTTTTAGCTTAGGGTTAGGGTTAACTTCTACCCTTTAACTTCTTTTAAGAGTCACTTTTTCTTGTCTTTTTAAGTTTAGCTTATTGCACTTCAGGATATGACATATTGTTACCACCAAATGAGTATTCCTCATGCTGGATTTATTTATGTGACGCTGCTGGTGTAATCGGGTAATGTGGCAAGCAAAGAGGACTTCCTTGAGTGTTTAGCCACATTACTTTGAGAATGACAGCATCAAATCATTCATTCAGACAAGATGGTGACAAGACATGAGGATAAAATAACCAAGCAGTGATGAGAAACAGTCGCTGTGATTGGATACACAGAGGTTTGCTTACATTTACAGGCAAGAGAGCATCGATTAGAGAAAACACCACGACTCTCAGAATGACTCCAGCCGGCGACCGGCCACTACCTTCTCGGTCCGAACTGTTTGCCGTCGTCCTTCTCGTCGGGCTTCTTGGCGGCGGTCACCTTCTCGGCGCTGTCCAGGAGCGCGCTCAGCGCCACCCGGCGGAACACGTTCCCATGGGCCTCTTTTATAAACTGAACCAGCTGGCGGATGTCGCAGTACAGACCCTGCGAAGGCAACGCAAGAGCGAATGAGAAACCGTCTCGAACGGTTGATGTTCGCCGTTTGAAATGTGCTCTCTGGTTGGAATTTCTCCACGTCAAATATTCAAATAACAAACAAAACTTAAAATGACATTTGACCTTCAAGGCGATGCTTGAAACTCACCAGGTTTTCCGGGCTGTGGAGCTCGTGCGTGGTCGAGGCACAGCGGGTGATGAGGGACTTGAACATGCAGCCCACCACCACCGCCTCCATGTTCTGCGCCAGCGACTTGTTGTCCCCCGTGGCGAAGTTGTTGCCGAAGCCCGCCTTGTCTGGAAGCAGCAGGGAGGCAGGAGAGATCGGGGATGATACAGGAGCCCGTTCAGTCGGCGGGATGGAAGTGGGAGGGGGACAATACTGACCAGCTGGAGGAGCGAGCCCATACAACAGAAAGGAGGCAAGGGGCAAAGGAAAGGGGTTCATAAAGCATATGGGGGGAGAAGCAAAATCAAAAGGATTCTGGGTAAGGGGGATACATGCAAGTGACTAAGGCCTGCTTTAAACAGAGTAGGGGGCTTATTGTCTGGGTCCAGTTAGATGAAACTGCCAAAAAAAAAAAAGCCAGATTCAACACACACAGGTGTAAGTTTAGGAGTTGCAGGCGAGTTTGTCACTTTCGGACAGAGTGAGGGGTGCAGCGATGAAAGCGGTGTCTAGGGGAGGGTCTGATTGGGTGAGTAACGTCATCTTATTGCTTATGTTACTGACTGTTATTAACCATCAATCGTGTGTATCTACCGATGTTTCTTTTTTTCGCCCTCCTGGACCTCTCACCTGCACTGCCGTACTCTGCAAGAGAAAAGAGGCGGGGCACAAGTTGATTGACATCAGGCCAGCACAGACATGTAAGGTGGTCTCAGAAAGGACGTGGCACCCCACCTCCACCAGGAGGTGACCCCAAGATGCACACAAGTCAAAAGTAAAACACACGCACACAGAGAGAAAAAAAAAATGAACAAGGTGCCCTTGGTCACTTTCCATCAATAAAACACTCATTGCTTCAGCAACTTGCCAACTGAGTATTTTGCACTGAATGACAGGATGTACAAAATACTTGAAAATTTCAGCGCGAAACTGGAAAACTGGCATGTTCAATGTGTCTCGTAGCCACCGTCACAGCAGCAATGCAATGGGAGAAGCTTCCAATTGGCAAGTGTACAGAATGGATGAGCGAGTAAGGAAGTCAGGATTTGGCTCGTTTGAAGTGGATGAAGGAAAAGTAAGCGGGGGAAAAAAACGTCAAAAACGCGACGAGCAAAGACAAGTGGATGGAGGACAGGGGGAAGACAGATACACACACACACACACACACACGTACACACACACACAGACACGGGTAGGGTTGGAATGCAAAGTCAAGGTGCAGGGTGGGACAGCAGGGTCAAACATTTAGCTTTGTTCACTCCTAGCATGCTAGCTGTTATTGAAGCCTTTCTAAAGACAATTTTATGTAGTAGTAGTATGATAATTGTTACTTTTTGTTAAAAAGTAAACAATTTTTTGTAAAAAAAAAAAAAAAAAAGTACAAGCTATGATTATTTTTAATGGTGGTTTAGCCGTTAGCCATGTCTTCTGTTCCAGAGACAAGCTAGCAGCCCCAAGCTTCACACACTGTTGCCGTTTTGCGAATGCAGCGTCGTCATTTTGATTTTATTTTTGTCAGAAACCCTTAACACTCTCTAATATGTCATTTTATGTTGTGCTTTAAACATCTTAATGTTTGAGTATGGAACGTTTTCACAAACTTTATGTCGCGAGGATGATGCTAAATTTTGCGCACTTTGGGTTTATGCTAACATTAGCATTTCTAGAATATTATTCTGGGGTCGTCTTCTCTGACACATTTGAAATAAAATACCTTAGCGTATTTTTTTTTTCAAATCCATTTTTCTGTAGTAGTGTTAGCCATCTCAAATTGAGGTATATGCTAATGCTAGCAGCTCCGATGTCCAATGTTTTGATTAAAATCTGCCTTATCCAGATTTGCCGATGGTTAAAATTTGTTCACAAAATTAAATTAAAGTTATAAAAATGTTTATTATGTTAAACTTGACCAAATTAAAATAAAAAATAGGATGGATGCTCATCACCATATTTTAATAACATGGTTTCTTGTTCCAAACTATACTTTAAGAAGGCAGTCTCACTTTAAAAAATCATTTGTGGGCAATTTTTATTCTTTAGCTTAATTTTCTCAAAAGCTAATGCTAATGCTATGCTAATGCCTTAGCATTAGCATATTTGTCTTAATTTGTTTTCTGCATCAAATGAATATACTTCTGCATGTTTTTATACCTTGCTAATTAACCTTAATGATTAGCTCTTGAAAAGCTGAATGTGAATGAAAATGCTTAGTATTTTTGCTGTTTTTTGGTGCTAACAAGTTAGCAGACTAAACTCGACGGTAAGCACGCTAATACGCCGGCTGAAGTGCAACATGTTAACATGCAAGCATGTTTTCGTTCCTGACTTTTTTTTTGCAGCGAATCCAACGTTCATCGAATCGTGGAAAAATAATATTATTATTTTCTAATATTTGTGCTGCTCAATTTCATCTGGTTTCTGCATCTGGAATCAAGGCCGATGCAAACGTTTTGACGGCTTGCATCCCACTCAGATACTCCACATACTTACTGTCAGTGATGGGCTCCATGCAGAAGCCCAGCAGTGCGTGCAGGAAGTCCACAATGTTATTGAGGGAGTCTTTGTTGACATACTCGCGCATTGTTTGGCGAAACTGCACTTTGTCCAGCTTGCACAGATTAGTCAGGCAATTCTGGGCCTGCGATGAAAGATAAAATATGCGATATCAAGCAGGGTGTGTTTTCTCCGTGTTCAGAGGGAAATAATCAGCTGAGATCAAGCGTCCCAACCTGCATCCTGAGGCGGTCTCCTGACAGTCCTCGGTGGCCCTCCCCGCAGCCGTAAGCGCAGCCCAGAGATTTGACTATCTTGATCAGCATGGTGAGAGCCAGGCGGTGGGTGCTGAAACCACAACCCTCTTCCTCCTGATGAAGAAGAAAAGAAACATAAAATGAATAGAATAAGATAAATAAAATCCGGCAAGTAAAGCCTGGTGGCCCGCCAGGCTTATAATCCTCTGAATCTAGAGAATAAACTCTGAACTCACCTTCTTGTCATTCTCTTTGTTATTCTTCACGTCATCCTTGCTCCCCTGCCCGCTGCCTCCGCCGCTCCCCCCTCCTCCGCCTCCGTCTCCACCCCCGCTGGCTCCTGGAAGCGGGACGCCGCCCTGGGCGCCGCCTGCCAGGCTCTGGCCGGCCGGGTCTTTGCCCCGGGCCTCCTGGTTCTCCTTGTTGTCCGGCTTGGACAGCTTCTTGCCCATGCCGGGGACGACGCCCAGCTGCAGCAGGCAGTCGATGATGTTGAGCGCCACGTCGCAGATCCTGGAGCTGATGTCGTGGGCGAGAACGGCGTAGAGCGCCCGCAGCACCGCCTGGTGGAGGGAAAAGGGAAAGCGCGTTACGAACCGCCGGACGGAGCTACCAGGAGTTACCGGCTAGTTTCCCCACCGTTAGGTCCAGCATGCCGTTCTTCAGCACAAAGTTGTTGGTGCCCTCGATGTTCTCGCCCTCCTCCAGGCAGGAGTAGTTGATGCAGGAGTCGGTGAGGCTGCGGGGCAGGTTGGAGCAGGCCAGCGGCTCCACGGGGATTTCGGGCGCGGCGGACGGGTTGCACAGCCTCTTCATGTGCTCGGTGAAGAAGTCGGCGTAGCCCACGTTGAAGGAGGCCACCGTGGTGTTGAACGCCGCCATGGTAATGGTGGAGATCTGAGATCGCACTTCACAAAAACAGTTCAGTGATTCATGAAGCGTCTCATCCCCAAAAAGGTTTTTCTTCCACTGAATTTTCCCCCCCAATTCCCCTCGATTTTTAATAATTACCAGTTTGAGACAGTTATTAAAATTTCTATTGATATTTATGTCATATTTTTGAGACATAAGCATTTATTTCCACTTCGCCATTAAACCTCTTTGCTTATTTTTATTTTCCTTTTAAATCAAAAGTCATCAAAAAATAACCGTGCCGGTAAAATGACCAATGTGTGGCAAATTTCAGGCTGGAAGATAAGTGATCCTAAACCGATTAGTGAGGTTGTTTTCTGCTCCGGGTTCAGGTTCAGAGAGTCGCTCTGTGTCTAAAACCAGGCCTGTTATCTGTGTGCTTTTGTCTCGGTAATGACTGACGTTACGGAAACATCCGCCGTCTTCTGGCGGATCTAATTAACGGTGAGACGACGCGGCTCCTGGACTCTGTTTCCTAATAAACCTTCGCATGTTTATTCGCGGCTTCCGCCTTTGGCTCACCTTCCTTCACCGTGTTGTCGCTGTGGCTGTTGGAGTGGTCGGGCATGTCTCTGAGCAGGGAGTGGTGGGAGTGGGAGTGCTTGGCGCTCAGGCTGTCGGCGTCGGCAGCTGTGTCCGTGCTGCCTCTGCGTGTGAATTTACCTGGAAAGGAATGGGAAAGGCCAGGGGGGGGGATTCACGCGGCGTTTTTGAGGAAAAAAACCTGAACAGCAGATGCTGCTGGAAAAAATCTCAATCTGCGTCACAGACCTTCTGGTTTCCTTTCCTTTAGATCACCTATCCAAACGTTTCTGGAGGTCGGCGCCGTCGTGAACCTACCCATGATGGTGGCCTGCCAGCCGCCGCGGTCCAGAGCCCGCCGCTCGTCGCCCAGGCCCGAGAAGCTTCCGAAGGAGAAGGTGCTGCGTGTGGGCGAGACGTCCAGGTGGTCGTCGTGCAGCAGGAAGGGGACGCCCATGCGCCGCTGCCGCTTCTTCCCGGCGTGATGGAAGGGAATGGAGCCCTTCCTCTCCCGGTCCTCCCGCCGGTTCTTGAACTGCAGCGGAACAAGACATCTTTAGTGTAAAGACCCCCACCCGCTGTGGGGTCACACCGGGGCCACTGACCTTCTTGAAGATGTTCATGCCCAGGTCGGAGGACAGGTCTGGGACGGCCTGTCGCCGCAGGTTGGTGAGGGAAACCTTGGCAAAGGTCTCAGTGCTCAGAGATTTCCCCTCTTCGTTGCACTTCAGACTCATGTCCTGCACAGCAAAGCAAAGCCTGAGTCAATGGAGTTGCTGTTATATCTAATGACGGCGATTGGCTGCTATGACCCGCTGCTACCTGGGTCTTGTGGGTGTTGACCAGCGAGGGCGTGGCAGCCACCATGGAGCTGCTGCGAGGCCGGGGCAGCGGGACGACCAGGGGCTCCGGGTTGCGCTCCGGTCTCTCCTCCATGATCTGCCTCAGGCGCTGCAGGTAGTACATCAGGGCCCAGTGCACGCCCTCCTCCGTCCAGTGGGGCTGCAGCAGGCAGCGCAGCACCGCCACGTCGAAGTAGGTGGCGTAGCGGGCGCGGTGCGCCAGAGACGCCGGCAGTCCGGCAGGAGCCGACGTCCTGGAGGAACCAGGAGACTTTTAACAGCTGCTGCTGCAACCACAGGCTTGGTCAGATCAATATCGTCATGAATATCTGAGACCGGCTGAGTCGTTAGAGAAGAGAATCGCCACGGGGGTTTCATCATCGTTGCCGTTCCCAGGAGACTCGGTTCAATTAGGGCCAAAACTGAAACGTTTTGTTCCATTTCCAGCTGCTGTGCTTTTATTTCTCTCTGCTTCCTGTTTTTGGTCTGCTTAGTTTTCACGTACGCATTTCAAAACGCACCGGGGTTCATTTCAAACCGAACCGAGACTGAGGTTTGTCGGACCGGAGTTCACTTTGGAGACGGAGTTAACGGGGACGACGCGTGACTCGCCTCCTGCTGTCCGGACGCACGTTCTGCTGCTCCGTTTCTCTTCATCTAATCTAGAAATCTACTCAGTCAACGGGGAGAATAACAAAAGAGTCCCGCTGTCCACTCCTCCTGCCACAATGCCTCATTAATAATCCATCAGAGATGAGAGAACAAGGGCAAAACCCGCCTTCAGCATCCTCTGGGCAGCAGCAGGAGGACAGGGGGGAGAAGAGGGGCGGGGGGGGGAGGACGGAGCCTTGGCCAACGTGAGTCCACTATAAATAAGCTGGATGAAGGTCAGCGCTCGCTGCAGAGAAACATATTGGGAACCAGAAGAAGGGGAGCGAGGGACGGAGGGAGGGCCGGGATAATCTGCAGGCGAGCAGCAGCGGACGCCGCCTCCTCCTCCTCCTCCTCCTCCTCCTTCCCTCCTCTGCTGTTGTCGGGTTGCCATGGAGACCCGGTGACGACAGTCCCCGGGCCGGCGCAGGAGGGAAGATGCGGCAGCCGGGGGTCGCCATGGAAACTGCCTCCGCATCGGCGAGAGGTGCGGACGGCGCACGCGGGGGGGGACGGGACGGGACAGAGACGGAGCCTCTCATCCCACCTGAGTCCTGGAGGGACGGACACATCAGGACAGCCCAGAAACGAGATCTGGATTTTTTTTGGGATCGGAATGAATCCAACCTGATGTGACAGACTTGGAGAAAAAATAAAGAAATGAAGAAATAAAACTATCTGGGAATATCTCCTCACTGATGGGAGATTCTCCCCGGGGTTTGATGCCGGCGTCAGACGTCGCTCGAGCAGAAATCACCCCGGTTATGTGGGCTGAGGTGAGGACAGCGAGACAAGAGCCTCTGCGTCCGCCTGATGAGACAGAACAGCTATTAATATGAGCTGAGCGGTTGATCCGACGGAAGCCTGAAGGGCTCATTTTTCACTCCCCCGCCAACACGGTCACGTTCCCCGACTATTGCTCTGCTGGTGTAACGTTTCCGGGCCTCGTCGTGTAAAATTAGCAAACGGCGGCCGCCGTCGTCTACCGGAGGAGGTGGGAGGTCTCTGGTTGCTATGGTAACACCTGCTTTCCTGGGAAGCAGTTGGAGGGCCTGGATTTTGAAATAAACAGGCCCTTGAGCTAAAAGTCAGGTCAAAAACCAAAAATAAAACCCTGATTAGAATAACCTTCCACAAGGAATGCACCACAATTTACCATAATTAATCAAATATGATGTTAATATGAAGCTCAGCTCATCATTATTAAACCCTGTTGGGATTCGGGTTTAGGTAAAGGTGCTCACTTTTTCTTGGAGGGCCCCTTGGCCGCAGGGGCCTGTTGGGACGTCCCTCCCTTCTCCACCGAGTTGGCACGGCGACAGCTCTGCTCACCTGCCGCAGGGGAGGAGGAATCCGATTGGCCGGCTTCGCAGAGCACCTGGAAGCCCTGTGGGTTGCAGACGGACAGATGAGACGGACAGGAAGGAGGGGACGAACCGCCAGGCTGAATCTGACGACAGAGCAGCTCAGTACTGACTCACCAGGGGACTCTGGTTGGCAGACCCCTGGGGGCTGCACTGGTTGTTGACCGGGGAGTTCCTCTTAGCTGGCGGGTCAGAACAGAGCCTGTTAAGACCCGGATCGTGCACAAATGAGAACAGACCGCCACTGGACCTGGCGTTTTACCCGTCACGATGTTCCGGACCGGTTTGATTGGGGTGGTGAAGGCTGGGATGTCGGGCTGCCGGTGTTCCCACATGGGCTGCCAGATCACCAGGCCGCTGGCCAGCCTGAAGGTCAGGTCCGACTCCTGGACAAACAACGGTTAGACTCCAGAGAGACCCCCGTGCCACACCCCGGTTCTGGTCCCCGGCGTGAAGCGGGACGCACCTTGATGCGGTGGATGAGCGGCGCGAACAGGAACACGAACAGCTCCACGGTGGCCATGCTCTTGTGGAACAGCTTTGCCCGCGCGCTCTCGTCGTCCTCCAGCAGGGAGCTGCCGTGCTGCGGCCCTGAGCCGGAGCCCGAGCCGGGGGCCCCGGGGGAGGAGCCCTGGTTCCCCAGCGGCTGGAGGAAGGCGCTGCTGCTGCTGCCGCCCCGGGACCAGCCCTGGTTGCCCAGCGCCTCCTGGTTGCACTCCTGCGCGGCGTCCAGTAGCATCCAGTGCAGCGTGTGCAGCAGCTTGGTCTCCGCCACCCCCAGCTTGTCCTGGTGGCCTGAAGGGGGAGGAGGGAGAAGGAAATGGATTGTGTGGATCATACCTCCTAAATAAAGAGTTTCCTGCACCTCGGTTTGTCCTGATAATAAAAAGAGAACGGTTCTGATCCCATGGAGCCTCACCCAGCTTGTTCCTGTTGGACAGCAGGATGGAGGTGCAGTGCAGGACGTGGGGCAGCGCGGCCTGGACCAGCTCCCAGCGGGAGATGCTCTGGATGGCCTCGGACAGCGCCGGGGACAGGCCGTGCAGCTTGTTCTCCACCAGGACCCGCTCAAAGGACTGGAGGCAACAGAGGAAACGGGATTCGCTGTGTGAAGGGGCCCCCCGATGGCCCCATCCACCTGCAGGATCGTTCCTGCAGGTGCATCGAGTTAAGAACAGACAGATTATGACTCACCACGCAGGACGCTTCATACTGTTTCCCCAACTTCGGGCGCAGGAAAGCGCTGAAAGCACATTAACATGATTGGAATCAGATTACCTCCACCACAGCTGCGCCTGCCCTACTTTCTGGGAAATGGGGGGTGGAATTTGCGTTTCCAGGTGCGCCACTTTACATCAACCATGCAATCCCCCCTCCACATCTCCCTACAGCCTCCAGAACCGAACCCGAACCAACACCAGACACCTGTTATCCCGCCTCCACCGACCTGGTCTGCCTCCAGAGGAAGGTCTGGATGGGGAACGGGACTCCCTTCCCGCATTCCGGCTCGTTTTCGTCCAGGCTCTTCCTCTTCACCATGTCGTCCCCGGACCGGTACCGGTACCGGTACCGCTGCTGCTGCTGCTGCTTCTGCTGGCTTACCGGGAGCCGCGGCTGGCGCTCCCGCTGCGGCTGCGGCTCCGTCCAGGTGATCCGCACAGCCTTTCCTCACCCGCTTTTCCCTCCTCAGCGCATGATCGGGTTCGTCCTGCGTAAAATGGCTGAAAGTGTCGGATCTGGAAACTGAGAGGGAGAGAGAGGAAGAGGAGGAGGAGGAGGAGGAGGGAAGGAAAAAAACAAGGGGGAGAGCGAAAATGATTTCTGCACCTCCGCGGAGCAGCGATCGTTTCCGGTTCCTCCACCCCGCAGGGGGGTTTTTGGGGGGTGGGTGGGTGTTGTGTTCTGGGTGCAGCTCGTCTAAAAACGCTGCGTCTCTGCTGACACCTGCCTGCATCAACAGGTTGGTTAATGACCTGGGAAGAAACATCATCATCATCATCATCAACCCTGACCTTCATCCGATAAACCAGGATTACAGATGTTTTCCTCCAACCATGATTTCACTTTTCCAAACCTGATCACCTTTAATATTTAAAGCTCGTGTATTGTATTCAAGTGGCAATACACATACGTGGACCATATGGGCGGTTCCCCAGGGCGGCATCAGACATGGGGGTGGTTTTCTATTGGTGTTGGGCATGTGTGTAGGATTTTAAAGCAGGTCCAGTCTGACACCCGCACACACGCTTCAGCGAAAAATGTAATTTTATAAAAATGACCTTGACCCTGTTCTTACTGTTTTATGATTTCAACAGTACTGTAAGTGTTTATTTTAAAGTGTGTTCTTGTAAATAAGGATTTGTTCTTAACCCACCTGGTTAAAAGTACAAAACCAGTAGGAAAAAAAAGTTTATTTCACCTGTTGTATATTTGACTGCAGTACATTTAATCCTCCCCAAGAATTGAAATTATTTCCTACTTTTTGATTGGTTGTGAGACTTTGTACGTCAACCGAAGCGTCCAAAACATGGTGGGGCATTTTGCTTCTTTCCACGTAAAACTCAAAAAAGCACGACTGAAACTTCGTAACTGACAGAACATGCCTTTTTTTTTCTTTTCTTTTTTTTTTTTTAAATACTTCATACATGTAAAAAGTAAGTAAGCTCAACTAAAAGAGTTAGAAATTAAATCCAGTCTTTCTCACAAGCACAGTCATTTTTTTCCCCCCATTCTGTTCTATGAAGAGAAAACACAAGAAAATGCATCATAAAGTACACCGTTTTTGTCATGTCATGAAGTTTTTATGTCATTTTTGGACAGGTTGTACTGAACCAGGAATTTCCTTCATGGATTAATAAAGTACATTCATTCATTCACATGTAGTTAAATTGAATTATTTTTGCAAACTTTTACTTGTTTGGGAAAAAAGAAAAAAAAAAAAGCCCCCCACCTCATGGGGTCAATGTGGAATGACCCCCCTGGGTTGTACAGGCAAACCTGGTCACGCTGTGGTTCTGACAGGTGAAGCTCCACCGGATAGGTCAGTTCTAGCGAAAGGGAACGTCTAACACTAACCAGCCTCTCCTCCTAACATGGAACGACCCTCCTGTTCACCACCAATCCAAGGAATAAACTTCTCCAGCTCAGTTCTGGTTCCTCTTATCTCTCCCCCCACAGGTGCGTTCAATCACTGCTCATCAACTCAAACTCAAGAGCTACTTTTTCCTTTCACCACATGGCACGATATGCAAAACTTCATAGGAGAAACCTGTCAAATTAAAGGCACGGAATCAGGGTATTTCTTGGAATCTTTCCAATTTAGTGGCTAACGCCTGGGACAACACTAACGCTAACAGAATTAACCGCGTTTTTTACGTCAGCATGTTAAGCTAACCATGACGCTAGCTGTTAGCCGTTGGATAAAAATTATAAAAAACGCCGAACACACGGTTTCAGAAATTCTTGAGAGTTTTGTTGTTCATTCGGTCGATAGCTAGCTAATCCTAGCTATTGACCTAATAGCTAGCATTCGGTCCATAGCTTAAAATCGGTGACGTTCTTGTAATCTGACTAGCTGGTAGCAAACTGGCTAATGCTAGCTAAACTACAACCAGTCTCAAATGTCTCTCCCTTAATCTAATATCTGAAGGTTGTGACCACAGAGTGGGGCCTTAATGATATAAAACATAACCTGTCCCTAAAAGGTTATCTAGACTGAAAATATGATTTATAATAAATAATCTGGAAAAGTTTGCTACGCCAAGTGTCAAAGTTAAAATTCACAACACAAGAGTCAATTAGAAAGTAGCTAGCAAAAGCTGCTTTTAGATTAGCCAAGTAAGCTGTTTTAATGCATAAATAAATAAACAAACAGTACTGACCCTAAACTAAAAAGCGTTTTCTTGACCATATCATGGACATTAGGAAAAAAAGTGAAGTTGTGATTTCTGAAGCAACCAAACTGAATCAAAACAAGCAACTCAGAAAAATCAGTTTTTATTTTCTTTATTTATGCGGTCGTCATTTTGTCGGAGCATTTGTCAGAATCAGTACATCTCAAACATTGGAAATAGTGCACACACGTCTACATTTCTTTAAATACACTTACACAGGCAAAGAGGGGGTGGAGAAAGAGGAAGCACGGGGAAACAGTGACGGGGGTTAGGGTTAAGGTTCCTGACACCAGGGGGGCAAAAAGGGTTCCACAAAGGTGAGCAAAAATCTGATAGAAGAGTTTCGTTTTACTTCTTTCTTTTTTTTTTTCTTTTTTAGAAAGAAAAAGAACTCTAGCTTTCATTCTTCTGGACTTCCAGCAACGATCAAAACCAACACATTTATTTTTATCTTTTTTTACCCCACAGGAATGTTTTCATATAAAGCTTCATACTTCACACTTAATTTGAACAAACTCTGGGCTCTTAACCCATTTGAACACATCGTACCACCAAGTGTTTTAGCAAAAACGAGGAGGGTCACAAGGCTTATTCCGGCCTGACTTGGATTGAATCCGGGCCGTTTTCGTTCAAACTTAAAAAGTTTAAAATAGCTGCAAATAGCTCGAACTTAATCTGTATTTCTTTTTTTTTTTGTTGCCATGCCAGCACAACAGTATTGTATAACCTTGTAAAACTACAGCGCAAATATAAAAACCAACGTAAACAGGCAGCTTTTGGGGGAGGGGAGGACAACTAAAAAGAAAAAAGAAAGCCTATTATAAAGCTAGCTGTTCATCGCTCGACATTTTACACATTATCTGCCATGGTTATTATAATCGCCAATAAGCCAGAGCAGCCACAGGGAAGGTACAAAACGGTAACACTACAGTAACATTTATGTAAAAAAAAAAAGAAAAAGAAAACAGAGCAAGAAAACATTAAAATCCAACAGACGAACAAAGACAAACTCATGTCACATTTCAGCAGACATGTCCACTTGTCAGCCACTCTTTCGCATTTTCCCGTCAGTCTCTCATACATTTGTATCCTTTAAGACAACATTAATTATCTAGTAGCAATGAATCGCATTCGGTACCGTATAAATTCTGGAGGGCTGTGGCGATGCGCTTCAAAAAAAATTCATCATACAATCGTAAAAACCACTTGCTGAGACAATCGACCCTTCGGTCTATCGGATCTGAAACGAACATCCATATTTGAGTTGAGGAATCGAAGAAGTGAGAGGCTTCTCGTTTAAAGGCGGCAGAATCTAGTCTTTAAAATCCGAATGGGCGAACGACAGCCCGATCGACTACAACTGTGGGGGTTATGAGGTGTTCGGGGGTCATGTTGCACTGAAGGGACAAAGGTGGATGCCTATGAGGGGGGACCACAATGACAGGAGGACGTGGGGGACGGACCGAAAGCTCATAAGCCCTGCTTGGCCAGCGCGGCTGTGACGTCCTGCGCCAGCGTGGACAGCTGGGGCGACTCCATCATGTTGATGCTGCCAGCGGACGACAGGCGGGGAGACGTGCCCCCCGTCTCCACGCCGGGGGAGTGGGTGATGATGATTTCGGCGCCGTGGTCCACGCGAGCTTTGGCTGTTTCCCGGAAGCTCAACTTGTGGCTCTCGATCTGTTTGGTCGGGAAAGAAGGAGAAACGGATCCAAGATGTCAAGGTCAAAACCCAGGGCCGGACCACATCTACCTCATCTCTCCCCCGTCAACACTGCCCATCTCACTCGACTTATTGTCCTATTTAATAAATATTTTACCCTAACACTTAAATTCTGTCCCTAAAAGGTTATCTAGACTGAAAAAGTGAATGTAAAACTTCGTTACCATGACATTCCCTCCTCCAGGCATGTGGCTGGCATTGTCCAGTGAGCCGACCTTGGCGTGAGCCTTATTATTGAAATCCAGCTTCACGTTCTCGATACGTATGTTTCCTCCCCCTGGGAAAACAACAGAAAGCCGTGAGGCGTCATCCCAGAGAGCGCCGCGGTTCCCGAGAGCCGAACGGGACAAGAAACCCCGGAGCAAAGACAGGGCAGTCTTCTCGGCCCACTGGGAACAAGGCTTGATGTTACAAAGTTATAAAAAATGGAGACAACATAAGGAGAGAATCGCTCTGAGGCAAATGTTTTGTTTGAACAACGGAAGAAAAGACTAAAATATCATCATTAAATAATAAATAAGAGGCTTTCATCGTTCATTTGGCAGTTTGTTCCCACTAGGTTCTGTCAAAGACTCTTGAAGGACAATTTTCGGACAGGAGTTTCACACCCTTGGAGGAAATATAATCATTAAACTTGTGCCCTGGATGAAGGCCTAAACATATAGAAACATTCCCATCCATCCGTTTATTGTCCACAACTCTTAACCTGGTTGATTAAACTTCAGCTTATTGTCAAATTTAACTGTTTGTTCCATTTTTAATCTGAAGCTGGACTATCCAAAATCTTAACCCATAAGATCCTCTGTAATGCCCTCTAAAGTCATAAATCTATTAACCCAAAGACCTAAAATCCAATATGGCTGCTGCATTTAGATGGCCACACACCAAGGTCTACCAGCTACTGCACAAGTTACACACAGTGAACTTTAGATTGACTAGAGAAAATGTTGGTAGAAGTTAGCATGCTAACTAGCCTACTAAGACCGAAGTAAGACTGAAATAATAATAAACGGCTTAATAGGTCAGTTTGTGTTTATTATTTGATTTGTAGGGTTATGTGTGAATGTCCAAACTTTATCATCTTTCTTTCTGTTCAAACCCTAAAACAGCTACTATTAGCAACTATTAGATGCCAAAGCAAAACAACATTTGAATCTTCAGGCTAATAACTATCAATCAACTGTTTGGAAACATTAACATTAACGAAGCTTCTTCTGTTTTTGGTTTCTAAACTAAACAGTTGCACACATCCAACCTTGATGATAGACTACATGCTGTGATTATGTGACTTTAGAAACAACAACTGGACCTGTGGATGAAAAACCCACATAATATTCGAGTATCATCTGCGTAAAAATGCATCTAAATGCAGCATTTGAGGAAGCTTTGGGAACAAAACTGGGGCACACATCTACTGGAGATGTATCCAGTAGAGTCAGAAATGCACATTCAAGGCAATGATTACCAGGTCTATGATGAATGTTGGACATGGAGCCACATTTGGCGGTGACGTGGCTCAGGTCGATCTTCTTGGTCTGGATGTGAACCTGCGACAGGAAGCAAGCAGCCGGGATTACGATCCGAGGAAATGAGAAACCAATCAGACGTGTTTTGGTATGGAAATGTCATTAAAAGACTGGGTAACAGTTGAGTGGAACGGGGGGAGACACAAATCACAACATGGATCTGTGAGGTTATGGCAGAGGAAGTGGACTGGTGACATCACTTCCTGCAGAGAGCAAGCAGTAGACCATGACACCACAGAGAGAGGAAGTTCCTGGCTCAAACTGGACTCCCTGCATGCTGGAGGGACGCGGCTTCGTCTTGCTAACGTCGTGAACGGTTTCTATATTTAGCGTCTGAGGCAGAAGTCACAGGAACACACCACAGCTACATGTTACAGACATGCTGGACGGCGATGGGGGATGAAGGGAGTCGGAGGCGACGGGAGCTTTTTTTTTTTTCCCCCCCACAGAGTCACTCACGTTTCCCCCGCCGGCCGCGTGGTGGACTTTATCCAGGGAGCCACACTTAGACTGAACGTGGCTAAAGTCCAGCTTAACGCTTGGAATCATGACCTACAAAACGACACGTTCATTTGCTTTTTTTTTCTGAAAAAAAAAACAAGAGGTGAAACTGGAACTAGACCACGTCGTCTCGGCTGTTTCGCCAAAAATAATCCTTCTGAAATGTCCCAGTTCTTCCGTTTGTCCTCGACACGACAGAGGCTGATTCACAGCGAAGAAAACAAGAGTTCAACTCATCAATGTTTGACGGACGAACAGATGGACACATGTAAAAAGCAGGATGTCAGACCGTAAAAGCTGGAAAAAAAAACAAAAAAAAAACAGCAAAAGAAGCGAAAGAGAGAGAGAGAAGTTACATACATGGCCTCCTTTGGGCGTGTGCTTCAGATTATCCTTGGAGCCGCACTTTGACTGAACATGAGTGAAGTCCAGCTTCTCGGTTAAAATCTGAACCTAAAATAAAATCGGGATAATGTTGATAATGATAAAAAAAAAAAAAAAAACTGAACAATGACTAACTTAAAGGACAAGGTCCTAACCGATGTGGGGTTTTTAAATCGACTTGTGTCGCTTAAAAAGTTGAAATGATGGGAAAAAAAAAAAAAAAAAAAAACACAGAAGAGAAAGGTAGAAGAATAAAGAAGGAGATTTAGGGAAAAACACAGAGTTCAAGCTGGACACCGCATGGGCGGCTGCCCTGGGTGGCATCAGGAAAGGGAGCGGAGGGGCGCACCAGCACCGAAATGTGACATTTTCAAACCGCGTGCGACAGCGAGGCCTTGAATCATTTATGTCATACATATGTTTAGTTTATAGAGATGAAAAATGTACAAAATGCATAAAAACACATCAAGGATTATCAAAATTATGCCTTTTTAATACCTTCTGCAAATTTATCAATTTTGCTGATGTCAGAGCTTTTAAATTTCGAAAACTGTTCCTACATTTTAGGGTTTAAGTTTTTATATTTGGCATTGAAGATGATTCATGATTTGTTAAAACACAGCAGACGATAAAACAAACACGTTTTATTTCTGAAAACTGTGACGTCCCCATAAAGTTTGAGTGACGATTTTGTCCCTTAACTGTCTGAGTTTCTATATTTGGCTCAGAAGTGAGGGAGCGCTCTGGGGAAATGCTTAAAAGCATCTGTTTTTAAGAAAAAAAATAATAATAATAATTTGAGAAGATTAAATGAAGTCTTTTCTGCGCTGCGAGTGGCTCTGGAAGCTGGATTATAAATACTCCTCAGAGCTGGAGGGGAAAATCCTTGGCAGCCGTGACCAGAGCAGCTCCCCGAGGGCTGGTTTTGTTCAAAGAGGAGCGTTTTTAACGGCTCTTCCTGCACAGACGGATGTTGTTAAAATCGAACCGTTGCCGGCTGGTGCTGCTGCGCCGAGGAGGAAGCAGAGGGACAGAGAAAGAAGCGGAGGACGCAGACAACGGCGGAGACGTGAGGCCTGAGGCGGCGGCAGACGGAGATGGCAGCGGACAGAGCAGAGGACACGGAGCAGGACGCACAGTGGCTGACATATGACATTTCTACAGAACCAGAGGAAACCCTTCTTCACATGTCACCATCTCTGGTAGTTAGCGTCAAAGCTCTACAGATGCGCCTACATTTGGACGATATGAGACAATAAGTGTCCTCATCAGAAGGACGATGCATTGTATTTAAAACAATCTTGGTGATTTTCCGTTAAAGGACAGGAAGAAAACTTGGGCGTTTACTGCCCTCATGTGGCAGGATTTGGCACATCCCCAAAATTTGGATCACACAGGTCCAAACAGACCACATTAAACCTTCCCATTGGTCTACCTGTCCTCCTTTCGGTTGGTGCTTCAGGTTGGCCGTGGACCCGACCTTGGACTTCACATTCTTCAGGTCGGGGAGCGGCTGGTTGATGACCTTCAGCTGCCGCTGGACTGACGAAGGGGACTTGGGCGGGGTCCGGATCACTGCCACCTTCTTCTCCTGGAGGACGCTGAAGGACTTGGGCGTGTGGCTGCCGGGGGTGCGCGACCCCGGGGTGCGGCACGAGTAGCTGGGGGGTGTGCCGGGTGTGACGGCAGACCCTGGGGTGGAGGCGCCACTGCGGACCGACCGGGACCGGGCGGAGTCTGTGCCTTAGGGGAGGAGGAAAGGATGCTCCTTTACCATACACTAGTTGCAACTCAAATTATTAAAACATTTTGTGGCAACATTTACACCTTCCTGAAGACAAAATCTTAAGTTGATACATCTTTGGTCTGCGTCACGTTGTTAGACATGGAGCCATGTGTGCTCAAGTTTTATTGAGCACAAACAGGAATGTTTAAACAGTGAGAGGCTAATCACATCATTTGTCCTCCAGCTGCTCGTTGCCAGGTTACCAGAGGAAACGCCAATAGGATCTAAGCCCTGAAGCGGCACACCTGTTGGTCTGGATCCCACCTGCTTCTCTGATAAGTCAGCAGGAGCTTTGACTGAGCCACAATGAGTAAATATGCATGGAGCTCGTCTGTGATGTAATGGAGATCAGTGAGTAAATGTTTAGTTGTTGATGGGGAAGGAGCTACGGGGTGCTCTACCTGCCATACTAGGGGTTCTTCCAGACCTGCCGTCTCCTCTGGAGTCGGTTCGGATCGCTTTAGGAGAGAACAGGGAGATCAAGGAGAGCAGGAGGGTGGAAGGAAGAGAGATTAAAAAAAAAAACGACACATCTGAGGGAGTGTAAACTTACAGGTTGGCCTGGAGGGGGTGCTGTCCTCTTGCTCAGCAGCAGGAATATGGCGAGTCAGAGACTTGGCTGGCCTAGGAAGGGATGACCTCTTCTCCGGGCTGCGGTATGTTCTCTCCTGAAGCAACACACACCACAGGGTCAATAATCCAGATAGGTACCCCCGACGCCCCCATCCACGGCCAAGACCCTCTATCTAATTTACCCATTTGTTTGGTGGAGGGGGAGGGCGGGAGCAGGCAGAGGAGGGCCTCGCCTCGCATATCACCGCCTCCACCAGGGGGCTCCGTTTAAGGCTGCAGGCGGAGCCCGGCCGGGGGCACCCCCCGCCGCCGCGCTGCACCGCCATCTTTAACAGAATGGCCCTCGTGGGGCTCTGGGTGGTCCACGCAACGAGAGGGGGAGGACGCATGCAAGGTGGAGGAAGCGATTGAGAGATGAAAAAATGAAAGGAAAATACACTATAGCAGGACAGAAATGATGACTGAAAGATGATAAGTGATGAAAATAAGGGATTCATCTGCATGGAAACATCTTTACTCACAGATTTTCTCTGCCGTGACTGACAAAGACAGAAGGCGAGCATGCAAGACGACATGATTCATCAGACAGGAAGAAAACAATATAAGGACGAAGACATGCAGATATATTTAGCCGACATCATGCAGAAAGGCGACAAGAAGCAACACAGATCAGAGTGACATTAGATTTTGCACTGCTCTCTCAAAATTTCTCACTTCTGCTCTCATTCTAAGTGATTGCCTCAGCTCTTGCTTAAAGACTTTCTCCTTCTCCGTTTATGTTTTGCCCCTCATCAGTTTTGCAGATTTAAATATTTTCATGTCTGGATGGGAGAAAAATACGCGTCTGGTTGTGACATAAGCATGCCGTATCGATTTACAATTTGTTAAAACGGTAAAATATTACTCACAGTGGGCCTCTCCCTGGACGGCTGGGCCACACTGAGCGGCTGGTGTTGTGCCGTACCTGTGGGGGGAAAAGGAGCAATACTCAGTGTTAACCAGCAGGGGGACTCATCTTGCAGGATTGCACACATGTAATGAATGGGACAGTTTCCAAAGGAAAAGGTACCAAACGGCAAGCTGCATTTGGCTTATGTTTCAAAGATGACAAATTAAACTATACTTAACTTTTTATTTCCCAGTATGTAAAAAAAAACAAAAAAACAAGAATCATAAACAAAAGAAACACTGAGCAGAGAAATAAACAATCATGATGCAAAGAAAGACAGTGAAACTAACGGAAACGTTTGATGGATAAGAAGCACACGATGTTTGCCAGCTACATTGCCACTGCTCAATTCCTCAAAGAGGCAAAAATAAAAGAGAGATCTGCCTCTTAATCTTCCACATAGGTCACATATATACTGACTTCACAACAGGTATGTGATCTCTCTCCATTCACAGCGCTGATACCTGGCGAAAGGTGTTCACCTGTGGCCTTGCGCTTAGCAGAGCCGTGAAGCGGAGCAGGCCTAGGATGTCTGGCCGCCACTTTGGCTCTACTCTTTCGAGATGGAGAGCGACTTTGGAGGGCTGACACCTTACTCTGGTCAGCCCTCCTCACGCCTACTGGCGAAGAGGAGAAACATTGTTATACCATCATGCACAAATCAGTTTTGACATAAAAAGCTGGGTTTAAAGTCAAGGGTTTTGGTAGTCACAAAAAGTTCATTTTCTGGCTATAAATACGTCTTGAAAACAGAACGAGAACCTTTTTTCTTTCTCGTCTCGTCTCTTGGCGGGTGGTAGGTCAGCGCTTTGCGTGTCACTCTGCATTCAGCAGTGCCAAGGCAGCCCCTTCCTTTGCCGGGTAACTGTTTAGCAGGGCAGTCCACCACCATAGCTGCCGCAGTAGAACTCTGAGTCTGAGGAAGGGCTTCGATTTGCTCAGTCATGATACTTTTGTCATCATCTGCAGCAGAAAAGTATCAAGAAAGGACTAGTTCTCCACAGCTGTCATAGCTAGGTATTAGCTTACATCAAGGCATATTAGTATATAGATTGAAGATCTTTGTCTATATTGTAGAAGTGATAGGTATATTAAATGTTCTGGGTACCTTGAGGGTCCATCCAGCCACTGTCTGTATCCAGGATGGACAAGTCCATTGTGGTTTCATCGTTAGTTGCCAGACTTGTTGCTTCTTCACCAATCTCTATGTCTTTCTCTTTGGTTCCATCCTCTTCAATCAGGACCTTCTCCTCTTTTTCATCACCGGTTGCGTCACAATCAACTCCTTCCACTTCCTCTTGAGTTTCATCTTTCTTTACCCCTTCATTCTCCTCTTTTGACCATTCCATTTTATCTACTTGCAGGTCCTCTTCCGTTTTTTTCTCCTCATCACCTTCCTCAGACTGCTGTAATAGGTCGTGGTCAGAACATGGGGACAAGTGTGAACTGTCTGTAGCTGGCTCCCCTTCGTCGCTGTTTAGGGCACTGTGGCTCCATTCTTCGGCTCCTGACTTGGGATCATCGTCCAGCATCTTATCACAAACCATCAGCCTCATTTGGTCCTTCTTCTGCTCCTCCACTTCAGGTACATCAGGTATACTTTCCACTGTTGTATTACTCTTGGAGTGCAGAATCTCTTCAGGTTCTTCCATAATCTCTTGAGGCTCTTCCGCAATCTCAATGTCATCCTCCTCTTCAACCTCTTCATCTACTTGTGCTTGAGGTATCACAATGATTGGAGATAATACTTGTGGCCTTGATGAGTCTTTTGTTAGCGTTAACGCTGGTAATTGGATTTGGGGAGTTTTTTCACCTCCTGCCTTTTCAATGCTTAAATGCTGAGAAACGTCTGAAGGTGTTTGAGTCTCTATTTCTCCTGAACTTAAGGGTTTTTCTTCCAAACTATCTTGTAAAGGCTCCAATGATGCTGTCGTGGTTCTGTCTGCTTCCTCAGCTTTCTCTTGTTGAGCTACAATCTCAGTGTTTGTCATCGCTTTGTTTGCCTCCAGTTCTTCATCAACATTCTTGGATTCTGAAGATTTGTTGGGCATGTCATCTTTCCCCTGTGGCTCACCACCTTGAGTTTCTAGGGTTCCTTCAGACTTGGGGCTGATGGGACTCAGGGGAACTCTACCTCCAGTTTCCGCAGGAGTGAAAGTAAATGAGTTGTCCGGTGGGATGGGTGAGGCCTCTCTAGAGGGGTCTTTTTCGACATCCACCTCAGGGATTACCTGGATCTTTATATCCCCAGGTAGGCCAGTCTCCAGACGAAGTTCAGTAAGACGGTCTTTCGAAGCCGTCATTGGGATTCGTAAGCGATCTGGTTTTAATCCACTAGTCACAGCTTTCTCCATAATCAAGGAGGTCTTCACTGGTGGATCTTTCTTTTCCAACACATGTTTTTGAGAAACCTGGGTCATTTCTTTATGACCTTTTTGTTGCACTTTAGTTTGACCGTCTTCAATTTCCACAACTTTAGAAACCTCTTCTTCTTCAGAACCCAAAGAAGGGAAGTGCTGGTGTTGAGAATCTCCAGGATTTGGTACGTCAGCTGGAGAAGGCATGGGTGCCGAGTATTCACTGAACACGCAGTAGCCAAGCTCTTCCTGTTGATTCTCCCCTGCCACCTCTGTCAAAATTTGTTCTGATAGACTCAGCTTGTCAAAGACATTACCAAGGAGTGCACTGGCTGGCATTGATTTTCGTCTCATGTGGTCCCTCATCTGTATTGATGGACGAAGTGGGACCCCAGCCAAGTCCAACATATCAGAAAGGCTTTCTGATTGGTCAGAGCTGGAACCATGCCCCTCAGCAGAAGCGTCTTCCACTGTCTGGACGCTGTCAGATGGTGTCGGTGTTGGGATAACGGAGACTACAGGCTGAAGTGGTGATGTATGCGTCTCAACAAATGGGGATAATGGAGGAACGTCTGTCCCCTCAAAGTTTCCACTGATTGAACACAAGCTTTCAGAGAATCTCCTCGACTTGTCTACTTTTACAGTGATTTCAGTAGAAGACCCACTAGGAATGTTCAAGGACAGTCTGCGTTGCTCTAACGGTGCTTTATTAGGTGATAGCATCGCGTTTTTCTTCTCTCGTCCTTCAAATTGATCCAGAGCTCTGTCATATTCTACACTTAACCCTTTCTCTGAGGTTAAACTGAGTTCATAATAGCCTTGTGACAATCCCTCTTCTTGACTTTTTGATGTTGTCTCAAAGTAAGTCTTTGAATCTTTATCTGATCCTTCTTTTAACTGGACTGTTTGTGTCTGAATGCTACTGTCCTCGTTGCCCTGACTTGTTGCTTCTCCTTCCTCAGTCTTCTCAGTACTTTCATTCAAAGGAGCTCGTGATTTCTTGGGTGACATAACCCCGGCAATATTTTCTGTTTCGAGACTTGCCGCATCTTCTGTCAGCAAAACATCTGTGTGGTCCTTGACTTTAGACTCCAAAGGTTTGCAGTCTTCAGGGGATTCTTCTGTGTCTTCTCCTCTGTCTTTATCAGTCTGTTTAGTTGAGGACTCCTCCGAGAGATCTTTCTCTGAAGTAGCGGGACGTTTACTCAAAGCAAGTTCGTCTTCAGATGTCGGACGACACTCGCCTTCTTGCGCCTCAGACTCACGAGACGCTTTGCTCTCCGCTGGCTGGGCTGTGAGTTTGAAGGATGCTGTAGAAGTCTGGGCTGACTCAAGTTAGCAAAAAGCTTTGTTTGCAGCATCCACAAAAAGCTAGCCCATACAGTCAAGCTGAGGCTTCCAGCACATAGATATACTCTCCATCAAGCAAAAAAAAAACAAAATCAACACACAGCACAGTGTATTTTGTGCCAGGCCACAACAGCACAAGGGAAGGTCACAGCATCAAAGATAGCGTGCAGAAACTGGAACAAAGGAATGAGTTGCATGATGTTAAATGGCAATAAATAATGGTAATACACACGCTTATTGAATTCCTATTGTAATAAAAAGGGATTTACAGATAAAACTAATCTTACTCATTTGTCAATGACAATCAAGTAACATATGTTGAAGGGTGAACACTTTATTAGTAGCACAATAAACATCCAATGAGAGTTAATTTCAAAGCCCAAATTGGTTTAAACAACAATAGGAAAACACATTTATTCTTTATTGTGGGATGATATGAAGACAACTGAAGAACAGAAAGCAAATGGTTTACAACAGACTTTAAATGCGTCCAGCATTTATTTGTGAGATACTCAGCAGTTTTTCCAATCACAACAAAACCCCGCAAAACCCACAGAAAAATGTACAGAATACAATGACGGTTTAGACAGTGATTCTAGCGTTTGCAATGTAGCTGGCAATACTAAGGTGCAGAAATGATCAACCATGACATGGTTGATTATGTGCTCGAAAGAAGCAAATGGTTGAGTTAGGCATGAAACAAAAGCACAAACTCAAAATGCTGTGTCACGTGATTATTTTTGCAAACAGCAGCTCTAAGAACTGCAGCAGAAGCTCACAATGTCCAGGGCAACAAAAGCAGCAGGGAAGGTTGGCGGCGAAGCCTGAGCTGCATTACAAGTTAGAAAAAAAAAGAAAAAAAAACCAAGAGCCGACGGCTTTGTACCCATCGCAGAGCACCAGAGGGTCATGCACAAGAAAAAAAAAAGAGTCCATCGTTCAAACACTCATGTCGTTTTCAAAACCCCCACACACACACACCTGTCTGTGCCGGGCTCTGTTCACCGTGGCGATCTCCTCCATTGACGGCCTCAGGTGTTTGGGTTCTCTGGTGACCCAAAGCCTGGGACTCCCTTAAACAATCTGTCTGCTCTACGTGCAAGTCTCCTGGTTGCTCATATGCCACTTCCTCCACTGGAGGCCGCTGACTGACAACCTCTACTTTCTCCTCTTTGAGCAGGGGGAAGGGAGACACAGATGAGACATGGCCGACATTAAATCCAGCGTGACAATGGTTGAAAATGACAGACACAAAGCTGGGTTATGCGACGTAGACATAACCAAAAATATGAAGTTGCAAAACATTATATTTTTGCAAATATAACGTTTATTCACCCGGCAATGGGGATTTGATTTCTTACCCTAATATGAGTGTTTAAATGTATAATGTACAAATGGTAAAAATCAACAAACTGAGTGGACAAAGAACACGGTGAGCTGTTGACAATGAGAAGCAGACCAATAGAGACTGATGGGTCTTAAAGAAGAGAGTTGTTGTTACGATTACTATCATTATTAATAACTGATTGAGGTATTGCTAGAGCACAGTTGGTCAAATGGACCAGATTATGAGCGGACCAGGACAGAGTGGTATATACTGAGGACCAGGAGAACTTCTCTGCAACTTTCACATCCTACATGTTGGAAGGAGGCTGTTCCTTAAAGGACTGTGTACCTTGTCCCAGGGGCCCAGTCTGCTCAGCGGATGGAGATGGGGGAGGGGAGGGAGGCAGGTTGGCTGAGTCGTCCACTGCAGAGGGACAGAGAGAGAGACAGAGAGACGAGACGCAGCGGGAAGACGGGACGTGGATGGAAAGACGGAGATGAGGGATGAGTCAGAGCAGCTTTCTGCACTCGGCCGGTGTAGAAACGCTCAATATTCTTCTCATACCGAACCTCCCAACGATTAAACGGTGACGATTTCATGTGACAGATCAACACAACGTAGAGCAGGATTGTGAAGGGGAAGGAAAATGATTCATTTTTCAACAAGAAAAATGAAGCCAAGTCCTGGATCCAACTGAGAACTAATTAGTTGAGTTGGTTTGAAAGAAGGACGCATCAAAACTTCAATCTGACGATCCTGAAAACCAACAGGAAGTCATAATTGAAGCATCAGTGGAACTTCCTGCTTTTTTTTCCTCCATTGTTTTCCTTCCGCTTTACAACCGTGGACCGGTTCACAGCTGGAATGAGACAGAATGTGAAGAACCCTGAGGAGTGAAGACTTCTCTTCCTTTTCTGTCCTTTGTTATTCCCTCAGCTACTGTCAGATTGAACAAATTCCTGAGGAACTTTAATGTTTACCATCATAAAATGATCAGAACTGCTATAGTAGGTGGATCGATCGATTCATTTATTGTCCTGGTCTCATCGTGCCGCTGCTCTGCTCCACAAGCTTCAGCATGCAGCATGCGGCTTTCCCCCACCTGTTGCTGGAGGCGGAGCGGCCGCCGCAGCGTGGTAGCCGTTCTCCCGGTAGCCGTAGGACGAGTAGCCGTTCTCTCCGTTCTCCTGGCCGTTGGCGGCCCAGTGGTCCTCTGGCTGCCTGCCGTCTGCCATGTCCGCCTGTCCGAGGGTCACCTACTGGATCTGAGGAGGAGGAGGAAGTAGAGGCCATGCTTCACCCAAACATTACGCCAAAATACATCGAATAAAGTAAAAGGCAAGTACAGTAATCGGAGCAAAAATGAGAAAAGTCAGTAAAAACCAGATATAATCTAAAAAAAACAAACAAACAAACAGACCAATTTTTAAAAAATTAGTTTTTAAATCTACAGCACGTTCTGCAGAGCTGCCACCAGAGGGAGCCAGCGGCTGCAGTGAGCTGTTGGTCTGGCCTTTGTCTCAACATCCATGTTCAGAGTGGCTCCTCGCATCCCTCAGCTGAGCAGAAACCAGTAAAATGAGCCTGAATGCTGCAGGAAACGACATCTCAACTCATTCCAAATACAAACAAACGTATCCAACTCTCTAATCCTGCAGCCTTTTTGTCCTCCAAGGCAAAATGCACAGTGATTTTCAAACAGTAAGTAACAGGAGGCTCGCACCATCATCATCACCAAGCAGCTGCAGCTCATTGCTCTTCACCAGACTGACGGTAATAAAGCCTAATTCCTGCTGCTGCAGAGTCGGGACGACCCGGTGACACGCAGACGGGCTGAGGAGGGGAGAGCAGGGCAGTCAGAGGCAAGGCAGGGCAGGGCGGGGTGCAGCTGCTGCCAAGGAGGAAGACAGCCAGGAATCACACCGACCTGCTTCCTGTTTCCTGCTCCCGCTGCGGTAAAAAATCAAAACGACACCGAGACCCTGAGCTACACCCTGGAAAATCTTCTTTTATTCACCGAAAAGCTTAAAAGAGCGTGTTTCTCCGCAGGAATCTGGAGGGTTACGGGTTGAAATCCCTCTGGTCAGCTGCTGTGATGGTTAACACAAACGGGATTAAATGGATCTGACCTGAACGAACCTCCTGAACCAAACATTGAAGTCCTGCCGTTTGTCTGATTTGAAGTTTCAAAAAGTTGTATACCTATATATATATAAAAAAAAATTATTTCCTTTGACTAGTCACATAGTCTGAATATTTGGGATTAGCTATTATTGACCTTCACGTCTAGTAGTTATTCGCTAAATTGAATCGAGAATCCTAATAAATACAGCGTCGATTTATGAATTCTTACAAATAATGTAAAGCCTGACCTTTGTCCTGCCTTTTTCTTAAAACTCAAAGCTTATGTTAATCGTATTCCACCGTCGTTTGGGTTCGTGAACCTTGCTCTCCAGGCAGATCCTGTCATTCTGCTGCTAACTGGAGCCGACGTTGCCCTTTTTACTGCTCCCTTTCAGCTGTTTACCAGCCTCTCTCTGCACTTTCACCATCTGCAGCATGAAACGCTAGAAAGAAATACGCAAACGAAAACAACAAAGTTGGAGACTTTGGTGGAAAGACGGAATTATCTCTCTGAAATCTACATCAACTTTAAGATGACTTTGTGGTTTGAAGGGGAGGATATTCTCACATTATCCTGGCTATGTTGTGATCTTCATTATTACCTCATAATCTGCAGCGTATCAGCGTCTACGCCACTGAGCTAAAGGGTTAAATCGACACCGCTACAAGTCCCAAACAACTGTCAGATCCAATCACGTCATCGTACTCCCGTCTTCAACCCACCAGCAGGTTTTTAACTAGGAGAAGATACGCTAAGCCAGAGAGGCTCCAGGTTCTTCTTTTGTCCCTATTAGCCCCCCCACCTCGGTCCTAATCCAGCCCCGCCCGGATCTGGGTCAGCCTTCGTGCTTCCACGGAGCGCCACTCACGTCGGAATGTCACCATCCATTTAGGAGGCAGGATCTCCGGCAGCCTGTCTCCGCTGGCCTTAATCCTCTGTGTGAGCAGCCGAACGTGTCCGACAACCTCCACCAGTAGGACCAATTAGTCCTAAGGTACGGCTGAGCAGATGATCACATGAAGTGCATATTCATTTGAAACACCAAAAAAACAAAATCAAAAAAAATCTTCAACCACTGAACATCTAAAAAAGTGAAAGAAACCTTCATGTTTGTTTTTTTTTGTGCCTCTCCTTGACAGGTTGGCACCCTGGTTAGAGAGCCATAGCTCTGATATCAATTGTTTCCCAGTTAGCTGTAGCTAACATTAGCTTCTTCAAAATCTCACTTCAAAAATCAAATGAATTTATGCTAACTATCTGCATTTCATACAATGAATTAATCATACTTACAATTAACAACAGGAAGAGTATGGAAACGCTAAATGTTAACTGAAGGCTAAAGAAATAAACATTACATGTAATGTAACTAATATCAATTACTGTCAAATTACAGAAATAATATTTTCCTTCCAAAATTATACTACCGCTTTGTATTTGTCTTTCACATAAAACCCAATAAAATATGTCCTGTCTGGACTTAATAATAAGATTGCATGTTACTGTCAAACCTTCTTGTTCTGCAGGATCCATTCATTCGTTGATGAAGCCATCAAGGATATTTCCCAGTGATTTCAAAATCTAAAATTAAAGCAACAGGAAAATGGGAGAAATGAACCGTTCCTTGAATACAAGGGGTTTTCTACGAGATTATTTTTCCTGCGTTTTAAGACAGACCAGGAACGTCCTCCTCCTGCTGCAGCAGGATCAGCTTTCATTGACTTAGTAACACATAAAGGAGAATTAAAGCATAATGAGCGCCGTCAGGGAAGTGTGAATAAACTGTAAGCACTGGAGCATGGCTTCAAGAGCATGGGGGTGGGGCCCACACTTAGAAAAGATTAGACGCCGAAATCCCAGGAATATGAGAGCAATCGCTTTAACCAGTCCCTGACATCAATCTAAAGCAAGATTGAGCATTTTGTTTCTGAAAACAAACTGCCACAAAATTCGACACCACAAAGCAGAAGAAACCTTACGGGTTTTCTTCTAACAATAGCAATATTTGTTGTTGACCTGCTGCTAAGAGATGAGTGCGCTTTCTGGTAACGAAGTGCTACGAAGTAAACTTCCTATTTTCACTTTGGCAACATTTACCAACTGCAAATTTCTTGTGCTTGAACAGATGAGGAGTATTTCAAAAGAGCTTGTTTTATCAACAATATTACCTGTTATTAATCTGGTTTTTTCTGGTAACGAACTGTCACAAAGTATAAATCAGATTTTTACTTTTGTGTTGAATGTATGTTTTATATACGTCTGTTTTAATAGCTTTTGACTCCCCACATGCTATTGAGTATATTGTAACTTACGTTAGCATTGATGCTAATTCAATGCTAACGGTCGATTGGTTCCAATTAATTGTTAATTGCAATTAATTAATTAATTACCTCAGCTATTTTCTAGTTTTATGCTGGTACAAACAAATTTCTATCCCTTGGGGATCAATAAAGTATTTATCTATCTACTGTTAGAACTTATTTGATAAATGTGTTTCCATTTGTCATTTAGCAAATTAACTTTTTTTTGGAAAAGCAAAAGAAAACACATCAAGAACTTTTTTTTTTTTTTAATCAAAATTGCTGAAATTATTGAAAATTTTGGCGTTTCCATCAACCTTTTCAGTAGAGCTACTCCAAAATTTGCAACGACAACAACGAAAAAAATGTATGTAAACACAGTTATTGTGAACAGTTCAATTCTTCATCAATTTTATTTTTTAATAGATAATCTCATATTTTACTCGAGCACCCTTAGATATTTTCATCTTGGCTTATAGTCAGCGTTTCAGAGGACACCAGCGATGTCATCGTTCCCATAGATACCGCAATGTGGAGTCACGGAGGTCAGTGGTTGTAGAGGACGGCAGCAGCAAATGGAGGGACTCTGACCATCCAGAAATAGGTCAGCGGATCCGAGTTGGGCGCGGTGCTGCCTCGGGGTTCCTTCCCCACTGTTCTGACACACAGGGAGCCATTTAAACCAGTCGATGCACTGGTGTCACCGACGACCGCTTGCGTAACATCGAAATAAAGCCGACATACAGCCCACAAATTATCACTCAAGATCAAATGTCTAAAACCCACAAATGTTAAGCTATAATGTCGACATAAATAGAATGTCGACATTTTATTGAATTTTTCAAATAAAAAATAAAACTTCTTAAATAATACTTTTTTGGTAAAAAAAAAAAAAAGCAATACAATTTAACATTCAATAACAATTTCTAGAAAAGACAGAAAATGTCTCAAGCAAAAAGCTTCTCTCCAAAACTTTGGTCAGAGCAATAATTAAATGACCTGCCTTTTCACGTATCATTTCGAGGAGTTTCAAATATTTTTAATACCGTCGACAATTTGTATGCAATCTGACAATGAGTTGTCATCGCGTCTCAAACTCAACCTTTCTCCATGTCCTCTCAAGACTCCAGCTGATTCGCACAGACAGGCTGGTGAGGAAACATCCTCTCATATAACTAACATTTCATACCCAGCTGGGGTTAAAGTGGAACGCCAGAGTTTAACTTAATCACTGCTTTTAGTGGGTCAAAATGACATCAGCCCAAACCGAGCACAATCCCCTGCTATTATACACATATGGAGAGCCAGGCCAATTATCTGGCCGAATGCAGCCACTTTCAGCCGACCCCCCCGTGGCTCCCGTGAGTCATGGGAAAAGTGAGAGTGAAATGTCAGAGAGAGTAGAGCTGAATGAAGCAGCTGGCAGTGGGCCACGCCTGAACACCAACGTTTAGCTACATAATGTTTAGCTACGTTATGGAGCTAAACATTGCTGAACATTAGCAATGTAGCATTCAGCAACGTCATGTTTAGCTGTGTAAGCTTTAGCTCCGTAATGTTTAGCCACACAATGTTTGGCTGTTTAAAGTTTACGTAATGTTCATTTCCGTAATGTTCAGCAACGTGACGTTTAGCTACGTGATGTTTAGCTCCACAATGTTCAGCAACGTACGTGAAAACTTTAGTAATGTTTAGTTCCATAATGTTCAGCAAGGTAACTTTTACCTTTGTAATGCTTAGCTACGTAACGTTTAGCTTTGCATTTTTTTTTTTCCTTTAACAATTTAAATGAACAGCAGAAGCAACAATTTTCTTGGTCAAGATTTTATTTCTGCTTTCATAATGAAATGGAAGCCGGAATTTCATATTATTTTCTATTTTCCACATTTATGCCGCCATTTATTACTGAATCCACTTGGCGTGTGGTGTGAACTTACCTGAGCTGAAAGCTGAGCTTCTCTGCCTGTTGCACCAGGAAGGTATGGCGTTGAACTGCCGGCTCAGATCTGAGATAAAAATGAGACATGAAGAGAAATAAACATCAGAATCATCAAATAATAGTTAGATATTTGAAGAAGCAAGCCTCGGGTTATTTAATTTATCCACAACTTTAAGCTCAAACAACCAAATCCCATCTGGTGAGCCTTAAATTATATTAAAGTCTCTACCGCGCATTCAGCTTTCATCATGTGTTGCAGAGTCCTGCATTAGGCTCAGTTCTGCCTGTAAGCAACATTTATTACTCATCATAAAGCCACAACCAAAACAACGTAATAAGAAAGTTTGTTCCATTTAATTCTTTTGTTTATTATGGTAATTTACTTTGAAATGAATGCCATAAGTACCACCGTGACATTTCAGGTCATAATCTGCCTGAGTGACTCACGTTATTAGTAATCAGAGAAGCTGGAAATCCTCATCAATGCATCAAGACAAACTTCAGCAACACAACAGACTAATAAAAGGAGAGGCAGAGGTTTGGCGGAGAGTCTCCAAGGCAACTGCCGGGATGGTAATTTTGCCCCAACAAGTGATTACAAGCATCCTTCCTGTGCCAAGTAGACCAGCGGCCCCAGTGAGCTGTTTTTAGGATTTGTTAAAAGTCTTGGATTGGCCCTCGGGGGCTAATCCAAAGAATGAAGGAGTTAAATATTGGGCCGAGATTCAAAGACAGCCGTGCATAGCTCTGGAGCTGTAAGGAGGTGGAACCCAAAGCATCCTGTTGGCATTACAGAGTGTGAAAGGATCATCAAGGGGGGTTCAGGTACAAAAAGGAGCCAGATTTATGAGAAAAGAAAGAAAACTATCTATTCGAAAAGAGGCAAGCAATAGTCAAATGTTTCTATTCTACTATTAGCAGATGATTATGTGGTTGGAGCCAAATGTAAAAAAGGAAACGATATCTTACTTATAGTTCCTTTTCTGGTGATACTTAGTATTTAATATACAGAAAATCCTGGACTATAAGCTTACTTTTTACCCCTAAAAGTAGACCAATCAGTTAATTAATGAGTAGCTCAAAGAGGTCAAATGAAATCGTACGATAAATATCGAGCAATTTCACAATTCAATGACCGGTATTGGAAATCTCACCTTGAAATATTCCTTTAAGTAAAAGAAGAAGAAAAAAAAAAAAAAAGACCTAACCGTCTTTCCTATTAACAGCACTATGGATGAAAAAAATGTTTTTGTGACAAAACGTGTCACATCTAATAAAATAAGTCAATAGAGTTTCATTTACAATTGTTATATCTTCGTGTCACGTGGCAGATCTCCGCCAGCTGGTGAGAGGAAAAAGCAGATCTTGGTCTCAAAAAGTTTGTGCACCTCTGATCTAAACCATATGGGGCCGTAGTTAAGCACTGGCTTTGAATGGATTTCACTATTGGCAGGAGACACAAATCTGATATGTTTGCTGCACGAAAGACGCATGAGATATTTTCCCACGATTTCCTACATTAAAAAAAAAAACAAAAAAAAAACACAACTGTCCAAATGATTTGTTTTCAATAAACTAAACATGTGAAAACAGTTGCCTGTTATAAATTGAGATTGACAACTTAAAGGAATAACCAAAGCGAAGAGATTTACTTTACTTCTTGGAAAATTTTTAGGGAATTTTCTTTCATGTGTCCAAAAAGACAGAGACAGACTATTCTCCAAAGGGAATCTGCTTGATGTGATAAATAAAAGGAAAGCAACTGTAATGAGAAGAAAAGAGTGCAGCAGGAAGTCATTTCTCTTCCAATGGCAGCCGAGCCAGAACAGCAAGCCTGCTATATAAAGAAGAACGGGAAAAACACAGAGAGATTTGTGGTTCCATCCTGGCCCTAAAATATCAGGAAACGACAGGAATAGAAGCGCCAAAGCAGAGAATTTGTTTACAGCGACAGTAAACGGCCGTTCTCTCGTTCCGACTGCGCTCCATTTGCTGGAAAACCAAAAGTGTGGCAGGGAGACTCGCGTTTGCCACAATTTAAACGATGTAAAAACGCATAAAAACCTTCCTCTACTGGAAATATGCTCGATGTTTATGCCTCGTGCAGTGTTTACATGTTTCACAAAAAATAACCTACTTTATCGAAAAAGCCTCAAAGTTTGAAGAGGTAAGAAAAAGTTTGGGCCGTTTTATTCTTTGCGTTTCTGTTGTCAAAGCCAGAAATGGAAGCCACCCAAACCCCCCCCGACTCCCACAGCATGTCATCACAGAGTATCTAAGCAACGTCTCATCTTATCTCCAAACTCATTAACTGAAGCTTTTAGAGGAAACCCGTGCTGATAATCTTATCAGTGATCCACAATGCTCCTTGTCAAAAAAGTGTGCTCATCTCTAATGGAAGGATCAAAAAAAAGGGGGGTCGGGGGGTTGGGAAAATTGTACTTTATAGCACCGTGTTAAATCTACGTTGTACTACAATAACATCCCTACGACAGCGGACCACGTTATTATGTCAACCTTGTATTTCACCGTTGCAAACTACAGGACTAAAGTACTAATTACATTTCCAGTAGTTTCTTTTTCTTTTTTTTTTAAAGCTGGTATGATGTAGAAAAGCAGCTCTGAACGGGTTTATGGTGATAACGTGACTCGCGAGGCAGCTGTGGTCGGTGTCGCGGTTCGACCCGGGGGTCCGGTCATGAAAAATCAGACAGCAGCCCTCTGAGGTTTCCCAGCTTCCTCTTTTTTGAAGTTGGCCGTCACCCACCCTCCCCCACCACCCCCAACTTCCACACCCGTAATTCACCCCGACAGCCTCCTCCTTCCCCACACAGGGAGCCCAACGTGCTCTTCCCCAGCCCGACACACGCCTCCATAAAACTGCCGTTTTAGATGTTTTATTGATTCCACAAATAAATTTTAAAAAACATTGTGAGATAATGTCCAACCGAAGTGTGTTGAACTGGGAGTGTTCTCCATGGCAATGTTATTCAAGCGTGAACAGCCGCTGCAGACCGAGAGAAATCAAACGAAATAAAAAACTGCTAAAAGGACACAACCCGTAATTAAATATGAAGGCAAAAAAAAAAACAACCTAATAATAATTTAGCCACAAAAAAAAAATCTGGACATGAGGACATTAAGGTATTTAGGCATATGCAATGAATTTTACAAAGCTTTTTCCAGGATGATTTACTTTTCTACTTCTATCACACACAGAAACCATCTAATTAAATGAAAACAGGAAGGATAGTGTGGAGCTAAATGTTGTGGAAACCTGAATCTTTTCCTTCCTTTAGGTGCGTGTGGAGGAACTTTGAATCCCACAGTCAGACGTAACCTCGGGTCAGGAGCTGCAGTAATATCCTGTTTAGGGCGGCAAACCGTGAGAAATCTGGTTCTGAAGTCCCGAACCATCCACTCAGGAAATCATTCCACATATACGTGGCCTTTAATATTCTACGTCCAATCAGAAACTCCTGCAGCTCGACCGCCACGCAAGCGGCGAGCTTAAAAGCACGGCGAGTGAATTCAGATTAAAACCGAGCGTCAGCAGGTGCTGGGTGTTGAGCCCTGAAGGCAACAGCTGCACTTTCACCCCCCCCCAAAAAAAAAGAAAAATTAAAAAAAACGGGGCGGCGCAACGGCTCAGACAGAAAAGCGTTCTCCATCCGTCAATCAACACGCTGCCACCGGGCGAGGAGAAACGCAGGCCTGGAGGCAGACATTTCACTCCTATGAACTTCTCTGGAGGTCAGGAATGTGAGCGGGAAGCTGTACTTTAGCTAATCCTGACAGGTTGGGCATGAAATGACCTCCAAACAGCACCAGGCCGCTAACGAGCAACTTCAGCTCTAAAACGAAACGTTTCTGACATGTTTTGTCAAGAATCGACAAAAACATCCCCTCACCATGACGCTTGCTCCACCGTGCATAAGAGCTGACATGACCTTAGCTCCGCTGATAACATTTTATATTACATGATCGAAGTATTTTATTGGTGATGGGTGGTGAGGTAAAAGAAGCCTGTGTGGTTGTGATTTCCTGCTTTCCTGCGCTGCCACCTTCCCACACGTTCACCACCTCCAGCATGTGTAACACTTTCGCCAAGCAGGCGTCGGTTGTAGCTGGTTGCACACTTTGCAACTTCCTACCACCTCCATGTTCAGAGCTGAAAGACTTGACGGCGATTAGCGTGAGAGGAGGCGCAGTCGACTCCCTCGGCCGCAGACTCCAACAGCCCGAGCTGACCGCGCCGGGTGAAGTGGGGGACAGGCCTCTGGTTCCGTCCCCAAAAACGAGGGCAGAGGAAGGACACACTGCCCCCCCCCGCCCCCCGTCCGTCCTGCATGTCATCCTGAGTCGGCCTCCGGAGAGGAGACGGCTCGCCTGGGAGCTGCCTAGCAACCGTCAGGCAGACGGAAACAGAGACGGACAGAGAAGGGGGGGACGGCGAGGGGCGCAGGCCGTCATGTGGTGAGCATGTTACAAACCCAATGGACGCCCAGTCACAGATCCAAACAGATAAAATGGCCTCACAACAATATAAACGAATGCTTCTAATGTGATGAACAAGCTGATGTCCTTTTAATAGTTCGATGTGGGCGATGTGCATCATGGTCCACCAGTTAAAATCCTCCCACCACATTTCGGCGCAACTCCGATGTGGATCTTTGTCGTTACGCAACCCTCCATGTTCCGGTCCCCAACCATCGTCAACCGAATAATAATCACCGCCTCACATGAACACTAGGGGCAAAATAACAGGCTTTTGCATTGGAAAGGCCCAAACAATCACCAGCCATAACAGTTCCACCACCGTGCTTCACAGTTAAAGCCCTTTTTGTCATTTACCTTTTGGAAAGTTGTCCGAAGCAGCGGATAGGCTTTTGCTAACATGCTACACCGATATCTGTTGCTGGTTATGTTAGCAACAGCTATGCTAACTGCTATATCTAACTGTGTAACAGATTATTTTAGCAAATATCCAAGCTAAAATTGTTAGCTAAATTGTGGCTATGCTGTTTTTCTTTTTTTTTTGTTTTTTTGTTGTCTTGTATAAATTCAAACAGGGTCAAATATATACAATATGCCTACAGTTGACTGACAGCTCGAATCAACAAATAGGGAAGAAAAAACACAAGGCCCTTCATTAAAATGGTTAAAAACAGCAGAACAAAGACGTAAACTACAGTACAAATCAAAACAGTACACAGTCTCGGGGATATCCAGAGAGGAAGAAGATTGCTGTGATTTTTTTTTTCTTTTTTCTGCCCCCCATCAGCATACCACCACCTGCTCCACGGCGCACCGCGACCGAGCCGATGGAGAACTTTTGACAGCCAGGTCTGCCAACGAGAGCAGACAGTCTGACGTGCCCCGCGGTGCGTCGCCCGGCTTTGGTTGACGAACCAACGACAAGCTACCGGCTACCGGCACATGGCACCGCAAGCTAAGACGTCTCACAAATAAAGCAGCCGATGGCGTTGAGGTATCCAGAGATATGCTCTCACGCTAGTGGCTGAAAAATCTGTGTTGTCTAGACAGAGAGCGTCTCAAACACTAAAGGTCAGCAAAAAAAACAAAAAAAACAATCCAGAACCAACCCTGGGTTTATCATATCAACTCAATTGTTTTCAATAGCTGCAAATATCCTGAGAAATGTGAATTTCTGCAAACAAAAGAAAGAGGACAAAGAAGGAATATTGATTTGAAATCAAAGGTGGGAAGAAAAAAAGCCCTGAGGGACAAAAAGTGTAGGGGGGGTAGAGGGGGGTTACATGCATATTCGAGATGATTTGAACGCAGTTGCTTTCAGCAGCTTACCTGGTGAGGCGGCTCCAGTTTTTGGCGAGGGGAGCGAGGGGCTGGAGGGGCTGGCGGGTGGGCGGGCGGCGGCTTCTGCGGAGAGAGGAGAAGAAGAAACAAACGGATGAGAAGGAGGCAGAGGAGCCGGAGTCATCGGGGCAGTGGCGCTCTCGCTCAGATGACTGATGTTTTCTACGCCGGCTATCGGAGCCGGTGAGAGCACAGTGCTGCGGCTTACACACTTCCTCCGCCGAAACACACACACAAAACCAGAGCGAGCCAATCACATCCCCTCCACCAGCGTACACACCAACAGTTGGGGCTGAAGGCAGCATCACGCCGATGGGGGTTGGGGATGCTGGGTTCCAGCCATGTCTGAGCACCAGAAACATGTTCATGCTTTGGACATTAATTCATATTTGAAAGAGATACGAGGCGCACCCAGCCCCCCCGGAGGGGACACTGGGTTCAGATGAAAGACCTCCTGCATCTGAAACCTCCACAAAGAACATTTTATCCTCATTCCTGCTCCTGAAGGCGCTCAATTTTGCAAATGCGGGAAGCATCCAAACACGACGGCGAATGCGGCAGGAGCTCGACGCGAGGTGCAGGGGTGGGGTGGCGGGGGGGTGCAGGGCTTGCCCCGTGCTGAATAATCGCTCTGTCGATGGGGCTCATTTGCAGGCAGGGCCGGGCGCTGCAGCAGAGCTGAGACAAAGGCAGAGAGAGAGAGGCTGCAGAGGCCGCAGCCGCACAAGCAAACGGTCCAACCCAGAAAGGACTGCGAGCCGCAGAGTCCTGCTCGTTCCTGCAACCGCAAACCAGATGAAGGAGGCTTTATTTATAGAGCCCCGGCCGTGCTGCAGCTATCCATCACCTGCGCCGCTAAGGATGCGAGAGGAAGTGAACGCAGAGGCAACAGAAGTTTGAAGGAAGATGTGAGGACTTTTAATTGTCAAAAAAAAAAAGGCTGTTTTAACCCAGTGGTTCCCAAAGTGTGGGGCGCGCCGCAGCTGCTAGCCAAAACACGGCTATATAGAAACAGGCAACATTTTGCTTTAGCTTTTTCTATTCACTAGCTGCCTTTACTGGCAGCCTGTTTCACCAAATCAAACCTATAAGGTCAAGATAGAAGTGAAGAGGCACTCTGCACTTCATCATCCATCACCAAGAGACCATTGAGGTTGATGTAAGACTGAATCAGAACGGAGGCGGTCCGAAGGTTTCCAAAAACACCTCGAAATTAGAGGGAGAGAAAGAAAATGGCCGACCTGCTGCTTGATATCCTCTATTAGCTTGTCAGGAACAGCCATTGGCGAGAGACTATAATCTCTTCGACCTCAATGCTGTCGGCATTGAGGTCAGATCAGATGCCACCTTTTTGCGAAAAACGAGACGAAACGTGAAGGCGTGGAGAGAAACAGAAAATCTGGTTTCTGTCCTGGCTTGTTCTGGGCCGCTGCCCGTCTCTGCCGATTAGGCATCAAGACCAGACGGAAAGTCAAACGTGGCGGCTAACATCTAATCTCCGAGCGAGCAGATGCTGGCGGCGCTAATGCCAATCTGCCGGAAACATAACAGGACCGTCAACAAGCAGAGCAGAACCCGCAGGTCCGAGGCCAGCTGCTGATGTGCCGGGGATGAGTTGGAGAGGAAAGTCTGGGCCTGGCTGGACCCCAACACCTCTGTGATCTGGATTAGCTGACTGGATCATCCCCTGACATCCACGTATGATGACCCCCGTCATCCAGATTTGGGCCGGCTCATTTTCCTGCGCGTCGGAACATTTTCTGCGTCCAATCCCACCGGCTCAATTCTCCGAACAACCGATCAATAGAAGTGTCCAGAAAGTCTTACTGGAGAGTGCTGTGGAGGCTGAAATTCAAGCGCCGCTCTGTGAAGGGCGACACATTACGCTTCATCTGCTCTACAGGAGCACAGAAAGGTGCTGACTAATACTGCACCTCATTCTGGATGCAGGCAGGACGGAGGACCGCTGCGGAGACGAAACAAAGCCTGTCCAGCTGTCACCAAACCGTGACTCAGGCCGTCTGAAAATGCAGTGTTGGCTCCGGATGAGTTTCAGAGTTTCGCAGAGACTCAAACGAATCCTTCAAGTCAAAGTAACAATGTCCTGTTCACAGGTTAAATACCTGCTTGTAGCAGGGATGGATGTAAGGGGGAACCACTGGTCGGATGAATGGATAGATAAGCCATTGGTTGGGTGGATGGATAGACAGACGGACAAACCATTGGATGGATGATGTACGGATGGGAAAACAAACATGCAAGCTCTTTTTCCTGTTTTCCAAGCCTGAAAACACCAAAACTCCCTAAATTTTCAGACAGAGGCGCAAAACACAACGGGTTCCACGGTCTGAACACCAGGTTACAAAAGTGGATGATTGGGTACATCCATCCATCCATCCATCCATCCATTTTCCGTCACCCTTCTCCCTAACGGGGTCGGGAGTTGCTGGTGCCTATCTCCAGCTGCGTTCCGGGCGAGAGGCGGGGTTCACCCTGGACAGGTCGCCAGTCTGTCGCAGGGCATGATTGGGTACAATCATGACTAAAGACAATGTCCTCTGGTACAACAGTATTTCATTTAACAAGCTCAGAAAGCTGGTTCAATGACGTTTAAACCTGCTTTATGTCTGAATTAGACGGAATTGAGACAAACTTTAAAGTCATGTTGGGTTCCCTGACGGCAGACGTTAGCCTCACTACAGCGTGTTCGACTGCAAGGCTTAAAGTTGGCCCTGCGCTAATGCCGTCACCCAGACTGGAAGCTTGTAATCTCCAGTGCTGGCAGGCAGGATGGGGGACTGGATCAATGCATTTAAACAGGACAGCAGCACAAAATCTATTGCTAGTTGTTCTGGTCAGAAACAGATGGAAAAAACACCATCACAAAAATGTTCAAAACTCCTAGTCACAGCGAGAGTAACCAAATATCGCCAGCGGCTTTGGTGAAGCTTAAAGATCTTCCAATGTAAATATTTTTCCCTGAGATATCTTGGACAAAACTATCAATAACTTAGTCGACTTGTGGAGTTCCTCAGGTGTGTGTCCTTGGTACCTTTTACTCTTCATTCATTTTAACTGAATGAATAAACAGACACAGTTCATATGCTTGATTCAAAAACTATTATTCATCCTCAAAAATCATAACGTATGCACACGTCGCTCAAAAATAGGGTGTATAAATAAGATTTTTTTTATTATGACATTTTTTTTATTATTTACCTCGACTGTAAAATTTACAGACAAGCTTATCGCTCTTGGCCTTAATAGTTATGGAAAAGAAACAGTCGATTTCATTACGTTGTCGCAATTCTCTCCGAAAGGCACAGCGACAGCCGCGCTATTCATTATTGCTGGAGGGGGACGACGGCAACACGGTTTGTGAAAAGCTCCCAAGAGGGTTGAAAAAAAATAATACACGAATAAAAGACTAAGTGGCTCATGGAAGCAGAGCTTTTTGAGCTCGAGAGCAAATAACAGGCGGTGCATTAGTCGAAAGAGAAAGAGCAGCTGGCGAAAATCAAAATCGTGACAAATTGCCTGAAATGTCGAAATGGACAAAATAGTCAATGGGAAGGACTGGAAGTCACTTTTCCTCACGTCCTTTCAGGGTGTTAAGATTGTCCCCGGTCAGTCAAACGTACGCACGTCTGTCCCTCCCACACTACAACACTTCCAGGCTGAAGACGGCCTGCTGCGTTTGGACCGCCTCTCCTCTCCGATGGAAGCAGGACACAGGAAATTCCTCGTTTGTGAAATATGCCTGGGAGGCCTGTTTAAAATAGTTTTGAGGGGGGGGGGGGAGAACAAGAAGGAGGAAGTGAAGAGGCTAAGTATGACGGACGGATGCAGGAAACGTGTCTTAGTATGATGAACTTCGATGGGAGTGCGCACGTGGGAGGGCGTGTGCCAGTCTCAGATTTACAGAGTGTTGTGTGTATATTAGCAGTCTGCCGGGTGGTGAGTCTGACTTCACGCTAACCACAGGGTGTAGCCCGGTGCTTTGAAGTCGTCCCCAAAACCAGCTCTGATCTGAAACACAGGCTACTGTACGAGACATGGAGACATTCCAAGCAAACCTAAAATATTAGATTGATGCTATTATCCAGAGGTTTCTTTGTTTATTTCTCTGTATAATGGAAAAAAAAATCAAAAAATCTGAATTCGGAAATTTGTTCACACATTGTGAAAGTTCAGAAGTGGCAATTAATAAAGCTTTGCTTTTTCTTCGAAATCAGTAGCTTCCAAACCATTTGCTGTGGTTAAAAATCAGCAAATTTAAAGTACTCCACATGCTTTGATTTTCAAACTCTCTCGCACAAAATGCCAGAGAAAATTCCAGACTGGGCAAAGTTTGGAGAGGAGTCCCAAATTTCTCGTTGGAGGACGCTGCCCATAAATGTGAAACTCTTTTGAGAGTAAACTTTGGTAAAGCAGTTTACAGCGCCTATAAATCGAGTCTAATTTTTAGGGTAAAGCAATTAAGAAATGGAAAGAAAACATACTAAAAGGTGAGGCAACCTGTGAGGAAAGTTCATTTGCACTTACTACGTCGCTGATTCTAAATCCCTTCCCATTATTGGCTAATCTGAACTATGCTTCCACAAGCCATCTGTTTTAAATTAGCACCTTCACAGGAAGCATTAAGATCCGGGCAGCAGCGGTCAGATCTTAAATCCGCTACAGAGGACCAGACGGACTTCCAAGATTAATGGAATCAAACTGAGCTGAATATCAGCTGGAAATCTTTTTTTTAAATGAATCAAACGACGGCGTTCGGAGTTTCTGGAATCCATCACAGAGACTAGCTGCAGCGAGGGAAGGGAGGACGGAAAACCCAACGACGCCGACTTTGACGAAACGCGTCAGGAAAAGCCCACATCCTGGCACGGCGGGTCAACGCCGCGACGCGCGTCAACGCCGGTTAGGCGACAAACGCGCGCCTCTCTGAGACGCACGGCGAAGCCTCCAGAACCGTCAAGTCGGCGCTTTTCCTCCCCGTCCTTCCACAGCGAGTCACAGGGTTGGGAGCACGAGTTGATGTTTGGGCTCCGTTTGATGGAGGGGAAAACAGCGAGCGCCGCCCTCGCTATAAACCTCTCGGGTTTTGTCAGCCATGTTTTATTGGAGAGCTCAGCTGCTACCAAACAAGTGCCCTGTGTGTTTTCGCCCATTTATCTCTGAGAGGATCATTTATGCAACTCAAGGACACGGCGAGCCAAACATCCGGAGCTTTTTGTTCATTCCCCAATGCCATCAAAACCACTTTGTACTCTAATTGGTCATCATACGTGCAATTATTGGTAACTAGTTTGCACTTTCGTTCCATGCGGTGTGATCACATTGATTACAACGTTGCATCAAACAGTTTATTTCTAAAGGTCACATTTCTGTTGGCAAGGAAACAATCCACCATTTATGCTTCATGAAAACAGCAATTATTTATCTTTGTTTTGCAATTTTAGGCTTCGTGGGAAACGTCTGAAAGTTTAAGCACCAACAGACTACAATCAGAAAACGAGTAAAAGTGGTGTCTGATATTGACAAATGATTAACTGTGACACCACGTATTACGATAAAAGACAGCGCTGTCGTCCTTTAACAAAGCTCAACACAACCAATCAATCATCTCAAGCGGGAGGCCTCTTAAACAGCAAACAGAGGAGGTCGTAGTTTGACCCATTTCCTGTGCGGACAGGAAGCTTCTCAGCGAGGCTTTCACCTCGGAGTACTCTGAGCGCCGGCTCTTACTGTAAGTGATACAGCAATATTGTGGTCAGCGTGAAGCGGCTTGATAGAGGAAGGAGGCGGATGGACACATCCTGAATCCCTCAGAGGACAGACAACAGGACGATGTGAGGATGGACGGCCATCCAGTAGGAGGGGCTGTTACGGACTTAGACTGGTACTATTATGATCACGATGAAGATTGTGATTTGAAAGAAAAATAGTTCTGCAGGACTGACTGGATGGCACAGTATTTATTGCGCTACAAACACAAATACTACTCTTGAAAAACAATCCCATGTGAAATACCTACTGGCATATTTGGGTATAGAAAAGAAGATATATAAAACAAACCTGCAATTGCAAGAATTTTTTTTTTTTTTTTTTTTTTAGAAAAAGAGAAGGAAATGTCAGGGTCCCAAAGTAAAATATTTGCAAGAAGAAAAAGAAAAAAATCTCAACAATTTTCTGAAAAAAAAAAAAAAAAAAAAAAAGTTGGAAATTTTGACGCGTCAATCATCAAAAATCTTCAACTTTTCAATCTGATAAATTTTCACGTTTTCCTTTGGGAATTTTGAGGTTAACCTCAAAATTTCAGTTTTTTTTTTTTTTTTTTTTTGGCACAAATTTACTCTCCCTTTTCTACTAGCAAGCGCTTTAATACGCCGTTTTACAAATATGCTTCTTCAGGATTCTACTTGCTTAAAAGTGGGTGATTTTATGTCACTAAGCTGCACCAAACTCCAGTATTTATTGACGTTCTCATTGAGCAAAAAGTCCAGGTTGGCCTGTAACGACTTCCTGTGCTTGAGCGACTGGAGGGGCGAGGTCACTCACCAGTAACTTAGTTTGACGTTTCCACGCTTGGAGCCAGCTGCAGCTCGGGACACGTCTGTCTGATTACGGCTGTGGCCTGCTGTAAACTCAGATCTGCCTTCATGTGCCGCTGCAGAACATGAAACTAAAAAGATTTGGCAGGATTATCCTCTGGAACCCGAAAGCTTTCGGGTCTGAGGCTCAGTCCGAGCCGAAACTTCTCAAAAGTGCGCGCCTCGCTTCGCCGCTTTCCTTTGGGAACATGGAAATTTAATGGATATGTGTGTGTGTGTGTGTGGGGTGGAAAAAAAAAAAAGACTCCAAAATGCTGCCAATAGTTCACACAGTGGAGAGCAGTCTGCAACAACAGCACTTTGTTTCCATGACAATAAGGTAAAGACAAAAAAAAGGGCCAAAAACGGTGATGACGGAGTTTGGCGTAGGAGGTTGGGATTCGGAAATGTAATTAGTTGACAACAAAGCTGGAGTGGATGGCGTCTGTTTTCATTTCATATTGTTTGCCATCTAATGGAGAAAGCAGCACATGTATGACACAGTTTGCCATCTATATTAACGAACCAAAATTTGCCTTCAAAAGAGGAATAAATAAACCAATAAATAATGCGAGAAGGGGCAAAAAAATTCCAAAATGAAAACTTTCTCTGGAAATTATTAGCGTCCACATTAGGGACAGTTAATTTTGCAAAATGTATCACACTGGTTTTAATATGCTAAATATTTTAATCACTCCGTTTTTCTGCTACAATTGTAAATTGGAGACAATTGGAGAATCTAACCCACGCCACGACGCGGCCACGCCCGCTGGATACCTTTTACGTCGACGACGCCCGTGTTTTCTCTCTCAAGGTTCTATTTGTCACCTCGTCTGTCTGCACTCTCAAGTATTTTCACCTGGCCGTTATCAATCTGCAGACAGGCAGCTATGTCGTCTTCAGAGATAAGCAACTAATTTATCATGTTTCTGCTGAGGCGCTTCATTCATTTCAAAAAATTGCTTTGTTCTAACCTCATAGTTCCTGGTCTTTGAATCTGTTTCAGTTCAAATTGGTCACAGTTGTATGTTAGAGGAATTTCCCTCTGTTCAGTTTAAACGCAACCAAAGTATCACATGGTATACCAACGCGTATGTGGCGTATATTTTTTGGTAGATTTGCACAACTAAATTGATTGAAAAACCTCCAGCAGATGGACTTTTGTCAAGTAAAAGTTTGACAAAAGTCCATGCCTTGCTGCATTTTACAATGAAGTGAAATTTTATATCAAGACTATTAAAACAATTGAAATCTGTACTGCTTTGAATGTATAGTTGGGAACCGAAGCCCCTCAGCTTTTCCTCCAACGATGTTTATCTGTATTTGTTTTTCTTGAGGCGTAACAAATGTTTCACTCTGTCGTTATACAGCGTGTCTAAGAACAAAGTTAAAAAATAAAATCTTGAGGGAGAGGAAGGAGGAGCATGAATGCAGGATCGAGGCGTTAAATAAGGAGTTGGCGCAAGCAAGAGCAACGATAGAATCGTTGCGAAAACAGTATGATGAGCTGTGCAAGGAAACCCAAAGACTGGAGCATTACAGCATTTCCATACGGCAGAACATTCAGCATTCGTTGAGGGAAAAAAGAAAACAGCGCCAGTGGCTAGACAACCAGAACGAGGACTTGAACAAGGAAATCGTTTCTCTGAGAATCAAATCAGACAGGCTGAAGACACAGTCGACACTCGGCCAGACTGAAGAGTCAAATGAGGACATAGAAGAACAGACGGTGGATGACACCAAGCCAACCGTCTTTCAGAGAGTTGGGCGTGTCTTTGTCCAGATGTACCAGGAGGGTACTCTAAAGTATTGGGTGCCGTCCTGGATTTTTTAAAAGCGCCATCACATCAGCCATCTGGACAAAGAACAAAGTGAGCGACATCAAGACCAAAACACGCCCAGCTCTCTTCCCGAGAGCAGGTCCGGGCCGAAGGGCGGAAGCGTTTTGGAGAGGAGGGCCCGACTGATAGCGGAACCTCGGATTGCGGAAGAGCAGTGGTTTTTGTCCTGGTCGTGGAACACTGGACCAGCTCTGGTCCTCTCCACAGAGTACAGGGACCTGAAAGCCCTTCGATAGGGCCGTCAGGTCCCTGTACGACCGGTGTCAGAGTCAGAGTCTGGTCCGCATTGTCGGCAGTTAGTCGGGCTCGTTCCCAGTGAGAGTTGGACTCCGCCAGGGCTGCCCTCAGTGATTCTGTTCAGCACTTCATGGACAGAATTTCTAGGGGCAGTCAAGGTGTTGAGGAGATCCGTTCTGGTGGACTTAGGATGGCATCTCTGCTTGTTGTGGATGATGTGGTCCTATTGCCTCCATCGGGACGCGATCGGCAGCTCTCGCTGGAGCGGTTCGCAGCCGAGCGCGAAGCGGCCGGGATGAGAATCTGCGCCTCCAAGTCCGAGGTTCTGGTCCCGATCCGGAAAAGGGTAGAGTGCTTTTTACCTGGTCGAGGCCAGTGTCCTGTCCCAAGCGGAGAAGTTCAAGTATCTCGGGATCTTGTTCAGGAATGAGGGAAGAGGGGAGCGAGAGATCGACAGACAGATCAGCGCAGCGTCTGCTGTGGAGTGGGCGCTGTACCGGTCCATCACGGTGAAGAGAGAGCTGAGCCGAAAAGCGAAGCTCTCGATTTACCGGTCGATCCACGTTCCGTCCTCATTTACGTTCCTGAGCGAGATCCTGGATACAAGCGGCCGAAATGGGTTTCCTCCACAGGGTGTCTGGACTCTTCCTTAGAGACAGGATGAGAAGCTCAGTCATCCAGGAGGGACCCAGACTAGAGCCGCTGCTCCTCCACAGCCAGTTGAAGCTCGGACGCCCTGGCGAGGGCGTCTATGAGGGAGCCCCAGGACACGCTGGAGGGACCACGTCTCTCCAGCTGGCCTGGGGGACGTCGGGTTCCCCCAGCAAGAAGTGGCTGGGGACAGGAAAGACGGGGCCTCCTTTCTGAAGCTGCTTCCTCCCGAGACCCGACCCTGGATTAGCGGCAGACAACGGACAGATGGAAGGACGGACGGACGGACAGACGGGCGGAAGGACGGACGGACGGAAGTACGGACGGACGGGTGGAAGAACGGACGGACGGGCGGGCGGAAGGATGGACCGACTGACGGATGGAACTTTTTCTCGTGGGATTTCCTTTTTCTGTTTGCCTTTGGATTTACATCTTCTACAGCACACATGTCAAAGTCAAGGCCCGCTGTCTTTGGGCTTGTTTTTTTTTTTAAAGTCTCTTGCTGATGTTCTGAGTCGCCGGTTGCTGTTTTAGGTGTTAAAATCCTATTTTTGTTTTCCAGACAATAGAAACACAAAAAGACTTTAGCACAAATTACTAAAGTTTTTTTTGTACTGTTTTCCCTTGATGTTGTTTAATGGTTACTATGGTAACCATTAAACCATTAAACAATCTCCCCTTCAGTTTCACCTGATAACTGGAGACACAGTGTTGATGTAATCAACACTGTGTCTCCAGACTTTATAGTCTTTGACAAAACTATAAAGTTTTGTCAAAGATCAAGATGATTTTCACTGCGTTGTTGTTGTTAGCAGCTGCTGACAACAACAACGCAACAATAGTTACAGTAAATAATTATTTACTGTTTAATAGTTATTGACAGCAAATAGTTATATAGTTAATAACTATTAAAATAGTAAATAACTATATAACTATATAGTCCATCCATTCATCCATTTTCCGTCACCCTTCTCCCTAACGGGGTCGGGAGTTGCTGGTTCCTATCTCCAGCTGCGTTCCGGGCGAGAGGCGGGGTTCACCCTGGACAGGTCGCCAGTCTGTCGCAGGGCAACACAAAGACAAACAGGACAAACAACCATACACACACACACTCACACCTAGGGAGAATTTGGGAAGGCCAATCAACCTGACAGTCATGTTTTTTGGACTGTGGGAGGAAGCCGGAGAACCCGGAGAGAACCCACGCATGCACAGGGAGAACATGCAAACTCCGTGCAGAAAGACCCCGGGCCGGGAATCGAACCCAGGACCTTCTTGCTGCAAGGCAACAGCGCTACCCACTGCGCCACTGTGCAGCCCAACTGTATATAGTTATGTATAACTATATAACTATTTACTGTTAAATAGTTATTAACTATTTAATAGCAAATAAACATCTTCACTGTACGAGGCTTCGTAGACGGAAGGACAAAATGTGACTCCAGCAACCCTGGCGCCGAAAATACATTGATAACTTTCCAGGGCGAGTGCAGAAAATTCACTTCAGCTCATTCGAGGTCAATCCGCAACACACTTTAGACGGGGAAAACAAATTCATATAAATCAGAGTCATCTCATTTAAGCAAGAAACGTCCGTTACTCTGACGTGGCAGCAGATTAAAGCGTCTCTCGGATAGCTCCGGCTCTGGTTTGTGCGTGAGCGCGTTGAAGGGGGGATGCCACCCAAGCATAGCCGGAGAGCCCCGGTGAAAATCCTCCTGGCGGGAGAACCACAGGGCTGAAACCAGTTAGCGGCGGGAATCAGAGAGGGACCGACTTTCCTGTTTACATCGGCTCTGGTCTGACGCGGCGGAGGGACGCGTCGTCATCAAAGCCGAGAAACCTTACATGAGTCACAGTTATTTACACTTTCTCTTTATTTATGTCGAAACTGGTTTTAGTGAACAATCAGAGAAAGAAAACATCTGGCTATGAATAAATAAACATTTTTCACGCGGTCTCTCTGTCTTTTCTAATTATAAATGCTCTTCGCCCCCAATCTTCAGATCTTTCCATCTGTAGGCCTAATTAGTGCACATAAACACGTCATAGGAGTTGAACATCACTTTAAATCCTTGTGTATCGTTTCATCTTTGGACGCACGATAGCGGCATTAAGTAAAGCCGGGTTGTTCCGCTGAAGCAGAGACGCAATGTTGCCGGTTTGGTTGAGGTAAATGAAATATTGTCCAACGTCGCTAAATCCAGATTTCTATCCTTCTCCGATTCCTGATGAGATTTGTCAGCACCTGGATAGAAAATTACATGGTCTACCGAAGTCACTGATGTTCCCTCAATGAATGAAACCAAACAAAAACGTCAATGCAAGCTTGGGAACGTTGCAAAGTGCCATTAGGTTCATTCCTGTCTAAAATTAGCCAATAAAAACTACAGTGGTCCTGCAGTCGTCTCCTTTGACTGATGAAAACCACAGTTTGGCTTCATCCAGGTGGTCATAACCCAAACACCAAACCGGGCTCCTGCAGCTGTTGCCAGAAGTTGCTCTGTTATGTCATCCAGGAGCTGCGAAACCACACAGACACCCGCTGAGGTGCAGCCGGACGGAAAACAAGCCTGAGAAGAGAGTTCCCACTCCCACTTGAAGTGGGAGCCAGACTTTTGCGTAAATCACGTCCGCTTCATTTGATCGGTCGGCAGTTTGGAGCAACCCTCCGACAAACCGCCCTGGCAGTGATTTAGTCCTCTGGTGGAGGGCCCTTTGATTGGTGATGGAGGGGACACGCAGGACAACGGGCCTGTTACTGAGGATCTGTGGATCCTTTCATTAATGATCCATGTTCAGAGAGAAGTGCTAAGAACATCAACCGCCCCGTGAGCTAAAGAAGCAGATGGCGGAAGATTAGCATCTGAATGGGGCCCCGCAGATCCACGGGCGGCCCTCGGCTCCTCACGGCTTCCCTCCGGCGGATGTAGGTGAGCTCAAGGTTCAAACCAATAACTGGAAACCAGAGGAAGCCGAGGACTGAACCCGACTCCGGTGACTCCACCCTGCTTCAGTCCGGATGGTAAACAAGCCTGAGATGCCAATCAGGTGACGAGCCGCAGCAGACAGGACACTCCGAGATAACATCAGGGCGAACTCGATCTCGGCTTTGAACGTCGCGTCGGAAACGTTTGGACTTGCAACGCGGTGCGGGCGTCGCCACCGAGGCGAATCTGCTTCTTTTCAGTCCCCTCCGCGCCTCCAGCTCAGCCAGCCGTGAAGACGTCTGGATGGTTTTCCTGCCCGACACGGGAAAACGACCGACTGCGATCGCATCAAAACGCATGCATGCACATGCAAAAACTAGCAAAACATCCGAGTCATGTGGAAACTTTCAGGACGGTTAGTGACACGGCAGTATTAAAGGCGTAAAAACTTTTTAAAAATGAAAGTTTACTTCTTCATTTATTTTTTTTTTCCGACTGTAGGAGCACCAATCAGAGGAATTTGACGTTGCGAGAGGTCAAAGGTTTCGTTCTATTCTGTGTATTCCCAGGTCAAACTGTAAAGAAAAGAACGCTTGTCTCTCGCAACACAGAGATCCACACAGCGGTACTGGAAGGGGTCATTCCTTTCAGGGGTTTGGTTTCCATGGGAGAGGTTCCCATGGTGAGAGGGGGGCCCCCTCGATGGCCCCAATAAAGCCGTGGGCACCGTCTGTGCTTCCAAACAACTCATTCCGGCCCGTCCATCCGGGCTGGAGGAGGCTTGTTAAATCGGAGCAGAGGACGACAAGACCGGCAGTCTCCTCTTTTAATTAGTCCGTCGCATACTTCACAAGCGGAGCGCCTGAAAACGCAACGCCAACGGCGTCCGACCAGAACACGCAAACGGGGACAAAATGGAGACGGAGACGTGAGACCTGCTGGTCACAAGTTAGAGCTGATCCAACAGAAAACACTGCGAGAAATGACAAAAAATATTAACCTGTCGGAGCCACAAGGTGGTTTTTAGGTATATCCTACATTTTTCATCCTTTATATTTAAAACCCGGCCTCGGTCGCAAAGAAGCTGCCAGCCCACCGTTTGTCAAAAGGACGAGAAGGAAAACAGCCCAGCTGTTGGGCTTTCACATCTGGAAACCATAACCCCGCGTCGCTCAGCCGATAAGCGAGCGCTAGGCTAACGCCGTGTCCACGGCCCCGCGCAGGAAGCGGCCCCCGGCTCGTTCGCGGTTTCTTCCCACTCTCTGCCGGTCGCAGGAGGCCCAAAATAGCCCCGGGGTTTGATGGACATGTTGAGGGGAGGAAAGTTATGACTCCCAGGAGGAATCTTCAAAACCGCAGGCTACATGGAAAAACACGGAAAGACATGGAAACAAGATGAAGAATGGGGTTATGGGGTGGGGTGGGGTGGGGGGTGCAACAAAGGAACAAAGGCCCGTACAACGCATCAGTTTAGGTTATTTTAAAACTAAACAGAATATTATTATTGTGGCACATCGACAGTTATGAAACAGAACCAGGTTGAGGTCCAAAAAAATGGAAATTCAGCCATAAACTCCCCCTTCAAACCCGACTCGTACACGAAGTACATCGTCGGGAACTTTTCCACGTCATGTCAGGATTTAACCGCATACGTTCAACGTTTTTTTTTTTTTATTGGGGTTTTATGAGTTTAAAGAACACAAAGTCCCACATAACTCCAAAGTGGAAGGAAAAGGTTTAATTCTTTAAATAAAGTTGGATCTTTTTTCGTCCTCCAACAGGTTTTTTTCCCCCTGCATTTTGCGCCGACGTGAGGAAAATCCCCCCCATAGCATGACGCTACCACCACCATGCTTCACACAAGTGGACTAATAAGGCCGAGACAGATTTTTTTACTTCGGAGCATTGGACTGAAGGGGTTGGGTTTTTTTTTTTGTCTTTGTATTAGCAAAACATTCAGAAAATGTTCCTCTGATCTGGAAGTGCAGTGAAGTTTGCGGTCGGGAAGTGACAAAGTGTATGCACAGCTGCAGGCGTCAGCAGCACATTAACCATCAGATGTCAGCAGCCGGTCGCTGGCAGCTCTCTGCTTCAATTAGGGCTGTGAAACCACAGAGTGCGTAAAAAGCGAATGATACGCAATTACCTCACAGCGACGGAGACACATAAACTTCCTGTTATAGCCCGGCGCGAACGCGGAGGGCTTTTTCTCCGAAACGAGAAAGCGCGCGTTTTTTGAGGAAGCGCGGCGGCCGCCGTTTGGAGCTTCCTTGGAGTCCGACCAGGCCTTCTCGGGAGACGTGTCCTCTGTTCTGCGGCGTCTCGTGGACCAGCAGCTGCGGGAGGTCGCCGATTACCTAACAAGGCTTCAAAAATTGTTAAAAAAAAAAAAAAAAAAAACTCCCAACGAGATCGGGAAAGCCTGGGAGAATATTGAGAAAGAGAGTCGTTTCTCTTGGACGGCGTCATCATCCGTGAGGAATGAAATGTGACGCCGGCTGTCAGGGCTGGTTTGGGGAAAGTGGCCGCCAGTCAGCCAGGCAGAGTGTGGATGACTGATTAGAGAGGCCGTGCTGGAAGCCAGCAGGTCACAGGGTGGAGCCTCGAGTTATATTCAGGGTTTTACTCACCTTGGGATGCTAACCGTATCAGCTAGTTTTATTACCGATATTCATGCGTTTGTGGTTATGTTTAGAGATCCTGATCAAACTTTGGATCTTAAACATGACCTTTTATGAATATGTTAGGAAAATTTTCTTAATATAGTGAGATTTCAGTCTATGTCCGAACATCTTTGAAGAGCAAAAGTGGAGCCTGCTGCACAACCAACAAGAATGCAGCAAGTGGTTTCTAGATGGTAAGTCAATAGCAAATCACTTGTCTGTTCCAGCAGCCGTCGTACAGCGAGAAAACCAGCTGGTCAAAGTCAATTGAAGCCCTAACTCTGGGCTTCACTGGAGTTGCTAGGCAACGGGCAGCATCACAAATCAGCGCCTGCCGATGTGCGACATTACATTCCGGAGGTTTTGGAAATGGCTCCTTTTTCCAGACACCAAAAAACATGAAGTTACTGCCAAAACCTAAAACTCCACTGGATGTTCTATTTTATTTTTTATTTTTTAGAAGCAGTAGAGACCCAAACGAAAATATAAAAATGAGCAAAACGTGAACATTAGATCCCCCCCCACCGTTAAGCAGGTGGAGGAGGTGGAGGGGTTATCCAGGTCAGGGCGCCTTTTGGCTCCTCTGACGTCTCCCAACATTGGATTACGCCGCTCTCTCAGTCAGGACTTAATCACCTCCCGAAGCACAGTTCTGCCACCTCCCATTAGGCACCCGAGGCCCGAAGAGCCTCAGAAAGAAACACTTTGGCACCAAAACCAAGCCACCAGCGAACTCCTGGAACCTGGGATTCGCTCACACAAACCCCCTGGAGGAAGGAGGTGGACTCGACCTGCTGGGGCTGATTAGGGTCATTTGAATTACTCCCACTAGCGATTAGACTCAGCCCAATCTGGCGCGATGGGAGGAGGGCCATGGCTAAAACTTGATACACAGCTACCCTGCTGAGCTGATGACCTTAGTCAGCTTCCATTTGGTTGACAAACCAAATGGGGAAAGTAGTCAAGAGCACAGAGTTCATTCCCAGTTCCAGTGCTAGTGCTAGCTTAGAGAGCAACGCTATCAATCAGTTGCAGATTTAATATCTGCAACTGATTAAGATTTTTATTATTTATCACTAAGGGTGCCACTCAATTTCGTTATATTCCAGAGACATGACCACAAATAAAATAATCTCATCTCTTCTTTGGGAGTTTGAACGACCACCTAGCTGTGCTAGCCTGTTAAAATTAGCTTCACGTGAACAAAAGGAGCAGATTCAGTTTCACCAGTGTTATTTTTGTTTTTTTTTATGTGTAATCTCAGAAAATATGCCACAAAATTTTAGTCTTCACAGTAAATGAAACGGCAATTTTTCTAACTTCCTCCCACAGCCAGCTGTGCTAGTTGAGCTAAAGCTAGCCAAACAGAGATGAGAAACAGAGATATTTTTTCTTCTTCTTCTTCTCGTCGTCCAAGAAGTGTCAAAACTACTTTTAACGTATTTTTTATTTTATTTTTTTTATAAATTTTCTGCAGCAGCTAGCGGTCGTGTAATGCTAATGCTAGCTTGACTCCAACTGCATTCCAAAAAATACATATTTCTAAAAATCTTAAATGGGTTTCAAACTTTTTTTTAGAAATATTTTCATGCATAAAAGTAAAAAAAAAAATAAAATAAAAAATGAGTGCAGTCAGCACCAAACTCAATGTAGAACCAGCTGAAAACACAGCATGATACCACCACCACCACCACACTGCATCACCATGGTGATATGAAGAGCCTTCACTCTGCACCAGAAAGGGGTCAAAGCAGAAAGCAGCACTGATTTGCTGCAGCGGACGTCGCGTATCGCCGGGTTTGCGGCTCAGACAATGATTGCACATGGACGCAAAACGCAGCTCCACGCACAAACTTTCCCCGTCGCGCGGACCAAACACTCCCGACATCCCCAGGCTCGTGGAAACGTTCCGATTAAAACCCAGAAACAACGCGGTTCGTGTCTTACCTGCAGGGTTTAAAGCTGCTGAGCGGCTCTGACGCCGATATCCGTGCGTGTGTGGGAGCTGCAGTCACAATGAGGAGCGCCGAGGGGCCCGCAGGGCCAGCCCTCTTGCAAATTCCGCTACCGTAAAGCCTCCAATAGGCGCGCGGGGAGAGGGAATCCCGATTCAAAGCCGCTGCAGCATCACTTGGCAGACGTGCAACAGATAGATGCATGCAGCAATGCAATGGAGACTGTGGCCGCTTCAGTGAAAGGAGCCCCCGCTCTGCAGAGCCGGACGCCGGGCGTGGCTGTTGCTGAGGAGAGATGGAGAGAAGAGGGAGGAGGGAGGGAGAAAGGGAGGGAGGGAGAAAGGGAGGGAGGGAGGAAGGAAGGGGAAGGGAAGGAGAACAGAGGAGCTACAGTGTCCTGCAGGTGAGGCGTGGCGGGGGATGTTCTCAGTCTGCAGCTCCTGCCGCACATTCAGCAGCAGGATGAGTCAAAATGCAAAAATTCAAGAAAACCTGCAACAAAGAAACGACAAAAACATGGTGCTTTCAATCACAAAAAATATCCTTTATTTGTGTCCCACAATGGTAAGAGTCTCTGTGCACCAGCAGCAAAAGTGTCAGGCAATAACAGTGAATACATTCACACAAAGAATAATTATTTAAATAAAAGAAATTCAACATAAAAACCGTGCAGGTATAAAAAAAAAACAAAAAAAACACTCCAGTCCAGGAGAATTTTAAACTGAATTGATTTGTTGATTTATGAGGCATAAAGTTATTTTTTTAATTATCATTATTCACCAGAGAGGCAACAGTTTTCTTTATCCCAGCACCATGGAATCAAATGAAAAGCCATTTCTCTCGCTGCTGACGGTCAGCACGCTGGACTGCCGCCACCTGCTGGCGGAGAGCAGGCACTGCAACTTCAAAAAGCAATTTAAACCCAAGTTCTTCCAATATGCAAAAAAACAAAAAAAACAAAACAAACCTGCTAACAAGTTGGAACATATAATCGAGAATGCAGACATTTTTGTTTCAGATTGGCACAAACCTGAGACGCAAAGCAAATAACAGATCAGTGAACAGAACTCTCGCCTTTTAGCGTTTTTACCTAAAAATAATCAGACTTTTATTCAAAATTATTTAAATTACGTCAGTCAGATGTGATATTGTCCAACTACAGTACCATTCTTTCAACTATATCCCTGATTTTCTTGGTGCAGAGGGAGCATCAAACGTTCCTTCAGTCTCACTTCTGGTCCATGATGCCGCGTGCGATCAGCTCCTTCATGATCTCATTGGTTCCTCCGTAGATGGGTTGAACCCTGGAGTCCACAAACGCCCTGAAACACACACACAGAGTCAGGCTGAAGCAGATATCACTCAGGCCCCACCACTCCCAACCCTACTCCACCTACTTTGCGATGGGGTACTCCCACATGTAGCCCCAGCCTCCGTGGAGTTGCAGGCACTGGGTGGCCACCTTGTTCTGGAGCTCCGACGCCCTACAGGTGACGGGCAGGCGGTCAGCTGTTGGTCAGCGGCTGCTAGCCGGCTGCTAACCGTCTGCTAGCACGGGTTTCTCACCAGAACTTGGCCATGGAGGCGGTGGTGGGGTCCAGGCGGCGCTCTGATAGGAGCTGCAGGCAGTTGTCCATGAAAACACGACCGACGCAGATCTCCGACTTCAGCTCTGCCAGCTTGTGCTGCACGGTCTGAACACGTCAGAGGACTAGTTTTTAGTGAGAACTAAAGAATTTGAAGCAAATAAAGCACCTTTGGAAGAAGGCGGATAACATCTGCATGGCAAGCCAAACTGAAGGCCTCTTCTGTAAGCATACAGTTTGATCCACTTTAAGTGGAGCTATGTGCTTTAGATGAATCACCTCATTCTCACTGTTAAGTATGGTGGAAGATCTGTGATGCTGTGGGCCTAGTTTTCCTTCAAGGTTCCAGGGAACTTTGCTAGTCAGTATGGCATTGTGTCTGAACATACTAGAATTATGCAATAAAGACTTTTTAATTCAAAGAATTTTAGGAATCTTCACCAGGGCAGCAAATAATTATCTTACATGTCCATGAAAGACTGGTTCAGGGTTTAACTGGAGAGGAAACACAACCTCTTATAGTTGAGCAGTCTGGTCCTGCTCAAAATTTGCCTTGAAAAAGCAGACGAAAATCCCGGACAAGCCCCCAAAATATTGCTATTCTCTTTGGTTGCCAAGCCCCGCCCCCTGCTCGAGTGTGTTAGGGGAATTAAACAGACCTGGAGGTGAGCAACAGTCTTCCCAAAGGCCTTCCTCTGCAGAACGTAGTTCCTGGTCTCCTCGAACATAAACTCACAGCTGGATATGGCCATGTCAGCGATCAACAGACGCTCCTGGTAGCAAAAGCCATCATTGAGGGTCAGGGTTCAGGAGGACGTGTGTGTGTGTGTCTATGTTCAGACCTGTGGCAGTTCATTCATCAGGTAGTAGAAACCCTTGTTGAGTTCTCCCAGCAGAGCACTGGCTGGGAGACGCACGTCCTCAAAGAACAGCTCTGCTGTGTCCTTTCAAACAGATTCAGACCAATTCAGCGTCCCGACGTTGAGACGTTCTCAAACATGAAGTAAAAGCTGTGCTACCTGCGCCTTCAGGCCGATCTTCTCCAGCTTACGGCCCTTCTGGAAGCCCTTCATGCCGTTCTCCACCAGGAACAGGCTGATGCCGTGGGCCGCCGTTTTTGCCTCACGGTTGGTGACTGTGACGACCACCACCACGTCCGCCATCCAGCCGTTGGTGATGAACACCTGAGAGGAAGGACGCGAATGAAGCTGATGGCGCCGTCCAGAGGAACAGCAGCGGCTTTACCTTGTTCCCATTGAGGATCCAGTCGCTGCCGTCCTTCTTGGCGTAGGTCCGTACTCCCTGGAGGTCGCTGCCGCGGGAAACCGACGGGTTAACACCTTGTCTCACCGGTCAATCTGTCACATAAAAAAGGAAGTAGGACTGGGTCCTCACCTGCCTGCACCCGGCTCCGTCATGGCGATGGCGCCGATGTGTTTGCCAGCAGTCATGGAGGGAATGAAGCGCTCAATCTGCTCCTTGCTGCCGTAGTTCACAATGTACGGCATGACGATGTCCGAGTGCAGAGCGAAGCCCGGCCCGGTGCAGTTACAGTACATTCTGAGGAAAGATGGTCAGGAAAAATGCCAGCATTGTCAAAACTCCAATTGCAATTCATTCAGAGCAGGGAGTGTGGACTCACTGCTCCTCCCAGGTGATGGCGGCAGAAAACGTGTCCCCTCCGATGCCGCCGTGCTCCTCCGGGATCATCACTCCCAGCAGGCCTTGCTCTCCGGCCTTCAACCACAGCTCCCTGCTCACCTCGCCTGCCTTTTCCCACCTGGGAGAGCAAACCAGGGAGTCAACGGGGAGGAAAACCTCTCTCCTGACATCGGGCTCCTGCAGGCACCTACTCCTTGTGGTGCGGCACCACTTCCTCTTGGAAGAAGCGGCGGACGCTTTGCCGGAAGATGTCGTGGTCCTCGCTGAAGATGCGCCGGGTGCCGATGTCCATCAGGGATTTGGCGGTGGACGTCTCCGGTCGGAGGGAGGACGCCGCCGACCCCTGCGGCTCGGCCCGAGAGTGCTGCTTCCTGTTCAAGACACACAGACCGGAGCGCACCGGAAGAGAGTTTCCCCACAGCATGATGCTGCCGCTACTTTGGCTTAAAGGTCAAAAAGTTTCACGTTGAAGCAGAAAAATAAAATCTCCATATTTTCTCTTCCACCTCTTTGTGTCAAACTTCTTTGACACTGAATTTTGCATTTGTATCGTTAGAAATAAAGTTTTAAGGAACTGATGACGTCAACTGACGTCACAGCGAACGCCCTAAGGAAGTGTGTCAAAGGTTATTGCGACCCATTTACGGCCCAGCTCTGAATTAAATAGAACATTTCACACTTTACTGCAGTCACACTGACGTGAAGTGTGACTGCAGCAAAACGCAAGGCATATTTTCGCGTGGAAAAACTGTGATTTTTCTCCCCAGAGCAGACACTTTTGTTTTGGTAGCGAGTGAGAGAGGAAGTGACGTGGGCTCACCTGGCAGCAGCTGCGGACAACACCTGTCCTCCCCGTCCAGAGACATTTCTAAATCCAAAAACGCCCGACTGGAGAACCTTCCTCAGAAACATCTTCGAGCAACACGAACACAAACACGGAGACGGGCACAGATCGTCTATCGCTTGTGAAGACTCATCACTCGGTCGCTTTATGCAATGAATGTCACAGAGATTTTATTTAATTTTTTTTAAATTACCGTTTGACTTAAACTAGCAGACATATTTGCAGTTCACTATGAAATTAAATTAAGTAAACGAACATTTCACGTGATTTCACGTTTGTCCACATAAAAGCATCAGAGTGAGACCTCTTGTGCTTCTGCACTCCTTCTGACTCTTCTTTTCGGAAAAGAAACAGGCGGGTTCTTACTGCGTGCTGCCATCTAGTGGTAAAAACCAAATACACATCACTTTTCTGGATATCTTCATCAAAATGACTGAAAAACATCAAAATAAATTATATGGATTTATGTTATATGCAACATTATTGAAAGTGTCAACGAAAAATAAATAGTTTAGTGTTTATATTTTTAAAATGTACATTTAAAATATTTTTACATTTTTACAGACGGTTTATCCAAAGCATGAATTTAATGATAAATTTAAAATATACTTTAGAAAAGATACTTCTCGAAACTGCACCAAAATATTTTTTAAAGAGTACTAGGAGTATTTATTTATTTTTGCATTTTTAATACAATTTTAATAAATGTATCCATTTGATAACACTAAAAAGGTTTTTCAGAAAAGTACAGCATATTTAAAATATAGTTAAATATATATATTTTTTTACCAACACAGAGGAAACAGTACTGATAAAATATTTAATTCAGGTGAACTTTGTATTTAAGCATGACAGTGTAAACATCAAATTGTTATTTTGTGTTCTTGTTTTTGCTAGCATGAAAAAATCTGATCTATGGCTTATCATAACTGTCCTAGTTAAAGCAAGCTGGTTTATCTATTGGTTTATACCAGAACAAATAGTCTGAAAACAGAAAATATTATGGGAATTTTCTGTCATCGAGAATTGGCCAAATGGTGTAAAGAAAAAACAACAACAAACAAACAAAAACATGTAACAGCAAGATATCAGAAAACTTCATATTTTGTTCTGGACAAGGAACCAAAATATTGACTCAAAAAGAAAAATCTGTGTTTTTTGCCTCCCTTTGGGGATATGAATGCAGAGAACCAGCAGTGCTACCAAGTGCAGTAGATCTGAATGATTCGGCTAAAAAAACATCACATTGTAAACACTTTATAACCGTCAACAAAGACTATTGATACGTTTTTTTGGTTTGTAATTCTGCAAAACTGGTGGCCTGATATTTCCAGTTTCATCCACAACTTTCACTCCAGTTTAAAGCAGTTACGAGGAGAAACATGAAACTGCTGTTGCGCAAGTTATTCAACGGGTTATTGCTAGGCAACCACCGAATGAGTGCGTCAGTTGAGCCTGCTGGTGAGCAGTCTATTCTGTCGGACAAAGGGAAACCCAGGAACCTGAAGTGTACAACAACCCAAAGCCAAAACCAGGATAGAGCGGTTCAGTGAATGTGGTGCTGAAGGTGTGGAGGTGAACCAGGGAGCCGTGGGAGACTCTGAAGAAGGACAGAGTACCAGCAGGACAGTCCACATACACCGCTACTCTGTTAGAGACGGAGGACGATGACGCTGAAACTGTTGTTTCAGCTTTATTGTGAAGGACAGAAAATGCACCATTCTCAGAACACCTCAGACTCCAGGAAAGGTCATTCCAGGCAAACAGGCAGTCGTGAGTCTTCCCTTTCCTTTCAATCTTTTTGTAGCTGACCGCGACAAGAGCCTGGCCTCCCCACTCCACCTCCCAGTAGCCACGACCAGACAGGCCACCGCGACACAGAAACTGAGGCGGAACTTCGAATCTGTCTGGGTGGTCAGGGTACAGCTCGTCTTCCGCCACATGCGTCACTTTCCGTCCGTCGCCAGACATTCTCATCTTTCTGCTCACTGTGTTTGTGTCGATGGAGAGCTGACAGGAGTCTGATGGAGACGGTAAACAATCCAGACGCTGTTCAGGATTTTTCACTCATTGATTTTTTAAAAGTTTTTCCTGATTTCTAAATCTGAGCAGGTTTGTAATCGTGAATTAGATGGGGGGGGGGGGGAAAGGGACTTACATTTCCTCAGACCCGGGATCAACCACTGGACTCCAGCAGGCTCCACCCTGAATTAAATAGAAGTAGGGTAAGACATCAAATTTTTAGTTATTTTATTATAAAACTTTGATAAAAAAAAAAAAAAAAAGAAAGAAAGGCCAATAAAGGCTTAAGATTCTACACAAAAACAAATTGCCTGAAAATTTGCTTCCAGTAAAAACTGAATAAATTCAGCTGAACGTCGCCGGTAAAAACAGTTCAAACTAACAGGTAAATTAAACACTTGAACACTCCAAGATTCCACAGACTTTGATGCGGTTGTTGGTACTTACTTTGCTGCAAACTGTTTTAGACAAACAGATAAAAAAGAACTAAATAATAATAATTAAAAAAAAAAACTTTCTCTACCTGAGATTTTCTAGTGTGCAACCAGGATCCTCCAGGTGAGCAGAGAGAACCTCAACTCCTGTGTTTCCTGGATGATTGTAGCTCAGGTCCAGCTCTCTCAAGTGGGAAGGGTTAAAGGTCAGGGCTTCACCCAGAACCAAACAGCCTTCCTCTGTGACCAGGCAGCCAGATAACCTTCATAATACACCAGATGATAACCATGATTAAGTTTTGTATTCTACCTGTAATGAGTAACCCTCATAAATTTCCAGTCATATTAGAAATATTTTTGCTGAGAACGCAACAAGCTTGTTTTGTCTTGTTTTTACATTCCTTATATTTGTGTTTCACTCTCTAAGTAGCTCATAGGAAACCTAAAGTGAAATGATCCCTTCAGACTAGCCAGCAGCAATTAGCAAACACCTGCTGGAAATCTGCATCAGCTGATCTCATTGTAGGAGCCATTTCTCAGTGCAACGCTGGTCATAAATGTTGCTAAAGGTTGAATAGAGGAACAATGTGGTTCAGAAAGAGCAGGAGTGTCTTAAGGAGAGACTCCATTGAGCTCAAATTTCAACACCACATTTGGAATTTTGACATTTGAAAATGTACCTCAAAATTTGGAGTTTGCAGGTCGGAGTCTTCAGTCCGGCAGCTATAAGTTTTACTCCTGCATCCTGCAGGTTGTTGTTGCTCAGGTCCAACTCTCTCAGGCAGGAGACGGCAGTGCAGAGGACTGTAGACAACGCTTCACAGCTTCTCACCGAGAGGTTGCAGACACTCAGTCTGCAGTAACAAAAACAATGCTGGTGAATGTTTCTTTTTAATGTAAAAAAAAAAGTAATGAAATGTGTTTTAAGGTAAGTTTGATGATTTACAAAGCTTTGCTTGAGATTTTGATGACCGGCTGCAGCCTTAGGAAAGCCTCTTCCGAGGCAGAGTACTTCTTCAAGTCGAACTCATCCAGATCTTGTCCTGATGATAGAAGGATGAAACCCAGAGCTGACCACTGAGCTGGAGACAGTTCATCCTTGGAGAGACTTCCTGAACTCAGAGACTGTTGGATCTCCTCCACTAGAGAACGATCATTCAGTTCATTCAGACAGTGGAACAGATTCATGCTTTTCTCTGCAGACACATTCTCATTAATCTTCTCCTTAATATACTGAACTGTTTTACATCTGGTTTCTGCGCTGCTTTTTGTCTGAGTAAACAGGTCAAGGAGGAGACTCTGGTTACTTTGCAGTGAAAGACCCAAAAAAAAGCGAAGGAACAAATCCAGGTGTCCATTCGTACTACCTAAGGCCTTGTCAACTGCATTCTCGTGGAATGATTTGGGTTCCTTTGTTTCGGAGGTTGGTTGATCCATTTGCATCATGTTGACTCCGGAGTTCATGAAGGTCAGATGAACATGAAGAGCAGCTAGAAACTCCTGAACACTCAGATGGATGAAGCAGAACACCTTGTCCTGGTACAGACCTCTCTCCTCTCTAAAGATCTGTGTGAACACTCCCGAGTACACTGAGGCTGCTCTGACATCGATGCCACAGTCTGTCAGGTCTGATTCATAGAAGATCAGGTTTCCTTTCTGCAGCTGATCAAAAGCCAGTTTTCCCAGTGCCTCGATCATCTTCTTGCTTTCTGGACTCCAGTGCGGATCTGATCCAGCTCCTCCATCATACTTGACCTTCTTCACTTTGGTCTGAACCACCAGGAAGTGGATGTACATCTCAGTCAGGGTGCTGGGCAACTCTCCTCCCTCACTGGTCTCCATCACATCCTCCAGAACTGTAGCAGTGATCCAGCAGAAGACTGGGATGTGGCACATGATGTGGAGGCTCCGTGACGTCTTCATGTGGGAGAAAATCGTGTTGGCCTGCTCATCGTCTACGAATCTCTTCCTGAAATACTCCTCCTTCTGTGGGTCAGTGAACCCTCTAATCTCAGTCACCATGTCAACACACTGAGCAGGGATCTGATTGGCTGCTGCAGGTCGTGTGGTTATCCAGAGGAGAGCAGAGGGAAGCAGGTTCCCCCTGATGAGGTTTGTCAGCAGAACATCCACTGAGCTGGACTCTGTAGCATCGGTCAGGATGTCTTCGTTGTGGAAGTCCAGTGGAAGTCGACTCTCATCCAGACCATCAAAGATGAACAGAACCTCGAAGTGTTCAAAGCTGCAGATTTCTTTGGTTTCAGTAAAGAAATGATGAAGCAGTTCCACCAAACTGAACTTCTTCTCTCTCAACACATTCAGCTCTCTGAAGGTGAATGGAAATATGAACTGGATGTTCTGGTGGGCTTTGTCTTCAGCCCAGTCCAGAGTGAACTTCTGTGTTAAGACAGTTTTCCCGATGCCAGCCACTCCCTTTGTCATCACTGTTCTGATTGGTTCATCTCTTCCAGGTGGGACTTTAAAGATGTCTTCTTGTCTGATTGTTGTTTCTGGTCTGTGTGGTGTCCTGGATGCTGCTTCAATCTGTCTGACCTCATGTTCATCATTGACCTCTCCAGTCCCTCCTTCTGTGATGTAGAGCTCTGTGTAGATCTGGTTTAGAAGGGTTGGACTTCCTGCTTTAGCAATCCCCTCAAACACACACTGGAACTTCTTCTTCAGGCGAGACTTGAGTTTAGATCCAGCTCCTGCAGGTGTTCCTAAAGTACACAACACACAGCACAACAACACATCCCATAATTTCAACCGTCCTAAAGATTTCTAACAACAAATTTCCTGGAATTGAGACGTCAGAGTTCACAACGTTTACTGGTCAGGTGAAATTTGCAAAGCAATCCTCTTACTGCTCTGGAGACGGTCAGCCAGCTCCTCCTGCTTCATCCTTCTCAGGAAGCTCAGTGTGATCTTCTCAAATGCCTCTTTGCTGTTTCTCAACTCCTTGTCGAATGCATCTTCCATTGCATCCTCATTTTCTGTCTGCAACGATGGCGGTTTATCTTGACTCAGGACCTTGTGCATCCTCTTCAGCTCATTCTTCACAAAAGCGACAATGTTGTTCTCCAGCAGCTGGAACAAAATAGTATGTGAAATAATAGACTGAAATCATTGGAATTATCAAGAGCCATTGTCACTTTTACATATGTGTGCGTCATTAGTTGTTTTGCATTTAACAGTCTTAGCCTTCTGCTATGTGTGTGTGTAAACTGATACTATGTTGGGATTTGTGACTCACCCATACAAAACATCTCTGGTACAAAATTGTCTCTAATCACAGTGTTCCATCTTCAACGAGATGAACTGTGTGCAACTAAGTGCAAAGATAAGAACTTGTTTTCTTTGTTATCCACTCCTTTCTTTCCCTAATAAAAGACGAGCTCCAAGGTTGTCAAAAATGTTGTGGTTCCTTTTATGTAGGTTGAGAAAATACCAATCAGAAATTGGTGTCCAACATGAACATCATGTTCATGTTGGTCAGATTGACAGTGGTGGATGTAGAAGACTGTGGACAAAACCAATGGAAATGTAGTAGCTGTTCATGTACAGACCTTAAATATGGAGTCCAACTGTGTCTGATGCTCCTGGGCAGATGGATCACTGGGAACCTCTGAGCTCTGCTGGTCCACACTGTGGAGGAGCAGTAACAGTACAGTGATATTTCATCTACCACAGACTGTTGAAAAAAAAAAGGGAATTTGTGTTGAACGAACAATGAATCTTTTTGTGTTTTGCGATGCCGCTTTTAATCGTCCAGTATGTTTTGGCTGCGTATAGAGAACTAAAGTTCACTTCAAACAAACCTGAGGTCTGAGAGGACTAAAGTTTGCTTTTTGTGTTCCGCTTTAGACGGAAAATGAACCAAACTTTCTAGAGAAACAAACGACAGTTTGATTAAAGCAGACTGAGCAGGACTGGTGTGATTACACCGATAACACACCATGTGCCATCCACTGTGCAGTAATTTGGTGGAGGAGATGCAGAAGTCTCTGCTAACTCTTTATGACCCCTGCTAAAACCCCTCAGCAGAATCTGCAAGACTTTGCTCCACATTCATTTATCAGTAGTTTTTCCTGAAGAACCTCCCACTAATATGACACGACTTCCGGTGATTACAACCCACGCAGCTCCCACTGGTTGCTATTTTGACAGGAATCCCTTCCAACAACAGCTACACACCATCATGGCTCCATTGAAACTGCAACTGCTTGAAGGCAAACTAGTGACGCATCTAGATGCGGGTTACCTCTTTGCGGCTGATCTGAAAGTGATTTCAAGGTCCTTGGAAGCATCACTTTGGAGGGACACGCAGCTGGATTTAGCCTCAGCTTCTTCCAGTAGTTTCCTGTACATGAAGATGGTTGAGTGATCTGACTGCTTTAAGGTGGAGAAAAGTCCTGGAGATGGTGATCTCACATCTGAGGTTTAAGTTGAAACAAAAATATTGTACGCCGTCTCGTTCATGTTATTAGAGCATTTGGATGCAGGTTACCTCTTTGCAGCTGATGAGGGATCAGATCTGAAAGTGATTCCCAGGCCCTTGGAACCATCACTTCGGAGGGACACACAGCTGGGTTCAGCTTCCGATTTAGACGGCGTTTCTCGTACTTTCCTGTACACGAAGATGGTTGAGTGCTGTGACCTCTTTGAGACGGAGAAAAGTCCTGAACAGGTAGAGATGGTGACCTCACGTTTGGTTTTCACGTTCTCCACTCAGACTGGTTTTAGAGGGAGGATCTCTGTCCTCACACTGATCCATGCTGCTCAGTGCACACTAGTTCACACACCTTCTGCTTTCATCTGAGGAAAAAACAACAGCGTAGACACGAGGCTGCAGACACATAACGATGCAACAACATTTCCATGAAGTGGTTAAAGCATCAGACTGATGATGTGGTGGCCATTATGTGACTTAAACTCACATACAAGAAAAATAAATATGCCAGAAAAGTACGTTGGCAGACATCACTTGTTAATCACCGTTGTGATACAGGGTTAGGCTGATTTTTACAGAAATACACCTTCAAGCTGTTTCCACTCAAGTGTGAGGAGCATGTGCTGTCTGACTAAGCTAACAGCTAAAAATAGCTTAAGTGACCCAGAAACCTCGTCCTCTCTGTGTCGTAGCTAAACATCTATGACTGAAACCTGGTTCTAACAGCAGAAAAGCATCACAAACTATGTACATTACCCCTCAGATCGAGGCTCAGCTGATGAAATCGTTCTCCTTCGACAGAAGATGGAAACTGAAAGTGAACTCGTGCTGAAAAAAAAGAAAAAAAAAAAGAGCTTTGGTTACTCACTCTGTCAAGGTAGATTTCATCACAAGTGGGAATAATTCCTTATTGCAGGACTGGTACGCCATACCCGTTGTCATGGCAACAGAAAGTACAGATTGAGGCAATACTGAGATGGAGAATACAAAGGGGAAACTGAAGAGGAAGTGACCTCCTGTAATGTTATGGATAAAAGTTCCATTTTTCTGCTTCTTGGGAATGGATGTGATTTTTTTTTTTTTTTTTTTTAAAGTTGTATTTTAAAACGGGACACTACAACTTTTGCTGAAGCATCAAACAGTTTCATTTCGAAGCAGAAAAATTCGCCATATTTTCTTCCCACCTCACCGTGTTAACCCGTTGAATAAAATACACAAAATTTTGTATTTGCATCGTCAGAGATACAAGTTTTAAGGCGCTAATATCTAGCGACGTCACAGCTAACTGTGAACGAAGAGTGTCGAACCTGTTCACGACCCCTCACTTTTGTCACAGCGTGACGTAAAGTGTGACTGCGGTACAACGCACGAGATATTTTAGCGTAAAAGTGATTTCCCCGCCCTTCTCAACAGGTAATTAGCTCCAGGTTTGTCTGGCAGTGAATGAGAACGGAAGTGACGTGTTTCACCTGGCAGCAGCTGAGTACAACAGCTGTCCTCCCCGTCCAGAGACGTTTCTAAATCCAGAAACGCCCGACTGTGGAGAACCGAGCTCAGAAACATCTTCGAGCAACACGAACACGAGCAGAGATCGTCTCGCTCACGTGAAGACAGATCACTCGGTAAATGCGAGTGATCTGCATTTGCCGATGGATTAATGCAGATCTGTTGGTAAATGCAATACATGCGACGGAGACTCTTATTTTTATTTAATTTTACTTACGTCGACACACGTACTTGCAGCTCGTTATAAAATTAAAATTAAGTTCACGAACATTTAATGTCTTTAAGAGTCTGGCCACAAAAAAAAAAGAGGAGCAGAGTGAGACCTCTCGTCTTTCTGTAGTCCTTATTATCCTTCTTTGGGTTTGAGTAGAATCCAGTCAATCCACTCAATCCAATGGTAAAAACTAAACAAACATCCCTATTTTGGATCTGATTTTCAAGTAATTAAAATATAAATCTAAAAATGTACATGTATACATGGTTTTATATGTGATGGTGATTCAAGTGATATATATATATATTTTTTTACTTTACAGACTGCATTTACTTCATCTTATGGCCACAAGGGGGCAGCTGTTGGAAACAAAAGGTGCTGCTGGTGTTTAAGAATTAGCTGAAAGTGCAATTAAAACTGATTCTGAGAACTCAAAAAAAGATTTTCTACTTCATGACAAAGTACACCAAAAAAATAAATAAATAATCATTTATTGATATAAAAGCTAAATGAAATTAAATTTGTGTGAAGTCATTTCCTAGGCTAGAAGATGAATCATTGCCATTGGTCAAAGATAAAATGTGGAAATCCCTGATCTCCAAAAGTCAAAAATTTGCAGAAATCTTGAGATTAACCTTTTCCAGCAAAAAAACATGGAGATTTCTTTCTTTCAAGTGTTGAATATTTTCTAGTTTTTATAGTCGCTCCATCAGATCGTTCCTGCCCGTTTTCCTTAACGTCCTCTTCACAGTTTGAAGAACTTCTTCCTGGCTGCATTGATGCAGCAACCGGTCCACCACTTCCTGTCTCGCTGCAGACTCTCTCACTCTCACGCGACTGCTCTGCGGTTCGTTCCTCAGGAACCACTTAAACCTGCTGAACTCTTCGTCATTCAGCTCATCCAGGATGTTCAGCAGGTCAACATGGAGGTTTGGACTCTGTTTGGGATTAAAACAGTGAATTTCCACCAACAGTAACAGACAAGTCTGTTGGATAATTTGTCCTACGTCTGTCATTCGGAACACTTAAATGAAAGGGTGGTTACTAAAATCCTGTATTTATATATTTTGTCTTCAGATTCTCCCTGGTCTGTTTTGGTCTGCTTCCACCTTTAGCCTCCAAACAATTGGCCAACCGGTTTATTGTTTACTTTTGAAATCTTGGTTTTACGCTTCTCTTCTTGTTAGTAAATCTGAAATAATTATGACCCGAGAAGAACAAGAAGAACCTGACCTCTGACTGGACTGTGACACTTGATGGGACGTCATCTTGTGAATGATCTGGACAGAAAGAGCAGGACAGAAACATTAGTCTAACAATCTGATAAAACAACTCAAAGCCATGGAGATCATGAAATACAGATAGTTCTTATTTCCTTTTGCTGAGAGTTCAGTGTGCGTTTGCCGACCACTACCCTCTCTTTACCGGTCAGATCGGCGTCGTACTCCCAGACCACCGTGTCTGCTTCGTCTTTGATCGTTATCACCACTTCCTCTGTGTTGATTGGAAGACGGATCTCAAACGTTGGGTGGTATTGAATGCCAAAGTTCAGGTCGAACTCGGCTCTCTAAAACCAGAAGAGAGTCCGAAAGTTTGGTCGTGTTTCTACCAGGACGCGTTGCTTCACCTCCATCAGGCTCGAATGAATCCGACATTTTCATCACAAGAGCTTAGAATTTTTTATTCCACATACTTTAGTTTGTCCCTGACAAAAATACAACAAACAAAATGAAGCATTTAATGAAACAACAAGTCTATGAAGGTGAGTGGAGCTACTAAGTTTCACCTTAGGTTGTATTTTATAGTGCTGTGAAGCTGTTGGACATGTGAGGACGTATTTCTGGTCTTTGATGAGTTTGCAGTTGGAAGTGGAGCGGACGAACCTACAGTCCCTCTGGTCTTTGGTGACCTGGAAAGAAAAAGTTTCCAGAAAACGAAAGAACCGAAGGAGTAATCATCTAAAGAATTATCGCTAACATAGCTTATCGTTATTATCCATACCTCGTACGTTGGGATGTTCCTGGGCAGCAGAAACACGTAGAGCTTCTGGTTCTGAGCCCTTGAGTTCACAGGTCCGAGGTACAGCAGAACTTGGCTCGGTACTGGATCCTTTCTCTCTATGAACCTCTTAAAGAAGTCCCAGACCAGACCGAACGCTGAAAGGTCAGAGACCCTCACGACAACGTGGGTGTCGGTGATCTTCAGCGGCTTCAGGAGGTTGAGTCCACAATCGGAGGAAATGTGAACCACTGACAGCAGGCCTTCACTGGGCAACGCTGAGGACAAACACACTGATTTCTGCTTCCAGCAGCAGCTTCACACGTTTACAATGTCAAATCAATAGAACTCTGAATCAGACACGTTCTTTATGCCTTCCTTTTCAGTTTCCAGTAACTTACTGTCTGCAGTTTGACAGTGTGGGAGGTGGAGCCCACACACTGCTACAGGAGAACAGCTGATGCTGTACTGGGGCCCAGCAGGGGTCTTCCCAGCTGGCTGAAGGATGCTCTCGTCCCATTGGATGATTCTGTAACACAGTTTGGCCGGCTGGGTCACGACAAACACCAGGGCGGTCAAAGCGCACTGGAACACACCCGGACCTGGACACTGGAACCTGTGACGCACAAAGTGACAACGTGAACACAACAGTGGACCATAGCTGGGCTTGACCCAATAATCACCTACAAACACTGAATTATATGTTAAGATCAAATATATTCTGAATTACTTTCAGTGAAAATGTTGTTTACCTGTATGAAACCTGCAAATTCTCGGTTTCCACTTCAGGTCTGAAGCTTGAAGGAGCCTGAAATTTACGAACATCAACAATTTTCTCTTGAAATATAAAGTTAGGAAACACAAAATGTGAGCCAAATGTTTGTCCTGTGTGTGTTTAACTGGTGGTGGTCAGAGGGAAGCTGTGGCATTAGCTCTTCACTGTGACTAACAGAATTAAGTGAGAAGCTTTGGAGTCCTCTGGACTGGATAAAGCAATATATAAGTGCAGGACATTTACCATTAGATGTTTGTCCTCCCTTTCACATCTTTGGAGCTGAAGTAGCAGTGTGAGCACAATGGTTTATAAACCTTTAGATCATTTTAATGCCCATTTAGTACTTTGAATTTTCCAATCCATTGGTGCCACTGAAATCGATATGAATTCATTAAAACGTGGAGTTATTCCTGTCTCAGATTGATAGTTGCTGTTTGTTTTTTTCCAGATGCTTTTAAACGGCAGCACTCACCTCGACCAACTTTGAGTCATCATCAAACCATTCGGGTTGGGATGATGCGCATGGAGATTCTCTCTGCACATCCAAAAGTTCGGGCTTTAAATCCTGAGACAATCAAATTGTAGAGCTAAGCAATTTAATATTGACATGTAAAAATAAATAGTTTAAAAGTGCAACATAAGAAATAATGTAAACCAGTTTTGTCACTATAATGTGTTTTCCAACAGGAGGAAATGGTGTACTCAACTTGACAGAAAGACACTGAGGATCCAGGAAACCAGAACCCAAATCCAGGATAGATGGGTTCAGAGAATGTGGTTTTGAAAGTGTGGAGGTGAACCAGGGAGCCAGAGGAGACTCTGTAGAAGGACAGGATGCCAGCTGGACAGTCCACATACACTCCTACTCTGCTGCATGCTACTCTGCTACTCTGCTCAGAAGAGTCAGAGTCAGAAGAGGCGGAGTCAGAAGAGGCGGAGTCAGAAGAGGCGGAGTCAGAGGGGCGACGACACCACGTCAACCACGGTCCTGGTGGAAAGTCCATATACACTACTCTTTTAGAGGCGACGTCAGATTCGGAGGTGAAGGGGTCAATGTGAGAGGAAACAGCAAGTTTTCCTTTGTTATTGTGCCAGACAGAGTAGCCATCATCAAGATCGCTGCATTTCAGACTCCAGGACTGGTCATTCCAGCCAAACACACAGTCTATGTATCCTCTCCTGCTGATCCCTCTGTAGCTCACTGAAATGTAAACAACTCCGCTCCACTCCACCTCCCAGTAGCAGCGACCAGTCAGACCATCACGGCACAGCAGTTGAGGCCACAGGCCGTCGAACCTGTCTGGGTGATCCGGGTATGACTGAGCCGTGCTCACACGGGTCACCTTCCTGCCGCCATCAGACAGCTTCAGGTTTCTGTTAACCGTGTTTAAGTCAAAGGTGAGACTGCAGGTATCTGAAGGAAAAAACAAGACACAATTCAGCTCCATGCAGAAAGATGCTCAAAAAGTCCAGCAGGTTGCAGTATTTACTCCTCCTGGCCAGCAGGGGCCGACAATCTAATCTGCATTTTGTGGAGATTAGATTTTGTGGAGTGCTAGTCGTCCAGACTTACTAGGGGTCCCAGTAAGTGTGGCAGGCATTGTCCCTTCCGAATTAGATCATGACTCCTGAATGTGTAATGGTCGAGTGTAAGCTGTTTTAAAGACTTACACTTCCTCAGTTTCTCTCTCAACTTCTGGACTCCAGCAGGTTCTGCCCTGCAAGGAGGAGGAAGGTCAGATCATCAAGGGAAGCTAAAATGAGAAACATAGATCTCTCGTCCTGGTAGTCAAGAATTACGGTAGAAAGCCAAACCAATTCTTGCACTGATTCCAGTGGAGAGGATTAAAAAAAACAACCAGACACACACACACCTAGGGAGAATTTGGGAAGGCCAATTAACCTGACAGTCATGTTTTTGGACTGTGGGAGGAAGCCGGAGAACCCGGAGAGAACCCACGCATGCACAGGGAGAACATGCAAACTCCGTGCAGAAAGACCCCGGGCCGGGAATCGAACCCAGGACCTTCTTGCTGCAAGGCAACAGCGCCACCCACTGCGCAGCCCTGACTCAAAATCAATTATATTTAATATTAACATTGTTTAAAATACTGAATATGAATTAACATGTTAACAGAGGACAGCGTGTCTCATATAACAGCACGAATCAACACTTTTTTGTATCAGATGATCACGAGACAATTTGCATTTGTTATATATATATATATATATATATATATATATATATATATATATATATATATATTTGACAAACCTACAGACTGCTACATAAAAATAAACATTTTAAAAGTGACTGAGTTGCATTTTTACGCCACAACATGTAGAAACAGCTCACCTTTTCTCCATGAGTGAGGCGGTCTCTGACAAATCTCTCAGCATCTAGTAACTCTGTTTTCACTTTGCTTCCATGTCTGTGAAGACATTAGATGACACACAAAGAAACCTTTGAAGCAGACAGTCCGTTACCATGCTGAAATTCTTGTGATCTTGGAGAAGGTGAGCTCACATTTTTAAAACGAAAGGACTCTTGAACTTCTTCCTCGCTTGTTCTTCCTCCTTGCAGTGATCCATGGCGCTGAACTCCCATCAACTCATCAGATCTCCAGTTGCATGTGTTGGGACGGTCAGGAAAGAACACCCGTCCCTTGAGGCCGATCTGCGTTCTGCAGCGACTGTGAAGGCGAGGCGATCTCCAGCGGGTCTCCGCTCCGTCTCAGGCCGCCTGGATGGGGAGAGGCTGCGGGTGGAGTCACGGCTCCTCTCCGCTTCCTCCCTCTGAACAACAACTCGTTTTGCTCTCGACAGGAACTATGCATCTGCAGTTATTCAGAACATTAAGAACTGATTGCATTACCTTTATTTGGAGCCAATGGCCACAAGCCGTGCTTTAAACACCAGCAGACGACAACAAAAGAAAACGAAAGGGTTAGGGTACGGATTAGGGTTAGGAAAAGAGAGTCAAATGAGGAAGTAAATGAAACTGGTGACGTAATAGACTTCTAAACCGCAGCTTTACCTCAGGACTTTGGAGGATGTGTGAGTCTCAGTGGTTGTTTTGTGTTTAGTTTCAGTCTTTGATTAGAGCAATTCTTCACAACATCATCATCATTGGAGCATGACATGATTAATCTTTGGTTGAGAATCATAAAGATGTGAAATGATCAAAATTTGGTAAATATTGTTGTAGTGAAACTAATGCAGGGTTTCGCCGTTTTTCCTTTATTTCATTTCCACAAAAGAGTGAGACAAAGAGTACCAGTGATGTTTTACATCCATTTTCTGAGCTTTAGATTGGAGACTTTGTGCTCTTTGAAAACATTTTGTCCACTTTTTCCATCCTAATTTTGCAAACTTTTTTAAAGCTTCTCCTCCCTTCTTCCAAAACCTACAAATAAAAAGGCGGTTCTTGCGAAGATAAATTTCAAAGTATAAATATTCGTCAAAAATGATGAGTTATGCATTATTTGTGGCTCTAAACAAGTTTTATTGAACTGAACTCAAAAAGCTCAAAAACGGCTCGTTGGAGTGTATATAGAAGGAGCCAGTATAACCTTGGGATGCTACTGAATTTTTGACATTTCTTATTTATAATATAGGGTTAAATCATGTAGTGGTCCTAATGTGTAATATTTCACAGGATTAAGTAAAATTATACGTGAGATTTGACTTGAAATCAACTGATATGTAGTGGTTTAGAGAAACCTCTAGCTGTGAATGAGAGCAATGAAAGATCAAGGATCAGCCCAGGTGGGATGTATGGTGGAAAGTTTTATTCTGAAGTGGCTCAGAGTGAAAATAAATACAACTTTTCAGGGAGGCGGGAACTTCTGGCGGTCTGACCTCATCGTTTCTCCAGCACCTTTGGCATTGCTGGGCCAGTGATGATGAGACTGAATGAGGTGGCGGTGGGAAGGGAGGGATGGACCCTCACTTGGTGAGCGGTCACCCCTTCTCCCCCGTTCCTCACCCCATGTGGCGAGAGGCGACGCGCCCCGGGGGGAGAGCAGAGGCCGAGTGATGGGGTCTACAACGAAGAGGCGATGTCCTGAGAGAGCAGGTTTTGGGACGAAGTGGAAAGGAAAACAAAATAACAACAAGATGGGTTTGCTTCAACATCCCTTGTACATAGTCCTTGTCTTTCCTTGGTTGGTCTTTGAAACAGTGTTGATGTCCTGAACGCTGCCGGGCGGTTTGTAGGCGAGCTACAGCTTCTTCAGCACTCCTGCTGCCGGCCTCTTACACAGACATAATGTGCTTGACGAAAGCTGAAAGAGGAAGTTCAGATCATTAGCGTCCTGTCACGATAAAACCAAACCTGGAAGACAGATGGCTTACCCTCGTAGTGTACACTGCCGTTCTCGTCTTCCTGTCCGGCCATGAGGGCATCAATCTCATTCTCATTCATCTTCTCTCCTGTGGAGCACCAAGGATCTGTGTCAGCGTCTCTATTTCTACTGCGCTAAGCAAACTGTGCGTGTCTAAATTTACCCAGAGTGGACAGCACAATACGCAGCTCAGCGCCCATGACGGTTCCGTTGCCCTCCTTGTCAAAGACACGCAGACCCTCAACGTAGTCGTCATATGTACCCTTGGGGAGGGCATCAACCTCCTTCAGCATGGGCAAGAAAGCGTCGAAGTTCAGCCTCTTGTTGGCCATGTCTGTTGGTTCACATCGCACTCGTCTTAGGGAGACACAAGACAACAGCTGCCACTTCTCAAGAAGGCATTTGGCCTCTTACCGTCTGCGGAGGGGTTGCCAAGGATCTTGATAACGTCCTTGTTGGTGGGGTTCTGGCCCAGAGCGCGCATGATGTCGGCCACCTGGTTGTAGGCCACCTGGCTGTCACCAACTCTGTCAAAGAGACCAAAAGCCTCCTTGAAGTCTGGGGGAAGGCAAGAAAAGCCTTTGAGTTAAACGTTTCAGACTCAACGTTGGGTTTTCTATTACTACAACATTCTTGTAGGCAACAGCTGTGTGAAGCCAGGCTGGATTGAGAGATTAAATACTCTGAGCTGCATGCTTTTGCCATTGTTCGCAGCTAATTGGATGCGACAGCTGTTATCTGAGCAGATAGAGGAAAACCAGGGGCCAGACGAAGGTTTGTCATCTTTACTAAGGCCATCAGGAACTCAAAGTGACCTTTTTGAGAGATTTATAGTCGCCTAGCAGCAACAGCTGTACCTCCCCACCCCGGCCCCTCCTCATTCCTGCTTGCTGCTTGGAGCAAACTGATATACCCGGGTAGAGACACCAAAGCCATATAGAGACTTGGGTTGAGAATGCTGACTGAGGCGTTACCAACGCCTCCTTGGAACAGGATTAAAACACCCTGGACACAGAACAAAGCCTGCCTAGACACATCTTTCAACAGGGGACCACAGGGACGGGATCTTGACCTTTGACTTGGGGATTAACACATCTAAGACACACCTAGGTCGTCTTAGAATAGATAACCAAAGACAAGACGTTGGAATCTCCTACAGCTGACTCAACGACCACTCGTTGGTCTGGTAATGTCAAAAACCCAACGAAATAACCAGATCATAGGAAGGTATTGTGAAGTTAAGGACATCTTCTGGACTTACCCTCAATCTGGTCCGCGGAGAACTCTGTCTGTCGTGTAAAAAAACACAGAAACAAACACATGAGAAACAAAATAAAGCAATTTCATTCCAAATGAAGCTGAAGGTGATGGATTTCTCAACTCTGGATATGTCTTAAATCCCCGATAACCAGATTGATTTTTTTAAATTCTACTACAAACTTTTGAGAGAGTAAATCCAGCCCAAGAAACTCCACCGCCTCCCCTATTGAAATCGTCCAGAATCACCAACACACCATTTTGGAGAGTAGGCGCACGGAGGAGCGGAAAGGAAGGAGAAGAGAAGCTGAAGTCCGGAGACAGAGTGGTCCTGAGCCATGGTCAAAGCCCCCTTATTTATGTTCGGCATGTGACGTCACGCAGCTCCTGGTGAGGGAGGAGGGATCGGATGACACGTTGGGACATCTTTAACTTTCTTAGGGAAAGCAGAGCCGTCTCCCCTCAGAGCCTTTAGAAGGGGAAAGGCTATTTTTAGACCCTGAGATTGGATTTATGATGATCTATTTATTGGGAAAGGGTTAAATGATGAAACTTCTGGTTGGAGGAGATGTTTCTGGAAGACGCTCGATGCAGGGAAGAGGCAGCAGACTCAGCGGCCGTCTCCAGATGGGTCGCCAACCCGTTCAGCTCGGTTACTCGGTGGTATTTTTAAATCAGACAGAACTCTCCTCCTCATATGGTGAAATGACGGCAGGGGGAAAAGCTGCCGAAACGCTGGCTGCTCTCCGGCAGGTATGGAGCTGCTGAACCTGACAGCGAGACTGGAGCCAAACTGGAACATCCTTTGTATACATGCAGAGTAAAACCCAGCAGGCATCCAGAGAACAACGGGTTTTCTTTAGGTTTTAATAAACAGCCAGAGAACATGATGTCCATTGAAGTTCTACGAAACTGAAATGACCTTTGACCTTCCCATTCCCATTCCTGAGGAAGTACAATAATAATTTACAATACTTGCACTCAGCATATACTAATCATTGCTTTTCAAATCTTGTTACAGATTCTTACCTGGACTTTGACTAGGCCACAATCCTAAAATTCTGATTTTTAAAATTTTTTTTTATCAGTCTGGCTCATTCAGACTTGATTACGTGACACGAATGTTAAATGACCCTTGGGGGAAAAAAAAAAAAAAAAAAAAGACAACTTTTGATAAATATTTTAGAAAATTTGTCATTTTTAAAAAAAGAACCCCATTTTTTTTTTATATGCATTTAGATTTTAAGACATAAAAAAAAACAAACTTGAAGCAGGATGTTGAAATTTGTGGAAAATTAAATAAAGCAGTTTCCAATTTATTGGTGGTAAAATAAATCTAAAACAACACCACTGGTATTTTTAATGTTATTCTGTCATGGGAAATTAATTCATCACAGGAAAGAAAGCAAAAAAAGAAAAAAAACAGTCTCTTAAGATTTCTAGAGTGAAATAAGTTTCTCCCACCTGGGCTGTTGGCTACTGCAGCTCCTCCAGAGACACCAGGACAGGAGACTCCCCTGTGGTTAACCCCTTCAGGACGGCCATGATGTGCCTTAGGGTACCTGGAGACGATGTCCTTTAACTTGCATCTAAAAACGCAGGAAACGTTTCCGAAGAAACGACTCTGAACCTCATCTGAGAAACTGATAAGTTGATCACTCCTCAGTTCTATGAAAAAGTTTAGATTAGTTTAGATTTGAATGGGGGATTGAGAGGTCTCAATGATCTCCATGTTTTCTATGGCTTTTCCCAAAACGGCATGAGCCGTGGTGTTTTAATATCCAATCTCTGTGATAATAGTTGAATTTTATGGGTGAGAATTGAAGAATAAACTGACATTTACTGGTTCCCCGGGTCCGATCTGCAAGTAAATGTTTGATGGACAATCAATGATCATACTTATCCACTTAGAAAAATCCTTATTTCGAGATAATAAAAGGATTTACTTAGCATCTACTGTAAACCAGAATCTGCATGAATATTTAAGCAAACAGCTGATCATACTGAAATTAATGCAAACTTTATTGATTCTTTCCAGACACATTTCATCTCAGTTCATATTTACAAATATTTCCTGACACTGTAACGGAGCGGTGGGGGTCCAGCAGGAAGACGAGCATTGGAGGACATTGGTAGGAGCAGCAGGCGCGTCCTGGGGGCCACAGATGAGCTCTATTTTTACCTGCTGCCCTGCAGGACGGGTTGGGTTTCTACAGCCTCTGCTGCAGTGAACTGCAGCTCTGCTGCACGGCGGAACCCCAAAACAGACGGGTTTCTGGAGAACGAACGCAACTTTTTGAAACAAATGTCCAATCGAAGCGGATTAAAAAGCTGTTTGGGTCATATTTGATTTTCCCCTTATGAGCTTTAATTTTAAATCCGACACATTCCTGTGTTTGTTTTCTGGTTTATTAAACTGATCTGGCTGTGAAATAAACCCCTAATGTTGGGACCAGGTGTCAACTTTAACTCGTTCCCCTAATAACTCTCTGCTGCCACCTGGTGGACTCTCCTCACTGACACTGCAACTTCAGGAAACTTTACAAGTACAGCCTTTAAAGTGTTATTAAAATTTGGCAAAACAAAAATACACAACTTTTTTTTTTTTTTTTTTTTAATTAAGACTTTAGAACACTTGGAAACTATTTTTTCCCCTCTTTGCATTCTGAGAACTGAAAACAAACAAGAAAGGTCTGCGTAGCGCCACATTGTGCTGCGGGACTAAAGACGGTGCGTCTGCGTGTTTCTGCACAGGAGTCGGGATTAAGGGGATTAGACCTCAAAAGCTGGAAATCTGGCCGTCATTGGCTGCAGAAGGTCTGCCAGGAAGTAGATGGTGCCCGCCATGCCTGCAACCAGAAGAGAACATGCATCAAAAACAGAAGACAGACAAGAAAAAACATCTAATTCCTATGAAAGTTCAGTGTGAATACTGTAAGCTGAATGTTTTCATTTTCGCGGTTCGTACCTTCGAACAGAGAGAAGGGGGTGTCTGGTGTCCGGCAGCCATGGCGACCGTAGTTCATGCACCAATCTGCAAACTGCAGAAACATTTCAATCAGAGGGCTGAGAGCGGCCGCTGCGAGTCTGACTGCTGCAGCTGCTTTGAACCAAACTCGATGTCAAAGTCAGAGCAGAAGACGAAGAAGAAGTGGACGTGTTGTGCTCACCATGCAGGCCCTGTAGAGGTGTTTGGGGTCCTGCGTCAGCCGGTAGAGGCTCAGGAAGGTGTAGGCATTGCCGGCGGCGCCGTGGCAGAGGCTGTAGCCTTTCTTTAGCAGCCCCCAGCGCCACACCACCTCCCCGCACTGCAGCGCCTCCTCCAGGTACCGTGGGTTCCCCAGCACCTGCAGCAGCAGAACACCACCACTAGACAGCGCCTACAGGCTCAGAACACCAAAACCAGAACACACACGCAGGGTGAACTGACCTTGTAGGCCTGCAGCAGCATGTAGACGACCCCGGGGGCTCCATGGCACCAGTGCACCAGCTGGTCCCGGTCATCCCCGATGCAGGGCGGGTAGTTCCCGGATGGGAAGCGCAGGCGGCAGACGTGCTCCACGCTGGGCTGCACCAGCCGCAGGACCTGCTCCTCTGACGAGACGAAGCCCGGCTGGACCAGAACACACCGTAAGAACCACAGCAGCGGTGGCAGCATCATGGTAAGGGACAGGACCTGCGTCCCACCTGGAGGAGGAAGTAGTAGATGCCGGCGAGGCCGTGGGCGGCGCCCACGTACCGCTCCTGGTACCACTCGTACATCAGCGGGCTCTGGTTCTGGAGGCGGAGCTTTCTGCTGAGCTGCTGGCCCGACGCCAGAACCGCCTCACTGACCTGCTGGATGCAGTGCAGCGGGACCCGGTCCGAACCCAGCTGCTGGTTCAGGAACACCAGGGAGAACAGGAAGCCCACCCGGCCGTACAGCAGCTCGTCTGGCAGCCCGCCGGACTCGCTCAGAACCGCCTGCTGGTACTGCAGCAGCCTGGAGGCAGAGCAGCAGAACCACAGCGGTCAGACCACACAGGCCTGCAGTCCAGACCTGGAACCATGTCCATCCTGCGTCCAGCCTGTCCCAACCTGCTGATGCAGTCCTCGGCCTCTTGCGCCCTCTGCAGGCGTGAATAGACCACAGCAGCTATGGCCAGCGGCCCCGTGTCTCCGCACAGGAAGGTGACGTCATGGCGACGAGTGAGGTGCTTCAGGCTGCGGGTGACATAGTCCAGCGCCCTCTGCAGGAAGGAGGCCTCTTTGAAGACGCTGTGGAGGTGCAGGTAGAGCAAAGCGATGCCTGCAGGGAAACAGACGGCAAACATCACTAGCCGCGAGTCAGTCTGGACAGAAACATGACTGCTCCTGTAACAGAGTCTGATTAGCTTACTACAGCATGATGCTGCCACTAGTAGTGAAACAGTCCCACAGTATGACGCTGCCACTACTATGCTGGACAATTGGTTCACATTGGCACGACTGCTGATGTTCGTAGAACCAATCAGAAAGCGCCGTGTTATCTATACTCCTGCAGCTTCTGCCATCATCAGTGTCACTTCCTGCCGCCCCTCACCTGCCCAGCCAGTGTAAGTGGTGCAGTCTCTGGGGTCAGCAGACCTCAGTCCATTCTCCATGACGGCCAGCAGCTCGCTGACCGTGCTGCTCAGCCTCTGGGCAAACGCCGGAGTGAGCTGGAGGAGAAAAAGGAAGGATTTAAACCCAAAGCTCGCGTGTGTCTCCCCCCTTCCATCCCCCCCGCATCCCTCTGCGGTTTACCTTCCCCTCAGAGTCAAACAGCGCCTGCGTGGAAGCCGGGTTCCCATCATAGTCGTGATAAGGATTCTTCAAAGCTCGCTTGTCCATTTTCACCGTCTATATATAACAGCCGGAAGCGCTCACGTCTACATCGAACACAGAAGAATAAAAAATGAACGCAGCGTCTTAAATACGCAACTGAAACGCCACCTGGTTTCAGCGCAGAGCTACACGCCCACACCGTCCATGCTAGCGAAGCGGCTACTACTTAGCTTAGCCTCGGAGCTAACGCTAGCCGTTAGCGTCAAGCGGCGCGGAAAACACTGGAAGAGTGTAATAAAATGAGGCAGTACTCTACTATTAAAGGTAAATAGAAAGAAAAGAAAGTACAGAATGCATTCACATGTCAAGCCGCCCCCCACCCCTGCGAATGCCGCAGTGTTGCTGCGCAGCCTCTCTGTGTTGTGATGTAGCTCCCGAGACGTTTGACTCGCTACTGCCAACTACCGCAGGAGAAGAAGTACTGCAGTTGACAAATCCGACCACAACAACACGTCACCGCAGGGGTCCTGTGGAGCCCAGACGGAAGTGGGTCGAGAACCCAAAAATTGTGCTTAAGTAAGAGTAAGAGAATGCAGACATTTTACTCACATGAGAGCAGAAAACTACAGCTCCTAATTTTTTTCAAAACACTTGCTCAAGCAAATGGTGTTGGGTAAATGTCACTAGTTACTCACCCAAAAAAAAAAAAAAAACTGGGTTTACTGTGATACAGGTAAATTTAGCTAAATTTATTGGGATCATATAATCCTGGAATTTGTAGCAGCACTTTCCAGGCTTGGAAAGAGAAAAACACAAAGGCTGGAAGGAAGAGCAGAGATGCAGAGTTTAAACACCGGAACCAGGCCTTGGACTGTCTGTGACTTCTTCTCTGGTGTCTGAATCCGGAACCGTTTGTTGTGCTTCGGTGCCTCCCGGTCTTGATCGCTCGGGTGACCTTGCCTTTGAAAATCGCAAATGAAGCCGACAATTAGATGGTTCCATCATCATCATCAGCCTTGTGTTTTCCTGTTTACCCGCCCGCCGCTTTATGCCTGCGTTGGCGCCGTTATTTCCACATCAGCTGTCCGGGGCAGGCGGGTTGAAGGTCAGAGCTGGACTGCGGCGCACTTCCTTCGGGGAAGGGATGGAAATAATGAGGCTGAAAGAGCAGGAAGATTCAGAGGAAGACCTTCGCTTTGATTAGAGAGCGGCCGCCCCTTCCCTCTCTGGGAAAATTGTTTGATCCATTTATTGATCAGCCGTTATTTACCCCCACCACCATAGTCAGTCATTTCGATAAAAACTGCACCAGCAAAGGTTTTGAGGCACACACAGTTACAACTCGTTCATATTTAAACTCCAGACTTTGACTGGAGTTTATCTTAAAAGAACGACCCACATCGCTTCCTCAAGCGATCCCACCGGGGGAGCTGACAGAGCAGCTGCAAGACAATGAAAACTTCAGTTTGAGGGGGCAGAACTGGACACCCCCCCTCTTCTCCTTCATCTCCCTCTCCAAGTGGACAGCATCCACGTTTGGTCCAGAGAGAGAGAGAGAGGGAAAAACCCAGCAGAAAAGCGAGTGACAGCTGAGATAAAGAACACTCTGGTCTCTGTCGCGCTGCCACGGCCCCCCCATCTGCGGCGCGCTAAAAATACTCCCAGTCTGCTGTTGCCGTACCAGTCAACTGTCAGGGGGATGGAGCGGCGGGGGGAGGGAGGGACATGAAAGGGAGGTGACAGACAGATACAAGTCGAGTCATTTGACACGGAGCAGGGAGGGGGAAACAAAAAAAAAAGAAGAAAAAAAAAAACGGCAGGAGGAAGATGAAGAGGAGCGAGAGAAATATCACTACGCGGGAGAGCCGCTGCGAAACGAACGGAAATCCAGATCGGGTGGTCCGATCTGGACATTTACGGCGAGGGCAAACTCCATCGTGACAGGAGACGTCTCCGAAGACATGAACAAGAGAACTGAAGAAGACGGAGCTGAATTGTTTGGACCCCAGAGGACGGGACGCGTTCAGATCCAGGAAACGGTGATGCACGGAGGTGGAGGCGTCATGGTTTGGGGACGCTTTGAGCTGCTCAGCTCACCATACACTGTAGAAAACACACATCTGTTGGTTTTACAGTGAAAACTGGCAGGAGTCCACTAAAAAAAACAGCAGATAATTATTATTTTAATGGCGTTCAAGTGTAAAAGTTTACAGGTTTTGCATATTTTCAACATAGTTTTTAGAATTTTAATTTTTTTTTTTTTGTAGAAACATACAGTTTAAATAATTAAACTAGCAAAATTCTTGTCACCCTAAAACAGGCTCTTTCTGCAGCATCTTTGACAGAACTACGACTGCTGCTGCAGTTTGGACAGCCGGCACTAGGTGGAGTCCTTGGAGTTCGTTTCGTTTCGCCGACTCGACGGCTTTGAAACGACGTTCCCTTCATCCAAAAAAATAAAAATAAAAAATATGTGAGCTCATTTAAGTTTTGTAATTTCAGTAGTTGTGCATGTGATTTTCCTCCCACCTCCTCCTCCGTGCGAGTATATGAAGCTGCACCTCCTGCACAGTTAAGCCCGTTTTCCTTCTAATGGCTGATCCTCAGCAACAAGAATGTTTAGGTTTTCTAATTAGGTAGTCAATTAGGATAACACTTACGCAGCTTTCCTCTGTGGACCTAATAAGCAGGATGGTTGTTAAAAAAAACCCCACAAAAAACACCACCTTTGTTCACCTATTGCACCTGAGGAACCTCTCCACCCGGGGGGGGGCGGGGAGGGTTGGGTGCATCCAGGTTCAGGGAGGAATTCGGGAAACGTACATCGTGTCCGGCGACCTCCCGCTGCTGCAAACAAAACCTCGAAGCCCCAAGCCAGGCCATTAACGCCGGCCAGAAGAGAGAGCATAGACGGCAGGGGGCGGGGGGGCAGGCATAGACGGGGCAAACTCTCCCTAGAAACGAGCGGGAGAGGTATGAGGTAGCAGGGCATTATACAAGCCAGGGCGCCTGTTAAAGATCTGAGCAGGAACATTAAAGGAAATACGGCCAGATAGACTTACAAAGTACAAGTGAGTAAAACCAACAGAGCAAGAAAGTGAAACTTCAAAGAGGCGCCAGAGTCTGAAAATCACAGGCAGAGTAAAGTGAGCCGCTGAGTATTATTTGGTTGGCAGGGAAAAAGTCAAACTTTCAGGTGATAAATTCGGCTGGCTCTTTAGCCAGAGGAGGGAATCTGGCGAAACGAAAAACGTTACCAACACTGAATCCGATCCGGAAAGGTTTTTGTCTTCGAAAAAAGAAAACGCAAAACCAGACAGACCGCCGGCCACCATCACACTGCCTCCACCGTGCTCAACTCATTTTCCACACACACACACACACACAAAGAAATACTTGATTAAAACACACATTTTAATATTATTATGTGTGAGTGAGAACTGTCACACTTGGTTGCTGTCTGCCTCAGATCGCTAATTACTTGAAAGCACAAAATTCTTGAAGAATCATGTCTAAATATGCCAGATTGTGACAGTTTCCATCTTTATTAGCACTTAGAAACAGATTGCAGCTCTGAACAGACTATGAACGGCAGTAAATGAGGGATGTCGCTACGGAAGACGAGATCATTTGTGTGAATTGAATGTGCAGGCCCTGCGGTTCCTGCCTTCCACCCGGCCGCTGTCGATACTGTAGCCGCGGCGCCTTCGACTCGACTCACACCCCGACTTCCCTCATCCGAGGGACTGATGACACGATTGGAAAGCGACACACGATTCTCAACCGCCTCCTCCTCCCTCGCTCTAATCTCCAGCAGAGCTCCAGTTCTGCTTTCCACCCACCCCGCAAACCCCCCGTGGGGGGGGGGGAGCGGGCTCGGACGCTCGGCTTAACAGTCGGTTAGCAGGTAGAGCTTACCTGGAGCCCCCTCCAGCCCCCCTCTGTGAGCTGGAAGACACGCTGAGCGCATTTCATCATCCCAAATCACATTAGCTCGGCGCTCCCGAAAAACATCACAGCGCAGGGGAGGGAAGACAGAAACATCAAAGCTGTTTACTTGTGTTTTACTGGGTTAAACTATTTGCACGAGCCACGGCAAAGTGCTTTTTTACGCTTCTGAACGCCCACACTGGGAAAAAAAAAAAAGAGAAGAGAAGAAGAATGGAACTGATGTGATTGCTGTGAGAACTTTGTCTCTTTAGTCACACTGACTGCACATGGAGCCATTAGCCAAACATGGAAAGGGAAACACAAATGCATCTCCCATTAGAGCCTGTTCACATGCAGACTGCTGGCAAACTCGCACCTTCAACATGTAACGCAATATTTACCAGGAAACTGGCTCAGAAAACGGACCGAGGCCGGATTTTGTCCGTCGTCATTTTGTGTTTAGACTCAACTGCAGCCAGTCGATGACTCACTCGGCACCTTCTGAGCTCATCCACTTAGCCGAGAGTTTAGCATTACAGACACTGTTTACATCCTTAAGACCGCCACATGGCTCCCTTTAAAATATTTACCCCTCGGAGCGCCGCAGGGACCAAGAGGGTGGATGTCTGGACAGAAATACCCAACTGAGTAATGAGATCGGTTAGGATCTCAGATGAAGGATAAAAAAGATATGCAGATGTTGTCCGTACTACAACAAGTTGGTACATTATGGAAGGTAAAGGCTGATGCAATCAACTATCAAGTCATTAATTAGCTGGATCCCAAGAAGACAGGGGGAAATAGTAGGAATTTGTTCATTTGAAAAACGTGCGTCCTCGCCAAGCCTTGTTCCAGTTGTCCTCAGAATCTAGCGCCTGGTTTTATTTCATTTTAAAGGGTTTGATTGGTGTGCCAATGGTGGTGTTTTTGTTAAATGTAGTCATAAAATTATTTTTTAATGTGGGTGAATAACATCCTGATATTCAGGGCCCAGGAAACTTTATTTACCCTAAACCTAAACCCCAAAATTTATTTTCAGGGTTTTGACACTTTTTTCTTTTTTTCAACTGGAGTACCAATAAATGTGGATGGAGCTGTAATCTCCTGCTTTGTTTCTGACTGATAAGAAGCGAGAGAAAGACGTGAAGAGAAGCAGACACACCTCACACTCTACATCACACCCACTTCCTTTCAAGTAAAAGAAACAATCCACCCGTAAGCCCCATCCGCGATGGCAGCGCGCAAACGCACCGAGTGCCCCCAATTTCACTTCCAAGCCACAAACAAATAAGCTCCACTTATGACACATGTCGGCTTGGCTGGCTGCGCAGATCTAATATTCACCGTGAGTCATCATCTGTGGAGGGGAAACAGTGGCCGGTCTCTTTCCATTTGCCTGCAGGTACACTGAAGTGCATTCAGTTCCCATTAGGGGACCTCGGGGTTCGTGTTTTTTACCCCACAGCGGACGGCTAATGGTAGAACCGGGCCGGGATGAATCCGTCACGGTTTAAAGCAGCGCCGGCATTGGTGGTGGCTGGGCCTCGGCGAAACACAGCCACAATGGGACCTCTGCCTCGCACAAAGACCGCTATTGATCCACGAGTGGCTGGGAATCAGAGGAACGTGGAGGGAATGATGAGGCTGTCGGTGCCGACTCAGTCCCGCGGAGAGAGGCGCCCTGCCGGCCTCCGAGGCTCCAGCCAGAGGTTACCGTCTCTGAGGCGGCTGCATAACGAACCAACACACAGCTCAGAGAGAGGACTGGATGTTCTCCTAATGTACCTTTAGTCTACCTTTTGAATGTACCATCAGCTGCTGCAGATGGCTCTCTCAGGGATCACCTCTAATAAATCAGATACTTTTACATGGCAGTCATTTGTATCTGTGCCCGCCTGTGCGTAAAGCCCGCCCCGTATTTGAGGGGTAATCTCTGGAGAGGTGTGAGCACACGGAGGGAAAAATGTCAGGAGTCTTGGCGTGGCATTTGGAAACACCAGCAGGTGTGACAGCGAAGAGCCACAGGAATCAGAACGATCGGAACAGATTTAGTATCCATCCAAGTCTCTGGATGCACGCCGCACTATTCAGACTTTGTTTTCCTCTCACAGTTAAGCGCTACTTTATGTTGGCTTATTAGAGCATCTCGGTGTGCTACACCGAAGCCTGTGGTTAACATAATCTGAATATTTTCCCAGAGTCCTTGTGTTAGGGTTCGGAAGAGCATCACAAATCAATATGAACGAATGAAGGGAAAAAAAAAAAGCTTGAAAGATCATCAGAAGGGCTTCACACGGCCTGAATGAATTATCAGACTTTTTTTTAAATTGGAAGAGCTTCAATAAAACTTGAAATTTTGAAAGCGTGCAGGACTTGAGCTGCCGCGCAGCTCGGTGGGAGTTTCTCTTTCGTCGCCCAATTATGCTTTTTTTTTTTTTTTTTTCCACGCTGGCTGACCTAATACGTGTCCCAGCATGGGGAAAACGGGAGCAGCCATTAGTCACCGCGCCTCGCCGCAGCCCGTTCCACCGCTCCGGCTATGATCTCTCTCTCTCTCTCTCTCTCTCTCTCTTTCACTCGTTTTGAAATTCACGTCAGGTTCCTCGCTTCGCATCGTGTCCAAACCTGAAGCGGCCGTTAATAACGAGCCAGAACAAGGCGAGGTGTGGTTCCCCCCCGTCTCCCTGGTCCTTCCTGAGGACGACTCGGAAGAAAACGGCGGGCTTTCTTCGAGAAGCCTCCCGAAAACGGGAGCGTAAATACAGATGTGAAAAATCAAAGATATATATATATATATATATATAGCAAAGCATCTCCACCTCCAGGAGCCTCACGTACCCCGTCAGGCTCTCGCACCATCTCCCGCTAAAATCTCTTAAGAGCCACACGAAAAAAAAAAAAAAAAATCCCAAACCGAGAACAATGTGAGCCACAGTCGTTGAGTTTCCATCTGACTGAAAATGGATTTGTTCCCCCGACAGGCCCGGTTCGTCGTAATTTACTGATCACACGTGGCGACACGTTGCAGTTCGTCTCCGTCCCGCTTCTCGAATAATATTTCCCTTCTGATTCAGAATCGCTGGTTAGATTTTAATGGAGCAAAAATGTAGAAGGTTATTACTCGTTTCGACATTTTAACAAGTTGGGCATGAAGATATAAAAAAAGTAGATTGCTAATAACGATATAACAGGAAACTTTTAAAGAGAGAGAAAATCCTGTTACCATTTTTGATGTCGTTCTTTATGGATTTTTACTCTTTTATTCATAAAATCTGCTAAAACTGTTGTACGCTTTGCTTCGTCCAGAGGTTCTGGACCCGAAACTGTTGGACCCGATTGTACCCAATCGCTAGCATTTAGCCAAAGCATACCGGCCAGTTGAGTTGTCGAAGAAGTGCTGCTATGAAGCTTACCAGAAACTGCTTGTGCCTCAAACAAGCCTCTTAAACATATTGTCAATTGCTCAATATTTTGAAGCATCGCCAATTCGGACTGAAAGGCTTCGTTCACATCCTCCGCCACCATTGCTGAATTCCAGCCATACATTTTCTTCAAGTACTTTAACCGCACAGAAACAATAGAAATGTGTGGGCATTTTTCTCTCAATAAAGTCTCACTGATATCAAAGCCAAGAGAAACTGCAGTTCAAAAATAAAATATCATTTCAAGAGGGAATCTGCAACAAAACGATTGATTTTACGACGCCAGTGCTGCCGTGTCGCAGATATCGACTTGACTTTGGAGAAATGAAAATGAGACGCAGCCAGCAATCCGCAGCCATAACCAGCCGCTCTCCATGCTCAACAGTTACTGGAGTGAAAATGATGATACTACAATGTTTCGTCTTTTAATCACTCCCCATAAAAGAAAACTTGTTTTTTTTTTTTTTTCTTTTGGTGAATTTTGCAGAAAGGATTGCTGATTTTTGAGTAAACTTTGGTGTTTCGGGGTGGAGAGATTGGATGTAGCATTGCAGGGTTATTAAAAGTTTCTTATGCAGAGTGTTGGAATCCCCGTAGACTGGTGGCAGAAAACAAAGCCTTTGTAGAACACACTGTGAATTTTGATGATTTGCTTTTTCTTCCCCTCCCCTGCTTTGACTCAGACATATCGATGCTGCCAGACACTCTGATAATCTGTCTCCCTGTTCAGTTTCGAGCGAAGGACAGAACAAAACCTTAGGTTGTTGTGGAGCGCCAAACATGAATACATATTTTATTGCGGCGGGAAAATAGTTCGGAGCAATCTGCCGAGGAAAAAAAGCGCGCACAAAATCAGCCGCGCTGCTCAAGGTTTCTGCAGAAAGCGGAAAGCCGGCTTTGACGTCGGGGCGTCGAGTTGATCTTCACGAGGAGAGGCGTGCAAGGATTTTCGCAGAAAGGGGGGACGAGATGCAAAGGTCTGTGGACTGATGGACGAAGACACGTCTGACCCTCCAGGCCCGTCCTCGTCCCTTCTTTTCAAACTCCAAGACGTCTCTCGGCACTTTCAAGGCCTTCATTTCTCCTTTCATGTGATCCGCTTTGACTTTTCACCGACTTGGACCCCAGAGAGTAGATTAGCCCGAACATCTTCCTCCATCAGTTCCATTACATGTGAGACATTTGGTATTTTTTAAAAAAAAATAAGAGACTGAAGAGATTGTACACTACAAACCAGAATGTATAACAATTAGTTTTAAGTTCATGAATACTCAAACAAATCTCCAAGTGAGCCAATCCAGAGAAAATGGTTCTCTTCCCCATTTAAGTCTAAAGCATCCAACTTTGATAGGGAGATGAATTTACAGTAGCACCACCAGTGAGTTTAAAAGCAGCCTGTAATTTCGCCGAGCGCGCTGAAGCACTAAATTACTCCTCCTCTTAGGGATTAAACTCAACACAAAGCCTCCAAACAAAGCCTGTCATCTCCTCCGGGTTAAACCTGACCCCGGTCACATTCCCGCTCCGTCACCCCGAAGACGGAAACAGCACCCGACACGCGCCTCCGCAGAAAACCACTCACATCTGCATTGTTTCCGTGACAGTAAACATATTGTTTCTGCTCATGTACCTGCTGCTCCGTCTCCGCCGTGAATCGCTGATGGGACCTGTAATTGTACGTTGGGTGCTTATCATAACAATGGAGCCCCGGCTGCACGCGCCCCGTCTGTGAAGAGCAGCACAATTAGGCGCATTAAAAGTAGAAAGCGCCGGCGGATGTCTGCGGCGCTGGAACTCCAAGTGAGCCCGAATCCGATGAGTGAGGGAAGCAAGATGTTAGCCTTCGGGATTATCTGTAGATTTAATTCGATAGAATATTTGTACAGTTTGCTTGGCTACCCTCAGCTTAACCCAGAAGCTAATTTAGTTTGAACCGGATTATTTCTTTTGTCATCCTGGATCTGTTCTGGTGTTAGTGGGATGATGGCTGTGTCAGGGGTCAAACCTGCACGTGGTACTGAGACATTCAGACCACGACACACTGGACTCATCTTGATTTTTTTTCACAAGTTCATCAGTTTTAACAAAGTTTTAAGTGTTCGAAAGCACAGTATTTTACAAGAACAGCCATATTATTGAACGCAGAAAACAAAACGTCTTTATAAACACTCAAAGCAACAATCCGTGAACTCAATATGTTCAACAGTAAAGGGAAAAATGTACATTTTCATTTGCAACACATGAAATTTTAATAAAAAAAAAAAAAAATTGAAACAGGAAGTTACCCGCCGTTTTGCAATGGATCTGTCGTCTTTTCAAAATAAAAGCTACCGGTGCTCATATGTTTTCCTACTGCAATAGCTTCTCGCTTGTCAATCGAGTGTAAAATGGCAAACATAATAAACCTAAACACAGCTTTAAACCTTATAAGTCAGAATTTTATAGTATTATACCCTGCAATTTTAGATCGAATACCAACAAAATCAAATAACTAATTATGCCCCGCAACACAGACTGACGGGAATCACGAAAAAACGCAACAATTCGACATCACATTACAATTAACCAGTCATTGATTATGCATGCTTTCATCATGCCGTCTAGTAGCTCAGTTTATATTTAATTCACAAAGCAGAATTTTAAGTCACACCACATATTTGTGTCCTTCTTTCCTCATCTATTTCCTTCAGCCCCCGTGACTTTCTTCCGTTTGAACCTAAAGAACAGCACTCAATGCGGTCTATAAAAGGTTGGTAATCTGTTCATCGCCGAACGCGAAGATAAAGGACGAACGATGACGACGTTGTGGCGATGGAGAATGCGTGAAAAGCAGCAGAGAAGCCTCCTGGCTGGGGAAGAAGGAAGGATTGTTTTCATGATTCATTCACAAGTAGGGGAAGAGACGAGGCATTTAGATCTGAACCAAAAGGAGAACAATGAAACGAGCTAAATATACCGTCTAACGTCGACACGTCCCTGAAGCAACCGACGCTGCTTCAAGACACGCCGGTTTCAAAGTGAACAGCAGCTCTAGACCTGAATGTGAATTCATTCTACATTAATTAGTTCTGAGGACACAGTAGCCGATCAGTTGTCGTAAAAGTTGGGCAATGACGTAAAAGTTGGACAACATCCGTTATGACCGTTCAGACACTTTGAAAACAATTGCATACAATTTAGTCTTTTGGGAGGTGAAAAGATTGGAATCGGGTCAATTCGATTGCCGTCAAAAAGTCAACAAATGTGCTACTCCATTTGAATTAATTGTAGTTCACCACTGTGAGGCAATATCCCCAAGGAAACATCAAAACTGGCTTCAGAAAGCTAAACGAGGCTAGCATTAACCGTCTGAAAATGTGCTCTATTATTAAAAACCAGACTTCTGTTCCAGTCAGAAAAGGTTTATTTGTTGCCCGGCCTTGCTGTTACGTTTTGTTTCTGTCTTCCAGAGAGGCCCGCTCTTCGTGATTGCACTCCGTGATAGCTGGTTAGCGCGAAGGCTTCGGGGGCTCACGGTGGTCCGTGATTATCACACCTCACGCTGGGTGTGCTGATGACAGGAGAACCCCCTGCCCTCCACTCAACCCCGTCGCCCCGGCTGCCCTCGGGCCTCCTTCCTGTACCGCCCGCCCCGTCCTAATTCGAGCTGCGGCTCTGCTCTGATGAGCCCACACAGTGTGGGTTGCTGCGGGTCCGCCGTCCCGCTGGCGGCCGCCTCGGCGTCAGGTGGAGAGAGCCGTGACAGAAGGCTCCACCTGCTTACGTTTTTCCCGCCGGTGGTAAGTGCTTTGAAACGAGGCTGTGCTTCTCGGGCTCCGCCGCTGATTACGCTCCGTTGTGGCCTCTGTGATGGGAAAGTTGTTTGGTTTGGAGCCAGACACAGCCTCGCCGGCTGAAATAAAGATGAAGCTGCGGCAATCAGCGGAAGGTTAAAGGAGACAGGTGTGATGTATGGAGCCGCATGCACAAAAACCACAAAGAGGGGATGAAAGTTGGCTTCCTCAGACATTTAGATTGGGATGCCTAATCACCGTATCCGCAGCCTTTTGTTGGTAGAAAAATAAAAGGTCATTAGACTTGAGGAAAGTTGGTGAATGCAGATAAAACTGAATCTCAGGCCGTAACAGCAATCCAGCTCTTCATCGTCATCAGTTCCATCAAAAACAAGCATCAAATGTTAATCCGTTCTTCAGTCATCAGACTGGTGAAAAATTCTTTTCTACACGTTCAGCTTTCAAATGGTTATCATTCATGGAACCATGCAAATGTGACACATGGAGACAGAATTTCCTGGTTCTGCATCCCATGAAGTAATTATGCTGAGACGATAGAGTCGCTTGGACCTTAATCAATACGAGGTCAGTGTCACTAATACTGACCTCAAGTGGGGATGACTATACAACACACAGAGGTGCCAGAATATGCATAAAAAAGAAGAAAAAAATAATGATCCTGCTCTTGTAAATATGGTGTGGCGAGCCCAGTGCCGCCCTGGGCTAGTGCCCACATTAAAAACTGCTGCCATTTTGTTCTCTATACATGTCATGTTTTGTCACGACTTACTTAAAATGATTTACGTACATAAACTGAACACTCACAGTACTGCAATAATCTTACGTCTCTGTTTTATTGGATGCTGTGAAACGGAACTAATCCGGAGAGCATATGCCGCTTTTTACAATATTTTTCCACACAACAGCAGACGACGTGAAGCTTACAAGAAAGACAAAAACATCCTCTCACGTTGGCGGGCTTCGTCTGAACCGCATCGTCGCCCTGCCACTTAGGCAACCGTTTTTCTTCCCATGGGCGACGAAGTGTAAAAAGCCAAATTTAATTTGGGAAACAGTGTAAATCTGGGAGCGTTGGCTGATAAATTCTAGACTCAACTAGCACGGCTTTGGGAGGAAAACAATCAAACACAGTGAGTTAATTCAGTTAGCGAGAGCTGCAGGCACTGGGACTCCTGACACCAGAACCGGTGGAGGCTTGCCGCCCCGCTGGGCCCGTGTGACAGGGCTCTAACTCCTCCATCCATTCCTCGCGGGCTCCACTGTTAGGCAGCCCAGCGCTGAAAAGATCCCATACATCAGAGTTCTGTCAGCGAGGCCCGCAATAGTGTCTGAACCGCTTCACTGATTCACAATAGGGCCTTTTACCTAAAGGCACACAAAGGTAGGAATGAACAAAAGACGGTGAAGTGCTCACATATGGGGAGGTGACAGAAAAATACATTTCTGTTAGCGTTTATTCCAGCCTTTATTGCTTCCGGAGCCTCTGCTTTGACTGTTTTGTTACCGTTGGGTTTTCGTTCCCATGAGCGACTCAGAAAAAAAAAAAAATGTAAACAAAGCAACTTTGAAAAAGTCACACTGTTACAGTAAATCCTAGAAATATTAATAATACTTGTTTCTGCTTGCGACGCCGTTCGCTAGCTTGCGCTGTAGCTAGGCGATCGAGGAGTTAGCCGGCTGACAGGGCGTTAGCTAGCTAGCCGTGCCAGATAGTGGCAAGTCACGAAGTGGTTTTAGCCAAATTAACGTGAATATAGCAAAACAAACCGCGACAAGACATAAAAATTTACCTTAAATACAATGTTCAGTTTAAAAAATAATTATGCGTTGATTTTTCCCACTTCGGCTTCAATTTCCACTTTCAGAAGAAGTTTTAACATTCCTTTATAAAGGTTCTGCCATCGACTGATATACTGATATATCATTATAGTATTAGCATCTGTCTTTAAAACATATGCAAAGTAAATTAGTCCTAATATTCGTGCCCCTTCGTTTCGGCGAAGTTCTGTTCGCGCTGCGTCAGCAGAGACACTCCTGGCTGATTCTGCTCTGAAACCTGTGGAAGCGGCACTTTCCCACAACTGCACTGAAAGCTCTGAGGGGCATTTCCAAGCTCTGTAGCATGTATTTGAATTGGACATGGTTTTTAATTACTTCTGTCATTTTGTTCTTCTTTTTTTTTTTTAAGTCCTTGCTGGGGTTGCATTTTCAAATTCCCGCCGGCGTTTCCGTGAGACCCTCGAACGAAATCTTGCATACATTAGAGTAGGGACGCAGTCCGACTCGAAAGACTGAAATTCAGAGAATTTTGCGTGAAAATGTTTGTGTTTTAAGGAATAAAACCAAAGCTTTGCCGAGCATCAGAACTCAACTGAGATCAGCAAGTGGTTGAGTTATTCACATTGAGCAGCCTGGAGCCGTTTCCTGAAGGATTTCCTGCCTCCGGGACTCAGGAGAGCTAAAGCGAAGCGTCTGTTGTGCTGATGTGAATGAAGACCGAGGGAACCCAGGAGTCTTCCTTGATTCTTCTCTATTGATTTCAGATGTTTTCAATCTATCTCTCTCTCCCGATGAGGGAAATGAGATTATTAACCAGCCTCGCTTGGTGACACCTTCCCGAAAAAGAGAGGCAGAAAAAGTCAATGAAGCCGGATGATATCCGGAGAATGGCAGTGAAGTAAAACAAAGCGATAGAAAACAACTTTGTTGGAAGCTCGAGGCGTCGTCAGGGGTCGTTCAGCCAAAACGGGTCGGCCTACCAATAAAGTTCAAATGTTGCTGGACTCTTAACCTCAGCAGATCATGTTTCAGAGCCACTGCTTCCATCAGCTGTGTCTCACGTTGCCGCTTGAGGACTCAAGAGCACGCTTTGCTTTCCAGTCTTATTGCTTAAAGCGCATTAAATATTCATCATTATTTGAACGTTGAAACTAAAGCAGACTTGAACAGATTTGACACAAACGTTTTCCACTCCACACTCTGCTGATGGCAGTGCCTCTTCCCCAACCCGGTCTTGTAATCTGTCCTCGACTGTGATCTAAGGACGTGTGTCGAAACAGGACAAGTTAGCCGGGAGATTCCACCTTCCGATTGGATTCAATAGACGGCGTGGACGCAGGGCTGCACGTTTCGAACAAGTCAGCGGTTGGCTGTGCTCGCCGCAGCAGCTTGGCTCAGGAGATGAAGGTAATCATCCAAATAATGGACTTCCTACGGCAACAAAGACACTTCAAGGCTTCAAGTATGTTTGAAATTTTCTTCCAGAGGGTGCCCGTTTTTTTCCTGCATGATCTGCTTCGTCTGCCATTACCTTCTTACAAAGGTTTAAACAACGGGAGGGCTTGAAGGAAAAAATATGCTTCTCTGCAAGACCAGGTGATACAGGAAATTAGTACAAAACAAGAATCTGTTAGAATATGCCCGACGTACTCTAACATTTTTTTCTATTCAGAGAAAAAATGATTTAAAAAGGAAAGTATTTGGAATAAAATATTTCATTTGAGATAAATTAATTAAAATTATTTACCTGTTGGAGGAAATTAAAGCTTTTTATTGAGATTTGACCCCAAACTTTGGAAAAATAAACAAAAAACAAAAAAAAATCAAATTTATGACACCGAAATGAAAAATGAGATTAAACTGATGTTTGATTTTTCTATTCAGTCAAAACAGGAATTTAATTTAATCAGTTTCAGAAAAACAAAGTGAAGTAATTTAATAGTGTACTTCCAGGATCACCACATTAAATTTGCACCTACCAAATTGTAGATGCGGGTTGACATCTTTTTCTGCAGGTTGGCCACCCGAACCTAAAAAAAGACGATGGAAGACTGGCTTAGTCACTCCATTTCCAGGCACATTTAAGACACAATTGAATATCTTTATGTTGATGATTTTGCAGACATTGGGGGACGTGTCATACTACGAGTGACTCATTGGTGTTGGTGATAAGAGAAAAAGAAGTGACGCTCTAGTTCCATTCAATGTTGAAACTTTCAGACCAGGTGTAAACAAGTCGCGAAAATAATTCGGTCTTCATTTCCTAAAAACCGAAGGCGGGGATCTCTTCGTCTTCTTCCAGCCTCCACGAAGCGCCACAACTGTTCATTTCGGCTTCCTTCTTCCCCGCACAACCGAGTTCAGGCAGACGCAATCAAGTTCGCTCTCAAAAGCGCCAACACTAATAGGAAGTATCTCGGAAAGCCTTGAAGATAAGTGAGACGAGAGAAAGGCATAAAAATTCAGCTGCTAAGAGCCCGACCGGCACTAAAAGAGAGTCCCCGCGGGTCTTCACGGGGGGATGTGAGGAAGGTGAAGAAGAGCCCTTCTGATCATGTTTAATTCCCGTTTTTATTGGCAGAGCCACTGAACGAAGCCTTTGTTACACAAAGCCAGAAAATTACCACACGGGGACAGACAGGCTAACGCACACGGCAGACAGGGACACTTAATGAAAAATACGACGTTACAAGCTCGGCTTGCAGTCCTCCATTATTTCCTCATCTGATGTTTACGGCTGCTCATAAAGCAATTTGAATTATGAAGCAGACAGGTTTATATGTTTGGATTATTTTGCTGACATTTTAATGGAATTTGCTGGAATAGGAGCGTAATGTCTTAAATTGGTTCTTATTTGTAAGGCTATATTTCACAAATGAGGAATATAGAAGCAGTTGGGGAAGAAAATGAGAATTTTTGCGCCTGCATGAGAGCAATATGGACATCCAGCATTATGGTTTCCATCCTGTATTGATTGTTGTTAGGCATAGTTAAGCCTTCTTCCAGGGACATTGAGCTTTTTATTCTTTTGCCAAATAAGTCATTGAATCTTAATTGTCTCGGTTAATATAATAGCGGACGGATTAATGCTGTGTTTGATTTGTCTTGGAAGTCGGAGCTCAGATCCGGGAGAGGCGTCAAAACTTGAGTTGAGCCCAGTGCGACTTACGCATTTTCTCCATTTCACGGGTTAAATTCAAAGGGAACACGTTTCGCAAAAAAGGCATTGTCCAGCACGATGTGCGGCGCGAGTTTGTAAGCATCATGCCTGAAATATTTGAATATTTTACACGGATTGTTGTTAGATTTCTACTGACGTTGGATTTTTGACATTACAACCAAAAAGACCGACTTGAAATACCAACGAAAAGTTAATTCGAGAAAAATGTGCAAAACAGTGATGCAACGTTCCGGCCAAAGCCACCAATCAGAACCAGTAGGAGGGTCTTAGCGCTGTCAATCATCCTAATTCATTCACTGCTAAATGTGTTAATGCTGGAAAAACAACGTATCAATACAGGAAACGTGTTTATCTGCTGCTGTTGCTAACTATGCTAACAAGACTGAGCATTCACAACAGGCTACGCTAGCTTGTGCTAGCTTGTGCTAGCTTGTGCTAGCGTAGCCTGTTGTCAAAATGATGTCAGATGTCAAAATGGTAAATCATGAAACCTAAGTTACTTTGAGATTGTGATTGACAGCACTGGCAAAAGACAGAGGAAATTGAGTTTTCACAGATTATCTCTCATCATGTCGCAACATAATGACAGTTTTAACAAATATGTAAAAAAAATTTTTTTTTTAATACAAGCTACATGCTGCAGCTTTAATTTCACCGAGGAGAGGGCTGGTCAGGAGGGACGTAAGTTAGAGCGTTAGAAGATATGCAGCAAATCAAACCCAGGTCGGCCACCTAAGGGACTATTGCCTCTGTACCAACTTAGCCTCCCATCCTTGCACCACAAACCTTCCACCAAGCCCCCCGTTTCCCACAAAGCGTATAAATCTGTCCTTCTTCTAAAGTCTGGTCACGCCTCCCCTCCACCTCACCATCCCTTTCATCCCGCTTTAGGCCCACATTGTGTATTCATTACCATTAAAGACTCCACGCCTCGTCTCGCCATTAGGCTCCCCGTTACTCCGCTCTGAGCTTTCCCTGACATCGGTCACACTATGATCGGGTAATCTGCTCTGAATTTACGCAGGATTTCCTTCAGGGGGATTCTCAGAAGCAGGACGACACAAAAAGCACTCGGCTTACATTACCAATGCGGGGCTACGCCTCATCGAGCTGGACGGCTGCAGCTATTGATGACTCCCTCAAACATGGCAGAGCTCAATCTGAGCCCAGGGATTAGGAGAAGGGAAGGAGGGTTTCACCGAAAAGTCTACAGAACTGCTTTTGGGGTACTCCTGTCATCCGATCTGTTACGAGCAACAGTTTTTTTTAACAAGCGATTAAAGATCTCTCCCTAAAATTTGATACAGACAGAAGAAATGTACTTACAGATTCTTTCGTAGATCAGCCAACCGGCAGATTCCGCGCCAACGGCCTGATGAAGAGAACAGGCTTAATTTTGAAACTGCATATCCATCCGCAGTTCATTTTACATTTTCCAAGAAACAGAAGATTCATTTTTGAGATTCCGACATGACTCAGTGAAATGTAACCTCAGTGAAATGCTGGTAAAATCTTTGCTAACGTGTAAGCAGAGGAGTGATGTGATGACTTCCTGAAGGCGGAGCTTCAGAAAGCGGATGCTTCTTAAAGAGACAGAAGCCCAATTATAAGACGGTAAATTACAATGTCAAGCTTCTTTTTAAGTCATGTTTAATGTGCAGCATTTTTGTAACCAGATTAAAAGCTATAAAATGAATCATTAACAGAAATGTTAAGTTTTGTTGTTTTTTTTTTCATTTTATTTATACTGATGACTTGGAAAATGTTTGCAAATATATGAAAAAAACAGACACTCAAAATTTTACTCTTGTCTCTCACTTGGTAATGAGTTTTGTTTGAATTTATTTTCTAAACATTTTGTGATATTTTTCACAATGGTCTGATCTGAACTATTAATCCAAATAAAAATTAAATCCTGCTGTGAACAGGCTGCAATAAACTCCTCGCGCTGCTCCCGAGCCCAAGTCTCCTCGCGCTCTCCCCGGTCTCCTGACGCTGCTCCCCGGTCTCCTGGCGATGCTCCCCGGTCTCCTGGCGATGCTCCCCGGTCTCCTCGCGGCCCTCCCAAGTCCAAGTCGCGTCGCGCTGCTCCCGAGTCTCTTCTCCCGAGTCGCTGCTCTGCTGCTCCTAAGTCGCTGAGTCGCTGATCCCGAGTCGCTGCCTTCTGGTGGCCCCAGAGACCTCTGGTCGCCTCTGGGCGTTCCTTGTTCCTTGTCGGGTCCTTGTGGAAGCCGTGTATTCAGTGTTGTCTGTCCAGAAGTTCCCTCTGTCCATGCGTCTCACCACTTGCGACTGGTGTTGTGCCTTTGCCTCTGCTTAGCTGTGCTGCCTGGTGTTTGGACTTTCTGGATATTTTCACCATTAAAACCATCATACCCACTTCTACCTGGGTCTGCTGCGTCACCGCACCACCTTCCACCACACCACACCATGATTCTCACTAACAGAATTTACAGACCAATTCAGTAAACAGCCGTGATCTCAGACTATGGCAGGAAGCCGGAGTACCCGGAGAAAAACCTGCAAAGATTAAAGTACTTTTTGAAATTTGTTTTCGCCAAAACTACGCAAAAGAGATGGGAAAGGACACGGGGAAAAGTCAAAGAAACCTACCGCCATCTTTTTGGACTCTGGAAGGAAGCCAGAGCACCTGGAGAGAACCAAACTAATGCACCTGGAGAACATGCAAAATCATGAAGACAGACGAACCCGGGCAGGGATTCAGATCCAGGCAAATGTCTTTCAAGGGAAGAAATGTTTCAATCGCACCTCAGTAGAATTTAGAGTCCAATTAACTAAACAGTCGTGATTTCCGACTGTGGCAGGAAGCCGGAGCACCCGGAGAGAAACCTGCAAACAGGAAACCTGTCTAATCTTTTTACTTTTCAGTCCCATAATGTCATTTAACTGAACATAAATGGGGACGTGTTCATCTCCAGGAATACCTTCTCGCAGTCTGTGGGGCAGACTGCTCAACCAGCGGTCTGAGGTGTGACGAGATGACGTCGAACACCCGATTTCTGTGTCTCAAACCGTAGAAGATCAACGGCTTTTTGGTGGCTGGCGTTGCTATCGAGATCCCTATCCCTGTCCCGGGTAGCCCTTGCACAATTTTAAATTTCTGCAAGTCAGTGATGTCTGTCAATTTAATTACTTTGTTCACCTTGTTAAAGGAATTGCAAAAACACAAATTGTTCTCCGTCAGATAGAGGACTCCTTGACCAAAGTATTCTTTCAGGGACCTTTTGTCTCTGTTGATCAGACAGCAATGCCAGCCGGTCTTATAGTCCGGCAGAGGTTGCTCACTCTCCGGAAGGTTGAAAATTTCATTGAAAGATCTCTTTTTCATGAAAGAGAATCGGCTGCCACCTTCTTTGTTAAAACCAAGGGAACGGATACTAAAGACGCTCATTCGGGCCTTTGCTGTGGCAAGCCGACTGCTCAGGGTGGAGTGGGAATGGTGGCTGTCGTCCTTCGTGAGCTGGGGATCAGTGGGTAAGCTGGTCCAAATGATGTAGAAGCTGTCGTAATGCAACCGCAGTTTAGGGTAACGATTAAACAGAAAGTCCACAACAAAGACCTTCAAACCAGCAGAAAGTGCTAGAGCGAAGCCCAGCCTCTGGTACGGCAACAAGCATGAGCATAAAAAGACCCCCCACAATGTAAAATAGACCTTAGCAGAGGTCCAAGGGTGGACCCACGTGAACAGATTTTTCAGTTTTTCCAGGACGTCGGCTATCTGTCCAGCAAGGTTTTGCGCTTTCTGAGCGACTTCTAGAAATAAATGAAACTTTTCGGAGATGGTAAGATCCTGTTTTGGAGGATCCACTGGGTGGGATAGTTCAGGGATGATGCTCCAGTGGATCCTCCAGCCTTTGGAAATAACAAAATTTAGGGAAAACCGGAGGATGACAAGAAGCAGGAATGCGGAGATAGTCCACCCATGCCAGGCCGCATACATGTAGACGAGAAAGAAAAAGGTGGATACATATCCACAAGTCCAATTAAACAAAGCATCCAAGTCATTACAAAAGCAGGTCAGGGGGATTACATCTTTTTCCAAGCGCTGCAGGTTTTCGGTCAGCTTCTTTGGGTTCAGGGCGTCTTCTGTTTGCGCTGTGGCCTCCTCCGGTTGGTCATGGAAGTCTTCAAGAAAGCTTTCGAATTGATGGCAAATCCCTTTCTTGAAGCTGCTCCACAGAGTCTCCCTTCCTGCAGCTTGTGGGCCTGGCACCTGTCTGGCACGTTGAATCTGGACGTGCCTGCGTCGCTCTATCCGGACCCGTCTTTTAGGGGAATCGATGTGGGTCCCGTCCTTGTGTTTGCTCAGTTCATTCTCCAAGAACTGTTTCTCCAGTAACACGATTTCCAGACGTCTTTTTAAATCGTCGTAATCCTTCTCTGGCGCTTTTTGACCCGCCAGAGAAGGTCCACGAACAGCCCTTGACGTCGGCTGTACATGCCCTGTGGGACGATCATCGTGTCCTGCGTCCTGCTCGTCGGAAGATTCGAGGCACTGAAAATGGAAATTTTTGAAAAAACTCTTCATGATTGCTGCTGCTGCTTCTTGTCGCGATTGGAACTTTGTGGGCTCAACGTTGGCGCGCAAAACACACAGGCTTCAGAACTTCTTTGATCTATTGTGATGTAAATAATGTCATCTATGACCTCATCAGTGAGCTCACTGGACTTCTGGGGCAAGGTCTTGCTTCTGATCGTTGCTGTGGAAACGATCAGATCAGTTCTTTTTTTTAAATTTTTTTTTATTCATTTTTTTTTTTTTTTACTTTATTTCAAACAAATAACATGAACATACATACAGATGTTAACTCAAATACAAGTATTAAAATATAACGAAAATATTATAGCAAAAATAATAATAAAGGCAAAAAAAAAAATAACGAGAGAGGGATCTTCTTATGAGATTAAGTCAAATTTTTGGAGAAGAGTTCAAGTCTTTACCAGTTTCTTATTATTAAAGTTAAGTTTTTCAACAAAGGCATGATATATTTTTAAGTCCGTTTTCGAAAATTCTTAAAATGGGGGGATTTTTTCATTCCATTTCATCTTGTGGACGTGATATTTTCCTGGGATTTTAATGACATTCACTATATATGTCTCATCTGAAGAAAACGTTGAATTGCTAAAGATGAGCGAAATATGTAAATTTGACAAAACTAAATTTAAAAGTTTAAAGAATCATCTTGATGGTTCGATGGTTGCGTTACCATGACGACAACATGGTGTAATCTTTGTGTTTGAGTTGGGTTTGTTCACAAATACGTCACAGGAAATAACCAATAATCAGTGATTTGATTTTAAACTCGGCCAATAAACCTGGTCTCCCTCTCACAGATTCACCTTATCGATATTTAAACATGTTAGTGAAGCTGAGGTTCTTAGTAAGAAGGGTTTCAGAGGGTAGAGGGGGTTTGAGGTGTGTTGTGACTCGCGGTGACAGTCGGTACCATGTCTTGTATCAGGATGTCTGATCTAAACACAGACATCCTTTCTATCTGTTGGTGGTACCGACCCAGACTGTCTGTAGAACCGGGCCTTTAGCAGAATGATGAAGTTAAAGTCAGAGGTTTAGGAGGCTGTAGGTTACATACAGTAAAGTGTTGATGTTTGCGAATCAGCCCGTAAATCAAAAGAACAAAACGAAAGACTTACATTTGGCGAACTCGTCGATCTCTTGTAAGGTCGTCGTCTCCAATTGAGCTTACCTGGCTCGGACGATGGTTCTGTCAAAAGTGAACACTGACGTTAGGATGTTGGTCAGCACCAAGTTTAGAGTATTTCGCTCTTTTGTGAGTTATGTGACGTAAAGGAAGACGGTCTACAAATGACCCCAACATTAGGTAACTCCAACCCTGGTCCTCGAATCAAACAATTGGTAAAATTAGTAAAGGTCTGATAATGAGACATTAACTATAACGCTAGAGCTTGCTAGGTGTGGACACCACCAATATTCTCTAGCCACCTGAAATAGCTTCATCACTAAATTACTGGAATTACAGAAGAATGTTTTGATCGTCCATTAAGAGAGACCAAAAACTTGTAGGATAATTCAAGTAAATGGCCTCAATCTAGGATATTAAGATTGAAAAACGTGCATCAATCAAGTTCTAGCATCCACCAAAGACTAATTCCTTCAAGGCTCAATCAAGAAACTTTCTCTGCTAACTTATTCTGCCTCGTAACCGCATTATGTCCACCATCGTCTTATTATAGTGAATGTGACTTGATGTTGCTCATCAATTCATTATGATGGCTACGAGCTGACATTTCCCCTCCAGAGCGGATCATTTATTTGGAGCACCTTGATGACGGCGGAAGGGCTGTTAAAGCCGGCGAGTCAATTGGCGGATGGAGAGCGAGTTATTGTGACAGCCAGCCTGCCTAATTGTTCATTTGAGGTAATCACTCGACAAGTTAGAGCAATTTTCAAGCACAATGCCGGAGACTAATGGAGGCGGACGTGCTCGCTTGATGAGATCAGAACCAGGGGGCTGCCGGGCCCTAAAGAGGGCATTCACCTTAACATTCAGGGGATTCTTTGTACTATTTGCTGCCACTCGGCTCTAATTGGGGGGTATCTGCGGGTAGAGCAAAAAACAAAAAAAGTTGAAATATCACTAAATTTACATCAAGAGATCTCTTGGGATTTTTTTTTCTTCAAAAGAAGGGTCAATTTTGAGGGAAATCCCACTGAAACAACTCGGCTCAATCAAGACTCTGTCAAGCTCTTAGCATGCAGGGAGAGTCTCTTGCCTGCTGCCTTTTGTTGGACTCGGTGTGTGTGTGTGTGCGCGCGAGTGTGTATTTGAGAGGCTGTTGGATGTGATGGATGACCGTGCAGAGCCGGGACGTTCTCGGTTTAATTGTGATGTCAGCGCATGTCTGTGGCAACCCTGGTGGTGAGGGATGACGGACAGGAGTGTGCGGATGCGTCTCTCCACGTTGTGCGCGAAGGCAGGAAAGAGCCGAGGAGGTCGGGACATGATGTTCGCTTTGGAGTTTAGGGTGAACTGTAAAGCAGGCAGGGACTCGAACTGACAATAAAATTGGATGAGTCAGAGTGCCAGGTTCGTTAGTGGAAGTGTCGCGAAGTTTCCTGGCTTAAAGGTCTTGGATCACCCGTCAATTTTCCATATTTTCATCCCTGATGTTGGCATCTGTGCTGCTGCTAGATGTTTAGCATTCACTGGTGGGCTAAGTCCTTCTCGCACAACTTGAACACAACAGTAGTCTTCCATTGTCCAATCAGATCGGTTGAGGAGCAGAAATGAACCCCCAGTTTCGGTCCTATAGAAAACCGAACAAAAGACAATTTCTTAATATCAAAGAGATATTAAGTTTGATGTTTTTATTTATCCAATAAAATGACAACTTTCTGACGATGGACAGCTGTACAGTTTTAGACCCGACACTCCAATGTGCATCTTTAATAGAAAAACCAGCATGAAAACACGCTGAGTGGAGCTGACAATAGAGGTCATTTTTTCATATTTAATTGAATTTTTCCATCCTATATTCTAAAAAAATCCCCCAAAAACTACCAAATCCTGTGCTCTTCCTGGTTGTGCAGGAACTGTGTTGAAAAAGCCGAGACATGAATCGTGGGGCTGAGATGTAATGGCGTCAGGTTTGCTTTCTCACAATTCTGTACTTAAAAAGTTGGAAGCGCCTCCTGGTGACCTTCTCCTGCTTTGTAGGCATTAATTATTTAGATTCAGGAGTTCCTGGGAGCTGCTTCGATTGGCAGGACCAGGTTTGATCTATAAAAGCTTTGAAATTTGCATCACCTGGCATTTCGTAATGGTGGCTCTTGCACAAGCAACGACACCTGACTGGCTTATTAGAGAGAAACTTCAGAAAGTGGCCAGACTTTTCCTTATGCTTTCTATTCACAACAAAAAAATACCACTGCCTATTTAATTATTTAAAATTACAGACATTTAACTGTATTTACATTTTTTTTAAAAAACGAAACCAAATAAACTTTCTTTTAACCATCTGCAGTTGCATAACATGGCCAGATAGTGGTGCTGTTGCACCTGAGCTTTTAATTTGCTTTTTTAAACAGAAAATGATGCATATTGAAATGCATTTCAGCATAACTCAAACAGATGCATGGAGGGAAATCATTATTTAATCTAAGGCTGATTGGAATGGAAATAACATTAAAAAAAATAAATAAAAAATTCTACTTGGCTGCAGAGCCATTTTCAGTGCAGGATTTGGAGCAGATTTTCTATTTCAAATCCAAACTTTTCTTTTAGAGAATCACATTTTCCAGCACAAATTATAAATGCTTGTTTTTATAACACATCAGGAGAGATCTGTGTGTAGATGGAGGCTTTTTAGTGATTCCACTCAGGTTTGGCAAAGTAGGAGTCATGTTGTTTGCAAAAGAGAGAGAGAGAGAGAGGGAGAGTCCAACTCTCGGAGGAGGCTGAGCTTTCAGTGAACATAGTGAGGACTTCTTCAGGGAGAATATGTAATAAGAAACACAGCCGCAGCCTCTCCTTCGGAGTCGTAGACGCACAGATAAACAGGCTCGACTGGACAGAAATAGAAACTGACCAACTGTGCTTGTCCGGTGCCAATTTAGGCAAAAAAAAAAAAGAGGAAAAAAATACCAGATGCGGCGAGGAGAAAAAGGTGTTTGAATCCTGCCAGACGGCAGAGAGACTCAGAAACAGGCAGACGAAGGAATATTACCTCAGAGAGCGACTGCTTTCTGCGAGAACGAGTAGCTTTAAAAATATATATATATATGTGATCTGAGACATAAAGTCTGTCCAGAAAACGTCTCCCAGGACAAAGCATTTATCAACCCGGACCTGCAGCTCTCTGTTCTCCCAATCAAAAGGACAGAACCGCCACCATGACCTCACTGCCAAGATGCCTGTTTTCTGCTTTAGACCAATTCAGTCTTCAATTGGATATCACCCCGAAAGGCCAACAGACTGGAATGTGATTTGTATAAAGAAAAAAAAAAAAAGGCCAAACATAAGAGGCTGGGAAGCTGCTGCCAACAAGGTTAGAGTGTTCCGGTGAAAGGTTATCCTACTGTGAATTAGTTCCTCAATCCATTTACCGCCGCCTCTGGTTCCGGTGGCCGTGACGGAGCGGCCGGCGTTGGGGAACGTCCCGGGAAGGACCGGGGGGGGCTTCTGTAGGGGATTTGTTTTGGTGTGCAGAGCGTTCACCTCAAGGTGGCTTCATTTCTTTACTCAGTGGCTCGCTTGCCAGTCGAGCCGAGTCCGAGCTCCGTATGCCAGCCTGATCCCGCTAATGAATTCAGTCGCCCGGAGTGGCGGCACGGTGCTGGTCACTGAGTGGGCTCCGGGGACAAGGGGACTGCGAGCAGCCATCTGTCGCTCCGCTGTGCTCTCCATTTCTCTTTGATTAAACTCAGTGAAACAATAAAACACCCAATAAAGGTGATTTGGATGCGCCGCTTCATGAAAAGCATCTGACAACGTCTTGTAAAAGAACTCAAACCTGCGATCTGTTTGTCCAGCCCCTCCGCCCTCTGAAGACGTAAAACTTCCAACCTTTCCTGGGAGGTTTGCCCAAAAGCTTTTGGAAATGTGCATTTGTGATGCCAGACACTAAAGTTGGACAAGATGGTACTCTAATGCATCTCAGTGTGTTTTATTGGGTTGATGGGACCCTTCCACTCTCCTGGAAGAGTGAAATTGTGGTCCAAACTTTTAGCTATGTGGATGAAATCCATTTTCTCTACACCCTTGACCCTATTGGGGTTGTGACGGGTGCTGGTGCCTATCTCCAGCAAACGTTTCGGGCGAGAGGCGGGGTACACCCTGGACAGGGTGCCAGTCTGTCGCAGAGGATGATAATCATCAAGTCAAATGTAGTTAGTCAGTCGCAATTATATATTTAAAAACCATAAGAATTTAGCTGCATGTTTGTGGTCTTACACTAAACATTTCAATGGTTGTGGTTCTGCTTAATATGAAGTCAATATGAAAGCCAAATACCTGCTCAATGAAGCCCAAAGGTCCATGAAAATCATGCACTAAAAGTTTCTAACTCCATCAACCACGTATTGATGAGCAGTGGTCAGGAGCCCCTTTGGACTTTCCTGCCCTCGAGTCTGGAGGTGTTGCGCTTCACACCAACACTTTTCTCTCTACGAATTGCTGTAAGGCTAATCTATAGCCAATATGAAGTTTGAAGCCGCTGACTCTAGAGAAAGTTGGTGATCTAGGTCACTCAGTCTGAGCTGACCCACCGTTACATGGCCGTAGCGCCAGGCAGGTCCTAAGAGTGACCCATTCTTTTACAAATACTTGTTCCAAATAAAGGGTCAAACATTTGTATGGCGTTGCCACAACCAGGTTTTAAACTAGGGCAGTGTGCCAGCACCCAGTCAGATATAAGAACGTGAAAAACTTCAGTATTACTTCCTGTTGCGTTATCATATAAAGAAGTTTGTGGGTGCAAATTTAAAGGGTGCAAATACTTTTACAAGGCATTGTAAATCACAAGCTATAGCTATCATTACTGCACGTTGCTCTGCCTGTGACCGTCCGGTGATTTGCAGTAATTGCAGAGACTTGTGGCGGTTTTTAATTCTAACTGGGTCTGTCGTGTGTTGGGGTTCGGAAAGCCTCCAGCAGAAATTACCTGGATCCTCTGAAAGGTCTCGGAAGATATTAATCTTCTGCGCCGCATGTTTTTTCTTTTGCCCGTCTTTTTTTTTTTTTCATATTCCAAACAAGCACATTTTATCATCTTCCTCCCAAAACAAATATAACCAAAAGTGACAGTTTCAATAAGGTTTGATGAAATCCCAACATTCCTTTCCTCCAAATCTAATGACAATTCTGGCAGTAGGTGTGTTTCTTAGGAAATATAAGGAAACACATTCCCATAATTTATGTTTGGTAATGGGTTTATATGCCATGTGTTGAATGCTAACACATATGAAATATGAATATTTTAATTGGTATTTAATGGTATGGTATAATGTCCTAACTGGCCACTTTATTAGATCCACCTGCTTTCTAACAAACTGTGAATTTTGTCTCCTTTAGTAAATCCTCACCAGTTTTGAACCAAAATCCAAAATGGCTGCTGCTTATAGAGACATAGAAATATTCTGTTACCTACACTTTTAATTATATATAATATTGCAGAACTAGTGAATGTTCTGGGTTTAAATAAAAGAACTTTATAAAATAAAGTACAGTAAAGGCAGATCAATAACAACGACATGATCGAACTGAAGCCAGTGTGGCTAAAAACACTGGTCTGGAAGCTAACGGTTGCTAGCTTGTCTGAGCATACATATGAAACAAGGGCAGATGAAACAGGTAGCTTTGACATTTTCAAAGAGCAGCAATGAAGCCAAACAGTAAAATCCGACTGTCGTCTTCCTGTTATGTGTCACCGAAAGCTAAAATCACAAACGCTCTCTAATTGGCTGATGTCTTTTTTTCTTTTTTAGAGGGTTTCATTTTCCCCTGGAACACAAAACCATATCCTGAGGCAGGATGTGGATATTACTATTAGAGTAAATCATAAAACAAACTGAGAAAAGCATTCATTACACGCACAGAATACATTCTGCCTGAGGTTATGTACATGAAAATAGGCCTTTAAACTTCATTAATGTAATTTAATATTAAATCCACTAAGTGGGGTTGAATTAAATGCGACTCGGTGGAGAAGAGTAAAAACACTAACATGTGAATTCCTCGTGCGTTTCAGATGCATTTTGCCGGATGTCTCCCCATCAGCTTTTTCAGTTCCTCACGATTCACAAATCGTCAAGGCGACGGAATCAATGACAATGACAATTTGTACATGCGCTATTAGAAACGGGCAAAAGATCTTTGAAGAGAAGCAATTAAAACAAACCCGGAGCTAAACGACTTAGCTCGTTAGCTCTTAGCTCGTTAGCTACTACGAGCTAAAAGCCCCGCGAAGGCTTTTTGGCGGCAAACGTATTTACAACCTGGTTAAGTGGAGGGTTACTGCAGCACGGCGAATGAAATTTTCTGGCCACGTTACGCACAAAAAGAAGCGCCTTCATTTTCCCGAACGTGGTGGCTGCGAAAGCTGCCTCAGAGCTACATGTAAGCGCTTGTGGAGGACTCGGGGGTCGCGTCTGCCTCGCTGAACTTGGCTGCGTTTCAGACTGGTGCGGAGGAGGATGAAGGCCTGCTTCCCCGCCTGGCTCGGCGGAGGGGAGCAGGGGCCTCGCGGCGCTTCTCAACCCACCGCGGTACGGGAGGGCGAGGGGGAGGAGCGGGGCACGCCGCCCACCTGGAGGTCCGGGCGGCGCCGGGTTCGCCAGACAGCCTCCTCCTGGGGGTGAACCGGTTTCATAAGCAGCTCTGAGTAAATAAAAAGAAACAATTTGCAGAATTTACAGCGGAGTCTTTTGAAGTATCTCAGCATCCTGAATTTGTTCAAAAACGCTCTCTTTTTAAAATCTTTGGATTCACATTTGAGGATTCAGTCATTAAAAATGACACCATGTCTGTATTTATCTATATTTATATTCCACCAGTAAAAGTTAAACTAAAGCTCAGATTTCAACATTTCTGCACTCACAAGCGGAGGAGCAACGAGTCGACTCGGAGCCGCCTTCTCGTCGATTTCCTCCTGAACAATGGAGGACAATGAACCCGCAGGTCCACCGAGCCACTCCCACTCCCAGTTCAACCCGACGCGAAATGCCACGTATGTGCAGACAGAACAGAAGTCTCATGCTGCAGCACACTTCCTGATACCGAATGATGACACCGTCAGAAAGAAAGCGAGGCCTTCCCTTCAACAAGGTCTGTTTATCTGCGAGTGCCTTTGGCAATGTCTGCTATACGTCTTATGTCGGGTCCTTCTAAGTCTGCCCTGTCTCTCTTCTCATGTCTTCAGTCCACCCTGTAGAAACTATGCGGCTTTTAATACCAAAGTAGACTGAGGACATGTCCAGGATGTCCCCATAGGGTTGGAATCAGACGGGGCACAGACAAATGGATGGTATTATTTCATCTGGCTGAACTAACTCGCCTTATTCTGTTCAGAAAATACAGCAACTTTAAGTGTAAATGCTTGACAATATCTGTTTACGAAATTGAATTTTCATGCCCACATGTACAAAAATACCAGACACACACGATCAGTTTCAGAGAAGTCTTCATTTCCACAAATCCACCCCTCGGCGTTGTTTTAAATATGCCAAGCCCATAGGGGGCAGTGTGGGGACAAGCTAAAACCTGTCCACCAATCAGATTAAGAGACATTTTACCAAATCACATCATGGTTGTATGTAGATATTAAAACCTTTTGCATCTTGAATAAATAAATAACAGTTATCAATACCTGTCAGTGTATGTAAACTTCTGACCACCACTGTCCTCTTAAATCATCAGATGCTGTTTTGTTTTTAAAAAATAGAAAAATAAAAATTCTGCGATGTTTTCGAAATGATTCCAGTGGAGCAGCTCGGCGCTCAGCGCCGCTCGGATTTAGATGTGTGCAACGCCGCCTGAGGCGAAACAAAACAAAACCTCCAGAAAAGGTGAAAGGTAGAGGCTGAAGCAGAAGAAAACAATAAGAAAAGCTGAGGAATTCACCGCTCTCACCCAACTCTCCGCCTCGCATCTGCTGCTGCTGTTTACTGCCAGTAATTAGGCCATTAATCAAGCTAATGGAGGATCAGAGAATGTACTGGCTGCACTGTCCCCCCACAGAGCCACCTCAGATTGCCCTGGGACCCCCAGCCGAGGGGGACGCATCCCGGATCGCGACCCCAGACAGCTGAGAAAGGCCCGCCAATCTGTCAGAGCCTGCTCCCCGGCCGCCCACCCTGACATCCGCATATGTGTGCGCCGTGGGAAGGTTATGTATCCGGTGTAACCACTGCCAGCGTGCTCCGCTGCACTGCTGCAGTCTGTTCAAGTGATCTGAGCTTTGACGACAGCGCGGCTGCGAAGGTTTTGACCCTGGAGAAGTGCTAAATCAGACGTCTGACCTGCAGGAAAAAACTGCAGTCTGATTTGGGTTTTGACGGGGTTTTTCTTTCTTTTGGGGTTCAAAATGGGAGTATGTTAAACTCTGTTGGGTTTTTGAGCCTAAATAAGATTTCTTGTTTTTACTTTGATGTTTCTGTCAATTCAAGGCTCCAAAACAATGGAGGCGGAAATTTATATCTGTCATCGATTGATTAGAAGTTAGCGTACAAAACAAATGGGGTAGAACAAATTCTGCTAGTATCTTTGGGAAGATAAGTGACCACTGTGGGCCTCATCTTACTGTCACATATTGACAAACTAAAAGATTATATTAGTTCCAGGATCCTTCGATCAATAGAGACGGTCAAAACCGTCTCTGTTAGTAATCTTGTACGTCGTTGGTGGGGGCTAGCTAGAAGCCGACAGGCTAGCTTGTCTGGTTTTGAAAAAGCTAAGTTGTTTACCTTGTTACAAGCTAAAGTTAATTCCCGTTGTAGTGCTATGAAAAGCTAACTTGTTCCTCAGCTCGTTACAGGCTGAATTCATGCTAGCTTGCATTTAAGCTAACTTGCCTTAAAGAAGCTTGCTTGCTAACGTTTGGCTCAAGATAGAGATACTTAACACAAACCTGTTTCCAAAGCTAATTTCAAACGACCTTTAAAAACGTAAGTCTCCATGATGGTAAAGTTTTTATCAGAATGTTTTTCAAGTTTGTTGTTCTAAAAACTAAGAAATTGCTTATTTTTGCTAGCTTATCTAAGACATAAGACAGGCTAATTTCTTAGCTTAGATAACACGAAACTTGTTTTCACCCTGATATCAAGCTTTAAAAAAAAGTGAGTAATTTTTTTTTTTAATTCCTAGAATTAAAGATAAAATATACAATATACAAAAATAACAATGAGTTTTGGAAAATTGAAGCAGATTCGTTTGAAAGTGATGCTGGATGTTATTTAGATGGTTGTCGCCAAAGCCGAAAGCAAACAAATGTAACGTCTGTTTTGGAGCGTCTTATCTCAGAGTTTCAGAAAGATGAGGACTTTTTTTCTTTTTTTTTTGCCCCCTTATGAACTGTGACAGATAAAGCTTTCCCAATCACTCGAGATGTTCTCAATATCTAGGGTAGGAATTAAAATCACTAAAAGTCCATAGCCTGAGGCTTTCTCTGCAGCGCTCTACCTCTGGTCATTGTCTCGTACAGTCGTCCGCCCCACCGGAGGACCCGAGCTCATCGCAGCCTGTCTTCCTAAACAAGCTGCCGTGTAATTGCTTGTCAGAGCTGTCTGCATGCCCGTTGCCCCCGCCGCCGCCGCCGCCGCCCTCCCCTCTTCTTCTCCTCGCCACCACGCACCTGACAAGAAACACATATTTACACTCAAAAATGAAATTACAGGCAATTTGGAGAGCGGGAGCTTCGGAGGCATCGCCGTCTATCGAGCTGTCCGCGTCGATGAACTCCTTTTACCCCGAAAGTGAAGGGGGGGGTGGGGAAAAAAAACACAACAACAACTGAGAAAACATAGAATAATAAAAGCAGAATCCAGGCTACTCTTTAAACCTCTTTATTTTGCCACCAAGCTGAAAGGATTTTATGTAACGTTCAAGTAACGCCAGCAGGAAAGAAGGAGCAGAGCTTCACCGGTTGGAAGTGCTTAACTGGCTGTTGAGGGAATTATTACAATAGGAATCACACAACGTGCTGCTATAATTACCCATTATTAATTACTGAGGCGCACTCAGCCTTTCAGTAGCTGTTGCCCTCCAGGACATTTTCTGTAAATACTAATCCAACTCAGCGTTTCAGATCGCAACCCAACAGCAGCGGATTTTTCGTCACGGCAACGATTTCGCTCAAACTTCGGCGTGAAATCGAATGTCCCGGAGAAACGCAAGCGAAGTGAATCCACTCCCGTTGAAAAACGTCTTCTGACGTTCAAGTGTCGGGGTTGCCAATGGAAAACCCGAGGAGTTACCCCCCGCGACTAAACCCAGCGTGAAATTCCTGTCCCAACTACCAGTGGGGGGTAAGGGGGTCACCTTGGCGACACGTTTGCTGATGTTTACGCCCGAGAAAGGATTGCGTTTGACACTTGTTCCAGACAGATCCGCTCGGGACGGGCGATATTTTCGGGACGAGGAGCGAACAGAGGCAAGAACCGAGGCGGCGTTGTTAGAAGGGTCGTGATGGGGAGGCCTATGATTGATATTCCCATTAGCCACCTGACAAGGTGAGGACAAGGCTTTGATAATGAATTGTGACACATTAATGAGCTTGTCTAGCGGAGACAATACTTGATCAGCCTCCTCACCGTGTAACCTTTGATATCAGTGCAGCAAACCGCAGATAAGGTTTAAAAAAAAAAAAACACAAATAAAAACGTCACTTGCAAAGACGGAATATGACTTTAACAACTGAGCTTCACATGCTAGTTTGGAAAATGTGAATAAATGATTGGTTTAAAATTGAAATTTTTGTCTGTTTAATGTAACGGAGCGATTTCCAAACAAATAATGCAATTTAATGTAAATTCACAGCGATAATTATCCACTGTCTATGGAGCTCTGCGCTGCCCCCTATCAGTAACGCATGGTACTTTCTGCCGCACGCTTTGTATTTTACTGCACATTTGTAGGTTTTGTACAAAAAGTTGTAACATCTGCTCTTTCCAGGCACATTAGTGACAGGTTTTTGCTTAAATGCTTAGTTTTTGAAGGTTTTTTGGATAAATATGCCAGAATGAGTTGACACTAGGAGGCCCAAACGGGCTCTTCCTGTTTGTTGCTGCCTCGGCAAGTTTGTATTTGCATGCCCAGGTTCGTGTTGGTCCCTCTCTGCCTCAGCATCGCTGGCCGCCGAAGTCTCCTCCCACGGGAACTCATTAGAGTCGGCGTGGAGGAGTGGGGCCCCAGACAGGTCAGGACAAACGGCGCAGACGAGCTGCATGGCAATGCTTTCCGCTCCGTCTTCAATGTCCGCTCGGTTTGGCCGCGCGTCACTTTATCCGAGCGGGTGGCAGTTGAGAGATTGGGCCGCTCAAGCTCTTGACAAGCATGGCGGAGGCTCGCGGGAAGACGCCCGACGTTCCCGCAACAGAGATATTAGTGCCGACTTTGTCCAAAGTTTTTTTTTTTGCCGCGTATTTACAGAAGGGCTGACAGTCACCTCGCTGTCACGCCGCAGCCTCCCTTGTGATGTATGACTAGGTCAGGAGCTCTGCCCCGCCCGCTAGACACTCATTAAACGCTCATGAATCTTAAGTGGAATCCTACAGATATCAGAGCGAAATATTTGATCAAGCTGTTGAAGACGATCGAGTTTTTACACGAACCGGAGAGAGAGAATAGAAAAACATCCAGATGCGTCAATCATTCTCATGTATGGCCTGCTAAATGTGCTAATGGCAGAGAAACAAAGTACCAGTCCAGGATAACCATTACCAGTTTAAATTCAGACTCCTGGTTCAGACTGAGACATTTTGGACTTCGGACGTTACCTTGGGGGGATTCGGGAAAAGACGCATGCTGGTTATGAAGTCTCGACTTGAACTCCTCTGTGCTGCTGAAACGAGGAGGTTCTGACAACGACGCCTGCAACAAGAAGCCTGTTTGGAATCAGAAGCATCCAAAGAGAATTGAGGCGGTTTGGGAAAGACGGGGAGTTTGTGATGCTAATCAAGACCTAAGCATCGGCTAATTGCTCGCTGGCTTCTGTTCTCAGCCGTCCGTCCAAATTCATTCCCGTTCCTCGGAGGCCTTCGTGCCGTCTGACTGCAGATCGTTGGAGCTTCCGCTGAAATGGATGGTGCGGGGCGAAGAAGACCAGGGATGTTGTTATTGCTTCGCAGAAGCCCGTGGACACATAAAGAGTTTATCATCTGGGCGAGCGCAGAGCAAGCTCACCGATATCCCGAGGCAACGGCAACGCCATCCAGCCAAGTTTGATTGACTCCATACATCAAAAACACGTCTGGGTGGGGATCGGGGAGCGGAAGGCCGAAGCTCCGCTCGGCTTTAGAGTAATTGGTAAAAAAAAAGCTGCCAGGCCGGAGAGCTGGGGGCGGCAGCGCGGTCGCAGGAGTTTAGTCTGAGAGCAGGAAGCCAGCCGGTGGGGGTGTTGGCTGCCGTTTGAACCACCGGAGGGGGGCGGCCATTATGAATGGATGAAACAGCAAGACAGGAGGCTTGATTGGAAGCAACCGGAACCTGTTTGTTAAAAAAAAAAAGCCCCTTTCTCCCTGTGTGTGTGTGTGTTTATGCCTCTCTCCATCTCTGTGTAATTAGACTGCTGGCTGGAAGAATGATCAGCTGTCATCCCCAATGGTGGCCTTCCACTGCCTGAATGTCAACACTGTCTGAGACCTCCTGTCTGAGCAGGCAGCACACTCAATTAGAGACACTCAGTCACTGCGGGGCTGCGAGGACAAACACGCCGCCGCATTTCACAAACACACATCCATACTTATGAGGCGCCTTTCTAATATCCCTCCCATCTATAGACGTGGTTGGGGTGGGGGGGAAAGGAAAAAAAAAGATAGGTGCGCTTTCAGTTCGAAGGTTTTTGATGGGACGTTTGTGAAAAAATAACAAAAAGAAAGAAACGGTTGGATAATAGAGGGCTGCTAACGGGATGCAGATGATCATCGTCAAGTGTGAGTTATGGCAGGAAGCAGGTGTATTTATACAACGGCAAGGCACGAAGATTATTATTATTATTAAAGGACAAAGTGAGGACTAAAAGATAGGGGGGAAAAAATTGTTCCGGCACACTAAAGTATTCCGTGACGTTCATTAAAGCGTAACTTTGCTGTGACTCACTGGTATTTGTGGGAATGTCTCTCTGCAGGCTAACAGGATTACTCCTGGATGAAAGCGGAGGCAGGTAGGCGGCGGCGGTGGCAGACTGCCTTCTCGACTCCGTACGGCCACATCAAAGTCCCCGAGACTTAAGAAGGAGCTCTTTTCGCTTTGTGTATCGCTCTGCGAGTCTCGAAAGTGCTTTTGCAGCCCGATGTCAAACGGAGGTGAAAGTCGAACCAGACTTTCCGGCGAGTCTGAGGCCTGAAAATCCAACGACGCCCCGTCACGTCGTGAGAACTTTCTGCCTGGACTTGCTTAATTTCTTACACCGCTCAGCAATCATTTTCTTTGACAAATTGCAAGAGGTGCTGCACACCATCTGGTTCTTTAGCTGATGCTGTTACCCAGAGCACCGTGTGATGGAGTGGGCAGGTGGAGGGTGGAGGGTTTCTCTGCCTTTGCAAACAGAAACCGTTCGGGAAGAAACCGTACTAAGGATCTGCAGAGTTACGCAACGATCTCGCCTCATAGGGAATCTGCTGTTGGTTCAACCAGCTGCCGAATAACTGTACAATTCTATGAATTAAGATTATTTAGAGGGAAGATTAATTTTGAGGCAACTTACTGAAAGCAGGATATAGAGTTGAACTTGGATCACATCCTCCAAATGTCGGTTCTACTCAGCTTAAACTGGTTTGCCAAGAAACCTAAAGACAGTTTAGAGAGTTCATCGTCTCTTGAGCGGGTCACGGCAGCGTTTATCCACACTCAGCTGCCTGGTGATTGTATAATTCTGTAGAGAAGCATCCATTTTATCAGTATTGTATTCAACCCTCACAGAGGTGACAGTGAGCCGCGCTCCGCCTCAGGCTGTTGTGTCCAACCTTTACCTCGGTTTGGCCTCGGCCGCCGTCTCGGCTCTGATAGCTATGCCGCGTGGCGAGAATCGCCTCGTGGGAAGCCGTGTTCCTCCCCGCGCAGTCATCCCGGGCCGCGGAGCGGAGCGGGCCGGCGCCGTCTGGCTGCAGACGGGTCTCGCCGGGTCTCTCGTCTTGCGGTGCCAGCCTCAGGCCAGAGCTGGAGGACGAGCAAGCGTCCCACAAGTCCTCATCGAGTCAGAGGGAGAACGCTGGAGTCTGCACTCTCTGAAAATCAAGATGCTAATTTATTCCGCTGCCTTGGTTGTACTAAGATCAAATTAGTGAACTATTGACTGACTATTGAGTATTTTCTGAGAGATTACAGTAAACGACTATTGACTAGCGGAAGTAATCCCGGCGTTTTTACTAAACACTCCACCACCTCGTGCTTTAAAACCCAAGAAACTGCATGATAAAATGTGCACAACAGAGGGGAATGCGGCCCCCTGCTGGGAGATAACTATGATTTATGTTTCATATCTTTAACCGCATTACCCAGACATGGTAGCGGACACATTCTGTATTTAATTGCGCATTACGCAACACCGGGAGGGTGTTCAACATTATTACGGTGTAAATATACAGTCTGAAATTAAAAAGAGCATTGTGTTAGAGCAATCATGTCAGATTAGTGTTAAATGCAAAGCATCGTGAAATGACTGGAAGTGAGAAATGACTTCCAATAAGGACCCATCCAGTGTGAAGGCGGTTAGAGCTCAGAAGGGAACCGACGTCGGTGTTCGCTCCGGGTTTTTGTGAAGAAAATGAAACCAGGACGTCTCATTTCGGAAACTTTTCCATAACTAATCTTTTGTCAATGACAGCCAAATACCATCTTACGGCTAACCACATACTATCCATCTACTGTCTTATCTCCATGTGTATGGAGAAAAGACAGTAGATGTTGGCTATTATGTTAGCGCTAAGATGGCTTCCAGTGAGTGGGCTGTGGCCCCAAACCGGGGGTCCGCTCCACATGCTCTTCCAGTTTGCTTTTACCACCAGCTTGCTTTGGCAAATTTCCCCTTGCACGACAATAAATGCTGTCTTTATTCTACGCCCCCAAAATAAAATCCATCTCAACCAGCTGGCTTCGTAGGTCACTTTCATTATTAGCAAGTAGAAAGTGTAAACTGTAAACCCAGCAAGGCAAGGGGCTTTGAATAAACCATTTCTGGAAAGAAAATGTCTGTGTCATCTTCAGACCGTATGTAGATGTGGAATGTGCTCTAAAGACGTATAGCGGGAACAAGTTGAAATGGAGTCCCAGTGCAGCAGAACACCCCCTCCTATCCTATATTACTATGGTGGAACTAGATGTGCTTGCTAATTGAGTCTCAGTGCTCTGAGGAGATGAATAGAGGGGATAAAAAGGAGAAGAAAGTGAGGGGAGGGGGGCTTCTGTTCATAAACAGTGTTTACTTTAAGCAAGCCGTTGCCTTATTAGTATTAATAGCAGCGACTTCAGAAAGCTCGTATTCTGCCACTGGACAGTTTTGTATTATTTATGATGGAAATGAAAGCCAAAGCAGCACTGGAGGAGCGCTGCATAGCAAACGATGTTGCCGATGCCAGTTTACGTAACCGACGCTTGGGTAAACAGCGGATTAAGCGCAGCACGGGGCAGGAGGAAAACGAGAGCAAAACGCCGGGCTGAGGCCAACTCGTCCTCCGCCGCAGACCGGTTTGATGCCTTCATCTGCTCGTCCTTCTGAGGATCAAAGCGCGCAAATCTCGTCTCCGGCCCGACTTTTTCTGCGGCACTGATCTGAAGGCGTCGGGTCAGAGGAAGCAGACCGTGGCGTGTTATTAATTGCGGACGACATCTGTTGGGTTTTATTATTGAAGCTTGAATGTCGGCGCGTCTGATGGGGGTTTGAACCCGGACCGCAGCTTCTCTGAGATCAACATCCGGAGGAAACAAATCCACCTGAAAGTCAGCGCCTAGGAAAAAGAAAACAAAAAACATAAAATTTTCTGCCAAAATGATGAAAATGAATCGTAGCCTCCGTCAGCTCTGACAAGTCATGATCCATGGTGGTGTGGAGGTGATCACTTGGGCTCGTTTCCCAGCTAAGGAGATTTAAATGATTGGTTTCATGAAGAAATTCCAAGTGTTTCCAGACTCCACTTCCCAAAATCACCAGAATTCCCCAAATCTCCAAAAGCAACCCACCCGTCAAAATGTGAGCACACGCGGAAAGAATCACTCCAAAAAGGACCGCAAACAATACGGAATCAATCTTTATTTATATTAAATTAAAAATATACTTTTGACAGATTCATGTAACAAACATGAGGAAGGGTATTTCTCTGATATAAAGCTTTGGGCGTGATTTCGAAGGACTTGGAGAGAGATGCTCGAGAAGAGGAGGGAAAGTGTGGAAGGGCGAACGGCGAGAAGCTTCTCTCCTTTACGTCGCCTCGAAAAGCATGCAAAAAAAATAAATAAATAAATGAAAAGGGGAAACAAAGTGGTTGAGAAAGATGTGCTCTGCCTTTCAGGGAAAGGATGGAGTTAGACTTGGCTCAGTAATATATTTAGTAGAAACTAAGCAGAGCAAGTAGCACTGTCTAGGTTAGTTGGCAGCACTGGTTTCACAGTTATGGTGCTAAATAAAAGGAAAATATGCTTGTAAGTATGGGTGGGTTAACCTGGCAGGTATGAACGGAAATATTAAATTACACTTATTAGCCTTTCCGCGTCGCTTTTGTAGAGTTGGAGCGTCTACATAAAACAACAACAAAAAAAATCCATGAGGACAGCCACCGAGGCCTGGAGGAGGGAACACTGAACAGAGTTTTACATGATAAAAAGGTCAACGAGCACTTTGAAAATCAAATCCCCACCATCCCAAAGATACAGTCACAGAAAGCAAATATGTACGTCTCTTTTTGTACAAGTAGTGATGAGCAGGAGAGGAAAAAAACAAAAACAAGAGTCGGGAGAAAAGGCCGATGTAAATTCAAAGCGTCGCCTCCCAGTTTATGTACAAATTCACCACGTCGGCCATTGCAGTGCTTTAGAAAAATACTATTCACATTTGTTGTGGTGGTATGTGTAGATAAATTCTGGAGGATTCCCTCCCCAAAGATTCTGTACAGGTGCACCCATCTGGTATTTTATTGTGGAAAAAGAGCGCGCGACTTTTCATTTACGTGACAAATTGTGCGATTAAAAATCAAAAGGTTTGGGAGCTGGAGTTTTGTTTTTTTTTTTTTTTTTACAAACATGTTAAATAATGTACAGTGGATGAACTACATGTCCTTGTTGATGGCATGGAGAAAACATACACACACACACACACACACACACACACACACTCACACACACAGGTATCTCTTGAAATATTCTAGTCCCGGTTTGTGCTGTCGAACTTTCTCAAATATCCGTTCAATTCGTTGTACACTGGACAACAATGTCAAGGTTATTCTCAACCACTTTAAGCAAACATTATTTACAACATATCATACTCTGCTTTATTCTGCGTGGAAGAAACCCAGCCAAGAAATGACCTTTGCTATGTAGCTTCAGGTTATCAGTAGCGCGAAACAATATTTTAAAAATCAGTGTTTGTGCCTCCTTCACCCATACAGTACATGGTTAGACGATTAAATAAAAATAAATAACACAATATTTTGTTCACACCGTTTGTCGTTTTTTTTTTTTTTAAAGTGTCTTTCGCGCCTTCTGGGCGTACTGTACAAATTCATTTAAATAATATGGTCCAAGCTCACAATTAAGTTATTAAATAAAATATTAGTACTACATTGAACGGTTCCTCAAATAAAAATAAAAAAAGGGGGGGAAAAAAAAAAATATTTGAGAACATGAGACCTGTGTAGCTTCAGGTTTTCATCAGGCCTTCGTTTAAAATTGGAAATCGTTTCGCTAAATTCAGGAACTTCCTGTTCATTTGACCACAGAAATTTTTGTCTTCCAGTTTTCATATTTAAAGTACAAATCGGTTTAGATGGTAAATTAGCTTCACTTTATGTGCTTATAAGACAATACGCACATAAAGTGCTGCAATTCTGTGGTTTAAAGGAAATCTAGTGAATATCAGTTTTCTGTCGACTGATAAAACTGAAAAAACTATTTACAAAAATTTAAATATATGATGTTCTGCCATGTTTACATGTATATAACATACTATTTTTGTTTTTATATCCCTGAAGCAGAAACTGATTTAGGCCTTCGTTCAAAGATTTGCCCAAGTTAACGATATCGGCGACTTCGTGAGTACGGATTTTGAATGGACTCTTTCTTAAACGTGACAGCTGCTCCTCCCATTGAACCTCGTTTGACTAAGTGTACAGCTGAGCAAAATTTTATATCATGGCATTTTCAACAATTACCACAATATCTGACAGTAATTTCCTTTTGTTTGTAGCCTTTCGCTCTGCTCTTCGTCCAACGCTGGGATCAATATGGCGCTAAACGTACATGCTAGCACAAGGCCAAACTACACAACAAGCGTTTGTGTAGTTTAGGATCTGTCACGTTCACGCAAACATTTGTATTTTGTTTTTTGTAGAAATCAAAAGTGTTATCAGGTACTTCAGTAGTTTTTTGTCGATACAAACATGTGAAGCTAGCAAAAGTGCCTTTTGGTGACGACTGCTTTCGGCAAAGACCGAGAAAGCAACGTTAAACTAATTCATACATAGGTTATTGGGTTCGTAAGAAACAAGCATCTCCAAAGAGGTGGTCTTTTCCACAAAATCTATTTCAATACTGGCCTGTGGTTTTTGTTTATTTGTAGTCAATGACCTAGCTAGTTTATCATATAGCACAGTGTAAACGTTACCCGTCTCCATCCTTCCTGTGTTCAGGTTTTTAATGGCAACAGCCAAAACTGGTGAATTTATGCGAGTGTTAAAAAGATATTTTGTTTGGAACAAGGCAATGTGCCTTTGAGCTGTGGCTTAAACAGTAACATAAAATTAAATTCGCTCTATAAAAATTAGGCCCGAAGAAAACTTTGGAGGAAAAAAAACAAACGACGAAAAAAAAAAAAAAAACTCCAGCCGTGAAAACAACAGATCGTATTTGGGTTATCCATGCCAGCAATACAAACCAGGTTTTCCAAAAGAAACATCGATCTGTGCCAGATTCACACACATGCGAGTGTCTTCTGAAATAACAAAGAAATCTGTCCGAACAGAAAAAATCTGCCTGTAAAAACATGAAGGTGCCTTCTGGGGCTCGCCGTTTTTTGTGCCAACGAAACCAACTGCTCAAAAATATTTTTCAAGTGATTTTTGCAACTAAAACCAAATACGAAGCCATACAGAAAGTTACATAAAAAAAAAAAAGATGTGTACGTGGATTAAATAAACCCATCAGTTTGAGGGCTGTTTTTGTTGCTGTGAGTCACCCAAATGCTTCGGCCATAGCGGTAGGCAACACTGCCCCGGATCAAAGCGAGATATATTTGAAACATGCAGCGAAAATAAATTTCCTTCACAAAAAGAAATAACGTTTTCATTGACACTGAAAGTCCAGCAGGGCTCTGAAAAGACCACCAAGTCGATGAAAACTGGATTGGGTTAAAATAGAGCCAGTGTTTTTACAATTAAGTTATCCTCTTGATCTAATAGAGGCTGTTTTATATGTATTCTGTGTTGTTATATATTTTGGTCTTTGCATGAAGTTTATCTAAGGGCATGTCTTCATTTGCACTTTTTCGGTTCAAAATCCTGGAACTGAGTGTTGCTTCCTTTGCTCTGTGTAAATAAGCTGAAATAAGTCATACATTTTTTAACTTTGATTCTAAATTCAGTTTCTTTTTCATACAATTAGAGCTCCAAAAGTGCCTACAAGATACTACTTTATGAATTAGTCATAATCTGGTTAAAAAAAAACAACAACATTGGAACAAACATATTTTAGGCGGGAAGGCAACACGTTTAAATGTGTCCCCCCCCCCCTTCACATTTGACTTTGAGGGAAAGTGAACGTATCACTTTCCCTCAAATTCATGCTTAAACATTTGATTTCTTAAGTGTTAAACTCGAAGAAAAAAACACGTTGAATATTTCAGCGGGACAAGATGGAAACAGACAATTTCCACCCGCGTCTCTTGATCAAAGCGCTGCGGGGAAATGAAAAACGTACGCGGCTTTCACAAGCGCATCGTCAAACCCTTTCAGCTCAAAAATGTAAGTAAGGTAAATAAGAAAATAGCTCAGATGCAGTTTTCCACCACATGAAAGGGCAGTTTTAATGCTGAGCAATACAAAGTGAACAATATCAGCCATTTTAAAACTTTTAACGCCAACGTTTTTCTTCGTCGGTGGCAGTTTGCCCAAAGACGCATCGGCGGCGAACTTAACGACTGTTTTCTTGAGAGGAAAGACTAATCGATTCTTTATTTGACAGGTATTCTGAACAATACACATTTAATGACGCCGTTAACGCACGTTGGAACGGAGCCGCGGATTTTGCCTAGAGGCTGTTATCCATTTACGCCATAAATAAATGACATAAATCAATCAAATGACTTATAACGTAAAACGTACGTATAAATCTGTTAACTTCAAAATATTAGCTTAGCATTCTTTCTCAATTAGTCTTAATTTCGAAACCGAAAACAAATGTGAAAAAGTCATTGTTGCTAATCACTGTGTTAGGTTATTTTGTCAGCAGTTGAAATAATACAGTACAGTTGTGGTGCTTTGACTTGCGTATTTAAAACAGAAAATGTGAAGCTTTCACCACGTTCCGACTTCGGCTCTGATCAAACGGCTCTGTTTCTCTGGGTTTCTTTTTGGACTGAGGCTATACTGAATAATTTCAAAAAATGTACAGTTTCTGAGGGAGGGAGACCAACGTTATATTAGAAAAAAAAAAAAAAAAGAAGTAAAAACAACCATACAGATACAGGTTACGTGGAGTACCAGCTACATCATCAAGTGCGCCGATTAAAGGTGAAAGGTTTATCTATTACAAATTACAGTTTTTTATGCAACTACTCATGCCAAAGGTACAACTAAAATATACCCAGTGTATTTCCACCTCATGTTCATTGTTGAATACGGTGGAGGATCTATGGTGCTGTGGGCTAGCTTCTCTTCCAAAGGCCATAGGAACCCCGTTGGACTGCATGGCATCAGATGTAAAGGTTTTTTAAGCCATTCAGTCCGAGTCCAGTCAAACTAATTCATTTATTAAACCAAAATTAAGCAAATTAAGTGCTTAACAGGTAAATGTCCTTGGTCTTTTAGGTCATCATAACTATGTTTAATAAACCAAAGTTGTCATTTCATAAAGTACTATTTAGGAGACACTTTGTGAAGAAACCTTTGTTCGCACATTGATCTACAGACGCCAACTAAAGACGGAAGCACTATCGGTACAAAAATGTCTAATTACTTTGGTAAAAACGACAACATTAAAAAAACAAAAAAACCCAAACCGTTCTAGTGGAAAGAAGAAGTAGGCGTGGTTTGGTTACCGGTGTTGAGGTTCACCGAGGCGTTTTACCTCACAACATTTTTAAGGAGATGCTTGAGGAAGTGCTGGTGTGGCCAGAGTTTAAGTTCAAGTTACAAAGTAAAGACATAGTCAGTCACGTTGCTAAAGCTAACTAGCTAAAAGCAATGCTACACCACCCGATAGCTGGTAGGTTAACTTAAAAGAGTTTAAGGTATTGGTGTCCTATGAGTAACGTAGCCATGAAACGGCTTCAGGAACGTCAAAAAAAAACAACATGGCTTCCGTCTGCATTTCAGGACCGAATCGATCCCCGTAAAGGGTTCATCGACAGATCCGGTGTGAAACCTCGCCTTCCTGAACTCAACAAAGCAGATTTGCAGGGACTCTGAAATGTTTCATGAGATTTGTTGCCACTGGCCCGCTCTAAGAGCCTTCGGTTAACCCTTGATTTCTCATTATCCGTAGATCTAAAGGCCTTTGTTTAGGCCTGCTGCTGGTTGATATCTATAGCTGTCAATTACACTGCGGCTGATTTCTGCAACTTGTTTTTCTCTCATTCTCAAAGGAGCCAGGCTGGCTTATCGAAACACACACACACACACACATCCCAGTCACACTGATGCAAACCCAGATCCACACATTAAAAAGTAGTCTGTGCTCTGCTGGTGCTGCCTTCTTCATTCCTTGAGGTCTTCATTAGTCGGCTTGTAGGAACCTTCCCTCGTCCTCCCGGTAGATGTCTCGACATTCTCTCGCCCTGTGATCAGCACTTTGAGATCCGACCCTCTTTGGACGATCTTCACACACATTTTGGCTGGATGCAGCGATTTCCATAGCGACGTTTGCTCCTCAAAAGTTAACGTTGCGGTGTGAATGGAAAACCAGTGTTGAAAATGCAACTTTCCCGCACTGGGAACCAGTGTATAGAAAAGTAATAACAGTGTACTTTTTTTTTTTTTTTTTCGTTCCTTGATCGTTTTGATCATAATCTCCGAGTTTACAACAAAAGGAAGAAAAAAAAAACAACAAGAAAAACAGTTGTTGCCCAGGAGATTTTCAGGCGATTCGTTTACAGTTTGTGGTTGAACTACAAATAAAAGAGATCACTGTAGTTCTGGCCATCACAGTATCACAGTAACAGTAGGATTAGATGGGTTTCACATATTCAATGGAAAATTCAAGAACACGCGGTATAATCCGGAAGGCAAAAACACTGAATATAGCTGATAACTCTGATTTCTGCTGCTCTCTCCGAAACCTAAACCAAACTCTGCCTCAGTTTTCCCTCGTTTTGCTTTCCCCCCGCCCATTGCAAAACCCGACTAATTTTTCTTCTTTCGGAATCTATTGCTCATCTTCTGGCTTTGTTTGTTTTTTTTTTTGTTTGTTTTTTTTGCTGGAAAATAACAGAAAACCTTGTGTTTCTCTCACAAAAGTAACACTGAGGTGGCTGGCAGTGAGTTCATAACCCCAGAGCTTGATCCTTTGAAAGTCTGAGAGTTGTGCGCCAACATCACAGAGTGCCTCCATCTTTCGTTGCCTCGACCATCTCAATGCGCTGGAAGATAGTCTCTATCTACAAAAACGGAAATGGACTGGACTGGATGGAGGGAAGGTGTCTTGAGTTGGTTGTACAACTCCTTTGGATGTTGCTACAGCAGATGGCGCAATCTCTGGAAAGAGTCAGGCGGGTCTTTTGACGCCACTGACGGTGGAACCAGAAGGGATGTCTGGGTGGCAGGAGGCTAGAGCTGGTGGATGATCTAGACCACAGTGTTTCTCTGCCTGTAGGGTGGAGGCGGCAGAATGGCGCCGGACTTCAGGGCAAATTCAGACATGTACTCAGAGTTTTCGGCCACCGGGGGCCGTATGTGTCCATTCTGCTTGTAGAAAAGCTTGGCGTTGGCGGGGCCTCCCTGGGCCCCCTCAGGGACCACCTGTAAGGAGGATTTTGGAGGCAAGCTGTGCTGCCAGTATTCAGGATTGTCAAAGGTCACCTTGAGCTTCTTCCCGCTGGCCTTCCCTGACGTGTGCCCTCCATGCTTCAGCAGGCTGCCGGGATGGGAGGTGGTGTAGCTCTGGTAGGCTGGCAGGCTACCGTGGCCCAGGGTGGCAGAGGTGGACAGGGAAGCTGATTGGCTCACCGGGGCTGGAGCAGAAGTTCCTGTTTGGCTGGGAGGGACGGAGCCGCCTGGATTTCCAGACGGCCCCGCAGGTTTGACGGCGTTGTGGGTGTGAAGGATGTGAGCTGCTGGAGCGTGGAGGCAGGGCAGGCCGGCCGGAGACGGCTGGGCTGAGGAGAGGGTGTAGTGGGGCAGACTGGTCTGAATGGTGAGCGGGAGGTGGGAGCCTGCTGGCGTTGAGGCTGAGATGGAGGACGACGGAGGCATGCTGGGTAAGGGGAGACCGTTCCTTCTCAGGGCTTCCAGTCCCAGCTCAGCAGGACTGTGGAAGGTGTTGAGGTAAAGGGGCTCGTTGATGTACTCGTCCTCTCCTTTGGGCTGACTGCTGGGCGTGCTGTGGTAGCCCGGGTTGTCCAAGGCATGGATCTCACCGTTTTTACGTCTGGACACAAACGGGTTCTCCTCAACGGGGTTCAGGTACTCTGCAGCACAGATCAGAAGAAGACCGTGAACTCGTCAGACAGACAGACATGAAATCAAAGGAAATAGGAAATACGAATTAATGGAATCTAAAGGAAAGAGATGAGTGACTAATGAGGGTCGGTCATGGCGGCTGCTGAGGACCAGATGGGCAGGGTGCCAGCAGTTCTTTGGCCCTGGCAGCTCCATCTGCTGGGGTCAGAGTGGAAAAAAAAAAAGACAACGACCCTCCACTGCTTCCATCGATCTCGCCTCCACTCAGATGCGTTTTGCTTGGGGCTTTGTTGCATTTTGAGGCAGCTCAGGAATCAGGAAAAGGCCTGGTGCGCTGAGTTATGATCAAAGGCAGAGCGTGGTTCTGTAGTGGTAGCTGACACAAACCGCTGTTGATGCAAACTCATTCAGAATGTTAATCAATAAAGCCGAGATGAAATGAAGAAGTGAAGCATGCTATGGAGAGGCGATGAGGAACACCATGGAAAGTCCCATCATGCTATGCTGCTGCTTCTAGTACCTGAGGAGCTCTTGTCCTTCACGGCCGTCATGTAGCCGACCTCGTCGGTGTCCCCTCTGGACGTCCTGTCTCCCAGGAAGATGGTGGGGTCGGCGCTGTACCTCTGGGCCCCGGGGTCCTCGGCCCCGGCGTGGCTCTGGCTGCTTTTATGGAGGCTCCCGTTACAGCGCTGGTCCTCCAGAGCCGGGCCCTGGCTGCTGGATGCCTCCTGGCTCCCTCCGCCATGGGCCCCCACCAGAGACCCCTCCACCGTGTTTGGGCCCCCGTCCCGATAGCCAAACTGGTTCTGAGGGAAACATTGGCATTCTTAAACGGTAGAAACGCAGCTGCTTACGCTGCAGGTTAATAAATATATTTAAATGTAAGTTGAATAAACCACAAGTTATTATTAATTCACAATCATAACTTCTAATGTTACAGTTAATGAACAGCAGGGATGAACTGGTTATCATCCATCCGTCCATTAGCAGAAAGAAATCACTGCTGTAGTCCAAGCTCTGAACCATTCAGAGTCCTTCTAAAGGACGGTGGCTCAGGAAGGTCAAAATACAAAGAGGGGAAATCTTCAGAAAGGAAGACGTTTGGTGGAACAGCCAACATTTGAACTCACCCAAATGACCTAGTTTGAAGTTTTTGTCTGTTAAATCCTCGTGAAAAACGTGTTCTTAATGTTTTCTGAATGCAGGAAAGTGTTTGTCTTGTGTGTTTGCTTTCACAACCCGTGTTGCAGATGAAGCTAACTTTCAGGCTATTAATCCGAGTAGAGAGTTATCAGTTTGTTTCCAGACTATCGCGTTATTGTGCGTTTATGGCAAATGATGCGAAATGGTCCAAAACATATCGACGGTTATGTAACTCTGAGCAGACTGGTGTTTTTTTCAGCCGCAGTCGGAACTGATTTTAAGTGACTTCTTTACTCTGCAGGTCTGACTCACTGTGACGAGACAAATAGACCAAAACACGGTGAAACATTCATTTGTGATGTTTTCTCATTAACTTTGGGTCCGGGTTGCTCTGAACGCTTTTCTCCATAACAAATGGAACAAATTGAGTCTGTTTGATGTTCTGAGACATTTGAGACAAAAAGGAAAAAAACAAAAGAAGCCAGAAGGTAGACGTACTTTCACACCTCCGATTGCTAAGGCTCACAACAATGCACATCTTGAATTTTGCTGGCTCTTAATGTGTTCATGGTTTGTCAAGAATTTGTCCATTTTATGATCATAGCCAACCAGTAAATAATTGGTTGAATGTCGTTTGACGAACTTTTACAAATTATTCGCAAACATCCCGTGTTATGAACTCATCAGATGAAGCAGCAACAGAATATCTAATAAATTACATGTTAGGGGTTATGATTTTAGCTAGCTTCCAGTGTGACATGTTACAAGTTGTGGGTTATGACGGTTCAGTTTGCCAGACCTGCCGATCCGGTCACTGGTGCCGAGTTCGTGTCTGACTGCGGAGACATTCGGTTTGATGTTTTATCGCGTCACCGAACTGGAGATGACTCGCCGAACGAGCGAGGGACTCTTACTCGGTTGGAGTCGACGCGGGGCCTCGCGGGGCCCGACGCGGCGGCCATGTTGAAACCTCGAGGCACCAGGTACTCCTCGGCGTCCATCAGGTCGTCCAGGTCCTCCTCGTCCAGCAGGCTCTGGAAGAACTTGCTGTCGTTGGGGCTGGGCAGCTTCATGCGGTCGTCTCCCTGGCGCCCCGACGGAAACAAGGGAACGTGGATTGATGGAATCCGGTTTGTGAAAATAGCCGTTGTGAAATGAGTGAGCGGGCAGTGGGCATACCTGGATGACCAGGTACCGCTGGGGGTCACGGGCCATTCGGCAGAACTCTGCAGCCAGTTCCTTGAACTTGGGCCTGCTGTCTGCGTCGATCATCCAGCCTGAGGAGAAAGCAGGCAAGAAAGAGAAGCTCAGAAACATCAGAACGGATGAAAAACAGAGAGAGAGAGAGAGAGACAGAGAAACCATCTGCTGCTTCTTTCACTTCGGCCTTCCTAAAGATTCTTCACCGTCTTTTAACAAAACAAACTTGTGCTGACCTTCTCTGGCTTTCACAGCCCATTCATTGCTGCTCCTCTGCAAATTGGGACGCATGAAAAACATGTAATTTGGGTATTTTCACAGGAGGCACCCAATTGTCCCCCCAAATCAACTAAATTCATGTCTGGATGCAAGAAGAAAAAAAAAAAAGAGAACAAAACAAACACAACCTCCATTTAATTTTCCTCCTGTATAAATTCAACCTTCGTTGAACGGCGGTTGAGCAGCGGCGACGCTCTTTTTTTCTTTTTTAAATCGAGTCCCGCACAATCGCAGGATGAAGTGTGGCGCTCAAGGCCGTTTGAAGAGGCCGTTAAAAGGAGGAGTAAAGCGTATTTCTGCTTTTTAGTTCGTCGCCGAGTCCAAGGTCCGCGTTTCTCTCTCTCCCTCGGGCTCCAGCTGCAGTAAACACAGCGAATCCCTGAAGAGAAAGCGAAGCGGCAGGTGGCGACTGGCCAGAGCTCGCCGATTTCGCCGACACGACCTCCATTACCTCCTCCGCCACTCTGACTGCCGAGCGTTGCTCCGAAATAAAAAAAAAAAAACAAAACAAAAAAAAAAACATTTAAAACCATTGAGAAGAGCAGTAATAAATCAAGAGGTTCTGGATCCAGAAAAACAACCAAGCCGGGTTCTGATCTTTGACGTTTGACAAGAACGAACATGAGAGTCATCGGTCAAGTACGCTGAGATGTGCTGCTGTTGGAAAGCAGCACTTTGCTCGTGTTTTATCTGGAAATCTGACCTTGCTAATAGGCTCGGGAGACATTTCAGTGGAGTGCACCGTTAGCGCACATGCTAATATGTTCACTGTTTATTTTTAAGCTCTGATAGTTTTATAGAATTTGTTTGCGAGCTAGTGTGCTAAAGTTCTTAAAAGCTTAGTAAAAAGAATCAGTTGTCAAAAATCCCCCAAAAACAACAGCCAGTTCCTTCAGTACTGTCTTACTGAACAAGACAGTAAATGTCTTATTCAGTAAGTGAATAAGATGTTTTTCTGATCCTTATATTGCTGGCAAAACAATTCCACGCATCAGTTAAAAGGAAAGTATCAACCAAAAGGAGGGAAAAGTAAAAGTGTGAGAAATAGGGGAGTGAAATGTGCTCTGCCTCGGTCCAGTCAAACTCATTGTACACCGTCAGATACTCCCAACTTCATGTTGGATCAGAGCAGTACCTCTGTCTGAGCTTACCTTCATGAGAATCAAGAGGAATGTTCAGGTTTCCGAAACTGTGCGACAAAAGCCCAAATAACCAGGAACACATTTTGTATGGATTGATTTTTTCGGGGCGTTTCAGACACGGATGAGTTCAGACGGGGTTGAGTGATGACCAGGCGGCACGGGGGAATCCGGCCAAGAAGCCGGTGGCTGGCACAGCCTGCAGCATGTCCTGGCAAACGTGCGTCTGGAGCGCTTCCTGGAAATATGGGAGGGAGGATCAGTCGGCAACCCGGCCCAGAAGCACCGGGGTTCTGGAAGCGGCCCGGAGGGTGGTGGCGGGGGGAATCGGATAACGCAGGGAGTAGACGGGGCTTTGGACGGGCGGTATGAGCTGGAGAGAAGTATGGGGGTGAGGAAGCGTGGCGGTCCAGATGGAGGATGGCACCAACAAAGAACCGGACCGGAGTCTCTTGTGAGGCCGGCCTGTCCGTCACGGAGTTAAACCAGCATGTCATCATCCTGGCTGCCTCTCTAGGAGGCAGCAGCTCATCAACAACTTCTCAGCAGATGAATATTCACTTTTTTTTTTTTTTTTTTTTACTAAAGTCCAACTGATCTGTAACAACTTCAGCAAAGGAGCATTTGGAGGGGGAAAAAAAAAAAGGGCAAGAATCCATTTAGTTCTATTTCTGGTCTGCAGGACGGATGAAGTCGTTTTGATTTGTTAAACGGAATGCAAAAATAACACATAAAGACAGTAAGCGCTTTTTTTTTTTTTTTTTTAAGAGCAATGAAAAAATGTCCTTGCAAACAATTAACTTAAAGAACAAAAATTCTGACAGAACCCTGTTGAAGACCTTTGCTGGGAGTCAGAACTAAATAAATAAACTTCTCTGAGCTCACTGGATTCTGCTGATCTTCCAGCAGCTTCTTCTTCTACTCTCTGGCTACGTAGTTGCCTGGCAACATCATCAAAGTAGCTTTTACTCCGGCCATGGATCCAGCATGTAATCCCAGCCACTCCTGCATTACTCCAGATGTAACGTTTTAATTTTAATTATTGGACTCTAGAAGTGCTGACACCAGCCGCATACTAACCTACAGCTCTGTTGTTTCAGTTATTTATTGTTTCCAGGCTAAAAGCAGCGACAAAACTCCCCTCCTTGCCTCACATGAAGCACACATTTCATCACGGCTGTTCAGTGGAGCATGTGCATGTGCTCACATTTCACCATGACCATGTAGACGTCGATGGTGCATATGGGAGGCTGCGGCAGCCGCTCGCCCTTCTCCAGGATGTCTGGGATTTCCCGCGTGGGGATGCCGTCGTACGGCTTGCCGCCGAATGTCATCAGCTCCCAGATGGTCACTCCTTTCGCCGCGACGCAGCCGGGGGAAAACGCGGACAAGAAGAAGAGGAGGAGGAGAGACGAGAGGTGAGACACGGTAAGGCGGACGAAGGGAACAGGAGTTAGCGTATAGCACCCACCGTAGCTCCACACGTCGCTCTGATGGGTGAACTTCCTGTAGTGGATGCACTCCAGAGCCATCCACTTGATGGGCATCTGAGGAGATGGGGATATCATCATTAGAATGGGATTATTTACTCAATAATAATTCATTCCTCTTGTATGAGGTATGGGTTGGATGTTGTTTGTGTGAAACATTTGGCGAAATGTAGGGAAAAAAAAAAGGGGAAGGAAGTATCGGTGGAAACGTCGCTCACGGATCTCCTGACGGTCACCTTTCCTAACAGCAACACGATTCCCAAACTCACGGGAGGCCAGTTATGCTTCTCGTTCAACCTTCACACACGCGCTCTCTTTAGGGAAATGAAGACGAAAGAAGGAAATGACAAGCTTCAGGTTGCACCTCCACTTCCTGTTGATGGATCTCCCGCGTCACGTCTATTTTTACCGAGAACATGCAGATGTGCTGACAACGGCTCTCATTTATCAAGGCATCAGTGAAAACCAACATGGAGTCAATCACTCAGATGGCTGCTTGCGACTCGCCCGCGTTATGAAATCATATTTTTCCCCTCCCCCTCCTCTTCCTCTTCATCCTCCTCCTTGTTCCCCGCCCCCCATCCGTCAGCGATAACAGCCCGGACTCGACGCGCGGCGGCGAGCCTTTCGGGCCTCCAGCTGAATAGATGTGGCAATGAAAAGCCAATTTAATAACGGGAGTTGATCAGGGCACTTTGCGTAGCGGGTCTGGAGCGGTGGGGCTCCTGATTGATGCGGTCCGCGAACAAAACAACCCGACTCCGTTGTTTGCTGGGACGAAGAGCCTCGAAATTCTACAAAACAAACGGTTTCCGACATTCTCCCATCGGAGAAAGGATCCGTTTTTACTTATTTCAGCTGACATGTTGGATATGAAACATGTACAAATTCTACAGAATGAAAAAGGTTTAAAAAGCAAAGTCAAAACAGTCGAATACTTGATCAAATTCTGGATATGAAATAGAAAACCTTCCAAATTTTGCCATTCTGCTCATTCCTATCAGGCGGGCTAACTGTTACAATTTATTTCCACTGAGAAAGAGGCGACACGCAGCTCCGCGGCTCGGCCGTTCCCCGTTAACAATTTTTTTCCCCCGTTTCCGTGCCGCTGAGCAGGCAGAACATAGCTATTTGATTGCCGGTTATGAACGCCGCCCGTTAAATCGCGCGAGGATGTCGGGAGGAAAATCGCGGCTGTGCGCGCGCAAACTCGTCCGGGAGAAGACGCGTCGGAGCGGCCCGAGTCTCGCCGGGTCGTTGGTTCTGTTGACGTTCAAAATGAGGGTTTACGGGGAGGGACATCTGAGAACAGCTCTCCTATGTTCCTGGGTGTGAAAATAATACTCTGGCGTTAGCGCCAGAGTAAGAAAATGTTATTTATTTTTTTATTTCAAGAATGAAGGTTTGGTGAGGACACAAGAATAAAGGCATGACATTTCGAGAATAAGGTTAGAATATTAACGGAGTTAAAAAAAAAAAAAAAAAAAGAGAGAAGAAAAAAGTCTAAATAAAATTTGTATGAGAAGGTCACACATACAAAAAAAACAAAAACACCTTGAATCATTAATGCTGAGCATCTTGTGAAGTTATACTTTGGTATCAGTTTTACAAGTGAGGAAATGTTTGAACACATTAGCATCAAATTATTACCAGGACTTTGAAATGATTTGAGTTTATTTAGAAAAACTGGAAGCTCTGTTCTCTTTTTTCTTAGAATTTGATGACTTTCTTCTGATAATGACATCTTTTTATTCTACTACTGACTTGATTGTCATGATTTTATGACTTTATTCAAAATGAAATCTCTTAATCTGGTCCTGACACGCTGCTGTCCAGCAATGACCTTGGAGATTATCCCGTTTTGTGCTGCCAGGACGTTTGCTCAGGTGCTTCAAACGCATTGCAGTCAGCAAATCTACAAAGAAAGACATTTCTAGGAGATTCTGGAGTCTTTCCAGGAGCGGATGACCTCCAGACAGACTGTCCATTGGTCAGTCTGTCTCCTTGACGTCTTAGATATCAACAATGACAGTTGGGTTACCTGCAAATCGGATGTTGCAAGCTACAAGCTGCCAAATTATCAGGTATTCTGTGTTCCTCTGCTCTTCCCTTCCCCTGGTTACCGGTTCTGTCTTACCCCACCCAGGCGTTCTCAGGCTTCCACTTACACCAACCTTGCCCCCGTCTGCGTTGTACTCCTTCTCGTCAGCGTCCAGGAGCCGGGCCAAGCCGAAGTCGGTGATCTTGATGTGATTGGGGGACTTGACGAGCACGTTCCGAGCCGCCAGGTCTCTGTGGACTAACCGCCTTTCCTCCAGGTACATCATCCCCTGAGAGGTGGGGGGAAAGGGTGGAGGGGAGACAGACAGAGAGACGATGAGGAATCCTATCGCGGAGCCATTTATCTTTTTAAATCTCAAGCCTAAGACCGCTGAGGCATTAAATGTCAGCGCTAACGTGAAATTATTGTCATAACTGTCATCAGCATTAACTTCACACCCATGCAGACATTTAGATTTGATGTATAATCGCTGTAATACCTCATGTGCATGACTCTAAGCAGTTCTGAAGTGTCAGAAAGTTTATTCTCACACCTGCGAACCACAAAGGGAAAGTTTTCGTGAGCCTTTTCAATCCCCCAACAGGTCTCGGGATTGCAGAGAGTGAAACATGTTTGCATCGTTCTCTTTAGATACCAGAGAAGGTTGGCGGTGCAGCGTGGGTTTGTTTATGGTTGATATCTAATATTTTTCCTACCGCCATACTACAGTTCAAATTCTTCACAAACACACTAAAAATTTAGGCTTCAACTGCAGGAGAACTTGCACCTGTATTCTGGCAAATTCGCGCGACAAAAACGAAGATGAAAATTCCCAGCTGTTTGGATTCTCACAACTGGACTCCTTATAATTACTTGCTCTTGTAATCACAAATGATCCAATCTTGCCTGAATCTCCATCGACCCGAAACACTCTTGGGAGTGCGACACTTAAAGCGTTGTTAAAGCGGAGCAATCAGCGGCACCGCCCCGACCCGGAGCGGCCCTCGTCCTCCGCCGGGGACGCCGCCGTTTACCTCCCGAGGAGGCTGGAAATTAATTGGCTCCTTGAGCTGTTGTACATTCCCCCTGCAGCCGGTGCGACGGCCTCACCTCATTGCCCCGTCACTTTAAGTCGAAGTGTATTAATGGGCTGTGTGGCCCATTGATTCCTAATTTCTCTCGACATCGACATCGGAGATAAATATTGCGCGGCGCGCTCGTCTTTGGGCTTATTGTAATCAGCATTGTTATTGATCGCCCGAGAAGCAATCTATTTTAAACATACTTCCAGCCAGGCGGGGGTGTTGCCTGCAGCCCCTGTCACGGCACATCGTGTCCTGGATCAGGGGAATTTCAGCCCAACAGCGAACAGGAAGTGATCCAACTTGGTGGATAAAAGAGAGAACCATGCAAACAGACTGACAGATAGATGTATTGCACATATGCCCTGGGAAAATGTCTTGCTCTTCAGCGCTGGTGGTCTCTTGGATGTCCCTGTCATGTCGTGTGTGTTTATGTGTGTGTGTGTGGGTGTCACTCCCGGCAAGGCCGGAGGATGATGGATGAGGGGCTCAGCCAGCGGCGAGTCAGACGTCGGCGCGATCTTTATCCTCACTTCGTCTGCGAGGAAAGGGGAGGCGGAGAGAGGGGGGCCGCCGCCGGCTCGGCTCGAGCTGGCTCGACACAACAGCAATACGCGCATTTACAGTTCCCCCCCGACACACACCTAAATGTTTCAAACGTCTGATGATTCTCTGGCGCTAGCCGAGGCGTGGGCCTTGGTGTAAATTTTTCATTGTCTGCCTCGCTTCTCACCAAGGTGTTCTCATTGATCTACCGGCAAAGTGGCGTCTACTTGTTTAACATCCAGCTTAATACACTCCAATTGGCCCGGCCTTGCCGGCTTTGTCCGCCTCCCAGAGCAGCAGACACCGGAGTATATCATCATCTCAGAGAAACATCTCTGACTGGCATTTTTGTTCTTCTGCGGCAGAACCTTCAGCTGAATACGGGATCAGTTCCTTGGAAGCGAATAGGCTGGTCTGTCATAACACCACCAAGTCTATTTAGCACAAACGAAGGCTGCTGGACAAAAGTTTCTGTCTTTCTTCTGAAGGTTTTATCTTTCGTACATGTGTCTCTCATCCATAGGTTAGGCGTCCTAGTGGAAGATTTGGCACTCTGTATGTCCATTCCTGACCAAAGTCCTTCAGCAGCATGACTTCCCCCAAAGTCAAGAAAACATTCAACCATTAGTGAGTCCACAGAAACGTTAGAGTCCGTTCAAACTGTTCGGTTTCCAGGCATAAAACCAAAAGTCAAACAGATTCCAGAAATGTTCAAGAGCCTTTGGGAGGGAAAATCAAGATCCATTATGTTCTCCGGTTTAAGCCGTCCAGCTTTTGATTCGATGTGAAGTCAAAGACTATAAGATGGTCACGAGAATTCACTTATCTTTGTATTAATACTGCAAAATATTTCTAAAGGTACACCGATCCCAAAACCACAACAATAACTTTCTGGAGTGGCTTTCTCAAAACTCCGCCTTTAGCTTAGTAGCCACCAGCAAACAAGGCTATCTGACTCACTGGTGTTGGAAATGAAACAAACACAAAAAATATATATAAATATGCCCATTACAAGTGCATGTTCCCATCACTACTGTAGCATGTAGGGAAACTCTACAGTCCCTGTACTGTAATTTAATCTCAATGTATATTGGTCACTGTGCAGACTATTGCTTTCACAGTGATTTACAAGTGAACAGCAGAAGCGTTGCAGCTTCAGCGCGGCAAGAAAGTCCGCTGTAAGCATTAAAAGCGAAATCTATTTAAAGGAAACAATGTGAGTGGAGCAAAAGAGTAGAAGAAGTGCACAGTCAGAGCGATGAGAGTTTCGGCAGGAAATGCTCTTGTCGGAGGCGAGGCTTCGAATGCGCCGAGGAAGAGGATATGCTCCCAACGCTGTAAATGAGCTCCGTTCGGAGTCAAACCGAACGAGTGGTCAGCCGTGATGTGAGGGTCGAACACAGCCTCACTGTGATTTCAAACTTTTTTTTGTTTCCAGCCACGTTGAGGCACAGAAACAATTAGGCCAGTTTGGCCACGACACCAAAGCCGCTTGTGTCAAGAGAAAAACGACAACAAAAATGCAATTAGCGTCACAAAATAGCAACGGCTCGTCACAAAAGGTTTGATCAACTTTAATTAGATTTCTGATGGGATTCGGGATTCTTACAGCTGTCTCGTTTTCTGAGCAACACGACACATTTTCATTCTATTTATGCATGTTAGAGTTTATTACGTATTTAACACGGTGAAACTGAGTGAGAATGAAGAACTGAGAGTCAATGCAGAACATGACCTCAGATCACCTCTATGGACTAAGGATGGGTTGTTGAGCCAGAACATTGGATAAAGTCTGGGTAAAGTCAGAACAGGATGTATTTTTGGAGTCTAAATCAGAACAGTATTGCAGTACTGGTCAACGTTGTAAGACTATTTGTTTGTTCTTATTTCTTTTAACATATTTAAGTCTTTATGTCGAGTTCATTTCATGAAAAATTCTCTAGTTGGTGCCAACGCAGGCTGCAAAAAACTTTATACCGGGGGACAAATTCAGAAGAAAGAGACGTTAGGCTGAGTGTGAAGGGAACCAAAAGGTGAGGCGTCTGTTTCCAGAGGGAATGATAAGTGGTTGGCCGTGAAAGCAGGCGCCGCGACGCCAGCGGGCCTCCAAACAGCTCAACGGCCAGCGACAATGCGAGCGGAGCAGGAGCCGGGAAACTGGGACGGCGGCGATAAGGCGAGCGCACAATGGGCCGGGCGCAGGTGGCGCAGCTGGTGCAGGTGGCCCGTCCGTCATGCGCCGCGTGCCGCGCCGCAGATAGAAGGCAGGGCATTTCCCCAGCGCGCTTGGCAGCCTCCAGAGCATGGCGCCTGCTTTGTCTGCTGCCTGTGTGAAGCGGGCAGGCCTCCTCCATCACGCCACGGCCCAACAAATTCCGCTTTGGGCGCCGTTATCGGCGCTGAACGCCGAGGAGAAGCTGCGTCGGAATTATCACCTGAAGACAAAATGAGCTCCGGACGGCTACGGCAAGCGGCTCGGGTAGTTAATGAAGGCAGCAGGCGGATGTGACATAATGTGACAGGTATAACGGCGGCGCGGCAGCCGGGTGAAGGCCCATTTACTCCGCGCTCAGCCGATCCGCGGAAACCTCCGCCCATCCATCAACCCCACCCCAACGCGTTTCTGTGTGCCGGCGCCGGGATGTTTTAAAACAATGTCGGAACTTCTCGGCGCTCGACATCTCCCCTTGTCTCCGCTCTTAATTACGCCTCTCCTCAAGACAAAAAAATTTTTTTGAAAAAATCCCAGAGCTCCGTCTCCATGATCTCAGCTCCTTCCAAAATGTCACAGGCTGCGATGAAAGAGCACCGCTGGCACATTTACATGAGCAAATGTCAATAATTTCTGCTGCCGCGGCACGGAATGAGAGAAACGTCTTTGATTAGCGCCGTAAAAATGTGCTCTTTTAAGGTAATTATAGGAAACAACAGCCTCTTGGTTGGGATTAATTAAGAAGGCCTAATTAAAGCCTCGGTGACAAGCTGAGCGTCAATTAGCAGCGCTGCACATACATCAGGACGTACAGCGTTACTTTCATTTTCTTTTTCCTGAGGATTTGTGGAACTCGGGTCCGTCCTGTTCCTAATCGGCTGTTTGGAAAACTTGACCCGAGTGAATCGGATTTGTTTGCGTTTGTCGGCGAATTCGCAGGAACGCCACGAGAACGACTGATGAGGAGTGATCCAATCAGGCCTTTATAGCCACTGGATCAGGCAGTCGCCCTGTAACCCACTGCAGCTTCACCGTGAGATTCATTCCTGGATGTTTTGTCCTGGTTTCGATGTCAAATTAAAAAAAAAAAACATGTAAATAGAAATAAAAAAATCTTTTTTTTTTTTTCATTGTTCAGGACAGAATTTCAGGTAAAAACTGCAAAAACGCTCCTCAGACGCAGATCTATAGATCTATGAGGGATCAGGATGATGAACGGCAGTGTTCTTCCTCCTGATGGTTTGATCTAAAGGACAGAAGTCATCCTCCTGGAGGAAGAGGAGGAGGAGGAGGAAGAGTGAAGGCCTGTTTAATGAGAGCAGGTGAGATTAGTGTTTGCTCAGCACCGAAACCCGACGCTGTGGGGAAGTGAGCGACACCGAGGTCTTCCTCTGAGCGCCGCTGGATCAGGGCGGGAAACACCGCGGGATGCAAATCTCAACACACACGCACACACACGCACACACAAACACACGCACAAACACACGCACACGCATACTGATGTGCAGAATATTAACACACTCCCAGAGCCAGAGATCAGTAGGAAAATCTGAAATCTCTCTCCGTTCTCCTTACTAAGCAGCAGCAGGAGATGAGGCGGGATTCTGAGCTCAGCATCAGCAGAAACTCTGAGGTCAGAGTCGCCTTCATCATTAGCGTCTGAAACCGGCAGCAGCCGGCTAACAGCGGCCTATTCAAAGCCCGGTCGCTTCCAGCTTAGAGCCAATCGGGGGTCCTGGTTCTGGTTCAGAGCTGGCCGTCTGGACCGGATCTGTTTTCATCCGACAGCCGAGTCTCTGTCGCATGTGTCAGAACGGTCTAGTCAAAGTCCAAAATATATCTGAGGCAAGACTTTTGAAGTGAGCCTGATTCATCTGGCATAAAGTGACGGGCAGCAATAAGGTGTGACGAATCCCGTAATACGACAACAACAGGAGGCTCTGCAGGGAATCCATCATGCCACACTTTTCAGATTTCAGTATGCCTTAGCTTTTTCCAAAAGTGAAGAATTTGCCACTTCAGATCTACATAGCGGTAAGGTGTCAAAATAAAAGATTTATGAATATTTCTACAAATTTAGAAACAATAAGAGACAACAAACAAACAAAAAATAGAAATAAACCAAAAAGACAGGAAAGGAGGATGGCGGATAAAGCAGCTGCATCTAGAGCAAGCTTTGTGTTTGGTGTGTGTGTGTGTTAGTGTGTGTGTGAACCGCCCTGAGTGTGGCTCTAGATTAATGGCGGCCATTATCTCAATGCCCAAAACACTCAGTGATGAAGAGTCGGTGCCTGGCGACAGGCCTCGGCCAATCAATTTGCGGCTCTGCAGTCACCTGCCCGGGTCACAGCCCACATACGGCCACTGTTACACAGGCGGGAGGAGGAAAAGGTGGGGGGTTGGGGGGGGTACGGTTGCCATGACATTTACACCAGAAAGCAGAAAACACACAGAATGTGTCACTAAATACAAACAAATCAGCAAAGAATCACAATAAAGAAAAATCTCTCAATTAAAAACCAATGACAGACTGGAGAATTTTTTTTTTTTTTGTTAAGTTTTATAAACTTTCACTTAGTAAAATCCATAACTTATGAAAACAAATCATTTCCTGCTGCAGGTACAGGCGAACAGAAGCGAACGCGTGACCTCCGCTGCTCTCCGGGTTCCCTCCTCTGTCTCTGCTGCTGCAACCTTTTCCAAAGCCGGCCGAAGAGCAAAGCAAATTATTCTCCCCTTAGCCAGAAAATTGTGCGTCTCGTGAAGAATGCTCTCGCTGCTGGAGAGAGGTTCCCCGTCATTACCTTGAGAGCGCCGAGATCATTCAGAGAAGAAGCCGGCGGTTATTTATTCGGCTCGCGTGCTCGGATGCGCGTGCAAGCGCGCAATGACGAGAAACGCCCTGGGATACACCACAGAGAAAGGGTGTCCTCTTTCTCGGTGTGGATAAATATCCCGGAGCGAAGCGATGAGGAACCTGTAAGGAGGATCCGGCAGACAAATGGAGGCGACCCGGCTTCCTGCTGGGAACATTTCAACCGGCAGCCATCTTGTTAAACGGACTTCCTGTTGATTCACTGTTCGGGAAATATGGGAAGGAAATTCCAGATGTTTTACTCCGACATAATTATGAGCTCACAAACTAGCCAACTTGCAATATTATTTTTCTAAAGCCTGGATATCAGTAATAACAAATTTTTAATACCATATTTTTTCTAGTAAATAGATGATTCAATCAAACAAAACAAATTATGTTGGTGAAAACCAATCTCAGGATATTGTAGACCAACGTAATCTATCAACATGTCATTAAACCAATTAATTAGGAAGCCGCGTCCCGCTGCAGGCTAACAGCGCCCCAAAGAGCCTGAAAATATATCAGTTTGTCATTTTCAGGCAGTTCAAGCGTGAATTGCAGCAGGTTGCCTTCAATCACAATCAGCCGGTTTATTGAGCCGCCTGGTCGAGTCCAGGCCAGACCTCTACCTCGGGTATCAACGTTAAAACCTCCAGAATCATCCATCATGGTGGGATGAAGGGTTAATCCCCCCAATTTCTCCCCCGCTGACCTCCTATTGCTGACAAATGACTGTTGGCTAAACGAAGCAAGAATACAGCGCTCTTAACGACCCAGGCTGATCAATCCCAACCGATCTCCTGATGAAGGAGGCCACTCTCTAAATAATCTCTGTTAAGCCGTTTCAAGAGTATTAACTGGTTTCTATACCTGCAATGAAGAGACTTACAGTAGCTCCGCGTAGTTTTTGACTTTCGGCTGCAGATTAGCGGTTTAAACCAGCATTTGACCAACCCCGGAGCGCCAGATGGTTTGTGCTGGACGACCATCTGGGAACCCAATCTCGGAAAATGTGAGGAAAAGGAAAGAGACTCTGAAAACGCTTGGCAGGTGAGGAAATGAACCATCTGTCTGCCACTAACTTTGACCAAGCAGGCCAACAGCCGATACCGACGCGATCAGGAATCTCCTGCGTGCCAGATTCCAGAACACCAACAACGCATTTCATCACTACGGCGTCCATGTTGTTTATTACTTCTATCGTTTTCCATTAATCAGCCGAACGAGTCAATAACATCATAACTGTTCAGAACAACTTGGGGTTATGCGACAGGAGGAAGCTGGAATCGAACTTCCAACCCTCGGACTGTAAGACGACAACAACCCCACACACTGAACCACAGTCGCCCAGCGTAGCGTAACAACTCATAGCCTGTTGAAGTTACGCAGAACCACGCAGTCTGGCAACACTGGTGTAATTAGCAAACGCAACCCAAATGTTCTTTGGAAAAGCAAAAGCACACAAGACAGTGAGAGCAGATTTTGTTTGTTCTGGAGCCGACAGGCCCTTAACTTGAACATTTCCTGCAGTCGTTAAGACTCAGAGTAATGAGACGAGCTCAGAGGACAGAGTTTAAGTCGGCAAGGCGTGTCCACTGCTTCACATCACTGACAGGAGGTCTGTGGAAGGGTTTCAGCACAATAATGAGGACGAAGAGGAAAATTCGGAATGAAAGGAACCTGAGTTAAAAGGTAAGGAAAGGTTTGAAATTTGAGCAAACGCAGAGCTTTTATGCGAGGGGCATTTAGAACCCGACGGCGTCCGCTTACCTTCGCGATCTGGACGCACCAGTTGAGCAGCAGCTGCGATCCGATGTTGTCCTTGTGCTCGTGGACGTAGTCCAGGAGACAGCCGTGGGGCATGAGCTGCGTGACCAGCTGGATGGTGGGGCTCAGGCACACACCGAGGAGGCGCACCAGGTGGGGGTGCTCCATGCTGGCCATGATCAGCGCCTCCTGGGTGAGACGGGGGGGTGAGGACACAGAGAGGGACTAAGTGGACAGCAGTGGACCCTTTATGTACTTCAGGATGGGTTGCACTGGACTAAATAGGACTGGGTCAAAATAGAATCGACATAACTAACTAATCCGTCTAGTCTCCTTCACTCTTGCTTCATGTCTTGTGCAAATGCATTTTTCCCACCAACACCCACCCGTCCCCCCTTCTACCCTCTTCCCTCCCTCCCTCCCTCCCTCCCCCCTCTCAGCAGCAGATGGACGTAGAGGTTTGAACAGTTGGGGCTCAGCGTTGGGTAATTGTTATTGCGGAGCTGCAAAGCAGAAGGACACGTGGCGGTGATGAAGTGTTATGATTGCGAGGACGGGTACTTGTGGCAGAAGCTGCGATTGCAGTGGTCGGTGGAAAAGCACTCGGTTCGTTCGTTCGTTCGGTCGCTCTCATCTCCCTTCGCCGCTCAGATTCAAGCATGGAGGCTCAGTCCCTCAGTGGCTCTCTGCTCGGCTCAAGGACTCGCACTGGCTTTCTTTGCATATGGCAAGTGGTCAAGGAGAGGCGTATGCGTATGTGGGTTTGGCCCTCAGGGTAGCGGACACAAAAATTTATATTCAGAAAATTCATGTTAGAAGGAGAGTGGAGTAGATTAAAACTAACACAGGCTGCAGAAAGACGTTCATGGCGACATTAGAGGCTTCCTGTTAAAAGTAGCGTCATGACAACCGAGGCCGACGACATGCTGTATGCTAACGACTCCACACTTTACATGTTGACGCCGACAACCACCTGCTTTACACCAACAACAGGTGACGACACCTGTGACTACGCTTTACGCCGACGAATCTACACTGGAAACTTTACTCTTTATGCCAACGATTCCAGGCTTTAAGTAGACCACTCCATACTTTATCCAGATATCTAGGTGATTTATGAAGACGACCACACTCTTTATGGCGATGACTCCATGCTTTATGCAGATAACTTAACACGCTTTCTACTAACAACTCCACTCCGTGAGCCAGGCATCAGCTCAGCAGAGGAAGATAAAAGGGAATCTGAATGCTTTAATTCTTTCGCTGTCATCCCAAGAGGCCCCGGAGTCATAAACTAAGTCCGGCTGAACCTTCTGTACGCTCCGGGCAAACGTTTGAGGACTCCTGCGAGTGTGTGTGACTTTTTTTTTTTTTTTGTGACTGTGTGTGTGTTTTGGTTTCTCTCTCATCTCCCTCAGCGCTGACCTCCATTACTGCCAGCTGACCCGACTTTCACCGTCCTGCTCCCTTTGCTTGCTTCCCCTCAAACGCACACACACACACACACACACACACACACACACACACACACACACAAACACACGCACTTAGGCCACATACGCTGAGTGATAGACTTGCAGAGCTTTGCAAAACTGGCGCATGTTTCAGCAAGTGCACGGATGCATAGGGGCATCCTAAATGAAGGGATTTCACATGTCAAATTATCAGCTCTGATTCATATTTGCCAACACAAAGAGAATCTTCGCCCCACGTTCTCCGCATCCGAACCCTGCAGAGGCTTCGTTCTGTGAAGAATCTGCTCTTCGCATGTGCGTGTGTGTGCGTGTGTGTGCGTGCGGGTCCGCGTTTTTGTGGATTTTTCCGAGTGTGCCTTGGAGTCGGCACTCCAGTGGCCGGTTTCTCAGTGGCGAAGCGTGAGCCTGCCTTTAGATTGCTGTTTAACAAGCCAACAGACAGAGCATATTGGCTCTGGATGGACAGATCCGCCCCACACACACACACACACACACCCTGGGAAAAGGAAACTGAGGAAGAAGGAAAGATGCTGGGATCACAAAAAAAAACGTTACATAGGAACAGTAGGAGAGAACAGACATACTGGGGCTTCTATATATAGAAATACTGTTGAAAAGTTGATGGATTTCAATATTTAAGTTCAAAAAGTGAATCAATAAACAGGTGAATACTTGTTGCTGCTCTTCTGGCCTGGGGTCCCTGCGTCGTCTTAGATAAATGGCATTTCATACGATGAAGGCTGCAGTGTTTCCTTCCACTGAACTTTTCATCATTCGGTTTTTTTTTTTTATTTACAGAAAAAGTGAATTTGAGTTTCAGTTAGCCGCACGCCACGTTCATTCATGTTTGGAAACTCTTTTTCCTTCCACTTAACTTTCCATTAATATGCGTGGACGGAATCTTTCAGAATCGTTTCTACTGTTTGAATCGATTCACTGAAATAAGTCTGAATTTTTCTCTTTTTTTTTGTTGTTTTTTTTTTTATTACATTGATTTGGGAATATTTGCAACTGCGTCTCCTCTATTCCTCTTTTGCAAAAAACCCTCCAAGCGAACGACGGCTGCCGCGTCACAAATTCGCCACACTTTGCTTTCAGGAGGCTGGACGCTCGGTGTGTTTTTGTGAAGCTCCTAAATGTCACCAAGACAGCCTCTTAGTGAGACATTCAGGACGACTAATGGATCTATTATCTGGAAATGGTGATGAGACTGAATCACAGCTGATGATGCATCAGGCAAAATTCAGTTGATTTCAGCGTCATTCAAAAATACTGGACTTATTTTTGAGTTGCCACTAACTCCGTCCCAAAAAGCAAAAAATAAATAAATAAATTTGAGCGAAACGGCCTCAGAGGTCAAAACTGCCGTGGCTGATGGAGTGAAGCTGACAGAAACTCCACCGCTTACTTCCTTCCTCCGCTTCCCTCCATCACTCCAGACTCCAATAAAGCCATATCTCATAAGCCAGGAGCTGTTTTCCTTTAAGAGTCTTGTTCAATACGTGCTGGCTGCACGTCGCTGTGAGTTTCTCTTTTATTACCGGCTCAGACTGGGGCCTCGTGAGAAGTCGCCCGGCGACTGAACCGCGACGACCCCGGAGAGACGGAAATACTCACGTCCATGAACTCCACGTTGGCCTTGGGACCCGTGGCCTCGCTCAGGATCTTGATGGCGACGGGGATCTTCACCGTCTCGCCCTCCGGGACCCAGATGCCCTGGAAACAGACGAGCGGCGGACATGAAGACGCCGGTCCTCGGGAACGCGCGCCTTGACCCTGACACACACCAGCATGACCCTGATGCACTCAGCGGTGAGACGAGGTGCGTTTAATGGCTGCGCTTCACGTTTTCTGATACGAAAGTCTGAACTGAATTGTGAAATGAAAATAAATGTCATCTATTCTCTATCGCAAACTTTTTTGTTGTCGTCGTTTCATTCTGTGCTTAAAACATTCACATTTTCATGTTCAAATGGAAGAAAATGCAGCCGGATGACCTCTGACCTTATAGACGGTTCCAAACGCTCCGGAGCCCAGGATCTTGACCCTTTTCAGCTCCGTCTCCTTCAGGATGCGCAGCTGAGCCTGGTTGGGGGCGGTGCCACTGGGGGTGAGGGGCTCCACCAGCTGGACAACACACACACACACACACACTCCTTACTTCAGCAGTGAAGACAAACAGGAACAATTCATTTCTGATCAGATTGGATATTCTAGTAGAAACACCTCAGCTCAGCCAATCACGGTTCTTCAGCGAAACTTATAGAAGCCGTCATTGGCCAGGTTTCCGTCGATGGTTTTGTGAAGTTTGAGTAAACTTTTCAAAATGTTGCAAAATACAAAAACTTGAGCTAGGTGTGTCTCTATTTGATTTGGAGCGAATAATCCAAGCTAACTTCCGACGGACGTCGATGCTACGCAGGGCTGCAACAAACAGGAAGTGGAAGTTGACATGGAGACGGTTCTTCTCTGCACCATTTGTCCTCTGCAGCTTAACACCAAATTATTAACTTCAAATTTGTCTATTTGCAGATTTCTTTGACACTAAAACAACAGTGGAGTAACGCTACTGGTTGGTGTTTGCAAAGCAGCCAATCGGTAAACACCATTCATTTTCCTTCACTCTGATTGGCTGAAACCCTAAAAGCAAAAACGGGAAATATTGTAGGGATTTCCACTGTGCGTACTGAAGCATATTAATGCATATTTGGTGTTTGAACTATAAAAATATGCATCTAGAAGTGTTTTTCTATCTGTTGAGTAGTGGTTGTGGTCCACTATAGGACTCCTAAAACCTGGAACCAACGGTCATAGTCAAAACTAAAGCAGAAAAATGCTTTTGAAGACGAGAGCTAACTTTATTCCCCCCGCAGTGATTGGTTCTTGTAAAATGAACCGTGTGCAGCAGATGAACTGAGCGAAGGTCGAGGCTGCTCTGCTCTATTAAACATAATGAATTAAAACCTGGCCTGCTCAGAGCAGCAGGCACGTTTTACACTTTGTCATTTCTTGGTCCGGAAGCAGGTAAAGAGCTCAGGCTCAGGAGGAGCCAGAGTCACGTTCTGTTCTTCCGAACAGAAATCCCGCAGCGTGAAGATGCAGAGTTCGCTTCGGGCGATGGCCGACAGTAGAAGACGAGAATGAAAAACGATCTTAAAGACATCTGGTGTCGTCCGCCGGCATCGCGTAACGTCTGAGGAGCCCGGCAGCTGTTCTCGCGGAAAAACGTTCAGGTCAGGGTCTTAACAGGCCGCCTGCACGGAGCCGGCACAGCGCGACGCACCTGTTCACGCGGCGGCCCCCCCGGGGGGCGTCGATGGCTCTGATCGATACGCGTCTTAATGAGCGATCGGCCTATCGAGTCCCTGCTGCGCCGCGCTCCATCAGCGGCATAATCACCAGCCGACCGCAGCCATCCAACATTCTAATGAGGCCATAGATCAGCCGCTCGGCTCGGCTCGGTTCGGCTCGGCTCGCCGGTCCGGACCCGTCAGCGCCGCGGAACGGGACGCAATGACACAACGACTAATGGTCGCCAGGTGGGACCTGAGAGACGGGTCACTGGATCGAGCAAACGCCGCAAAAATGGAAGATCTGCTAAAATGTGTTGGCGCCGTCTGGTCCAAAGCAAAACGTCAGGGAAGCGGAGGAGCTGCAGCCGGACCGGTTGGAGAAACTCTCCACTGCTTGTTGATGAAATATAAAAAGATATTCAAATCTTTAAAATGTCAACGGTTTGAACCAAAGTTCATTCTCATTGGAATGCAAACATAGGCAACATACACGGCATTTCGATGCAGATTAGCTGTTATCTATGCATGCATATTGTATAAGCGGTAGTGTGTGTGAGTGTGTGTGTGTGTGTAGGCTGGTTAATATAAAGAATTTATTACGCTTATATGAATATAAGTTTTTACTAACCTAAATCTAATTCTAATCATGGCCGTCTTCCATATTCATGCAGACGTATGTTTATGTGGCTCAATGTTTGTTCGGCGTTGATCCGTATGCAGCGAAAAGTTGCATAAAGTTGCAGTTTGATTTGACGGAGTTTACGATTTCGCTTCTTCAGACAAATATTCCCTCTGGTTCTGGATGCTGCGCGTCTCCAAGGACGCTTGCTCTTCTTCTTCTTCTTTCAAGCTGATGTTTTTTGGAGTTTTTTTTCTAATATCATCAGGAGGCAGCTGATTAGCTTCTCAGATGCTCCAATAGCATGCGAACTTTGACCCCGAAATCCCAGAGGAGGCTGAGGAGGATCCAATTACACCAACAGGCAGAGATTTGAAGAGGAGTGGATTAGCAGAGCGAGCTAGCTAGCAGCCGATGATGTCATCATGACATCATCAGTGTAGAATATAATGTCTGCTGCCTGGATACTGAGCCGTTAGCCTGTCATGACGCTCATGAGACTGTAATACAGCAACAGCCTTCAGTCAGAGGCCTCCTCAGAGCCGTTGCAACACAGACTGCTGCTGGAGATCCTGTGTGTAATGTCAAGTCTTATAACCTGTGTTTTTTTATATTCCTTGCATCGTCGTATGAGGCTGCGTCAGCGACGCGAATCATCGTCAGCTGCATATTTGTGAGCACTTTTGCACGGCTGCAGTGGAAACAAGCGCAGCTGAAGGTGGAAAGTGATGGAGGGGCTCCGACAGGAAGAGATGAGAGCGAGGGAGAGGAGGAGGGGGAGGCGCTAATAAGAGCAGATGGTGACAGGCTGTAGCTGTTATTGTTTCATTAGGACAAGGCTGGACTGGACTGAGAGGAGAGCTCTACTGAATCCATACAAGGCCAGTGAAACTCTCCTGAGCTCGCTCTCGCCCGCGCTCTCGCCACGCCACTTTATTTACCGGCTAATAACGCGCAGCGCCGCCGCCAAATGAGCCGCGCTGGTGGCGGCGCGGACGGGAACGCCGACGCTTCATTGGACAAATAAGCGCCGCGTTCGAGCCTCCCGGCCGGCATGCATTCCCGGAATTACCGAGCGCCGGAGAAGTAAACAGTGTCTTCAAACATCAAGTTGCTCTGAAAGCCCCTCGGGCGGATGCTTTAATGTTCGCATTAGCCGCTCGGAAATGCTGCCGTTGTCATGCCCCGTAATTGAAACACGCTGGAGTGAAGCAGCTTTGTCACGGAGAAACCTTTTCAGCCAGCAGCTGGGAGCAGAGAGGGATATTAGCTACGATCCGTTTGGAATAAAACTAGCATTCAGGGAAATCATTCAAACACAGCCGGATTTACTAAAATGATTATTAATTTCAGTGAATACAATCGAAAAATATTTCAGCAACGCTGCTTTTAATAATCAGGCTGAAATGAATTGGACTGCGCATAAATGAAGCTACGTCACACAGCCAACCCCAGCAGGAAGTTAGAACAGTAGCTGAAAAGTTATGGGATTATTTTTGAAGCAGAAAAATCTAATATGTCACATTTATTCCCTTATGTTCTGATTGATGACATAGATATGAACATACCTATGATATTGTGATAAATGGCAATGAAAGTTGTAAGAATAACAGTAAATATGAAGCCAATTTTCAGATTTTCCAAAGCCGAGCCGCGCAAATTTTGTGGTCGATTTAATCTTTCTAAGCCTCTCGAGCGAATCAAAAACGACAGCAAAAAATCAGCGTGAACATGGAAAAAAGAAAGAAAAAAGAAAAAAATGCCTGATTCATACATTTGCCGTCGCTCAGCTAGCAAAGACGGTACTCTAAGTAATTTGTACCGGTACATTTCAGGTTTCGGTTTCAGTCTGCTAAACTAAACTACACTAGTACGGTGAGCTAGTAGCTTCTGACATAATTTTCTAGCTTTGACTAGTCTGCTTCTTTAGGGACGAATGTGGATCCTGTCTTTAAGGTAAAATGTTCTCCCTCTGAGTTTGATGGCAACAGAAACAGTGTGACAAAAGGTCAACATTCATCAACTTTCTCGTGTCACATGGATAAACGTCACCGACTGATTGACAGGAGGAGGACGAGCAAACGTCGCTGCATTGACGCTCCCCCGTGTGTCGGGTCCTTGAGGCAGCGGGGCGGCGGCGGCGGCTCGGTGGGTAGCGGTCTCGCAGTCGGAAGCTCGTCGGTTCAGTGTCGGCTTCCTGCCGTCGCGTACCGATCTGCACCAGATTGGCGTTTGACAACATCTCGTTGTACAAGAAGACTGCCAAATCGTGAGAACTACCCGGTCGTGGTCGGCAGTAGAAGTTGCCCCAACTACTCTTGAAGCATTTGCTTGGCAACATTTCAGGCTTCCGGTAGAACCGATAAATACCAACAGACGATGGTTGGTTGAAAACCCTCTCCTGATGCTGAAGAGTTAAAAGAAACGTGTGTCTCGTCTTATCTCGTCTGGTGAGTTTTCGGTTTACACCCCGAGCTTTAGCTACCGATCTGCGTCTGATTGAGTCTATTTACAGTGAGACTGCAGACGGAGGACACTGTCCAGCAAACCAGGATCCTGTCCATTGTCCCTAAACATTGGGAGTCCATGTCGGCAGTGCTACAGCTGTCCACATCCCCGGTCTGAACACAAAGCGGCTAAAGAGGAGGAGGAGGACCTTGAGGAAATAAGGAGAGGGCGATTCTGAGCACATTAGTCCCGCTTCATTGTACAGTTAAAGGGGGGGGGGCGAAGGCGGCTAGTTGCCGCGTTCTTTCCAGGGAGAAAAGCAATTTGTTTTCAGGAGGCCTGCCTCACAAAGAAACAACAGGATGAGACGTTTTCAAACGGGGCTCTGGGTGTCTCTCTATTCCGAGGTGAGAAGAGAAATAGAGAGAGACTAAAAAAAGCGAGGAGGGGAGGAAAAAAGACACAAAAAAAAAGAAAACAATAAAGAGAGGTTTTAGGAGTGTGTTTTGCAAGTCAACACTGACACAGCCTTCGCACGTGTCCTTGATATGGAAATAATGGCTGAGTGCTCAGATCGCGTTCTGACAGCGCACGACTGGAGGCATCTCTTCCCGCTCTGACACAAGAGGTGAGCTCTCTGTCTTTCAAGCAGCTGCGGCAGACAAGGAGGAGAGGGTGGAGGGATGTGTGTGTGTGTGTGTGTGGGTGGTGGAGTGGGGGGTCCCTGAGCCTTCGCCGCACCAAAATCCCTCATCCAGACAAACTTGATCTCCATTCGCCAGGCACCTAGTCAGCTCTATTATCCGTCTGAATAGAGAGCCCACGTCCGCCGAGCGCCGAGCTCCGCCAGGCTGAAAGACGAGCCGCGGGAAAGTCTGACACGGACGGGGCCGCGCTTCTTTCTCCACCCGTCGCGCGCTGAGAGGCCTTTCAGGAAGAGACGGCGTCCATTCCCACACAGCGGGCTGTGTTACAGCGGAGAAACTTTCAGAGCTTTGTCGAGACGTTAATGCGAGAGGGCAGACTTGGGCTGCCGGGAGAACGATAAATGGTTTCAGAAAATCAAGCAGACCTGGTGTCTGGGACTCATGGCTCGACTCTGCTGTTGTCAACGACGACCGGAGCGGAAACCACGATGCAGTTCTCACATTATTTGATTTGTCCAAAACTGTGACGTTTTTTGCCACATAGTATTTTGCATGTTGGCTAAAAAGTGAAACTTTGCTCCAGAAATAAGGATATTACACTCCGCCCGCTTCATTATGACAGCATGAATTTTGGAACGAAACCTTTGCAGGTTTGACTCAATGAAAGTGAGCAGAGAAACCAGATCTATCTGGACTATTCCTCGTTCTGCTGAGTCGTCTGGCACAGATTATTCCTTCTTTTTGCCGCAGGCTGCAGCTCTGACAGGTCACTTTCAGGCTCAACTCCCCGTCCTCTCTGTTCTCTTAATGCTTCCTATTGGCCGGACACATTAAGGATTTATACTCTGATGTCTCTCAATGCAGATGATTAAACCTGCGGTCCGACCCCGAGGCCGACCTACCAAGAGCTTGTAGGAGTTGATTGGGCCTAATTGCTTTTACACCACAATTAGGCAATCCTGGGAGGACAGGGACGGTCATGCTTTGGAAGTCTAAATCAGTTTCAGGACAAGATGAAGGGAGAAAGATGCGAAAGGAGCAAAAGGAATCCCTGTCGGCCAGCACCTTCCCAGCTCCTCCTCCTCCTCCGTGACAGTGCATTAGCAGACCCGCTTCCCCTGGAGGTCAAGCTGTTGTCGGAACACGGCCGAGCTGATTAAGATGGATGCGTGCGGCCGGGACGAGGCAGGAAGTGCCCCCGCGGTCGCCCTGCCGCGTCTGCCGCGTCTCCGCCCTGACAGCTGTCTATAACGCCGCGCCTTCTACCTGCGAATTACGCTAATGCGGAGCGACAGGCGGGCCTGCCCCGACCGGGGCCGCGGCGACGCCGATGACATAACTGCCGGGGCTCCGCAAGACAACGACGAAGCCGACTCCATGATCCCTGGCACGGCCATCTTTGACTCTCTCCTGTGAATATAAAGTCCGCTCCGCTCCGCCCGAGGCTTCCAAGAAATGAACCGTCTTCAAGGCCAGATCGATGGGCAATGGCAGACATGCATAATTAAAAAAACAAACAAAACTCCTACGCTCACACAGTTTGGATAAGCACCTGCTCAAGGTTGGACGTCTGAAGGTCTGCTAATGTTAAGAGGGAAAAGGCCCCAATTAAAAAGAAGCAAATATCCAAACTGAAAATAAAACTAAATGTTTAGATTTGGCCGAACAGCAGCTTGTGTTTTTTTCCGCCTTATTAAAACCTGGAAGTTTTAATAAGTCGCTGTTTGCTTTTGCTTTAGTTTTTCTCTTGGAGGACAAAGCGGACGTGTCAGCAGCTCCATGGGACGGATGGGAAGGACTCGACTCTCACCTCGGTCTCCAGGAAGCGTCTCAAGGCTCTCTTCTTCTTGATGCTCTTGCGTCGAACGTAAACGGCCACGCCGAGCGCCAGGATGACGACGATGAAGAGCCCGCCGATGATGCCGGCCGCGATCAGCGGCGTCCTGGAGAGAGAACGGTGAAAACACGGGTGAAGCAGCCGGACGTCGTCAAACCAACGAGTGGAAAAGCCTGTTTCTGCCAGCGCTGTTGTTTGAGAAGCAGGTGCAACGAGTCGGTTAAAAACGCGATTCGGCTCTTTGTTGTGCTCATTTTTGATTTAGCAATACTTCCTACTCTATTTAACTCTGCAAGAGAATCATTTAAAATGAGCTTCTCGCAAACATTCAAAGGGTTTTGGGGTTTTTTTTCCCACGTCTTGTTAGAAACTTGCTGAGAAATTATTTTGTGCCGAAAAGCCAATTCCCCAACGGCCTTAAAAACACACCATTAATATTTAAAGTGAGTTTTAATATTTTTCCTTTTAGTCTTTTAAGGATTCAAACAAAGATAAAGCAAATGAAGCACAAAGGGAAAACTAAGGCAGCGCAGCCCTGGGGCGAGAATCCGCCCGTTTGTAAACGTTCTTTGCGGCGGCGAGAAGTCCTTCAGATCCGGGTGTGACGGATCGGGGTTCACAGGATCCTGGACCAAAAAGTTTGGTCTCCTTTGATTCTCCCGCCTAAATCAAAAGGACTCCCAGAGTAGTTAGTTTGCTTTTTCGACTGTAGTCTACCAGTTAATATGTATTCAATCTGATGTTCCGGGGTAAGGAAAAAGTGCTTCGGCGATTCGGTTTTATTTTGTCCAGTTCTTTTTCTTTTTTCAGCTTTGATCGCGTCTCAGAAAATGCAGACGAGGTTTATTTATTTTCAAGCCTCATAGAACCTTTGACTGTTACTTTTTGATGCCGTGTGTTTCTCGTTCCTTCGTCCGCGGAGGAGGAGCAGCTTTTATTACCCCCCAATCTACCCGTCTTTATGACTTAATCAATACCAGGAAACGTCGAGAGCTAAAAACTTAAAAACTCCAGTCATTTTTCTTGCCCTCAGCTGCAGAAACACTCTAATAATCCAGCAATCAAAAGTACCTTTCCTTCTCAAAATGTTTTCCCACCATGCGAGGAAGAACCAGCTGAAGGGAAGAGTAAAAGGTTGGGTGCTAAAAGCGCTCTCTCATCCCTAATGACACCGCTAATGCGTTTGCCATTTATATAGCAACTGCACTTGTAGATACTGTTAAGCTACCATTAATTCCCACCCTCATATTACTCTTTGTCCCGGCGATTCCCCTTCGCTTCCTCCCGTTTGCTCCAAGTTCACCCCTTTCCGACGCCGGAACGTTCCCTGCTTCGATACTCGGAAGTTCAAAAAGTCGATCAGCTGGAAAAGCCATTTGCGGCTAATGGAAGACCGGGGGTCCCTGCTTTGGTACGTCGATTGTGGCACACACGCAGCGACGTGCTGCACGGTAACGCTGACGTTTTGAGGGAATTGATTTGAAAGGGGAATCCCCCCCGCCCCCCGCCGAAAATTGTCCGTAAAATCTACGACGGAGGAGCGGAAGGGGTTTTTGGAGAGAAAACAACCGGCGCTGACAGCGAGACATCGGATAACAGGCTGAGGCATCGCTGGACGAGAGAAAAGACTCTCTAAATTAGGACGAAATGGGTTTACAGCGGGAAGAGTGACCCGGGGTCAGCGGATGAGACCGACGGGATGATGGCGTTGGAGGAACTCGGAGGAAAGAGTCGCCGCGAAATCAACCTGAGGGAACAGTTCAACGGTTTCATTTGTGTCAATGTAGCAAAATGTAAAAAATATTCAGTCTTCATTGTATTGGGGGATCCAGACTATCAGCATCATTTCTACAGCTGATCGATGTCAGTGTGCAGTACGCCTCCAGCTTGAGGTCGTTATTTCAAATTGTGAGAAATGATCAGATTCAGGAGGCAACACTTGTGGAAGCACCGTTATTCAAAGAAAAGCTTGTTTTGAAAAAATTTGGAAAGACATCGACTTCCTAACTGGACCACAAGTTTGGTGCAAACACACACACACACACACACACACAAATTCTGGGTCACATCAGCCTCTTGTTAACGAGCATCTAGAGAAGCGGGTTTTAACAGGAACTTTGACGAGTTCTGGCAGAACCTGACTGTGGTCCCCCAACCCCCGAGGTCCCCGCTTCCCAAAATGCACCGGGAGACGACTCACCTGTCCATCATCCCCACGCAGTCCTGGAGCCGCGGCCCGACGCACCTGCAGGGCAGAGAAACCAGAGAGAGCGTCTATTAAACCAGGGACAGGCTGTGAGCAGACCTCATGTTGTCTTTCTTCCCCCATCAATCAGTCGTCTCCGGGCGGAAAAATGGAAGCGGGGCTGACCACTTGTCAAGGTGTCAGGGAAGAGGGTGTTTGGGCTGGAGGGCAACGCTTTTGTTTGTTGGGATATGTCGAAAGCTCGTGGCCGCACAGGACGCAGCCGGCGACGCAAAGCCGCAGCACAGAAATAGAAGAAACCGAGGATGTAAATATCCTCCGCAGCTACATCTGCGTACGCAGAGGATTCAGAAACGAGGTGATATAATCCTCCTTTCCCGAAGAGCAGGCTGGCCAATCCACAGTGTGAGGTCGTGCTGGAGGTGGGGACAGGTCAGTGTAGGTGGCATGGAGACTCATCTGTTCTGGTGCGATACGGTTTACTGCAGCCTGCTGGCCGCCGCCGCCTTATTCAGCTTCTTTTACGCCGTGCTTTATTACATAACAACAATAAAACACAGAAACAATCGAGATTACCCTCCACGCACAAAGCAGGACAGTATTTTTAGTTTTTAATAAACATCAAAAGCTCTAAATCACTGTTTTATATTACTGAGCGACGACGCATGGCGACTGCAGATAAATCCACTCTCTCGGCTTTTTCCTCCTTCACGTTCCCAGAAATTCGCCGATTTGTTCTCGGCGTCAACGATTGGCTGATTCCGATTGGCTTTTGGGCCAATCAGTGAATTTCATGTCCATTTTTATCTCAAAAATGAATTTTATTGTTATGTTCTGTGTTCGCGGTGAATTCCTATTGGACAATCTCAACCTAAGGATAATGAAATACATTCAATATTATGTGAACAGTGAAGCATCAAATCATATTCCAACATCATTAGCCGGTTACAGAGCATAACAATATTTTCATACAGTGCTCCTAAATACCCCCATGTTAAACACTATTATTATTTTTCTGCCAGGCACCTTAAGTTCAAACCATTTCAAAATGGTCGGGGGCAGCTCTAAGGCGTGTTTAATGACTGTTGCCTGGCAACTCTGACTCCAGGTTAAGTTTCGATGAAAGCGCTCGGCGTTTGGACAAACCGCTGCGGTTTGACTCCAGTGTTTTTCGACTTGCGTGCGTTTCAGGAAATGACCTTAGTGTCCAGAAAGGAGTGGATATTAAGAGGAAGGTAAATGCAAAGTCAGTGTTGATCAAGTAGAGGAAGGAAGGGAATCCTCCAAACGAAATGCTCATGAATATTAAACTGGCAAATAATCAGCCTTTTCGGAAAAGCTGTTTTAATTTGAAAAAGTGTGCATGTTATTTCCTATCTGTCTCAGCAACCTCTGCTGCTGGAGGGTGGTTCAGATGAAAGGTGTTTCAGTGGAAAGTGATGGGAACAGCAGGTGCGCAGGAAGTGATTAGAGCGCACTCGTCACTGCTCATTAAATCCCGATCCGTGTGTTGTGGCTTTTGAGCAGCAGGGTGGACGCAGGAGAAGGTTTCCGGAATTACTGCGTTAGAGCACACAAAACACAACAAATTGGCCAGAAAATGAGGAGAGCTGGCTGAGTCGGGAATTAAACTGGTGACAACTGAGGCTCTGACAGAGCTGCCTCGTCGTCAAAATGAACGGCTTAGCAATCGGGCTGATTAGCCACAAATCATGTTGAAGTTAGTGCTCTTCCTTCATAAATGAAATGTTCAAGAAGCTAAGAACAATCTTTTGAGTTGATCAAGATTTTGTATATTTTTATACAAAGTGAAAAAAAAAAAAAAAAAAAAAAAGCTTTAAGTGCAGCTTCAGTCTAATCAGAGCCTCACGCTAGCATGTTGCATCATAAATGTGGGATATTTATGAAAACAAGTAAGATAGCATTTTACCTTTCAGTAGATGCAGCACAATTCTAAGGTACTATAGCACCAAGCTAGCATTTTGTAGCACCTAGCTAATATACCACAACATCAAGCTAACATACCGTAAGGCTAGCAGACATAAGACCAAGCTAACATACCGTAACACCAGGCTAGCAGACATAAGACCAAGCTAGCACACCATAGCACCAATCTAGCTTTCCAAAACACCAAGCTAGCATACCATAGCAGCAAGCGATCATATCATAGCACCTAGCTATGTCGTCTAAGCTAGCAAATTCTACAACAAATGTGTTTCATATGGTCTTCATCCAGCTAAACTTTGACAAGGTCACCAACAACGACACTGAATTAACAGTAGCTATTTTTTTTCTATGTCAACAATTGACTTCAGACGGCAATTTCAAAATGTCAAAGACAATGTCCACACTGGTAATCTTTAGTGTCGTTGGCGTTCTAAAGAACACAAGTGTTTCGTGAAACCTGGACATTGAATGTGGCTTCACATCACACACAACACTTCCTCTTTAGTATTCCGGTTTGTCTTCTCTATAAGAAATGAGTCCTGCAGCAACAATAACACCTGATAATGAGCTAAATCTGACCCTTCTGAACCGAATGAATGCAGCTCCTGTCCAATTGTCCCTTTGCTTTATTTATCTGCAGCCAGCCGTCTGCTTTATGGTTTCCTCAGCTCATATCTCCCCCTTCTCCTGCTGTTTGTCCGCAACCTGCCCCTCCGCTAACAGTTGATCCGGTTTTGCTCCGTTAAGGTCAACGGAGGAAAAGCACTTCCCTTTTGTGATGTCTTGAAAGGCCGAGGCGACACATTGAGAGTGACTAGCAGTTGAACAGATCAGAGAAACGGATAAACTTTCAGACATATGAAGCCGATCTTCACGCATCCTTCCTCTCTTACCCCTGGGTGCAGTTGGCGTGGCAGGGATGACACTCGTTGTTGGCCTTGGCGTATTTGAAAATGAAGCTGTTGGCGCCCTGCAGTCCGTCGGGGCACTTCTCCACACAGTTGGGCCCGTCTTTGAAGTGAAGGCATTTCACACACTGGTCTGGGCCCTGGGAGTTTAGAAGGGGAAGAAACAGGGAGATGAGAAGATGAGTCACGACGAGGAGGAGGAGGACGGAGGAGGGAAGATGAGACAGTGGACAAGGGGCGAATGAAGAGCAAAGGGGTGGCGGGTGCAGTAACAGGATTATCGGGCCAATCGAACAAAGAAAGGCAAGCTGAGAAAAACAATAGATGAAGAGGTAACGCCGAGAAAAGAAAAAAAAAAAGAAGGATGGAAATAGAATGAGAAATGAGCGGCGAGAATAAAATTGAGCAAAATCGAATTCAAAACCCGGCAAATCGTGTCAGCTTTGCTCACTTCCTATCGCGGCTAATTTAGCCCGGCAGAAGCCCGCGTGAATTCCATCCGGCGATTTATAATGTGCGGAGCAAAATTACCCAGAGTGTATTCAGAGGCAGCCTCGCTGAAATTGCCAAAATGCATGAAAAATCAGGTCATGTCAAAAAGCAGCGCGTGGTGAAAGTGATGGAAGAGATGACAAACGGTAACTGAGCAAAAAGCTCAGCCGCAGCCGCATCATGAATAAGTAAGATGGCTAGTGAAGAGTGAGCAGGGATAAAAGTGAGGGGAAAAAACATCCGACTGTACTCTTTGTGTGTTTACGCTTCTGAAGGAAAGAGGGTGTCCGGGAATCGAATAAAAAAATTAAAAAAATACCCTAACTTACAATTCTGGGGAGGCAGCGGAGTTTGTATGCATATGCTGGAGCCGTCGTCTGGAAGAAGTTCAGGGAGTTTTGGCACCACGCTCTGCTGCTAATGACTACCGCAGTGACCTGATGGACAGCCTTTCCAACTCTGACAAATCCGGCCACACGCCACCAATAAACATTGCATGTTTGTGCGCATGCATGCGCGCGTCGGCGCGAGTGCGGGCGCATGCAGATGTCTCGATGTAGTCGGATACGTATGTACGTCGGGAGCGGTGCCCGGATGATTGACTCTGGTGTTATTTACTGCGCAGATGTGAGCGGCATCTCAAAGTCGGCGGCGGCGGCGGCGGCGTGCGCGCGTCGTTGAGGCGTCGCTCGCCTTTCCGTCTCTTGCTGCTTTTCTCGTGGGGCGGCCAGGAAAGGTTAGTCACACAGAATCACTTCATTCGCCCGAATCAGCCATGCAGGACATTGGCTTCGTCTCCCCCCGTAATGCAACTTAGCAAATATGGACCTGGGTATTGTGTTTATAAACATATCATGTCCACATTTGGTGAACTGTCAACAATATGTTGCACCGATTCTTCAACAAACTTTTTGAGTGGCTGAGAATAGAGGAGGAAACGACTGAATATCCTCATTTTCTGTCCTGGCCAGGCAGAGAAGCTGGGGATAAATGTTTGTGAATTGAAACAAAGCTTGAACTTTCTAATAAAGACATAAAAAATACAGAATACATAATGATTCAATGGTCAACAGTTCATTGTCGTTTATTCTAATTTCTCCAATGACTCAGTGTAGAAGGCTAAAAGTAAGACAATTGTTACTTCATGGCTTCATCTGGTAGCTATTAGCTAAAATGAAGCTGTTAGCTAAAATAATGGAAAAAGGATTCTTTAAAAAAAAATGAACACTAGTAGTTGGTGGTGCAGAAGTTAAGCACCACCCACATCATGCTTTACTGTCCTGTTTTGTAAAGTTGAAGGTGTGGAGTTAGGACGGCCTTCCTGGGTCGGGGTTCGGAACCTGATGAAAACTGTAGTTCTAGTTTGGCATTTCTTCGTTTCCCCTTGTGTAAACTCTGCCTGCTAACTTTCTCGGTGCAGGAAGAAGTCTCGCAAACTTACTTTACGTGAAGGTTAGGACATAATCGTTTTTGTTGCCCGTGTCGAACGTGTATATATATGTGCGCCTGCTGGAGCTAAACCGGAGTAGTAGTTCATCATTTCTCCCATTACCTTCCATTCACCTTTGCAAACAGCACCTGCACTTACTCAAACCCCCATGCGCAAAACAGATAGGCTCCAACAAAATAAGTTCACTTCAGAAGATATGAAACTATCTGTGCAGACAAATGAGAGGAGTCTATTTCCGCATTCCTCAAGTGCGTTCGGATCCAGCGGGTCTTACCGGGCCAAGACACGTTAGGCTGTTTCCGTCCATCTTCTCGCATTGGCTGTCGCAGTCCAGGCACACGGATCCGTTGGCGAATTCCCGCGCTTCCCTGACGGAAGGGCGAGAAGATGAAAACAGAGATGCATGGATTATAGATCTGAGTGTACTCGCGCTGAAATATTGATCAGGAGAACACTACAGTAGGCTATATGAAGACTGTTACATCAGTATCAGCCTGGCTTGTTCACTGAAGTAGCAGCTGTGCATTCTGCCGTCGACTTGTCTTTTTCTGGCGCTTTCGCTTGTAACCGTCTGGTCAGCCTGGATGCTTAATTTAACCGACATCCATACAGACAAGACCGATGAATAAAAAAACAAAACAAAAAAACAGCTTTTGTCGTTTTTAACAGCCATGAGGCTCATAGATGAAGAAGTACGCTTTTGGAGAGAGTGAAAGGGAACGAACAAAGCGAGCGCATTAGGACGAGATAACGAGGTTTGAAAATGGAGACTGAACGCGAAAAAGAAAACATGTTTGCTTCTTTATGCGCCGCCATGAAAAGATGGTTACTGTTTTCTGTAGATTGTAGCAGATCTGCCAGAGCCTTTTGTTCAGCCAGTTAAAGCAATATAGTTGGTTTTGTTTTCATCTAAAGGAGAAGACAGTAAACAATAGAGCTCAATATTGGGTACATACACTGCAATTACAGTGGCAGGAGCTCAGCACTGCCTCAGGCCTCAGTGTTCAGCCGCGCGTATGTGTGTGTGTGTGTGTGTGTGTGTGTGAGTGTGTGTGTGTACGGCGGGTTGTGGGAATATGTGCCGGCATCCGATCTATACGTTTCTGACTGTTTTTCTCTCTGCCCGAATCAGCAAATTATCACGCCTGTTTGAAGCGAGGCGTCTCCGGCGGACGGAGGACGCCTGCTGTCGATAGCGACCGCGTCCGATCAAAACCCCTTTTCACATCAGAGGGATCGATCGGCCGACGCGGCGGGCGGAGGGCGCCCTCTGGTTTGTTTTTTGTTCGCTCCAGGTTTCGGTGACGGAGCGCTTCCTGATCCGGTTTCACACAATTGGACATCGAGTGCCCTCCCGTCTCTTGCAGCCGTTTGGGTTTCGTGCATTTTCACGCGGCGAATATAAGCGAAAGTCTTTTTTTGACGTTGCACCTCTGAAAGCTCCCGAAAAAGAAAAGAAGACATTCTGACACTCCTGGGCTCAGCGGGATCATATGAAAGGATGATAAAAGTGAAGATAAAATCCCAGTGTTCCCTTTTGCTGAGCTTTGATGTCGGAATGTCTTTTCTTCAAGCCGTCCTCGCTGGTTCGTTTTAATCGGGGCGGTTTGTTTCAAACATCCAAAGATACAACATGTCGGATTCCATTGCTGAAAATGTTTACACAGGACTCAAAAGCAGGCTGTTAGTGCAGTTCTCCTTTGTCTTTCTTTCCCCCCCTTTTCCAGAAATAAATTAGATTCGTCTCCCAGACGCTGTGTCCAGGGGAATTGTTTAAAAGAAGGCCAGGCGGTGGACAGATATCTTTTTTTTTGTCGACTGAATGGGGGAAAGAAACACGGAGGAGGATGGGTGAGAGACAAAGACCACTGTGGCAGCGCTCTCCAGGGTCATTTCCATTCCGTCAAAGCCGTTCCTCCTGATTGGCCCTCTTCACGGCTGAAAGTGTGTGCCGGGGGCCCCATTGGGGGATGACCTGATGGGGGATTATCCCTGCTTTAGCAGAAATTTAAGCAGGACTGTGGCCCCGACCATTCAGACCTCAAAACATCCAGCGAACCAGAGCGTGGTCAACCCACCAGAGCAACTTTTTTAATTAAGCATTTTCAGCGGCTCCCTTTACCCGGTTCCTCCCTCCTTCACTTAACCCCCAGCGGACACCGTCTCAAGTCTTTTTCTTTTCCCCGTTCGCGCAAGCCTTTGCTCTGCCTTTGTTTTATTCAACAGACTTATAAACTGAGGGGAATTAGTGCCTTTGCTCATTAAGAATGGATATACAGAAGAAGAACGGAGTGAGGAATCTTAAGATTTAAAATCACCAACCTGAAAACATTTTTAATGAGCGTGCGCTAAATTCTTCAGAGATGTAGACTCCTGCAGCCCCAGAACAAAGTAAGATATTATACCAATCTGAAGTGAACTCAGTATAACCTAAAATAGTGGTGTTAAATCCAGAAAAATGGCTATTAAAAGATAGAAAGATTGAGATAAAAATTGGTAAAAATAGACGAAGGAGGTCAAGGAATGGCTAAATTTGGATTCGTCTTTATGCAGATGATACAATATTTGTACAAATATGTTTTTAAGAATAATACATCAGCTGTATTTGCAATGACCATTCTTCCCCATTTTTTAAAGTCTTTTACTTGTCTCTGATTCAGACCTTGCAATGGATACTGATGATCTATTGTCTTAGAAAATAAAAACATTACACAAGGTCACTAAAAAAATTCATTTTAACAAAAATGTCAGACTATTTTAAAGAATGTATTCCTGGCAGTATCATGCATTGACTGTATTTACAGTAAAGGAAACAAGCGTGCTTCAGAAGCTCCCAGCCACGAGCCTCTCCCTCGACTTCTTTAAAGCTTCGCTCTGAGCTGTTTTCCCCCCAGCCGGCGACTTCAAAGCCTCCCTCCCACAAACAGCAGCGGAAAAAGGACCGGCAACAAGTCAACATGACCGAGGGTTGCGTGCTCTCATAAACCCTCTCCAGAGGGAAACACGGGCCTGACATCATCGCTTTTGCCTCAGTGGAAGAAAAAAAAAAGGCTGATTTATCTCTGGGCAGGCGCTGCTAGCGCAGCTTTATTTTAGACGGATGGTTCTGAGAGACCCGATGCAAAGCATTCCTCCACTCAGCCAGGATCCACTCAAGGGGAACATCTAGAACAGTAGGTTTTGTTGGTGCACAGACGTGTCAAAAGAACTCCAAACCAACCTGGCTGTATAAGTGGGGGGAGGGGGAGAAAAGCAGGAGTGAATCAGGAATCACGTTTAATAAAACTTAATTCTCTGGTTCATTTGTTTGGTCAGGTTCTTTACGGCAACCTGAAACGGACACAAAATCCAAAAAGTCTGACAACATTTCAGTGAGCTCAACAGACATGAACCAGTCAGTTCTACATGGCAGTCAGCCTTCAGCTCAGAGCCGTAAACATTCGTTCAGTCGGTCCAAACCGGCCTTTTTTCCAATCTAATCCTCCAACAATACATTTCAATTGATTTTAGTGGATGGCTGTAACATCCTGCCAAATGCTCCTTTGACGGTTCACACTGTGAAATTCCTTATTGGCTCACTTCATTACATCCACACACCAATCTGCAATTAGAGGTTCCTCCTCCAGAGCCCTTGAGGATGTTTTGGCTTCATTGTTAGTGTATTAAAGCAGCTTCAATCGACTTAAGCTGCTTGTCGCATGCTGAGAGAAACGAATGTGGCTTCATAAACCATAACGGTCGGCTGCTGACAATCGACGCGGAGCGTTTTGGACTCTGCTCTCACCCGTCGAACAGGTTGCAGGACTCCACGCAGGTGCGGCCCCGTTTGAAGTAGCGGCAGGAGAGGCACTGGTCGGGCCCCGGGCCCCAGCAGCCGTCGTCCGAGCACATGTGGTCGCACACCATCCGGTGCTGAGCTGTTGAGGAGTAAAGACATGAAGGAGTCATTTTTCCAGCCTGGCAGTGTGGGATTCATCGGTATTCCCGACACCTCCGCCTGCAGAGAGTGCCTAATCCAGAAACCCCCGTTTCTTCTTTCCTGTCTAACCGCAGCAATCAATCCACCTCATTGGACTCACTGTCCCCCCCCCCATCCGGTGAGTGACATAAGAAGTCCCCGGGGGCCGCCTGGAGGGGGGCCAGACCCTCTGTCAACAGCAGAGCAGTCAATGACAGACAGTAGGGCTCAGCCTAATAAAGACGGCCTGTATTAGCTCCAATCGATCAAACCCTAACACACACACACACACACTGGGCTCATTAACCTGTTAATGAGTCCAGTTTCAAGATTAACTTTGAAACAGGAAGCTGAGATTTTTAAACTTTTCTGAAGATTTTCTAGACGTCTCCACTTCTGCGCGAGACATTTTGGTTTGTTGGATTTTCTCATCTGCTGGTCCAGTTTCAAATTCAGACAGAAATGATCTGCCGGACCCATAAGATCTATTTCTATTAATCTAGAGTCGAAAACAATCAAATCCAACAGCTTTAAAGTCACAGTGAAGCCGAATAAGGCCTTTCACAGCCAGGTGGTAAAGAGTCGAAAACTGATGCCGTTGCCATGGACACGGGCGTTTCGGTTCGTGTTTGTGCCTGACAAAAACGCAGGTTTCGACTTCATCAGAACGCAGTGTATCGTTTTCATCCCAGGTCAAGGTCGCATTTATTTATAAAGCCCGTTTCCAGCAGCAGAGGCTTGAACAAACAACCACAACCGCTAAAAGGCATAAAAAAAAACAAAATATAGACGGGAGTGAAGAGCTTAAAAGGCTGTTAGACTAACAAAAGACAGCTGGGACGGGAAAAGACACACGCGCTCCTTATGTTAAAGAGTTTGCAGCAGATAAGTATTTAAGTAAGTATTTAACGCAACTGGTATTGAAACCAAAACTCCAAAAAGACACATAAAAAGTTTGCTCAGTTGGGGACCATCTTTACTTTCAGAATTTTTTTCCATCCTATTCAGGGCTGAGTAAAGATCAGAGTTATTAAAACACTCATTTCAATATATAAAAAAAAAAAAAAAAAAAATCCAAATTAGCCAGACCGTCTCTTTTTCTTCCTCATACCTGTAGTTTGTATTGATACAGAGCCTGGAAACAAACCCCCTCCTCTCTGACCACTTTAATAACCTTTGAATGAACGCTAATTGGCTGCAGAGTTTCTGAGGAAAGTTCATTAAAGCAGCTGTTTATCGGAAAGCGCTTTCAACAAATTTAAGGAACCAATTGGATTATAATTTCCTCCAGGTTTAATAAAGCGGAGAGCGGCTGCCTTCGGCTTCACTCCCAAAGAAAATTGGTTTTAATGTTGCCGGCGAAGCCGCTCCGCTGCGGGGGAATATCCGGTCAGAAGAGGCCAACTGTGATGGACACAAAGCAGAACTCCTTTCATTTAGATCAAATGTAAGGTATTTCAGAACACTCATCCACTGCTTTTTACTCTGGAGTCAAATTTTCGAATGAAAACCACAAATGCAGCTACTCACTGCACTCCTTGGGGTCCCGGTTGTTGCGGACCACCACCTTCTGGCTGGAGGTCCTGAAGAGCGACGTCCAGTTGACGGTGTTGTAGAAGCAGAGGCGCGTGTTGTTCATGATGTAGACGTTCCCGGCGCTGATCTCGTCCAGGGACTGGAAGTGGAGGGCGGAGATCCAGAGCTGCTTCAGGATCAGCAGGGAAATGCCCGTCCCGCTGCAAGAGGAGAGAACGGCTCATGGTTGTGTTGGCCACTCTGGCGCCATTATCATCATGTGCTAATTCCTCGAGACTAATAGAACGATTTCATTTTATCAATCAGATCAAAGCAGTTTTTTTGTGTTTGCTGCCAAATTACATCAATCAGTTCCACTCGTTTCTTGCGCAAAAATAAACAAATCCCCGCCATTTTGTCAAAAATGGTGAGAAACATTGGCTCTAAGTGACTGTTTACTCCCACCTGCAGGGGGCGGTATTTCTTACTTCTACTAAAACAGCAGCTTCAGCCTTACTTGATGCATCGCCAAGAAACATTGTTACCACAAAGAACAGCTTCATTATAAAAAAAACACTTTACTTCTTGTGCTAATTCTGTTTTCGTTGCATAACCAATGAGCAGTTGAATCCTACCTGTAAAGAGATCGGCCTCCGATGGTCGCCAGGTTGGAGAAAACGCTCAGATCCGTCATGTTTTCAGGCCAAGACTGGATGTTCAGGTATCCTGAGAACACACCAACATGGACTTTGACTTGACACTTTCCTCGGATGCTCACCGCTGCTTTCTCTTTGTTTTTAGAAGAGGATGATGAAAGGGGGGAAGTGGAAGGAGGGTTTATTTCTTAGGTGGAGACAAAGAGAGAAAGCAGCCAGCACTAATTAGAAGAATAGATTTCACACTTTGCACATTCGGTCTGGTTGCACTTGGCGTTTGATGACAGATTATATCAGATGAGCCTCTATGGAAATGACATTAACAGGGACGGAGCAGGAGATGGCGGGGGGGTGGAGTGGCCATTGCTCTTTTTTATTGCTGGTGTTTTCATAATGAAAATGCAGTTTCACTCCATTAGCCGTTTGGTTTGTGGTTTAATATGAAGAAAAGCGGTTTGTAGACAAGCCCCTTTAGGGCTGTAAGAGCTAATGCATAAACACACACACACACACACTCTGGAAGTCTGTTGGACCTTCACGCACACATACAGTGAACACAAACCAAACGGGTCACCTGTGATCTCCTTGACGGTGCGGAAGACGCTGAGACGCTGCGGGTCCAAAGGTCCGATGCCGTGGTACATGTCCCTATGAGACACACAGCAGTCACTTCAGAGACCATCGCTTCCTCCACCACCGTGCCTGGCAGCTGTGGTTCTACCCTGGCCTGCAGCTTATTACTCACCCTTTGATGCCGGTGATGAGAAAGATGAGATTGCCGTTGATTTTGGTGCAGTTGACGAACTTGTCTATGTTGCTGGCGTCCACGGTCTGAGCCGTCTGCAGGCTGCCCGTCCCGATGCCGTCGCACACTGACAACGCAAAAACAAACGGCCGCCTCGTCAATCCGGTTGCCATGACGAGGTGTCCGAGGTGTCCTTGTAAGAACCACTAGAAGCCATTTTTCGTCTCCCTTGCAATGTTTCCCCCCATTCTCTTTCATCAAAATAAAGTCTTTTGGTGCTCCGGCGGGGCCGTGGCCCTGCTCCACGCATTTGAATTCTTTTGATGAAAGCACGGGCCAATCTCCATCCATTCCCTCTCCATAATGAATTCATTACATCTGCATTAATTACACTCAGCCCGGCGCGAGCCAAGTGTTTCTGACACGGGCAGAAGGGAGGGATGATGAATAAGGCTGGCATTAAGTGGTGTAACCACTTTCTGATAGTGATTTATACCGGCCAATTCCATATCTGAAATGTTAATTTGTTATCATTTCCCACAGTTCCTTGGGCTATCCCTCATTAACCCGTCCCTGTGACGTGACGATGTAATCAGGGGATCGGCCAATCGGCGGACGGCGTGGCCGCCGCGCGCCGCCTGGAGGAAAACATTATTGCCTTCCTCTCTGAAGAGAAAGGGCAGATCGGTTACCTTTGTGGGGAACAACATGATGAAGAGGATAATCTGCACTACTGAGCTAATGGCGCTTCATTCCGCGTCAGGTATTAGCTGACGCCGCTGTAGCAAAACGACTTCAGGTAGCCGCTTCTCATTAAGAGGCTATTTTCTCTTAATTAACGTTCCGACTGATGTCGGAATCAAACGTGCGACCTTCACTGACGCCGCATTTCTCCTCCGGAGAGGAACGTTCACCCAGAAAAACGGTTTTCAGATCACAGAAAGCGAAACTCCAGAACGGGACGAGGACGGGGCTCACCTTTAGGGCAGATGTCGGTGCACGGGATGCACATTTTGATGCGGCTCTCCTCCACCTCCATCTTGTTGCTGGGACACGCTCTGACGCAGGAGCTGTGGTCCACCACGAAGTTGTCTGCCAGAAACGAGACGCCGCCAACACAGACTCAGAAGCTGAGGGATTGATAAATCTCATCTGACGATCAGTGGATTCCGAACATGCAATCTGTCGCCTGACTTTTAATTCACGCTGGGCTAATTGCTCCTGCAACGCAGACCCTCCGCCGCCGAGAACAGAGAGCTGCTCTTTGCTTCTTCGCCGACATCAGTCCAAGCAGATGGTGCGGCAACTTAGCTAATTGAGATACACCATTTGTTTAGGCTGGAGCCACTTATCTTGCCGCGCGATAATCGCCTGGAGTCTAATTTCAGCGGAGATGAGAGCACGCTCGCTTCTTCGGGAAGACTTCATTAACACCTTCGTGAGCGTCAACAGCGCCTCGGACTTACGGGGGCATTTCTTCACGCAGAAGGCTCCGTAGGTGTACTTGGCTCGGGGGTTAGGCTCCAGCTGGAAGGAGGTGGGGTTGTAGACGAACGGCTGGGGGCACTGGGTGACGCAGGCGCCGCTGTTGTTGAAGTTGGTGCAGGCCTGCGAAACAACACAGGTGTCAAGAGTGTGGTCGCTGTGATCTACTGTTACGACATCGTAAAATCCGACTCTCTATGGCACATGCGTCAAATTCATCCATGAAGCTTCCTTTTTAAGTTTTCTGGGATTCGGAGTCGTATTTCAAGGAATATTTAAGCTTAGAAGATGTTAATTAGCTGTTCCCAGCTGCAAAAACAACACCTTGTTGCCATGGTTATACACCAAAACAGTTGTCCAAAAGGTAAAGAAAGAAAGAGGAAGTAAAGAGTCGAAAACGTCTTCAGGGAAGTGAAATGTTATTTTAAATGCGGTACACATGGACCCCCTTTTCAATGCTGCCCTGGGCAAACGCCCATTGCCCAGTTTAAACTGAGCTTATGTTAGTTATGATTTGGGGCTAAATAGAATTTAAATGCCATATTTTAGTCTGTGTTTTTCGTTTTTTGTGTGTTGATCATTTGCAGCTTCTTTGAGGAAAATAACTAAACAAATGAACAAACTTGAAACGCTTGCATCTCCTCCCATAAAGGTGTGGGGGTTGCTGGCGAGGTGAGAGCCATCAGTCACAAGAGAGGGAAGGAGAATTACAGCAGCACATCATTTTTACGCCGCATTCCAACATGCGAATCATGCGGCTGCTTCCCATCTCTGCGGATGCCAAATGGGAGAAAAATTGAAGCCATTGATCCAAGGCTATGATGTAAACGGCGTAATGTTCTCCCATAAAGCCCCCTTTAAACGTCTTGACGGCCATGGCCGCCGGTAATTGAGTTGGACGGGCCTTTGGGTGAGTTACAGCAGCAATATCCACCCCGTCGACGCGCAAGTTTGCAAAACAACAAGAAGTTGGGGTGATAAAAACCATCATAATTGGAACGCCAAATCCCAAATTTGATAACGTTGAACTTTTACAAGCCTGTAAAATGGTTTGTCAGTAAGCACGGAGCGTTGGAAAATCACTTTATACCGTTTTGTCACATTGCAACCATAAACCGGTTTAATTTTAATCTGAAGAAGTGACACAAAGTAGAGCAGAAGTGACACATGGCTGCAATTAAAGCTGAACGTCTTAGATGGAGGTTATGCGTGTTGACGCACATTTCCGAGATATGCCATGAATTCTCAATTGGATCGAGAACTGGACTTTGACTGGTCCATTCTAACAGAGGTAGTGGGCATTTCTCCACCACAAACTCTGATTGGCTAGTTCCGGCTGCAGAAATATTACAGAAATTTTAGTCCCTTATTTTTTGTTCTTAATACTCGTGTCAGTTCCCCATTATTTCAGGAACCAAAATGGATTTTTCTTAAATATAGTGGCAGGGTATAAAGATTTAGCCCTCCGTACTTATAAACATCTCTAAAAAAAAAATCACTACAGTTGGTTCTTAAAACGGTCATTTATATTGACGCTTTTATTTTGAAGTGTGACAGGAAGTTCTGTGTTAACTGAGGCAGAAATAAAACTTATGAAGACGTCGCTAATGTTAGACTAGCTAACAAAGTCTGCCAGCCATTAGCGCGTCTAAAAGTTTAATAAGTTACAACACCTAGCTGGTGAACACCTACTTCACCAGCTAGCTACGTCACCAAGCTAGCTACGTCACAAGCTAGCTACTTCACAAGCGAGCTACGTCACAAGCTAGCTACTTCACAAGCTAGCTACTTCGTCAGCGAGCTACGTCACAAGCTAGCTACTTCGCCAGTGAGCTAGTAAAGTAGCTAGCTAGCTTATCATACATATTTGGTTAGTGAATACAGAACATCCCCTAAAAATGCTTCTGCCTGCCTACATTTAATAGTTTAATCACCATAAATGCCTTAATATTCGTCCATTCACGCAGCAGAAAGGGTCTGAGGGCTCCCAAAGAAGCTAACAGTTAGCTAATGTCGGCTCTTGAGGGTTCAGCCAATCAGCGCAAAGGAAAACGAAAGGCATTAGCCAATAGCGCGTCAAGAAGCAGGAGCCTCCAAAATGTATCAACCCTTATCAGCTTCTTTTTTGAATAAAATAAGCCCATAAAACGATGCTACCACCACCAAAGTGCTTTTGGAAAATTTGCCGTGGACATTTTTTTCAACAGTCTGCACTTGTCAGTTGACCTGCACCTCCATGTTTCTGTGGGACATCACTTTCTCCTTCCATACAACTTTCTCCCTGACCTGTCTGCTGCTGGTGTTGAACTTCACCAGGTTCCTCTCGTGACTTTTGAAGGAAATTTGTTGCAATAGATTTCATTCGATGAATTCCAACATAAGTAATGGAAGTTGGTGGGTTTTATCCTAATAAAATGTCAAGGAGGATGGGGGGAATTCAACAAGGTTACACTTTAAGTAAAAGCATTGGAAGCAAAGGGGTGTCGTTTGAAAAGTTAAAGAAGAGAAATCAGAGAGCGGACTCACAAAGCAGTCGGTGTCCTTGGGGCCAGAGCAGCCGCCGGCGCATTCACGATGGCAGCAGTCGCTGACGTAAGGCCCGAAGCAGCGACCGTCACACTGCTCTGCACACACCGATTTTGTCACTGCCCAAGAAGCGAGAAGACCGAATTTTAAAAGGTCTGACACACACACACACACCCACACACACGCACCCACATTCCTAAAAGAGACAATGTACCACCACCCTCACCCTCAGCCTCAACCTCAGTGGCCGTTATGTGACACGAATGAAATGAACGGCTTCTGCTTCCTAAAGGTCGAGACGAGTGGATTTGTGAGCACATACTTACAGACTCAGACAGACGTAAAGAGAGAGAGGGGGGGAGAAAAAAAAAAAAACCCAGTGAGGCGCCCTCTGGTTCACTCAACACCTGCCAGGGAGACTCTCCTCCTCCAGCCTCAGCTCAGAACCAAGCAGCTGAAAATTGCGCTTGGCAGGTAGGAATCAGAGGTGGCACGTCAGAGCAGCTTCTCCCGAGAAAGGGGAAGAAAAGACTTCTGCTTTTAGCTGTGAGACGTTAGAGGGTTTCGCTAACTTTGACTAGGCCAGGAGTTTCCATTTCTCCATTTTCAGCCAATTATTGAAAGAATTCAAAGTTTTATTCCTTAGTTTATTCTTTATCTTTATTAAGTTTCGTACCAGTCCTTAAAAAGTTTCTCAGTATAGCTCAAATTGTGTCCTAATCTTTAGACGTTAGCGTTCTCTTAATGCTGTTTTCTGTGTTTCACACCAGACAGAACGCCGCAGCCAACAATCAGAAGGTTGGAGGAATTAATAACTGCTGGGCCGCTAACGTAACGCTCCAGATGTGGAACAGCAACAACAACGAGTCTCCGCGGTTCATTAATCTGTGAAAAACATCATTCATTCTACAAACCGCTGGCACTCGCATGGGTTCACTTCTTGAACATTCTGCCTGTTTGTTGCTGCGCAGCATGTTGGTTTGTTAAATTATCAGCTTTTAATCATTCATTAAGAGCAGCGAGAAAATCCTCTCTGAAACAGCAGTTTGTTTGTGTGTTTTCTGAGCGATTACAACAGATTTAATCGAGAATGACTTATAACCCCACTTGGTTACTACGTGTCGCGTTGGACTGGTTGTGCCAGTATTGGCCGGTTCGTCTCCATTGGCGGATCCTGTGCGGTTCCATCCATGGTGATTCGACTGCGTTCATTGATTGGACGTCTCGCCAACTGTCTCTACGGTCAAACCTGGATACCTTTTAGCTTTCATGTCCATGGAGTTATTTCAATCGATGTCCATAAGACCTGTCTGAGACCCAGCTAAGGCTTACAAAGGCTCCAAATGGGTCCCATCCTGAAAACGATCCACGTAGGATTCACATACGCATGCTAGTTTCCGAACATTTGCACATGTGGGTATGAAATAGCGGTAAAAATAGGCCCTCATATATTCTGTTCGGTCACATTTGATGCTCATCATCTCTGGATGAGGAGAAGGAGCCACTTTAAATTCATCCTCCTAATACCCATATGAGAGCTGGATAATACCTACATAGGGTGTCTAATGAGTTTCCCAGATAGAGGTTGTCTTTGGTCTACTTGGCAGACTGTGACTCAGTGGGTAAATGAAAACTTTTGAAAGGCAGAAAGTCTAGAGAGGTAATGGTAAAAAAAAAAACATATATGTGCATCAAGTCTTTTCGTAATAACCAGGTCTAGAGAAGATCCAGATATAAACTGTCCGCACTCACGTGTTTGACACTGGCTTTCCTGAGGACCCCAGCAGCGTCCGATGCAGGAGCGATGGCAGCGCCTGCCTGGAAGACAGAGCAAACGCGTCAGGACGAACTCCAAAGAAACCCCGACACGTCGCGGGCGGGGAGCGGGGAGCGCGGCGCCCAAACTTTCCCCCGACTGGTGACAGGGACACAATTGTGGAAACTCCTGAGCTGACGAGACAATAGAGCGGTTGCGGTCGGTGAGGAAGAGGAGCGTGAAAACAGGGCCCTCTACTCCCTTTCTGTCAGGGAAAGTGGGACCTGACAGCGCTCATCTGGCTGTGGCCCATCATCAAGACTTAATTGACTATGGGTTAATTACACAGTGAGTGGAACAACGCCGCCGATTGTCACCCGGCCCCTTCAGCCACTCCCACCACAGGTCCCTAATGTTAAATACTGACTACATCTTGGCAACGGGCACCAATTTGGCAACCTCCACTCCCACGCACTCTCTTGTCATTTTTGTTGGCCCACCTCCTCCACACTTTAGTGCTTTACCCCCCCCCCCCCACCCACCCACCTCCACTCGCACCCCCACCGCCGCCGCCTCCTCCATCAGCACCATCTAATCAACAAAATAACAATGTTTCACACATTTTGCATCTAAAGGTCTCTCTCGAAATGTTTTTCTTGGTCTTTCAGCAACCTGCTCTCCGTGAGCTCTGGTTGTTATGTCTGTTCATCTCAACCCCAAAGGGGTGACACACACACACAGAAAGCCGAAAAGTTCGCGAGAGTCTGTCTTCAACTGCCAGTTCGTCTGACACCAAATGTCCACCGGACAGAGAGGGAAGCGCGCCACTTCAAACTCGCTGTCAGCTTTATGGAGATTTACAAAGAGCCCGGCCGACAGCGGCTCCACGGGCTTCTGCTGCGAAAGCTGTGCTGGTTTCAACTCCGCTTGGAAAGGTTCGCGTGTTGATCTAACACCAAGTCATTCCGCGTCCAAATCCCCAGCAGGCAAACAGAATGAAATAAAAGCGATAGGTCAGGAATGTTCACGAGGGTCCCGGGTGGAGCGGGGAGGGAGGCTTTTTGGACTTTACTCACATCCGTTGTTGCTGTTGTTGGACGGAACCACCAACAGCTCCGCCTGGGGGTTCTTGATAATGTCGCGCCAGTGGATGGTGTCGGCGTGGCACAGGAACTTGTTCTGGTCCACGTAGACGCCGCCGCTCAGTATCTCTGCACGGGGGGGGGAGGAGAGAAAAGGTTGAGGGAGACAGGAAGAAAAATGAGCAGAGAGCCGCGGATTTATGGCACATGTACGGCGTGGCAGGAAATCAATACTTCAAGGTTAACGCTCATGGTTCTTTCGTGTGGGAGCCCCCACGTCGCAAACGGCGTTCCCTTGGAGCGCGTCTGAGCGTGAAGGTAAATGCTATTGACAAATGCGCTCCGTAATTCAATGCCACGTCCACAAGCACTGATGGCCGGAATAAAGAGACTAATCAACTAAAGGCCGCCGGGTGGGTTTCACGTGCAAGCTGAACGACGAAAGCTTTTAAGGAGAATGTGTTGCGTAATTTGGAAATGAAGCGATTTTGTTTTACTGCAGAGTTCCTCAGTCTGGGAGGCGAACGACATGGAGAGGATCTGCTGACTTTCATCTGAAACACTCAATTTCCATCAAATAAAGGCTGGTTCTTCTTAAAGATTGGGTCTTTTCAGATTGTTCAAACGCATTTGTATTGAAAATGTGTGGATTGGACCAGCTCTAGTGTTGAGAGTGATCTTTGAAACGCTTGAGAGACTGATTTGGGTTTTTTTTTTTTTTTTTGCCTGAGAAGTCACCAAGTTGGGAACTTGGTGGGTTGCTTTTGTTCGGTTGGTCTGCCAACCGAGGAAAACTGATCAAGTACAAAAACGTTTTGATAATTTTAGTTGCTTGACAACGACTTAAAGACATAATATATTGATGAAACAAGCAGTGATATGATTCCTGAGCAAATTTATGCCATTCTTAAATTGTTGTCGAGGGCCGCGCAAAATCATTCAAAGTACAGCAAACAGCCCCTGACCCACACTTTCAACACCCCTCTACTAGGGTTTTCATAGGTTGTTTTCTGTACTGGATTTTACTTTGAGATATATTTCACATTAATATAAAAACTTCTTTTTTTTTTTTTTTCCTGGCATAAAATCCCATTAGAACACACAAAGGTTTGTGTCTGCGGCTCAGAACAACAACAGCTGCTTAATGAAATTGGATTTCTGAACCAGGTGACTTTCCAGGAAGGTTAGCGCCGCCGCCGTAAAGGCAGGATCCCCCGTACAGATCAGGCTGAAACAGCTAAAATATGTTTTTTCTCAAGGACCGGTGGCCTTAACAGATGCCAGAGTAGGATAATAATGCCTAATCCCTCTCTATGTTACTAATCCAGGTTTTGGACACAGACTCTGACTATAATGATGCGGCGGTAATCCACCTCCCTCCCGAGCCGTGACCTGCGGCGGGAGATCCGCCGCCGCCGCCGCTTCCTCTGCAGCTGCGGCCCGGCGCGCCGCGAGCCCTCCAGTAGAGGGCGGAGGGAGGGGATTTAGATGCAATCACCTTGCGTTCCCTGCATCCTCCGACGCGAAGCCTTATTCCAGGAAAAGCACTTGTCATAATAAATGAAATTTAATTTCAAATAAGTTGGAATGCGGCTCAGATTAGAGACGGATAAGCTCGGGAAAGGAAAGCAGGGCATTGTCTCTCCGGGCAGATTATTAACGGCGTATGAATTATGCGGACGCCTCGGCGAGCTCGGGGAAACCGAACACAGGAAGCTAATCATTACCATCCGACACCCTGATTAAGGAAGTGGGCCTTGGTGGAGACAGGGACATTCATTCACAGCCTCTTTAGAGGTGACATGGCGCTTCGTCTGCGTGCCGGTCGGCCTGCAGCACCCGGTTCATGTAATCATGTTCCTGTCAGCGCCGAGCATCCATCACCGCACGCCGCCCCCCCGTTTACAAGCAGAAACATTCACGGGCCTCCCTTCCAAACGACGCATTGAGCGCTCTCAGAAGAGACGACACGGCGCGAGACGGATGGGTGACCCGAGGTGACCCTCAGCCCAGATCCGAAGGACGCCGGACTGTAACCAAGGCAACGGCGGCCTGAATGATGTCTGAGTTTAGGTGGAACTCCAAACTCAGCAGCTTCTGTCGCTTCGTCCACATTACTGCACAAATTTCTGCACCCTATCATAGTTTTTCCACTGGACCCCGCTCCCACTGCACTGCAGGAAATGTCACGACCAAATGAAATCTCTCCAGTTCCTTTGATTTAAAATGAATTTTTATTACGTTTTATTAAAAAAAAAAAAAGATTCTGCGACATACAATCTTGTAGTAAAACAGATAAATGTAAGGAGATGATTTGCAGGCCCAGACACTGTCCAGCAGGACAGCAGTGGTTATAGGAACATTATTGACTTAACACAAGTGCTGGAGAGGCTTCACGTTCCCAAGACAACCGAAAAGGTAAATAGCAGAAAAAGTCAAAAATGACAAACTGAACTACCTTTCCCACCTGGGACCTTTGGGTAATGGCAGATATAATGGATTTTGATACTTTCTGGAGAGCAGTCCCTCTGTCAGGGCCCGACTCGGCCCCCAGATGTTCCTGTAAATGCCAGCGGCCGCACTCCAGCACACAAATTGCTGTCCATCCGAGCAGGGGCGCTAACTCTTCCAGAGCCGGGGATGACAAGGCTGGACCAGGTGGCCATTCATTACCGGAGCCGCGGCCGGCTGCGGCACTCCAGCACCGCCGATAACTCCATAACTCCATAACTCCCAGGTTTCCACAGAGGACGGATCGGCTTCCCTTTTGATTCACAGGTCATCGTAAAAACCAGAAATGTTTTTAACAGCTATTCTCAAATCAACATCAAACTAATTGATGCTCTATGGAAGGCCTGACATGCCAAAAAAAAAAAAAAAAAAAAAAAAAAAGATGAAAAACCCGCACAAAAACTAAACGGATAAAATGGTCACACAGGCAAAAAAGACAACTAACTCCAAATGTTATTCTTCATCAATTTTAAACACAATTGAATTTGATATTGATTTAATTCGACAATTTGGCAAAATGTTTGAGTAAAAGCTCAAATGTTACAAAATTCAAAACGAGAAAATTAAGCTGAAACATGAAACCTGGAATTAAAGCGCCGGCTCCAAAAGTAAAATTATTCAAAGATGTTAAATAAAAAGGTTTTCTGATACTTTTTTTTTTTAATGAACTGCAAAAATGACTAGACCTAGAAAAGTTGAACTTGACACCGTTTGGCTGCTGAGACTCGCAATATTTTGAATAATAACTTATTTCAGGCTGAACATTTAGAGAACAGATATTAAATTCAATATAATTAGTCATTTGACTTCGAGACGCTGCTTCTTTCAATTTTATTTTTTTTTTTTTGCAAGCTTCACATCAATTTGCCACGAAGTTCTTGGTATCAATCAGAGCTTGGGTACATTTTACAAGTGGGCCCTAATCTGAAGCCTTTATCTCCCGTTTCTGGTATTCTGTATGTTCCACACGGCGCCGCCGGGCGCTCTGCTCCCCGCGAAGTCGTTTTATGCGCGCATGAGGCCGCCGAGGGCCCCGCTGCCATATGGTCAGGTCATGTTTTGCTTCTGGTGTGGCGTTTTTGCTACAGATCTCTTGGCACTAGAAGGAAAAAAAAAAAAAGAAGAAGAAGAAGAAGAAGAAGCTCTCAGCGTAATGGAGGAGTAAGATTCTTGGCGAGCGGAGGTTGAAATGTCGGGTTGAATCAGAGATACGAGCCAAGGCGTGCAGTGGAACACGATGTGGGCAAGGACTGGGAGAAATCCTCAAAATATTTAAAAAGAAAGATCAACTTAATTCCCCCTACTGTATTAAAATGAGGTATTTAGCCAATGTGTCAGCTAAATACAAAAACCATAATCCGTTCATTTGGTCTTAACCTGCTTTTTCATTTTATTTTTAATTTTGAGGAAGACGCATGGAATAGGTCTGACACTCAGTTACCTTCTCTCAAATACTCCAGGTTTTTTGTTGTTGTTGTTGTTAAATTTCTGAAATAATTAGTTGCTGTTTGGTTCCTCCAGGAGGCGGAAGAAGTCTTGAACTATCTCTCTACCAAACCCATTTTTGAGTTCATGCTACAATTAACTCAAAAGAAACTCAGTACACAGAAAAAAATTATATTTTCATCCTTGAAGATATAAATTCAAGAATGAATTCATATCATCCTTGAAGGGTAGCCTAACCCTAATTCTTAGGATTAGGGTAGCCTAACCCTAATCCTAACCTTAGGGATGTATGATATTATCAGCGTGTATCGGCCGATATCAGCTGTAAAATTTAATATCGACATCGGCTATACTGTCATGACTGACATTGACATTGTCTTTATATGACAAACCAGTGACAATGATAATACAGTGGAGAAAGCCACCAAAAATACAACATCGTGCGTCCCAACCTTCATCTTATGCACAATGAGTGTTTGGTTCGGATCTCCATATAGACCAGTTGAAAAAAGGAACTCTAATCAAACGCAAATCAATTTTTTTTGTCATCTTAAGATTTTATACAAAGGTGAACAAGAACTAGATGAGAAACTGGGTGGAAAAGTCAAGAAAATCCTCAAAGTACTGATAGAACGCTTTAAAGACCACATCATCTGAGTGTCCTGACATTTTATTGATTATTACTGTTAAACCAAACGAGGTAAGAGCAGCAGCGTTGGCTTCCTTCACAACACTCATCTGTGCAGCGACATTCCCAGAATGGGGAAAAAGACTGTTAGCGAAAGTAAAAACCATTTCCGTGCCCGCCTGCCTTTATAAGCCAATTAAGCCCATTTCATAGGCATTCAGCTGAGCACTGTCCTTTATTTTGAAGTAGTTTCCAGGCAATGATAGCCAAAGCACCAATCAGTGACCGCAGCTCTGAACGAAGCCTGCTGATGAGCTTTCATCAGTGCTGCTAGCCACTTGTCCCGCATCTCTTCCCCTGCCTAATTACGCTGATGAATAAGGCTGCGGCGGCGATCCGTCCTCCGCTGATGAGTCCGTGCGTTTACCCTTATTGTCTCGCCTTAGCGGCGGGCGTGCCGCTTTCCACGCAGCCAAAGCGCCGCGCGCCCGGGGCGTCCGCCCCTCTGCTCGTCTTCATTAGGATCATCCTTCAGAAACGCTCAACCCCGGTTCTCGCCCGCTCTCCCGTTGTCACTTTTATTCCAGTCGGACTCGGAGGAAGGCAACAGGAAGCAGCTCACATGCGCCGCTCTGCGAGCGTCCTCCACTCACGATCAGAAACGGTGTCTGACAAACTCTGTACATTTGTGGCTTTTATTTTGAAGGCGACAACCCACCCTACACATCCTTCCAAAAAATGATAGTTCCTAGAAGAAATCTTTGGGTAAAAAGTGCCTGCAAAACAGTGATTTAACTAGGCAACAGAAACTAACTTCATGTCACCCATTTAAAATGTTGAAACAAAACCATCTGACATCTCTAAGATCAGAATGCCTCCTCTTTCTCAGCTAATTGAGGAGTTTCTTGCTTGTTCAGTCTGCTTCAAGTCAGTGTACAGCATCTCAAAGTGATCAAGATCTGTGCTTTGACTAGGCCTGGGTGTATTTTGGATGATTATTATGTTGTAGGATGTAGATCTGCTTCAGAACTTTACAGAAAAAGTTAGTTCTCTGCTGTGACTGGACGACTTACTAACCCGCAGAAAACGGCTTTAAAATTAAAAATAAGTTTTTTATGGAGAGACCTTTTGACACAGATGTGATATGCATGCTCCTAAAAACAGGAGCCGCTTCGCCGTCGGAGAGACTGTCTGGTGTTGTAGTGACCAAAATGAAATCGGGCTCCTAACCGTGCAATTTTGAGAGGTAAGTTAAGAGGGAAACGTCGGGTGCGCTGGATTAGTCACTTGGCTAAAAAGCTGCCAAACCCGTTTGTGCCTCCTTTTTATAAACGATCCAATTTTTCCAAGTGAGATCCTCCGACTTCAGAGGATCCGCCTCTGCACCGTGGAGGCGGCTCTCCCGAGTCCCGTTTCCCTTCTTCTCCGTTATTAGCCCTGCCAGCCAAGGAGATATTGCGGCGGGTGACAAATGTGTGAGGGGCGACGGAGCGGAGGAGGTCCAACCCCGTCTCTCTGACTTACCCCCGCCCACCGAGAGCCGGCCGCCGTGGCCCTTCAGATAACAGTAATCGGGTTTTAAAGCTCCCAGATTAAATTTAGCAGTCTGGACTAATATTGTTTTGCAGTGAATCCTGATGAAAAATGATTCACCTTAGGAGATTATGGATGCTGCGTCGGTGGGAGGGTGGAGATAGCACCCCGCCCCCCCACCATCAGCACCTTCAATGGAGGCTAAATGAATCCCTGCCACCACCTCCATCTGAATACCTCTTGATGAGCAGCCATGTTTACAAAAGAACTGGGTGTCACTCTACCTTTGGTGGCAAGAGGTTTGGCAGCGGTATTTCTTTAATTATTGTTATGATTTTTTAGGGGTGACACAAAATGCAATCACGGCGAACCAGAAGCCGGTAAATTCAATAATGGAGGCAAATGAAAATGGAGCTGGAGACGCGGCGCACTTAGAGGGCCGGATGGGCTCCGGTCCTCATCGGCCCTCTTCTGTCACCGCTTCCGAGGGCCGAGGCGGACGCCCTCCAATCAGCACGGGCAAAACAAACGAACCGGCCAAACACGGCGAGGGGAGAGCGGGGATGCCGATAAAGGTTAAACGTCAGGCCAAAAGTTCTCGATCACTGCTGTCCGTTACATCAGTCGGTTCAGACCTAACTATGTTGAAAACATCCAATGCTTAGATTTCCTCTGATTAGCGGTGCAATCATCAACACTGCTTTTTATTTCCAACATTTAATGTAAAATAACTGCAGGGGTTTGAAAAGGTTGTCAGTTTTCATCGTCTGAGATCCAGCTTTAAATCCAGACGACAAAGTCTGAAATATATATATATATATATGTATATATATATATATAAGCTTTGTTTTTTGAGGTTTTTACTTCATTTTTTTAATAGCTCCCTCTGACCCCCAGGTCAAACAACTCACTCATCAAATAAATTGCCACTCTCTGTGGTCAACAACCCTCCGAGAAATTGCTGCGCTGTGTTTTTTGTCTTTTTTTCCCCCCTTTCTTTCCACAATGGCGGTGACAGGCTGTTTTACAGTGGAGTTACCCCCGATGAGCCGGGGTCCGCTCCGAGATTGAGCTGGAAATTGTGTTTGGGTACAATTGTTCCAAGATTGCGACATCAAACTGAAATTTAAAGGGCACCGCGAACGAGCCATGGGGGAGCCGTGAACGGCGGGGGAGAAAACTGCTGAGCCGCCGGCCTCAGAACTTGAAATGCAGCTCTTATTGCGCGCTCGCTCTCACGCAGACAGAAAGTTTCCTGTGTGTGTTTTGCCATCTGCGGGTCGGAAACATGCACGCTCTTCCGCCCTGACACGGATGTTGTAGTTCAAGCTGAACCGTATTCCGTATTTTTACCCTGCAGAATGGTTAGCAAGTGCTGAAACAGACCTAACCTCTCTGCATTAAAACTGACACTTACAATGGGCTAAATGGGCAATTTGTCATTCTCTGGCAAAGAGCTGCTGCACTCATCCCTGCGCTTGGATAATTTGGAGCACACAGACGCACGCACACACACCAACAAACCAACTCGGAACATTAAATTGCCTCTATCTGGCTCTACAGAATATTTAACGTGACTTTTGATGAGTTTCCCTCTCCCCCCAACAAGAACTCCTGTCTTTTCATTTTGGCCATCTCTGGTTTATGACTTCTCCAGATGTGCAGCACACATTATCATTCATCAGCGATTGGGATTGGACGTGCTTTATTAGTGTTCGGAGATGCAGACGGGGCTCGGAGAACCGAGAGACGTCGTCGGAGCCAAGGTGTCCGGAGACCCCGGAGGACGACGCTTGTTTTCATCCGGACCCTAAATCATGCAAATGGGAGGCAATGTCAGCGCGCGGATGCCTCCGAGAGCAGAACAATCAGCCGGTCTCAATGTAATTACCGTCAAATGGACACTTCCTGTCATCGGACGGCCTGGTCTCAAGCACTGTTTACTGAAAGACAAAGTCAACTTTTGACCCTGGTAGTTTAATGAACATAAATGCACCAAAAGTGGTTTTGATTTATACTTACTTTGTTATTGAGCAAAATTCTGGGTAAATGCAACCAAACCAGGCGCATGAGTCTATCGCGAGCAGGAGAAATGACTCAAACGTTTTCAAGAAGGAATTGCTTCTGGGAAAAGAAATTTTGTCTTTAGCCAAAATGAATGGTCAGCAGATTTAGGGACACAAGCTATTTCACATCTGTTGAACCCTGGTAGTCCCTTATGGAGAAAAACGTTCCCTTTACTCTGCCGGGTGAGATTTCGTCATAAAGGTGAGTTGAGAGTGCTTGTATCAGACCGATGAGTCGTTCTCCTCCTGCCAAAGAATATCGAATCCCAAAGTGTTGAAGAATGATCCGGAAGGCTGAGTCTGGAGGTGATTTCAGACAATTTATTGGAGCAAAAGTCAGAGTTGCTAACTTGAGGTGGTGTAAGGTGCAGAGTCGGGTAACCTTAACGTCAAGGATCATCGTATGGGGCGGCGGACATACCACCCTCAGAGGACTGCTTTCGATCCATTAGAGATCATTTATTCCTCCTTCCACGCGCGTTACGGCCTCTAATGAAGACAAACCAGGGGGCCCCTTGGCTCTCCCTGTCAATGGACTTAAAAGGCTCCTGCCGCAGCACAACAATAAGCCTGAGCACAAGCGTTGCATGGCAATGACTGCTTGGTTGCAGAAATCGAGCCAAAGGTGAAGCATCGCATTGTCCTGAGCATGAATATTAACGAGAGATAATTTACTACGTCTGGTCTTCATTCTGAGTAGTGATTAGTGTTTAAAGGTGTTATATTGGAACTATCTACATCGAGTTGACAAAACCTGAAGCTGCGGCAAAGACAGTTTACAGCGGCTCGGTGTGACGGTTCGTATCATTCAGACGTCTGCGCAGATTTATGGGATGCGAAACGTCGCACTGAACTGGAGCCGTGTTTTTGTTTTCAGAGAGGAACGTTGGCGCTTTGGTGTTTCGCTCCTCCGAAAAGGAGCTGGAAGAGATGAAAGAAGAAAAAAAAACCAGGAAAAAAAAAAAAAAAAAGAGTAAAACTTTATTTCACAAGCAGACTGAAGGGCTCTCTTGCTTTGCAGATTCACAACTGCAGCATTTCCTAGGATGGCAAAGCAGCGTTTGAAGCTGGGAGATATGTTTTAATCATCTGGTGCCTTAATGATGACACTGGATTCATTATTAATGGGCCCCAACTCTCTACTCTCTCCCTCTTTCCTCTAACGGTGCAGATCGAGAGCGCGTATTAGCATTAGCCGCTTTTGCTCTATTTGATCTTCCTGTAATTACACCACTTTCTGGAGATCACACCACGGGCTTTATGTTAAGTAAAGAGGCAATGGAGGGAGAATTTTTTTTTTTTTTTTTTTGCCTAAACAAACTCCAAACGCAATTACGGCGTCTCCTTTTGCTCCTCCACGTCCTTCCATCCGGAAAGTCTGCGTGATTTGTGAAAGCAGCTGGCGAAATGCGTCGAGAAGTGATTAAGGAAAGGTCCAACGCTTGACTGGCAATCTGTGCAACAGCTGCACTTTGACTTGACGGGCTGCACCACTTGGCTGAAATCTGACTTGCGTTTTGCTAAAGCTGCTAAGTTGCTCGACTCAAAACCTTTACTCGAGGAAAAAAAAAAATGTGACGGAGCAGATCCCGTCTTTGACGTGAAAACTCATGCCGTGTTCCTCAGACTCGGTCGCTGGCGTTGCGTAACGGCACCAAGACTGAACGACGACGAGAGGAAAATATGAGAAAATAAAATGTTTTGACATATTTGACATTCCCCAGCATATAGCTCTGACTTAAAGCGCAGTCTTTCCCACAGGAGCCCGCCTTCCATATTTGGGCTTCCACTCAATCGTTCGCCCCTTTATTTCTTGTTGGGACCCTTCAGGCTCAGAAATCAAATGCCTCAAACTCTACCTGTTATCAGACATTACAAAGCACCATTCAGCTTCTACGCACCGCCAATCTGGAACAAACTTCCGAAACGATGAATAAATAAATAAGTCTTCCTCATCTGTGCTCGATTTCTTTTTCAAATGAGCAAAATTCTGAGATTTCTCTGTTGACTGGGCAGAGAGGCGCGTGACCCGCCGAATCAATAGCCACGCTCTCGCAAATGAAGATGCGCGTGGGGTTAATTATAACGAGGTCTATTAATCAATTTATCTCAGTGGCAACTGCTGTTGGTAATTTGGCCTAAATACCTGCGAAAATGCCCACACAAATGCTGCAATTAGTGCGACACGATTAGCTCCCAATCGGGGGTGGGGGGAGAGCCGCAGCCCCGGCGAGCCTCGGCGGAAGCAATTTACACGAAAGAACAGAGGAATGATAAAAGAGGGCAAGGGATGGGTTCTGGACGTGGGGATACGGGAGCATATCTGCCAACGAATTTGGTTTACATCCATATGGACGGGAAAAAAAGGAGAATTAAACACAAAAAAAGTGTCAGGCGCGGGATCAGAGCGTTTCAAACGCAACACTTCATCAGTTCTGATGGCCTTTAAGATCAGATGGTTGTTACACCCGCCGCGGCTCAACGTGGGGTAATTATCTCTGTGGTGACGCGCTAAACATGTGCGCACAGTTCATGCGGCTGCAGAGTTCAAATCTCGAAATGGAAATGGCGAAACTAAGGAATCGTCTTAAAACCAGCTCCAGTTTCCTGGTGGAAAGTTACTCTCCATTTCAGCTGCAGTAAGAGACGAGAGTCGAATGCTTGCTGAGGCTTTGTGGCCGTGCAGCGCACCGCTCAGGCTAAACTTGCACATCCGCTGAGCTGCTGAGCAAAACGTGCCTCCTGCCGGTTTTACCTCGAGAGTCCTTGAGGTTGGTAAAACTAAAGGAAATCTCTCATTTACCCGAGAAAAGCAGCATTTTCCTGCTTCTTTAGTGTTATTTACGGAGCGGAGCTCGTGAGTCATCCAGCGATGAAGGTGCATTTAGGCTTTCCTTGCCTGGTTGGGGCTGTCAAACAGGCGCCCCCATCCCAACCCCCCTTAATGTCGCCCCCCCCCCCCCGCTGCGCCGCCGGATGTCAACACGTCCTTACAGCTCTCAGGAGTGCCTTATCACAGCATTCAGACTCCATAAAACGCTGCTTATCACAATAAATCTGGGGCCTAATATGGATCACTGTTTGCTCCCCGACCATCAATCTCCAAAGCAGCGCTGCAGAGTCAATACGACGCGGGCCTGCAGTAAATTCCTGCTGGGAAACTTTTTTCTGCACCGATGGCTGTTCTCTTGCATGTGGCAGCTGGCTTTGACTAGAAACACATGACAAATACGGCGGAGTACCTCGGCGCGTGCCGACAGGACAGGAAGCGGCCGTTTCCGACGCCTTCCTCTTCGTTCTTTGGCGACGGTTCCGGCGACGCGTGCGTTGGACGGGGTGTTTGTTGCCTGGCGCGCGCCAAAGCGTTTTTGGTTTCGATTGGTGCTGGAAGCGCGACAGCCATCGAGGCGTCCAGCATATTCCCTCCAAATAACCGACGGGATTAAAGACAAAGTAACTGCTGTTCGGAGACCAGAAAGGATTTCCCCCTTTTCTCCAAGGATCGTCAGCAAGCAGGAAAAATGAATAAACACATAAATAGACGACGTCCCGTTTGTTTGATTCCTTCGATTACAAGATGGAGGGAACTTGGATGAAGCAAACAGAAGCAGATGTTCGGATGATGTGGATCCCAAACTATTTCCTTTACTTTCCATTTGTCATCTGGTTCCACATTTACAGCTTTTTTTGGTGTAATACAAAATAAAAATAAGAATTCAATGGAAAAGTATTGATATAAAAATAAATATAACACACAAATATAACTAAAATATATAAATAAGTGAAATTTTTCTAAAAATACAGAAATATAGTTAATAAACACAGAATAAATGAATAGCTGATGGATATTATATTATAATGAAATGTGAATACATACATACAATACGTCATTTAATCATTTCAACTGCTTAACTGTCACTTCAAAACACTTACGTAAGTCAATGGGTCCATGGAAACGCTGATGTTGTCATGGCAATTAAGTGGCTACGCTAATTGAATCAGTCCATTTCACCTTACGGTGTTTCTAAGTGCTGATCTGTGTGTAATTCTGCACATTTCTTAGAGTGCAAATAATAGAAAATGCATAGAAAATAGAAAATGAACGGAACCCAGGAGTCCGTCAAACTCTTCGAAACGTTCGAGGTGAAGACAAAAAGTCGGCCGAGTCGATAATTACCCCACCGTGAGGCGGCTCCCTGTTTCAGACGTAACCGCCGTGAAATGTCCCTTTAACAAACGGCTGCTGTTTAGCGTCGCGCTCCCGCGTGGCTCAAACAAAGCCCGACATAACGGCAGCTGTTATGTAAAACGCTGACGCGACCTGCCTCCGAAGCCTTTTTTTTCTTCCGACGGGGAAAAGAATCAAGTTGAGGGGAAAATCTCTCATTATTGAGCCCGACGTTCCTAATTCAGCAGCTTATTTACAAAGTTCCAGTTCTGTGACTTGCAGCTTTTTAAAGCTGCAATAAATCCACTGGTGTGTGTGTGTGTGTGGGAGGAAAACAAAAAAAAATAAATAAAAAATGGATTCAAAAAGGCATTTTTTTTTCAGAGCAGAAAATGTGTTGGAAGCAGAAATTAAAAAAGAGCCCATAATTCATCGTGAGGGGGAGTTTAAACGGCTAAATATTACAGTTACTGCCTCCGATTCATCGCAAAGACGATCAAATCCGTTTGATTCGTTCGGCCGTGCAAGATTTGGAGACGTTTTGCTTTAGTTCTCACCTCAGAGAGGATTTAGACACACACTTCCTAACCCAGGAAGGAAGGAAGGAAGGAAGGAAGGAAGGAAGGAAGGAAGGAAGGAAGGAAGGAAGGAAGGAAGGAAGGAAGGAAGGAAGGAAGGAAGGAAGGAAGGAAGGAAGGAACTCACCCGTCAGGTTGCGCAGGCCCAGCTGCCTCAGGCCGTAGAAGCCGTCCCTCCTGTAGTTGAGGAAGATGGCCAGAGCGTAGCGTCCCTCGTACAGCTTCGTGCCCCGGATGATCCGCAGGTTCTCCAGCGGCAGGTACTCGAACTGGTTGAGTGCCACCAACACGTAGCCCGTCACTTCTCGTATGGACTGCACGGGAGAGGAAGAGGACAGGTGAAGGAATCTCCGACAGCTACTGAAAACGTCAAATTAAAAAGTCGCTTCGCTTTTGTTTTATTCACGCTGAACAAAAAACACACACACACACACACACAAAAAAGAGAAAACGATTTGGCTTTGATTCAAGTCGAAGCAATCGGTCTTAACGGATCGGAAGACCTCCACCATCTGCCTCTTCGTGTAGCAGCTGACCTTCTCAGAAGTCCCTCTAAAAATCAGGCTGATTATCTCTGGATTTTGGACTTGATGAGGCGAATTAATTCAGCCGCAGAGTCGGCCTGAAGGAGCGGGAGCAAAACGAGCTCGGTTTTAAGACATCCTCATTTGAATTCTCAAGAAGAGTGGTAGTACTCAACCTTGGGTCACCACTAAATAAACGCAGCGAATAAATGCAAAATAAACTAAAATAAGAAGCACCTTTTACCTCCGTTTTCTCAGCCGTTTCTTCATTTTTATTCATGGCATGGCAGAGAGAAGCATAGTTAGATCTCAAATTAGAGATACCTTTACTTTAACGGTATCTCGACGCAGGTCAATCCCTTGGTCGTTGGTTTTTGGAAGCGGCTGGATGTGAAGTTAGAAGTTGTTTCGTCATCTGGTAAGAATACCTTCAGTGTGCCCTTCAGGGACCGCAGCGACAGAGGATAAACTCAGTTCAAGCTGCTTCAGCTGTTATGCCTTCAACACGTCTGGGAGGAAAGTGAGGCGTAGAATCGGTGGAAGTGTTTCGGGCACTCGTAAGGACACTTTCCCGTTTGCCTCCTTCGGGGGGTGTTTCATAGATCATCCAGCGTTGGGAGAAAATCGGGGACCCACTCGAAAGATTAAATGTCACACCTGGTTTGGAAACAACTCAAAAGTCCCTCAAGATTAATTAGTGGGGGTAGCTTGCCTCTGGAAATCTCCCCTAAAGCTGTGACCCCTACGTTGTGTGGGGCAGTGTCGGGTGAAGTCGTTCGGGTATTTGGTGGAAATCCCTTTTGCATGCCTTCCTGGAGAGAAGGTTTTGACAAGAGTCACTACAAAGAGGCCTCAGGGTAACTCCTAAACTCACATGAAAGATTTAATGTCACAGATATCTTAAGACCCAGATGAGTTGGAGGAGGGAACTGTGGTCTGGTGGGGTGGGGGGTGAGATCTTCGCTTCAGCTCTTGTCTCCACAGTCTGGCAATAACCGATGGATATATTCATTCTCCAGAGGACATAAAGTCAAGTCAGTCCTTAATGACCATTCAAGTCCTATTTTAGGTGAATTTCAAACATCCCATGACAGGGTAGGAAGGGGGAAGAAAGGTCCTCAAGACTCCTCTTAATGACCTGAGACAAGCCAGTAATGATGTCGATGATTGGTTGGGAGGGAAGGAGTGAATGAGTAATGTGGGGTTTGATTGGCTGCTGACCCCTGGGGGACATTATTGGAGACTGACAGCATGTGGGGGAGCCTTGTATTCTGGGATAATAGCAGGTAGCCGAGATTAGCTTCCATGGTGAGTGCCAAGCAAACACCAGCGCACACCTGCCAAGTTGGCCTATTGAAACACAAACACAATAGGAAGGAAACATTCAGCCGAGGTGCTTATTAGCAAGATTACAATGTGTCAATCATTGGGAAAGAGAAAGAGCGACATAATAAAAGAGCAGTAGAATCCATTTCAGAGGAACCTTTGATTAGCATACTTATTGGGAAAATGATTTCCATTGTGGGGCCTGTCATAAACCCTTTGGTAAAATCATCTTCCGTCATATATGTTTCATGAGTTCCATTTGTTTGCAGAACTTACTGAAACTAATTCCAGCTTGCGATTCAGCCGCTAAACACAAAGTGCATAGAAAAGGTCTTTTTTGCTCCCTCTGGAGAATCGTCTTGAAGCGCCTTGATTGGTCCAAAGTCCTGCCGTTTCATCACTCCGACCCGTCCGCGACCCGATGTTTACTGCCGAGTCCCGGCGAGCTTAGCGATCATCGGGTGAACCATGACCCCCTCCCTACACCCCACACCCCCTCCAGCACCCCATACCCCCTCCGGCACCCCCCCAGGTGCGTGCGGCGGAGGCGTCATGACTCGACCCAGCTGTGGCGCCGCACTCGGCTGCTGGCAGACGCCACAGTGCCTCCACTGTTGCCCCCTTCTCCCTTCCAGCCTCCGGGACCCGCTGGCGAAAATCCAACACCACACACAATATACACAAACAAAGAACGTTTCCCTGTTTCTTAGCAACCGCAGGAAAGCCTTTCCAGCAGAAGCGGCGAGGGAAGAGTGTAGCAAGCGAGAGGAGAAAAACAGATTTTGAAAGGATATTCTGTTGTAATTTATATAATTAAATTAAAGGATTACCCTGCCTGTCCTCGTTCTTTTCACTTTGACACTATTTAATTTCCTTCAGTTGTGGTATTTTTTTGTTTTTTCTTTTTTTTTTCCCGTCCTGAAAGCTTTCTTGATCAATATTTATCTGCATTCCTCTGCGAGACAAGGAGGAGGGGAAGGTCCGGAGGGAGGTAAACACAAGCACCTGCGTTTCTCCCCCCACCCCCCTCCCGCCACGTCCATTTCGGAGGCAAAAGCTCAAAAAGCGCAGGAGCCCGTAAGGCTCTGCTGGGTCAGGCGCTCAAATTTAACAAGATGCGGATGGAAGCCGAAGCTGTTACAAGTGTGTTTTCTCTCAAAAAGAACAAAAAAAAAAAAAGAGAAAAATTCAATAGATCCAGCAAGGAGAGTGATGGGGGTAATTTGCACCAACAAGGTGCACAACAAACATCCTCCACAACCATTTCATAATTATCTGAAACTAAAATTCGGCTGGTGGATTAGAGTTGAAGATATTTGAAGTGATATTTTTGAAGAAAGATCCAGACGTCAGCCATGTCTGCAGGCAGCTTTATGTTAGGAAACTCTCCATCCAATCACAAGACGGATATACGTTTGAATTTGAGCCAAAGTGCTAATGCTAACATTGGTCAAAAAACAATAGAGAAAACAAAATATTGCACATAATACTTTGAAATTTTTCAGTAAAAGTCAAATTATGTATATATAGCATGTTGGTGTATTCAAATACACTGGTAACTACTTTGGACATTATTGAAAGGGAAGGGAGAAAGTAGATAAAACAAATGCTAATGCTAATATACATGAGTTAACATGCTCACACTGACATTTGTTCACTGTCTTGAGATTATAATCCAGTTGGGTAAAACAAATCTGGCTATTTTGAGCTTTCGTAAAGAAAGTACTAGCGCACCGGCATAAACGTTTTTCTTAGCTGTTGGACAAAAAAAAAAAAAAAAAAAAAAGGTGCTGTGGGTGCGTCGAAAACGGGAGGAGAAACCCAGCCCCCGCCATTGGTTGACGTACTTCGAGGAACTGCATGTTCCCGTTCAACAGCTGTTTAATGCTCTAAAACGGATTGTTGCGATTGGCTCGTCCTGCTTTTGCAGTTAGCAGTTGCAATAACTCAGCAGCTGTTGATAAAACCAGGTTTAATATGGAAGCTGTAAAGCATCAAGCGACTCCCCCCCGTATCCCACCCAAGTGTTTGGCATCCTCCGGCTGTAATTGAAACATAACTTCCAGGCACTTATGTTAACAAATCTAACAAAGTGTATGATGTTTTCAGTCTAATTGCCTGTGCGTCTATTGTAATTTACTCATTTAGCCTACTTTGCAGTTACCCGGGGAACCAGTTAATAGGTACGCACACACTTTCCTCCAGGAGTCTTTCTGGGAATCAATTCAGAGCCTCTTTTATATCTAATCTGGAAACTTTCGACACGAATGTGCACAACTTGCTTTTGCCGACCTGTGGAGTTTGCTTCGATTTTTTTACACTGTGTCGCCGCTTGCTCATGACAGTGAGTGTCCTTAATCATTTTAAAAGAAACAAGTCGTCTCTAGATTTTGTCTTCCTGGCTGTTTTGTTTTGATCCGGTTAAGCCGATTTGGGTCGAAGCAGCTGGATCTCTCAAGTCCCGGATTTGTTTGGGGAAAATAATGAGATATTTGTTGTGATCATAAAAAAAATAAAATAAATAATAATCTGATGTCTCAGTGATAAGCACCACAAAAATTAATAGACGATATGACCAGTGCTGAGTTATTATCTCATGCGGCTGATAATTGAGAATTGTTCTGGTTTAACCGCAGTTGGCTGATATTGGAAGGTTTTGTTTCATCTCTACATGCTTTCTTGTCTTCATCATAAATCCTTTCAAACACAGGCAGCTCACTTTGCCTTTACAAGATCCACTTTTTAACGCAGGCACTGGGACTGACAGCTAAAAGTCTGCAGCCTCCCTGCAGTCTCCCGTGATGGCTTTAAAACCATATGGTATTATAATCTGTATCAAATATTAGCTCTTTCTAGCCGCTTTTATTTTCCTGCTCTTCCAACACCTGGATCTAGATGTCACGTGGAACCTTTTTGTCAGAACGGCACCAGAACGGAGATCAAAAGCAGAAAAACCTCTAAAGTTTGGAGATGAAGTTTGCACAGAAGCTGGAACACAGGGGAGATATAGATTAAAGCATAATTAATAGGGCACCTGTTCCTGTCATCTGGATGTCAGGAAGAAACGGGAGAGAAGACGGAGAGACAAGAGGAATGGCACCATGACGGGAAGAAACAAAGATTTTAATGACGGCTATATAAAATGTAAGAGATGGAGCTCAGATTACGGCCATTATGGCTCATTTCAATATAGAGCCCTTCGCCGGCGAGTCAAAGACGGTGCAGCGGTCCATGTAAGCCTCGGCATGCTCCTACTCCACGCAGCAGTAAAATCAGCGGGTGGGAAGGGACATGTTTACATTCTGTTCAGTGAGCTGTTTGAGAAACACATCGTCTTTTGAGCCTCGGTTCAGCGGCCCATCCTGCATAGAGCATGTGAAGTTTCTACATCCAAGATCTGAAGAAGTCCAGAGAAAACGAAGCGGGAGGAGAAGAAAGAGGCGTTGACTTTGAAAACGGATAAATATCCAGACGGATGAAACGTCGCCGCGGCCGGAAGCTCTGCAAAGCTTTTTTTTTTTTTTTTTTTTTTAAAGGCTCACGTGAGGAGGGAGCTCGACGTTCTGCCGATTGTGCTCCGAGGTATTGATGCAAGATCAACAAAGCGCAGAAAGGGGAAAAAGCTCTCGAGATAAGGAGGAGATTTCCCCGACTTCAAATGAAAACGACATCAAACATGTGAGAGGAAGTGAACCCGCACGCGACTTTTCATGTTCAGAGTGGCTTAAACTCCCGCCGCATTGCAGGTGGTTGAGATTCTTGACCGGCAACTTTTAATGCCAGCCAACTTTCTTCTTTGGAGGCTGCTTTAATTCACTCATAAATCGAAAAGTTCTTCTTATCAGGAAACCATAAAAATGAACAGAAGTAAATACATGCCAACTGAGCTCCTAAAGACTAGCATTATTATGCTAATGCTAACATTAGTTCCACATCACAACCTCTTGTTGGATGTTAAAACTGCCGACGGTGCATAATTCAAATGCATCAGTTGGACCATGATGAAGTTTGCCCTGTGTCAAACCATGATGCTAATGCTAACATCGGCCACATGAGATCCGACCAACAGCTGAAGAACAATGGATTGAAATCCACAAAAAAAAACACTTGTGTGAAAACATACATAATTTTTGATTTGCTCAATTTCAAAAAATGTAAACTCAGGGTTAGTGTTAGGTAGGGTTAGGGTTCGGCTTTGACTTGCGAGCCCAATGAAGTGTTTCAAACCTTCTCATTTCACACTGCAGCCACTCGGCGTGCCGCTGAACTCACCGGATCCCTCTCATACCAAGACATGGACACGATTTAGTTTCAACACTCCCAGCTAGCGTCGACGATCACTTTAGGTTGACAGCGCTGCCGTGTAGAAGTGTGTATGTGGGCCGATATCCAGGGGAACGCCTCCAGCATCTGCTCTGCCATAGGCTTTCGCCGCTGATACTCATCGCCTCCGACAGCCCGACAATCTCATATAGGCCCGCTTCACCATCGCCGTCTGCGTTGTCAAGACGCATTTACGGTCGAGAGCCTGATTGTGAAATTAAAAACTTCCAAAGGGGGGAGGAGGGAGAGGAGGATGAGGACGGTTTGCAGGACATTAGGAGACAAAACCGAAATAATGACAAAAAGCCATACGGTGTCTGAACTCGGAGCTGCAGCTAACAAAAATAAAAACACTAATGCATAACTCATGAGGCAAGGCTGTTGTAGAAACCCGGCAACAGCAGAGTGGAGTATCACATTATGCTGTTGCCTTTGGGGACCCTACATAATGCAGTTATGTGACAAAGCTTGTGTACATCACCCACAGGCTGGCTCCTGCTTGCTTGACAGTGACTGTCGACAAAAAGGCAAGGGCCACGTTATGTCCGACACTGCTGAGGTCACGTAGTGCTGGTTTCGGTCCCCTACGTCTCTGCTGGAACACGAACGGCGGCGCTGCAAAAGGCTCTGATGAGTCGGTGTAGAGGAGAAACGGGGGCCAGTAAGGCCTAATGTCAGCTCACTCCACCAAGGAGAAGAAAAGGTGCTTAATGGCCCTTCCGAGTGATTGATGATTGGGCCCTCTGCAGAGGTTGGATGCAGCCAAAGGAAGACAATGCGAGACTTAGCTTGGATAATAAATTCATGTCAATGGCAAAAGAGACAAAAATGCATGAATTTCCAGCGAGGAGAGGATGTGAATGTATAGAAGCAAAATAGCCGTTTCAGTTAATGATTGTGTTAGAAGAGGCCAGTGGGGACATAAATCACATTTCCCCTCACGCGGCGCAGCGCACTCTTACGATTCCCCTATTCTATTACACAGACGTTACCTTCATACCAACCATTACACTCTTTGCCCTCCAACACGCTGAACATTTTCACACAAGAGAACATGCATGTTAGCGCACAAAGTCGCTTTAAGATGAGGTTAATATTGCTTTTTCAGCGACGAAGTGGCCTCCGATTCGAGAACGACCAGGAAACCACTGGACATGCTAATCACGATGCAGCGAACAATGTTAACACCCAAACACCAAGGTCTGTTGTTCATAAATAAATGAAGTCCATAGAGTGGAAAATGGGCTAAAATCTGAACTCGGATCAAAAGGACGATGCGTGGAAACGTCGGCGCCAGACAAGAAGACCAGCAACAATCGCCGACTGTTTTCCTCCCTCATAATGAAAAGCAAACTGTAGAATCTGCAAACAGCAATTCCACTTTGTGGCAGGTAACCAGGAAAGCTGCGTGACTGATTATAGCCATGTCAGATTTGATCAGGCTTGTCTCTTTATAAAGCCAGTGCTTATAAAGCAAAAGGGAAGGTATTTGTCATCTTTATTTTTTTTTTTGGCATCGTTCGTAAGGCAAAAATCTCCATACTTTATTACGTTGGATATTTTCCTCACATTTACCTTTTCATGACCCACAATTTGCGAAAGCTCTGATTTTCCAGGTTTAGTCACGCTCCAGATTATGACGTTTGAGATATGCAACTCAGCTGTGAGCGTCTTTACGTGTTAGTGTTTAAAGGACATGGAAAGCTGCGTTTCATTATCCAGAGCGACATTCGTCACGTTTTCCTGGAATAAGCAGTTTTTGCTCGATGAAGAGGAGGATCACATTCCCTCCAGGACGTCACGGAGACGATCGAAACCTCCAGATGTCACTTCCTGCAGGAGGCCACTAGAGGGCAGCGGATTAGGAAAATTGAAGATGCTTTCGTTCGTTAGCAAATTTGATCCAGTTTAATAAGATCTGGAACTGAATGTCAAAGAAAAATTTGATGAAATGATTTCAAATTGACCTCAATCACGACCAACAAAATGTTTTGTTTTTTTCATTAAGGTGAATATTTTCATTTCATGTTATTATTTAACCGTCTTCATTTTGACGTTAAAGCATTTTTAAAAGCATTTTTTGGTCTGTCGAAACAAAAACAAAAAAAAAAGATATTACAACATATGAGGAATCTGGATGTGTATGGAAAATACACTTGCTCCTTACAAACAAGTAAAAAAAAAAAAAGTTTTCTGCAGAGGAAAATATTCTGAAACTGTCTTCCGGAGTTATTATTTGGTGCTATTAATTGCTGTAACGACTTCAACAAACTGTTGCAGGGTTTTCCAGATTGTATCGCTGTGACCTTAAAAAAAGATAAACTTAACTAAAGTCTAGGGAGAACTACTGACATAACGAGACGAGTTTCATAATCTTATAACAACTTTTCCATGTCACGTCGTGTCTTATTTTAATCTGCTAGATTACATATTCAAGCTCTGGCTGAATATCTTGTCCTTATTACAGGTTTTCCCCCACTTCTTGTAGATCTTCAAATACATATTTCGACTGTGCATGTTGCAGTTTTCTGAATTTGATTGAGTTTGAAAATGGAGAAACGATACGATGAAGGACGAACCTCCATGCTGAAACGGCCAAACGCCCGAAGCTCAACGAATAAATGAATATGAGTTGATGAAAAAAAAACAATTTAATGCTTATTTATTCAATCGGGATCACAAATTGATATAAACTATGCTAATTTGACCATTTATATGGTGCAACTTAATTACAGGAGTCAGGGAGTCGGTGTTACTGTCGACATCTCTGAAGATTTCTTCTTGGATCATTACCATATGAAAGATAAAAGTAAAAATGCGTCATGTTTTGGCATCGTCTTAATATGCAAACGGAGCCCTTAAACAATGAGTGGAGCGGTGCCGAACAAGTCCGTCTCTAGCTGCGTGAACGTTGGGGAAACATCCAGATTGCGTCTTATAAATCACTGAGAGTCCCAGACTCTCTGGAGATGTCATAAAGATGCAATATGCATACATCCCGCAGCCACGACGAGCTGCTTTTAAAAAACAACAAAAAACATCTGACGCGGAACCGAACGGTTCCCGACTCTCATAACTGAAGTATTCATGAGCTGTGAGATGTGGAGGTCTGAAAATGTCCGTGGAAGAGAGACAAGAGACGCTCCATTATTTATTTGTGTTCAGAGCCGAAGCCTTGTTGCATTCAGACGTCTGCAGCTGCAGATTACATATACGGGATAGTTTGTCCTTCCCAGCTTTTCATGTGGAAAACTTCATGTTTTAGCTTCCCGGCAAGGCAGATTCCAGGATTTCACGTTAACATACAAGGGAAAGATTCATTTAAACAAGTTTGAATTGATGTTCTTTAAGAGTTTAATTATCTCGGTGCGTGTTTTCGTCACGACTGCTGCGGCTGCTAGTCTTCAGGGGCTCGTGAAAACCAGAGGAAAGTTTCTTCTTAACTGGCACGACTTACAGACGTAACCCTGAGATTTAGAAACTTCTTAACTGAAAAAGTAGTTCAGAAAGTCAGTCTATAGAAGCTTCTGCTGTAGCGCTAAGACGCTTTGTACTGTATCAAAGAATTTATTTCAGGCTAGCCGAACAGCCGCTAACGGGAAGCAGGTGAGGGAAACAAACGAAGGACAGGAAGCCGGAGCATTAACCGTTCCTCCTGGCCCCCGTGCATCTGCCACCATAATTTGCGATAATGACGGCGTCCCAGCAGGGCCACTCCGCGCCAAGTGATTCGGAATTGATTTAGTGCATTAATTACGCCCCTGCTACGCTGGTGTCACGGACAATATTCTACAATTTGATAAGCAAAAGACGTGCCGCGGGATCGTTTTGATGAATCGCCGGGGCTCGCTTTTATCGCCGTACCTTTTAATTTAACGGTAATCACCACCCCCCCGTTCCCCCCCAACCACCCTGTACGCACCCGCGCCCCCCTCACCCGCACACACCCCTCCCACCACCGTGGAAGAAGCAAGGCTTTAATTTCACCTCAGAGACCTCTGCTCTGCACCATGTCTGCTTTGATCAAGCAGACAGAAAAACCAATCCTCAACACACATACACACACCCAAACCACAGGTTGCATACGGGAGTGTTTCTGTTGATCCGCAGACACACACACACACACACACACACGCGCGTGTGTTTCCATGACGTGTGTCTCCTCCTCTTGCTTCCTGCAGAGGAGCAACATTTCGCTCTCCCTCTCGCTCTCCAGCGCTGCAGGCAAAACGAGAAGGAGCCCAGTAATGAGCAGCAGCCGGGTCTCGGTGGTACCACCTACTAGTCCACCTCCCCGAGGGTAGAAAACACCCCAAAACCCCCAAACCGAGGAGCAGCAACTCCCCCAACAGCCCAAGCCAACAACTGACAGCTGATTTTCGCTGGTTTTGAAAAACGTGGCTCCATATTTACATCCCAAAACTCAAAATCAATAGAATTCTTCTCGCGCACTCGAGATCATTTTGATAACTTTATTGTTAGGGTTATCACTTTATGTTCATTCGCTGTCTAGTAACCGTCGGTTGGAAGCAAAACCGATGATTAGAAAGGCTTAGTTTGTGGCTTGTGCAAAGAATCCAGACAGGAAAGCAAATACAAGTGGAGAAATGAATTTTACTGACATTTTGTTTGCATTTATGGGTGAAGATTCTCTAAAACCACCAGAGGACGATTGGATGTGAATACGATTCCCATGTAAGACGGACAGGAGAAAGCAAAATTGATAGAATAAGGAGCAGGAGGAGTTACATCAGTATTACTGACAGTAAATGCTGGATGATGCAGGCTGGTTGTATTGTATTGTACTGAGCAAACCCTCAGCAATCTGAGTTTTTCTTTAAAATAAAAATTTCCTCAATTTTTACAGAACTGCTTGCAAAAAGCAAATCAGAGAAAGGAAGATTTGCAGCATCTTCAGATTGCCTTATATTGTAATTTTTTATAATTACAACGATAAGAGAAATAAAAGGCTTCATCGTCCACTCTTATCTTCATTTGGACAAATTTCAGATATTCTGGAAACAAAGCTTCACATGAGAACTGATGAGCTGCAATTAAACAGCAGGTTCAAAAAAAAGCAAAACAAAAGAGGATGATGGTTTTCTTTTCTTGGAGTTGGACGCCGTCATTACCCGACAATTAGCGCGCGAGCAGCAGCGGCGCGGGGAGACGCGGCGCCGGGGATGTGATGGGTTAGCCGGCTGGCATGCGCGGGGCGCTCGTTTCCCCGCGTGGAGAGCTGTAATTACGGCGACGCCGCAAGGGCGCTAACAACCTCCCCGTTTCAGCCGACAGTCCCAACCTTTTATGAGCTCCTCCGCCGGTTCAGAGGCTAATGAAACGCCGCGGTCCGCCCCGCCGCGGGGTGCGAGCGAGAACAAGGGGTGAGCGGGTGCGGCTCTTGACCTCCGCCTCGACACCGCGCTATCGGCGCTGTCTGCAGGGCAGTGGCCTCTGTCGCTTCAAGAGGAGCGCGTCCAGGTGGCTGGACGGAGGCGAACCAGCAAGGATGACGTCTGACTGGCAGGAAGACCAAGGAGTCGGTTTATGTCTCCTAACTGAATTACTGCCTGAGCGGAAACCAATGACACGGAGCCATTGTGGTAGAAGAGAGAGCGACGAGTACCAGCGGCTGATCCTGAAAGGTCACGACCCCAAAAACTGTTGCGTCCAACACGGACAAGCCGTATTTTATTATTCGTCATTCCTAAACTTTAGACAGTGGATTTAACCTCCTTCTCTCCGAGTCCCGACTGTAAACCTGAAGCCGTGAGGACCGTGTCGCTTTAAGACGCCTCTCTCTTCTTCTCTGGTCCTCCAGCCACGGAGGAACTCCTCTGCCATCAAACACCAGAGTTCTGCAGCCGCCATCTTTCCTCCTGTCTCCTCCGACTGCTGTTTGCAGGAGATAAGCTTCGGCAAAGCGTGTGTGTGTGTGTCTTTACGTCGATGCTGAACACACACCTCCGGAGCTGTGTCATTCATCTTTCCTCAGAGCTGCTCCACCCGGAGAGAGCCGAGCGGGTGGAGGCCGGCCGTTTCGCCGTCGTCCTCCTGTTGGCCCGCCAGTCTTCACGCTCCGACTCTGTCCAACTCTTCCTTCTGTTTCCTACACGCCTTGTTTTCAGTCTCCGCTCTGGAGCCAAACGATCCAATGTTTACGTTTGCACACCCACGGCGAATTATGACGGAGCGCGGTGATTCATATGCGGCGAAAACACTGCGATTCAGAACATAAAATAGCACTTTGTCCCCTCAGAGAGGCTGACCTCAGCAGGGCTTTATGGTGACACGGAGCGCTAAGCTAAGCTAGCTGTGCAGCGGTGGAAGATCTATAGACCGTCTAAAAGTCAAGCGCCCGCTTCCTCTCCTGCCTGCATTAAACTCTCAAACATTCAAATCCATGCAGATAAAAACACACAGCCTGGCGGCAAAGTAGCTGAAAATTGTAATTTTAGCGCAGCAGCTGTTTTTCTCCCCCCACCCAAACCTCCCGCCTGCTGTAAGAGCGGGGCCCCTCCGGCTCCTTCCTCGCCGCCTCCGCCCTCCGTTTTGTCCAGATCCGCCCGAGCTCCCTGCGTCTTCCGTCCGGAGGCGGCCAGTGAAGCCCGGGAAGTGTCGAGATGCGTTCAACTTACGGGCCTCGGGTTTTGAACTTTGCGTGAACCGCCGCACTGCGACTCGAGGTGTTAAAGCCCGGGACTGGCAGAGGAGGGAAGGAGCAGGAGACGCTCTGACGGTGCGGCTGCGTTCTTTTCTCAGCCTTAACATTTGATTTAGAAGAATTATTTAATTGCAGCCGTGAGGATGTTGATGGAATCAGTCTGGTTGCTGGTGACCAGCAGGATGTTTGCAGCTCCAGATCCGCCTCACCTCTTCCACATTCATTTAACGATCCCACAGATGCCTAATTGTTTCCCTAATGATGCCGAGTCTAATGGGACTGTTTTTGCTCTTCATTTGATAGTGCTGGCCCAGTAATTAGACTGCACCTCACTTCATTAAACAGCAGGAGGAGGGGATGAGGGGAGCGGGGTGTCGGGGCCCCCGGCGGCGAACGCAACAGAAACACGCCGAGACCCGACAACAGGAAGGCGGAACCTCCCTCCGCGTCGACGACGTCACACGGCGGCGTTTAGCGTCCTGGGAGCGGCGATAAAAATGGAGAACTTAATAACAGAATAAGGCATGAAAACTACCAGAATACATTTGTTAGCATTAGCATGCTAGCTTAGCATGTGCACCTGTTTTTAAGCTGAGATTTAACAATTGTTGTCCAGGTCTGAAAATTTGTTTGGCCATTTTGGGAAAATAAATTGTCCAAAAAAAAAAAAAAAAAAATTGTTCAAATAATATCCTAACATCAAAAATGAAACCTATAAAGACGCACCAACTGAAATAAAATTCAAGAAACAATATTAATATGACGCATATGGAGCAAAATGAGATGCAGAAAGCTAGAAAAACGTTTGTTTTCCTCAAACATTTGAGGAAAAAGAAGAACAGATTATGAAACAATCAAGCTAAATAAACCACTGGAAATATAAATCAACATGGAAAATGTGACAAAATGATTAAAAAAAAATAAATAAATAAAAGAGATTCCTCTAAGCAAAAATCTGTTCAATGCGTTATTAAATATATGAATGTTAAATGAGTGTAGAACAGTAAAGTCAGAGCCGCTGGCCAGCAGCCGGGCTCTGTCCATGGTGCTGAACACAGAACACACACCAAACACACACTCAACACACACTCCTACCTTCAGGAAGGACAGGTTGCGGCTCCGGTCGATGCTGGTGATCTCCAGGTTCCCCATGACGACCTCGCAGTTCTCGTAGAGCTTCCTCAGCGTGCGGTACTGCTGGTCCAGGTCGGACAGCGTGCTCAGCTTGTTCTCCGTTCCCGGGCAGACTGGACACAGAAGCGGAGATAAGGTGGAGATGTGAACATTTAACCTCGAGATCGTTTCCGTCGACTAAAAAAAAAGAAAGAAATAAAATGTGAAGAACGATCCAGACTAAAAAGCCTTTATTGTGAAAGGACGAGGGGACGGATTAAAAACATGTTAAAAATGTTTGAAGGCAATTATTGCTGTATAAAACTAAGAGAAAAATTGCTTTATTTATCCCTAATTTTTAATTTTTTTTGCTTTAAAGTAAGTAAGTGTCATCATCTCGCAATAAGAATCATTTTCTTCTGATTACGATTTGGGTTCCACGCCATTTAAAAGTGATTTACTTTAATATCTGAACATGTCAACGGGTATTTGTTTTAATAAAAGTTTAATCGTTTCATTTTCAAGCTAATGAAGGATTTTTTTTTGTACGATTAAACTTTCATTATCTCACAATTAGGCTTGTTTTGCGCTGATTTAAACAGGAAATGATTTAATTATGTTGTAGTTATTACATCATTCTGCATCAGCAAACGTCCTTTAAATGTAATCGTCATGATATTTAAATTTATTTCCGAGGCAACGCATTAATATTCGATTATTTTCATTATAATTCAATGGAGAGTTTGTTTACGTTTGATAATATGTAATATTTCCAATATTGTTGCGATTATTCAGTTTTGGCATCATATTAGGATAAAGGCTTATTAAATTTGGTCATGTTTTTATGATTATTCAAATCTTCCCATTTTATTGACATGTTTTGATTTCATCATCTCAACATATTCAGTTATTTACCATATTAAATCCTAATAAAGCTTACATTGGTATTTCTGCCATATTCATTATTTCTCTGTGTTTTTTGTGGATTTTGATTCATTTTTTTGATCGTTTTGAGATAAAACTCCTTTGGTTTTAATCTGCAAACATCTTAATACATTTTAATATGACACATATTCTGTATCTATTTTATTTCATTAATCTCTGGATGACAAAACTTGAATAAATCATGTAAACTTCTCATTATTTTGAGGTAAATCTTGGAATTATTTAATCTGCAATTGTTAGCATTAGCATCTTAGCAAGCTTTGGCTCAAACCGTTATTAGCGTACAAGACAGAGTGAGATGTTAGCCTAGTGAGGGCTATTATGCTAACATCCAAATTATCGTCATCATAGTGGCTGATGCTAGCATGCACGCTAGCGTTAGCATTTCGCTAATATTTTAACGTATTCTCAGCTAAAAGCTAAAGTGTTACAGACGAATCGTCACGCAGTTGTTAGCGTTTCAGCTAGCATGATTGTTTTAGCGAACTGTTGCTAACAACTCTGTTGAGTAAGTTAGCAAGCGAGAAAATGTTACCGTTTTGGCTAACTAATGACATGCATTTTATATTTTAGCAACGCCGTTTCTATGGAAACATAAGTATAATACATCGATTGAAAGCTCAGAATCTGGAGATTCCAATAATATTACTATTAAAACTAACCTTGAGGAAATTCTGTCAAACATCTGAACTAGTTTAATGATCTCAGGTGAATCGGTTCCTACAGATATTTAAAATTTTTTTTTAAAAATCTATCTTTTCTCAGTTGTTCAAACGATGGCGTATCCGGGAACCTGTTAAACCCGCCTTGGCGACCTTTTAATGCCCAATCGTGACCTTATAAATGTTAACCTAACAGAGTGTGAGATGTTCTGATGAATGTCGTCTCTGTTTCAGTTAGGAAGGAGAGAGCCACTGCCAAGCTGAACTCCGTCCCATATTGAACCACATTGAAAGCTCATAAACTCCCATATTGCTCTATGGATCGTTGGCTCGGCGGAGACGAGCGGCTCGGTCCGGCTCGATGAGCCGCGGTGCTGCTGCTGCTGCTGATGCTGCTGCTGCTGCTGCTGCTGGGTGTTTGGGACAGGAAGGCAGGAAATAGAGGGGAAAAAAAAAAAAAAAAAAAGATAGGACCTGGACAATGGTGATAAATGAGATCTGCTGACCACACACAAACAGAGAGGCGAGTTATGAAACGCGTCCAAACACGACAGGAAGTCCAAAAGGAAAGGAGACCCGATCAATACGCGCGTGTGCATGAGGATTTATTTTTCTATCTGTGTGCGGAGATGAAAGGTTAGCAGGCTTCTGTAATAATCTGTTATTAAAACCTAAAACCGAGAGGGTGTGTGTGGGTGTGTGTGTGTGTGTGTGTGTGTGTGTGTGTGTGCAGGCTTCTGTCTGTGTGTCCTTATAAAACATCAGCGGGGAGAGGTGAAAAGTGAGGGGAAAGCTGCTCTGAAAAGCCAATATCAAACACACACACACACATACACTGATTTGGGGTGAGACAGCAAGGTGAAGCCAAGCAAAGAAATAAATCGAAATAGAGAAAGAGACAAAGAGAGAAAGACAACCTTGTGTGTGGGGGACATTAGCATTCACTGCAGCTCTCTGTACTGTAAGAGTCCACATCCATCTGACGCGACTCTGCCCAACTTCCTGTTCCTGCTCGGCTCGGACACAGACATCACTTCCTGCTCCACGTCAGCTCGGTGAACTCTGCAGGTTTTTTTTTGTTGTTTTTTTTTTTCCCCCCCCAGCAGATGTCTCTCTGGGTCCAGGGGACTAAAATGTGAGTTCCAGCCCAGAAACTCTGAACAAGTGACTTTTGTGCAGAGATGATTCAAAGAGTCTATTTGTTGCTTAAGCTGCAGGGAAAACGTCCCGAGTGTCCGAGCGATAAACAGCCGGCGTCCTGCTGAAGTTTGCAGCAATCAGTTGTTAGTGGGACAAAGGCCAGACGTCCAGACGTCGTCCAGACGCTTCTTCTCGCATTCCCCCCCCCACCCCCCCACCCCGCCTCTCTGACGCAACGCGCCGCCGTCTGCTGCTGTGGAGGTTTGTGGAGATAACGTGCGATCTGGGAGGAACGCGACTGGAGCGAGATTGCAGAAATCCCAGCGAAGCAGGAGACATTTAATGAAGGACAGTCTGACGCCCCCAGAGAACTTTATTCGGAAAAAAACACCCCACCATTCACGAGTGAATGATACATTTGGACTAAGTTTGCCATTTTAAATTCACATACATTTTAAATAGACATTTTTTTCGATGCAGGTATTTGACCAGTTTCAGTTCTTAAAGGAACATGTCAGAAAATGTGCTGATTGTACACTTTTAGAGAAACATCTCAGTGAGCCAGCTTTGGGTGAGGACATTTTTCCTTCCACCAAACTTTCTACCAGTATGTTTGAACACGCAGTGTGTGCTGCTAACAGACATGCTAGCAGCTTTTCAGTCATCAAATCAAGATGATGGCTTGCTAGGATTATTTTGTGCCATGTAGCAATTAAAAAAAAAAAAAAAAAAAGGCACATATGAGTTTTTAATGCTTCCATTCCTCTTGAAATCACATCCAGTTTGGGCTAAAAGAAGTTTCTTAGCTAGTACTAGCAGCACTCCTCGAAACAAAGTGTAATTATTATGTGTCCTATTAAACCGCGAGATGATTCAGCCACAGAAATACATTTAACGATTATTACATAACCAGCTGCTAATGAATTTAAATGAGTCCATTTAAGTCGCGCTAATTTGTCCAAACTCCAGACTTTGGGGTCGTGCTGTTTTAATAGAGTCGAGAACAGAATAATGGAGTTGAAGAAGTCAGCAGTTCCTGCTCTGCACTAAACTTCTCCCTTAATGTTGCACACTTTGGTCTCCACGGCGATATTTGGAAATAGGGTGGGAGGTGAGAGAGGGGGGGAGTTAAAAGACACCCGGATCCATTTTTGTGCAAGACCAGCTTCAAAATCGACAGTTTATTGGCGCTTTTTGTTGTCGTCGCCGTCGTCTCCATCACCGCCGGGCGGCGGCGGCGGCGAGACCGGGAAGCGGTTCTGATGAGGCAGCAGGAGCGGCTTAAAGGCTCACAGGAGCTCACGCTTGGCCCCCGAATCGGGACTTTTATCCCCGAAATTAGAAACGCGTGAGCAGCAAATTACCTCCAATTACAGAAAGCACTGATACTGAAAATGAAACTCTTGTCTGGCTGCCTTTCAGCCACACAGTGAGGCTCTTTGTTGTTAACACGGTGAACGGTTAATTATGACTCTTAAATTCCCAGGATGAATTATGTTTACTCTTTCTGATGTTGGGTCTTATTCGGAAGAGTTGTGACGGATAAGTAAATCAAAAAGGTTCCTCGGACTATTAACTTGACCTGACTTTTGCCATCTTGGCGTTTGTGATTGCGTGCCAAAAAGATGGTTTTGCTCGTTTCACCACAGGCCTTTGCTGGAGACCTGTTGCGCTCAGGAAGCTGGACTGCCTGCTGATTAAACACGTTGATGGGAATTGACGCCTGGCAGATAGAAAACACGCTGGGAAGCGGGAAGCTGTTTGACGTGAGGGAGGCTGACAAGTGGCTGATTGAGGCCTGATAAAAATAAAGAAGAAGAGACAGGATGGAGAGGAGGAAACTGCTAAAGAAGCAGCCGGAGCCGAGGGAGAGAGGTTGGGGTTCGGAAGCGCTCCCGAACTCTGATTTATCGGAAACCGCCGGACCGTCCAGCGGCCGAACAAAACCCGGAGCCGTCACCAGGCACGCTGACACACATGTGTGTGTGTATGAAGCAGGGTCATTTGTGTAGCAGATGTGTGTGTGCGTGTGTGTGTGTGTGTGTGTGTCTGACACAGGTTTAATGACTCGTCTCAGCCAATTTTCAGCCGGTGGCTTCTCTTTGTGGGGAAATGAAGTTTGTAGTTAATGTAGCACAGAAGGTCTGCCTCTGATCTCAACACACACACACACGCCATGATAAGGTGTGTGTGCGAGTGCCAGTTCCAGTGTGTTGGCTCCGAGCTGAATATTAGTAGGAGCCATATGGGAGAAATGATTGTGAAGGAAGGTTGGAGGACATTTACGCTGCAAGGCGTCTGCGTTTCCATGTGAGGACGCTGGAGAGCGTCGCTGTCTCTGATTGGGTCTCTTCAAGCCTGCTCAACTACACTTTATAAATCACTCTGAGGTGTGTGTGTGTGTGTGTTTTTCTGCAGAGTGCAGGAGTCACCATTATTCCAAACACAGCTGTTGGGTTTGAGTCGTGTTCACAAACACGACATGCCAGAATGAAAATGAAACGCACACACACACACACACACACACACACACACACACACACACACACACACACACACGCGCAGATGTCTCCGGCGTTCGCTCAGATGCAAGAGACAAATGAAACGCTTTGAAATCTCAAATAATGGGAAAGAAATGGAGTTCATATTCGTTCGGAAGCAACGATACTAATGTTTGAACTCGGGAATCGTTCAGAAATCAATATCTGGTGGAAGAACCAGGAGGTTTTCAGTCTCTTCCTTATTTTTAGATGATTCTGGGTTTGGAATCTGAGTCCATACACAGAGATGCAAATGAGAACCTCCATCTAAACGGCGACAGCCTGTCACTCATCCTTCCGTCTGACCGGCCGCCTTCCCCTCCTTCTGTCCTGCCAACACGTCATTCCACTCCTGTCGTCTTTTTTATTTTACAATTTCGGATATTGCGGTAATAAAGCTGTATTTCTTTCTTTCTTTTTCTTTTTTTTTTTACAGCCCCACATTCAACACGGATATCGTGGAAAATGTGCAGAGCCGAGTCCTCCTTCAACACCCAGCTGAAATAAACTATTGATGTTTCATCCCCTATTCCTATTGTTGTCAAGAGAATATGGACTGGAAGTATTGAGAAAACACTAAAGCTCAATTTCCAAGGGGGCAGAGGAACCCTGAAAAAATATCAGCTCCAGCAGAATCAGATACTGAGAGATACCAAAATATTAGATTTTAGAGGAATTATTAAAAAAAACTGGCCTGAACTATAAAAAAAACTATAACAAATGTAGTAAAGACTGAAGCTCAATTAATTCATTCTGATATGAAGCTATGCGCTTTAGCTTCCTCTGTTACCGACGCCCCGGGTGAAGAGCGCGGCGGGTGCAAAGCGCGCTTCTGCTCATTTTTCATTTTTGCGCTTCAGGCGCAAATGTCAATCCCTGTTCAGCACGACTGCGAAACAAAGCGAGTCTCTGATTTCAAAACAAAACAAAGCAAGAAGGTCCGACTTGTTTGTTGCTTGTCTTTTTCCCAGACAAACAACTTGTGGGATGGTCGGAGCATCAGAACAGGAAGTCTGACAGGGGAGATGAAGGCCTTGGCGCAGGCAGAGCTGCAGTCTGGCTCTCGACCACGGACTGTAGCTGTAGGCGAAACATTTCAACGGAAGGCATGGCAACGGCATCAAACGGCGCCGAAGCGGATCCCGCGATGGAGACAAGCGCTTAGGAAAAAGCAGCGCCAGGACGATAATAAGAAACACTTTGTTTACTCTGGAGGCCAAGATGGACGCCCAGCTGATTTAGTAAAATCATATGTTGTTCCAAAAAGCTACTTTAGTTGCAGATATTTCTATTTGCCTTTGCCTGTAAGATCTTTTTAAGTTCTCTACCTTTACTACATACCGCTCCTCAAGCCCCCTGCCCCACACACACACACACACACACACACACACACACACACACACACATTCTTTTTCTTTTTGTTTTTAATTTCACACTCCCCAACCATTAATCTTTGGCAAAATCAATAACCATTTGCTGGCACGCAGGAGCTGAGGGATGTAAATAGCAGAAATCTGACATTCGCAAGATATAAAACAAGGGCCCTTCGATATAATCAACAGTAGTGCCGGTGTCATTCCTCAAACAATCCATAGCCTTATTAAAAAGGGGCGTATAATTTAGCCCCTTGTACCCAGCAGTAGGGGTGGGAGGGGGTCTGACTGTAGCGTCTGATGAGTCAGGAGTTGCACGGCGACCAAAGATGGGTGGAGGTGATTGAGGTTAGAATATTATTGAAGCTTAGACTGATACCAGACTTTCGATGCGTTCGAACGTTTTACTTTAATCATTATATCGTAACTGAAAAGTAAATACTTCTATTCAGTTTTTGTTTTTGTTCTCATCTGTTTCACTGCTGAAGCAAGTAGCATTTCCGCTATGATGTGAAATCAATCAATGTCTTGCTTTTCTAGCTTCCCGCGTCAGCTAGCGGTGCTACATTTTCCACGAAAGAGAGGAAGCTACGTATATTTCACAGATTTATTTTAAAGCCTGGCCTCCATTTAGCATGAACAAAAACAATTTTGTTATTCGCACTTCTGCGTGTCACCATTTTTTTAAATTTTTTTTAAAAGAAAATTGTCAAGTTCTTTGACGCTGTATTTGTCAGCCACGGGTTGCGGGTCTCTTGAGCTCTGAAGATAATTAAGGCGGTTTGTAATTTTTGGCTGGACGGTGCCAGTCGGGTCCGCGGAGAGAGTCGCCAGCTGTCTGGCAGACAGAGAAATCAGACGGCGTCCTCCCATTTTGTCCACTCTTTTTCTTTTTCTTTTTTTTTTTTTTAACAACTCTCCTGCAACGTGTTTACGTGCCTCTCTCCGAAGAAAACACATAGCTGTGTTGAAATCCGAGTATGAATCAGCAAATAAAGCCAGATATCGATACAAGTTCTTCTATTACTGTGCATTAATTGAAGACATTTTTTCTTTTTTTTTTTTTTCCACCTCTGCCACCAGTGAGGCTCTCAGCAGCTTCAACCTGCTTTCACATTCACAGAGTGAGGTGCAGGGAAAAAAAATTGACCTTTCGGTGCGGCTATCAAACCCGATCAATAATTATGACATTAAATGGGTTATTGCGCTTGGTGCTAAGTGAGTGATGGTTATTGCTCATTGGGGTGCTAATAAACTCTGAGGTCTGTAATACCCTCCTTTGCACAGTTGGCTTGAGCTTAGAGAAAACATATTATACATTATGCTGGAGACTAGCATGAGAAGCTGCAGTTTCCGGCTAATTTTGGGATTAATTGTACACATATAATAAGAGCAGAACTGCACAAACATCGAGATCTAATCATTACAAAAAGGTTAAACTCCCACCCTATTTTCTAACCCATATGAATTTATGACCAAAGCAAATATTCCGCACCAATAAGCAAGCAGCAACTCCGCCGCCTTTTCCGTCACTCGCTAAACGTTGATCTGCAAATATGCAAATGAGTCACGATGCCGCTCGGCTCGACGGCAACAAGCCACAAACATGACACGTTACAAGCTGCAGGAAGTCGCACGAGCATCTGGGCTGCTAATGAACTATTAAGCGAACGTTACTTAAACATTTACTGGAAGTCAAAAGTGACGTGGGTTTGCATTTTTCTTTGCGTCATCCGAGATCAACGGTATTCATCTCATCTGGGATGAAACAGCTGGTTTTGTTTGGCTGGGTGTTAGCATACCAGCTAACTTGGCTGCAATGCTCGTGGGTTGAAGTTACGACTGCAGAAATCTCAACATTTTTTCCTATCGATCATAACTTCGCCCTCAGCGCTTTAAAAAAAAAAAGATTCCAGGTGAGTCAGTTCGACGTCTTGCCTCTTCGGAGTGCAAGACAACGTAAATAAACGCGACACAGAGAATAATGCTTCGGCATTTTCGGCAATGCCGTCGTCCTGTCTGGTCGTTTTTCCTTTTGGCTGCATGCAGCGTCTTTGTGAAGACATCATCCTGACCTTCCTCATTTCCTCCCCCAGCCCGTCCTCCCTCCCTCCTTCTCTCCCTCCCTCTCATTTGACTTGAAAGCAGGACCTCAAATGCCGAGGCTTAATTGCTTTTGACGCTTCGCTGGCAAAGTTAAGAAATGAGCCGCTACCTTTTTTTTTTGTGTGTGTGTGTGTGTGTAAAAGCAGTCGCCGTGGTGCATCTGGCTTCCCGGGTCCAAGACTGCGTCATTGCTTCACGCGATCAGGATTCACCAATCTCCCCGGAAACAGACAAAAATGTAGAGGCGATTGCTTCGCATGGGAAAACATCTGAAAACATAAATAGTCTCAAAGTCCAAAGACTTCTTTTTGTTTTTGTTTTTGGCGTCTTCCCTGAAATGTAGTTTCTTACCACTCGGGCGTCTTCTCCACAATCCACGACTTGAACTCAGAGTCCCCGTTCATGAAAGACTTTCGGTTGAGCCAAGCGGGAGTTTTGAACATTTCCTAACGTGATCTGACAATCTCCTTTCACTTCCATTATGCAGCAGGGCTCTCCTCTCTGTCTAACGGGGGGATATCACCTGCCTACTCTCCTGTGCTGGGATTTGACATCAAGAAGCCTGAGCGGGCGGAGGTTTCTTCCCATCCAAGCTGACACTGTTGACAAATGACAGGGGAGCGCGTGTCTCTGGCAGGTTTGTCTGTTCTGAAAGGGTTAGCACGGATGATAGAGAGAATAAGATGGATGGCAGACCGAGAGGGAGGACTAAGAGATTGGAAGAAGAGATGCCTTTAAGGGACGCCCGTTACCGCACTTTCATGGATGGAGACGGAGACAGAAGACGACTGAAAAGAGGCAGAGACGAGAGACGCGCAGACGGTTTTAGATTGCGACAAGTCATATAAAGGCAGAAATAAACGCAATCTATCTTTCATCTGGTTAGCATTTCAGCGAACATCAAGTGTCAGGGTTTGGGTGTGCAATAAATTTACGCCTGGCCTGGAAGCAAAGGACAGAAAAGGAAGACTGACTGGAATCCTAAAGTGATGGACGGCTCAAGGTGAAATCGAAAGAAATGTTTGAATCAGTGTCAAGTAATCGGCAGCACAAATATGAATTAGGAGCGGATGAAGGATGTAAGGTTGCCGTCGCCGGGGGGCCCCGGGGGTTAACTCAGCCCTTTTATTGAGACAGATGGATTCCAAAGACAGGAGTTTGGAAATCGTTTTCTCGCTGTGAGTCAAGTTGACTCATGCTGCAAATCTGTATGCTGAACATAGGGTTAGAAGTAGGATACAGTGAGCTTAGAACAGAAACATGAAATCGGCTGTCTGTTTCTTAAAAAGACTCATCTTACCAGTAGAAAGCGTCGGAGCTCGGAGTCATATGTGCTAGATTGTGTTTGGAGACGAGCCCAGGCGACGATGCTTATTTCCTAGCAACCTCGTGGTAAAATAAACCTCTGGAAGTCGACCAAGAAACTCTGCAGTCCAATGCTTAAGGATCTGCTTTCTTTTCGGCAACTCTTGGCGAGCCAGATGTTAATCCTCTGCGCTTGGCCAGAAATTGCTCTGGCCTCTTAAAATCTGGCAAAAGAGGACAAATAAATTTTTTTTCCCCAAACAATCACAATCCTCCTTGGAAGCTTTTCTGTCATAACTCTTGCGAATCTTAACGGTGCGTTCCAAATTTTCACCAAGCCAGTTTTTTTTACAGAGTGACGAATCCTAAATATTGTGTTTCCACGTCTCTCATTTCACCAGTGAATCAAGGAGGTAAATGCACAGGCCTTACAGGTCCTATTGACAAATTCACAAGCAAATTTTTGTACCGTTCTTCCTATTTTCTATGAGTAAGTTTTTCTCCAGGTTCAGAATCTTGCCCGAGGCGGTTTAAACACTTGGACTAAAGAACCAGAAGGCTGGAACACCGACTCAGACTCCGGAGTGACGGCTTCTCCCCCTGAGGCACAGCTGCCAAAGTGTCGAGAGAGCTGACTTTGGAAAAGCTGAACACCCGACATTCGTGACAATGTTGTACCGACATCATATCGAGTCGCGGGATATACTCTTCCCTGGATTATAGTTCTGCTGAATTCGCAAAACCGTTCCAGTCAGTTGTGGTTTGAGAGGAAAAAACTCAGAGCTGCAAGGCAAAACTCAACAGCACGTTTGACTTCCGGTCCTCGCCAATGGTCAAAGAACGAGATCCTGAACATAGTCGGCAAAAATCCGAAAAGGTCACTTGGATTCATTTCAAGTCTGAGACACACTGCCTGGTGTGTCAAGTCATTGGACACAATAACTGTCATTGTCACCTCACAATGGAAGCTAAACTGAGTTGAAATAATACCAGGAAATGCAACTCTTAGATAGGACTCTGTTGGAGCTTTGACGATTGGCGGTCACTGGTAAGACTAACCACAGAAAGTTGAAAGGGCAAGTTTTTATGACATCATACACCATTAATATTTTCTCCCTTCAGAGATACTATAACAGAGATACATTGGTTGATTCACTGGGTGGATAGTTGGCTGATTGGTTTGTTGTTTCCTTAGTTGGTTGTTTAGTTTGTAAAAGAAAAATGGACCAAATCCATTTGCAAACTTCACACAGAACTATGCACTCCATTTTTCAGTAGGTCTAGTTCATTTTTACAATACGGACCTGAAGTGGTTTTAAAAGTTGCTTCTTTAACTACATTTGGATTCGCCGTTTTAGCTGCAAATAAAAGAAAATGTGTCTATTTCAGAATGCCCGATTCTCTTCAAAAACCATCAAACCTCCTGGGCTACATTGTTTTTTAGGATTTTATAAAGTTAGCCATTACTGAAACTACTTTACCGTTAAACAATATTCAAATGTTCAGGTCTGTTTTCGTGTGTCTCCCTTTTTCTTTTCGCTGTCCTGACAGAGGAAGGCATTGTTTCCTCTTGCAGCGATTCAGAAATGCATTTCAGTGTCAGCACAGGGCAACGTCACTGCAATATCCTCCTCATGTGGAACAGAGGGGAGAAAGGAAATCTGAAAACTGCCTTGAAACTGAGGTACAGTCCAAGCAAAACCACCTAAACGTCAATTGACAACAAGCACCGATAAAAACCTGCAATCTTACGCAACAAGTTTCTTTTTTTCCCTCCCTTCTTCTTCTTTTAAATCAGGTAGTGACATAACCTTAAGCTGTGTCACAACTCCCATCTAGATCATCTTTAGCCTTTACCTCATTTAATGAGATAAAAAAGGCGGCAGCGGTAATGAGATCCAGGTCAGTGTCCTCATTACCAACAATGATCCGCTGCTGGTTCTATTAAAGCCACACAAAGACGTTAAGAGAACCCCCCCCATGGTTTCCAGACGTGATCCCGAGTCGCACCAAGCGCGAGCTTAACTAATTCTCTGATCATTAAAACGGACTCACGAGGTATTAATGTCAAACTCACGCCGACGGATGAGGTGTTAATATTTCATTCTCGCTTTCTGCCGTCGGTCTCTGCTGAACCCTGAAAAGTCGTTAGCGACGGCTGAGGAGCGGGGCTCTTTGTTTTTTAATTCCACGCCCTCCAAGTCTCACGGCAAACTTCTGCAGCTCCACAGCTTAGCCGAGGCACCTCTTCCCCCTCCTTCTACATCTTTACCTTAAGTGACAAAGCCTCACTAGCCTTCTCAATTATGTTGTGCAGGTGCAGTCAGCAAGAAAGAGTAATTGCACTGGGTGTTTGGAGCTCCCCGAGACGGATTGAAAGCTCAGGGTGAAACTGTCAGGGGCCTCTCAACGGACTCGCCAAGTTGTATGTGTATGGGTGCGTGTGTGTGTGTGTTCCTGTCACGCCGTGCTAAGAACAACATTATGTTTTCATTTTGCATGTGTATGTACTGCAGGCTGTCGCGCCGCCCTCCCCGCCGCGCCGACGCCGAGCCGCCGGTTGACGACCGCGTCCGACCGAGCCGCCGGCTCCCTGACAGTGACGGCAGAAGCCCCGGGACCTGTCAGGGCCGTCACGTGTGCCCCTCAGGCCCCTCGCGGCGTCCCGATGCTTGGGCAATAACGCTGCAATAAGCTACTTGTTACAGGAATGTCACCGAGCCTCGAGAGGCGTCGCGGGAAAGGCTGGAGGATGGATGTGGAGAAAGCTGGCGACAAACCAGAAGCGAATGCGATTGAACACACTGAGATTATTTACTCTAAAAGGGACGTCGTTCCGAACAGAGCAGCAAAGGAGAGCTTCAAATTTGGAAAAAAATATAACATTTTCTTGGGCTTTTTATGTAATTCATGACCAATTCTCATGGGATTTGCCTCATCATTTGATTCTACTTGGGTGTTTAAAAAGCAAGGAGCACTGACCTCCTTACATATAGATTCAAATTCATGGATCGAAACATGTTCTTTGCCAGGCTGTGTGGTTTGATCTTTGACTTTAGGATGGCCGAATGATCCGTAGGTTGGATTTAAGTGGGAAAACAAAAAAAAACCTGGACAGAAAATGAGAGAAAAGCTGGAAAAGACTTCATGAAATCTGGAAGAGGAAGTTCAGCGATCTTCACTGAGTGCTTTAATTTGAGGAGTTAGCTCAGAGCAAATACCTCAAGTGGTGAAACACGGCATTGGCAGCATCATGCTGTGGGAAGAGGGGCAAAATCAATCCAAATGAAAAGCCTCGAGACGAGCAGGACACCCCCGAAAACGTAGCGCTACAGTCAAAGCGCAGGCATGTCTAAAGGCCTAGTCAAAGTCCAATGGGGGAAAGAGCAGAGAATTTATGTGTACCAGTTTATCACATTGAGATGAGCTGCTTTACTAAGCAGAAGGTGTCGATTTTACTCTCAACAGATCCAAATCTACCAAAAATGCATGCCGCACTTTTTAGATTTGAGTTTGTAAAAAAAAAAAAAAGAATCACTGATAAATAGCTTATAGGGCCTGTCAAAGCTGCATGCTGTGCTAATCGTTAAGGTAAGTAAACCTTAACACAGACATTTGAACATGCCGACACCACCACAAGGTGGCAGCGACGCGCCAACTTCCTCTATAAACATCAAGTTTTCAGGAGAAGTCGGTTTTGGTGTGGGAACGCTCAAATCCTAACTATTTCAAACAAGTTTGAATGATTTGCGGCAAAAGAAAAACCCCAACACGCCCGCGCGGAAATGATCGGCCCCGTCGTTAAACGCTGCACTTAGCAGCCGCAGCTGGAACATAATGAGACGACGCTGTGCAGCGAGTGTGTGCATGTTTTATTAAGCAGCTTGTAATTGCATGTATTGTAACAGTTGTAACCCGACTCCCTGGGGTTTTCTTCGCCCTGTGCAAAGACCGACTGATCCGGTCGGCACGGGAAACGCACGCCAAGTCCGCAATGCGACGAGTGTGCGCACGGAGCAGTTTCAGAAAGGGACCAGTTCACTAACTGGGAACGCTGCCATCAAACTGGATGGGAACAACGACAACAACAAAAAATGCTCGCAAAGGAGTCTTTTCTCACCAAAAACGTCCAATTTTGACGATGTATTTGTATGGCCTAGTCAAAGCCCGTCTTGTCTGGTGACTCTAAACGCAGCGAAGGTGGTTCTACAAGGGAGGGAAACGCGAGTCTGACAGAATTCTTGTTAACGCCGCCTTCCCTCCAAGAGATGGAAACCGAGAAAAGAAAGAAGAAAAATCAATAGTTCTGCAGCAATGTAGCTGCTTTTAAAAACTTTTAAGGGCATTTCAAGGATTTACAGGCTATGACAAGTTCTGACATGACCCATGAGATGAAAGGCAGCAACAGCTCTTCAATCTTTACAACACAAGCAAGTAGAAAAAAAATAAATAAATAAAAATTGCCCCTGAATCTGCCTCCGAGGGTGCATAACTGACCCTGAGCACAAGGCTGGAGAACTGACGGGAACAGCTTTCCCGTATGCGGGAGCCTCATAATTTTAAAATGATTGTGAGAGCAGATCTATTTTCAAACAGGGATTTTGATGAAATGGCCCCATAAAGGGTGAAGAATGGCGCCCGCGGAACAGTTTACGCGAGCAAAATTGCCCCCTGTAGGTAAATGAATGCCCTCCTCTGTACGGAGAGGAGAGGAGGTTAAGGGAAGGACCCCGGCGCGGGAAAAAAAAAAAACGCGGGATTTTCACTCCGGGACGCTCGAGAAGTAAAAGACGCATCGATCTGGCGAGTGACGCTGAAAAACCGCACGTCGTTAAAAATATGAAGCGTCTCACTCCCTTCGATTGATACGGTGAATGGCTGATTGATTGGCCTCTGAATTCAATTAAAGCCCGTCTCATATTAGAGGCATTTGCTTAGCGTGCCAGCACCTGTTTGGGGAGAAAATTGTAAAAAAAAAAAGAAAGAACATCCAAGGGTAGGATTTGAGAGGGAAAGATGCAGACGGCATGATGATATGGGCTTGCTTTTCAGAGATGGACACTGCTAGCTTAAAACATTAGCTGTGCTCACCCAGAAAAGAACAAACCAGAAATTTTAGCTCATGGCGAAAACTTCCCACGTAGATTTCAAATCCAATTATTCAACTGGATGTTTTTTGCAAAAGAGCCAATGAATTTTTGACTTTCACCTCCAGGTACTGTAAACAAACCCCAACACCTATTGATGCTAATGGCTCCATTACTTAAGTCCATTCATTTATAATTAGCAAATATTTCTACGTCAACGTGCTTGTCACCGGTAACTTATGGAAGGCATTAAAATGTGACGTTTACAACCTAAACCGAAGCAGTCGTAGGAGTTTCTAGGGAATCAATTATTCTTCATTAAAACGTGAAGCGCTGCTAGAAAGGGAAGAGGAAAGGGGGGGCAGGGAAAATATAAAAAATCACATGCTCTTCAGTAAAAAGTAAAAAGGTTTTCTCACCTCGTTTTATTCTGGGTATTTTTTATTTTATTTTATTTTTTGTTCGGGTTTCATCCTAAACTTGTTTCAGTTCGGTCGACTCGAGCCCCTCTCCTGCCTCTCAGATATACGACCCCCCCCCCGCCTCAGCTCGCTCAGCGGCCTGATCCTCTTGTCATAAAGCATGTGTGAGGCCGGCCGGCCTGGCAAGGAGATGCCAATTTATGAGGGTGGGGCGGAGTGCTGCTGCGGTTTTACAGCGCGCTGATTTATACCCGCTCTGCGCTCAGCCGCCGCTTTTTTCCCCCTCCGTTTCTCGCTCGTTCCTCGCTGCTGCCGCCGCCGGGGAAGCTTTGGCCTTCACCTGTGATGACCTCATCGTGCCTCCTTCTTCTTTAACACCTTTATTCTTAAAGATGAGTGCATGTGTTTGTCCTTGGGGGCAGCTTGTATCGTTTAAAGGGTGCGGGGGGGTGTGGGTGGAGGGGGAGAGGTCAAGTTAATTTGAATCCAACAAAGGACAGATTAACTTTCGGGGCCCCGAGGAGGGATGTCAAAAGGCTAAGAGTCTTTTTTAATTTTATGTTCCAGTGATCCGACGTGGGGACGCGACCTGTTGAAGGAGGTCTGGGAACATGCCGGGTTTCTGCACCGCGGGAGCGGGAATGAAAATGAGACGAGGAAAAAAAAAAAAAAAAAAAGGAAATGAAATAAATAAACAACCTAAAATTGCAGAAAGAGTAAATACGTTATTTTTGCAAAAAAATGTATTTGCCCTGCAGCTGGTCTGCATGTACAGTTTGGGCTAGACCTCTGCTGGGGCGTCTGTTGTGTTCATGCGAGGTTTGCACTATACTTCCAGAAGTCTATCCAGAAGGTCAGACGCTGGTGTTGGACGAGAAAGCCTGGGGCGGAGTCTCCAATGTAATTCATCCTAAAGCTATTCTGGAATGTTATGTTTCGCAGCCGCAAACTTCCTATTCCGTGTTTCTGTGGGATTTGAAACACGGAATAGGAATTGTTCTAAAATAGCGCCCCTTGTGGTGGCAGCGTGTTGGTGCAACTCTGTCTCGTTAGTTCTGAATTTCTCTCATTGAAAACTTGTGGTCATAATTGTTTTGGATGCTGAGCGGCTGGAAGGATTTTTGCTCTATCCTCCGGCTTTCAGACAGTTGTCATGAGTAGCCGTGGCAACAACACATTGTTTTCTCAACTGGGAGGAGCTGATTTACATCTCAAAAGCTAAATCCCTGAACTAAATCCCAGAGGAATTGAAAAGGAGGCTTCGCTCCACTACTGTAGAGTTCACTGGTGGTGTGCTGTCCAATATGATGCAAATGTGTTGCTGTTGCAATATCGGAATATCAATCTCGAAAAGAACGGTTTGTTCAGCCATAAATGATAGATTATAATAGAAGTACTATGCATTTATGCTTTGTATGAGGGAAGGACTTTAGGAAAGTTAAGAAGTAAAAACAGTTTTCAATAAAACAAAATAGATGAGACAATAAGAATGATTTTTTTAGCGGGAATGGAGTCAAGGATGCTTCTTCTAAGGCCTTGACCAAGATCACACCCTCCAAAACCAAGACCAAGACCAGACCAACAACCAAAACCAACACCAAGACCAGACCAACAACAAAACCAAGACCAAGACCAGACCAACAACCAAAACCAACACCAACACCAAGACCAACAACAAAACCAACACCAAGACCAGACTAGACCAAAAGTAACACTAAATCTATACCTTCCAAAATCAAGACTAAGGCTTAATATCTGGAGTTTCACTAATATTTCCGGATGTTGTTTTTTATTGTACAGCGCAAAATGCAAAAATGATTGGAAACTCTGTTAATTACTCAACCCAAACTACTTCTTGGTGTTAAACTAACAACTGTCAAAATAACACCTTAATGGTATTAAATTTAGCAACAAATTGATACACAATCTATAAACTGAATGCACCAGCGTACATCTCACAATAGTCCTTTGATTAAAACAAACAGTAAGAGTAATAATGGTTTGTCGTATCAGGAGTAGAGTCAATAGTGACCAAGACCAGAAAAAGCCAGTTCAATTCCTCACCAGCTTAGTGCATCTGCTGGATTCTCTACATGTTGTCATGGAGGCTGACAACTTCACAAAAAAACGGTGCCGCAAGCTGACTTGTTTTTGCGGTGAAGGCAATAAACTGGACGTTCTTTGGGATAAGAGCTGCTGTTGGCTCCGGTGGAGTCGGCTCGGGAGGGCTGTGATCAAAGGCCACACCTGTCGGCCCACCAATCTGCACAACTTTTACGCCTCACTATTGTCTCCGCACGCAGCGCCCGACATATTTCCACCTCCAGCTAAAACACTTTTGTACCACACTTGGCAACAGCAGTGACTAAGACAGAGGTCACCGAAGGGGAAATCAATCCTCTCCCACCAAAACATAGAAAGTGGCTTACCGTTTCACCCCCAGCGGGCTACACAAACCTGCTCCTGCTCTCCACGTTCTGCTCTCTTTCTACGCTGGTCCTCTCTTTAGTTCTCTTCTTTTGCCAGTACTTTTCTTTTCTTTCTATTCCTCCTTCAACTCTCCCTCTCTCTCCCTGAACTCGCTGCCCTTCCTCCGAGCATCTAAGAAAAATCCGCACCTGGGAACGTTTGAAAGCCCCTCACTGCGGTGGAGTTCAAAAGACAAACATGAACCATCTCCTACGCTTGTTTCCACAACTCTTCCTGGCAACTTTTGAGGAGGACGGGAGGCGGGGGGAGGGGGGCAGTGGGGGTTCATGTACTAGGGGGCGGGGGTGTGTAGGCAGCAGCAGATGGAGCGAACGCCAACTGTACATTGTTGTCTTTTTAGGCATAAATCAGCCATTACATCGGCTGGTAATAAATGGAAGGGAGTTCAGATAGCTCCTCTTGGTAATGGATCCTCGTCGTGCCAAAACGGCAAAACGCCTCGCCTGGTTTGAAGGAACGCGGGCGACGGAAACGACGGCCGTCTACGGGCTATTACGTTCCGCTGCGAACGTCGCATCTGTGAAAGTTGCTTTAGAGAAGTAGTGATGCAGCGCTGCGAGGCTATTGAAATCATTTGAAGAGCACAGCCACACTGGCAGGATGCAGATGCGTTTATGCCGTGTGTGTTTTCCCTATTTACATTCTCATTTGGCTCTCCCGCAAACCTGGTAAGTGAAGTAGAAATGCATACTCTGTTTGTGAGGCCAAAAAAAAAACAAAACAAAACTATTTGCAGTTCTGACATTTCATCTCTTGGAAGCAGAACTTCCCCACATGGAAACGTGCACAGATAGAACAGCTGCTGTTTGACAGATTGGTGGAAGGTAAAACTCTTTTGGATCAGATGGAGAGACACAGTTATGATTAACATATACGCATATTAATTGTTCCATTACCAATATCCTACTTTGTACCACAGCTCTTCCTGGTGCCACAGCTATTTTTGACAGTTGGTAAAGTGTTTTTAGGCTCCCCATATTTCTTTGACTGAATACCCCCATGTCTATCTTATCTGTGCGGTGTGCAGCTTTCCAAACAGCAATCATTTAAAAAAAAATTTTTTTACCAATTTTTTAAAAAGAAATCTCTTATTTTCACCATGCTACACATTCACTTGGACCAACAGTTTAAAACTAAACGTTTAACTTGCAAACAAATTTTCGGCATGCTAAATATTTGCTAGCTAATGATTTAGCAAGCGAACCAAGCAAGCTAAACTAAACATCGCTTCAAAACTAAATATTTACTCGTAAATGAACTTTTAGCTTACAAGTTAAATCTCTAGCTTTCAAACTATACTTTAGCTTGCTAGCTAAATAATTAGTTTGCCAATTCAACGTTAGCAAACATTGAGTTTCCTAACCAGTCCAAAACCTTCATGACAGTAAATAATCCAAATAATTGCTGTTAACTTTTGACTGTGTAACTTTACAAATGGCGCCCCGTAAATTTGACCATATTTATTATCCGGGCAGGCAGCTGGAACACTAAGACAAAATTGAAAGCGGCCATTTTGTTCCTTTTCTTCATAGGCACAACCTGGATCTAGAGGGTGGCGAGCGGCACTGGTGAAGGATTGATGGAAGGGTTGAGCCTTGGTAGTTCCAAGAACAGCTTTACCAATTTGCCTTATTGTGAAGGTGACCATGTTTGGACAGATGGGTCATTCATCCAAGGACACCAACTATCCTTAGATATCTCCTTTTCAATTTGTGAGAGCACCAATGCTTTCTTTTGGTTAGTTTTGGATATTTGTGTTTTTTTTTTTTCTTGAGGTTTTACTTTTGCTTTATTCTGTCCCGTCTTGGGTTGCCATGAGGAAATTCACCGCTTTCTGTCCAATTCCACACGACGTCTGTTCATTGTATAAAACACAAAGGCAAGTTTAAAAATAAACCCCATCATCCTTCGAAGCTAACCTAGAAAGACTCGCCTCACGTGGAGGGAAAGACGCGGACGTATTCAGAGTGACATTCAGAGCGATTCAGGCAGATAAAACACCTTGTGATTTACCGAGACAGCAAGTAATTACACTTTTAATAATGTTCTCTTCTTCTGCTTCAGTTACGCAATTCAAAGAAGAGCCTATAAAACGTATTTGGGAGAAGTTCAGAGTGAAAGAATGAAAGATGGAAATGATTCCAGTCAGTTAAAGTGTCGCTGTACAGTCATATATTCAGGTAACTGGGCATTTATTACAAAAGGCTTCATTAATGTCCTCCTAAGATCCTTGATCCTCAACTAAGGTAACAACCAACTTAACTTTCAGCTCATAAATATTCATGTATATCTATTCTACTCTCCATATTTGAAACCAATTACACCAAGTGAAGAGCGAACAATGCAAAACAATAGATAAAACGGAGAACCGATTAATTTTTCAGTCTTTATTTCTATCAGTGTTACATTATTTCAGCTGAAATTGTGTTATTTATCTTGGAAATTGCAGCAGTTTTTGTCATCAAAGCATCTTTTCATTTGACAGAACTAGCAAACGCTTTCAGCCGCACCTGTTTTTAATGGCCGACTGCCCTGAACTTTGGCTGCAGAGAAAATATTTCTGGTAATTATCATAAATAATTCTCGGCTGCCAAATTTTGCTAATTTAATTTAGCTGCACGTGGTTAATTATCTTTAGAAACCTTCAAGTTTTGGACGTCTGGAGTCTGTCGTTAATCTTATTTAATCTATAAAATGTGCTTCTCGGTCTGATTGTCGATGGTGGGAGTGAAAGTTCCCACAAGTAGCATTTAGTTGCTGAATTTAAGCAAGCCAATGGTGCTTATTTAACCTTGCAGAACACAGTATTCTGAATTTCATGCAGCATAATAGAGACCAGGTTGAGAAGAAATGGGAGCAAGAGGCAAGGAATTTGAGTAGGCCAGTTATTGAACACAGGGTGTTCATGAGTCCATCACATGTCTTAAAAATTCAAAAGCAGAATTTTGAATTCTGCTTTCAAGAGACTCAAACAAAAATTGGAATGTTTTCAAACTAATACAAAAAACTGTTCACCTCCTCGCCTGTGGTGGCGCTGTGCTAAGAACTACCGAAGGAAACGACACAAAGTTTTACTGCGTTAGAGTCTGTGTCGTCTGCGTTGAAAAACGTAGAAAACATCCCCTTCAAAATATGAAATGCAAACATGAAGATCCCAAAATGAAACTCAAATGATGAAGTGGAACATTTTGGCACTCTCAGGCTTTGAAATGACAGTTCCAGAACCAATCGAACTCAACGGAGGAAGAGTCCTTAAATAAAGAACACTGCCTTGTACTCCGTTGGCCCCTTTTCTAATACTCTTCTTTCTGCCTTCCTGCCTTCCAACACAAGTCAGACAAGAAGTCGTCGAACCCCTCGGAGGATTCAGCCTGACAAAAAAAAAGAAGAGGATGAAAAAAACACTTATTTTTGATGGCCGCTTCAAAGGACATTACTGCAGCCTTTGAAAAGTTACCACAGGGTGGAAGTTCTTTTGAGTGTCAAAGAGCAAAGTGGATAGGTTGTAAAGGGAGTTTGAGGCAGTTATTCCTCCTTCTACCAATCTTTTTTTGACCAACTTATTCGATCCTTCACCTCGTCTCTAGCTTCTAATGGAATACTAAGTAAACAAGATCAAGGGAGGGCTGCGATACTCAGGGACTTACAGAGGCCCCTGGTGGCTGGCTGCGTGGAGCACAGGAGCTCGCAGAGAGATGAAGTGGTTTTTGCAAAGGAGGAAGGCTCAGATTCGTTTCTCTGGGGGGGAAACACTTGCAGATGCAGAAGAATACAAAGTGGAGATGCAAGCAGGGTGTCTTTTCATGGTAAGACATTAGTAGGCAAAAAAAAAAAAGGAAGAAAAGGACAAAGGCCCGGATTCTTAGAGCGTCGTCGTGGTGGGACTCAACATCTTCTGATTTAGACAGGGACAGTCAGTAATTGTTTTAGGTTCATCCGTCATCTTAGGCATAAGCAGCTGTTTAGTTCACTTATGCCTTGGGCCAGCTCTAAGTGGAATCAGCATTATATATTACTTTTAGATCCACTGGCTAAATACCTAATTGGGATTTAAGCATTTTTTCTTTTCACGGATTTTTTTTTGTTGGTTTGCCATTTTTCTCCAGTTGGGTTAGGGTTCGGGTTTCTCCAGTTGGGTTAGGCTTCGGGTTTCTCCAGTTGGGTTAGGGTTCGGGTTTCTCCAGTTGGGTTAGGCTTCGGGTTTCTCCAGTTGTAAGTTTAAGTATTGTCAACATCTTCAAATAGCATAAGTTCACAGTAGTACTTAACTGTATTATGAAAAAAAAAATGGACATTTTTTGATGCAAATACATGGTGTACCACCAGACTTAGCAAAGTTTCTGGTAGAAACCCTGTCAGACCAGCACATGCCTGTGTCACCTACAGTTTCTGGCTTTATGGCAGAAACCTTGGAAGACCAGGGATTGACCGGCGGCCGGGATTGATCAAATTTCTTTCAGTGGCCCTCTTGCTCCATTGTTTATTAGCAGCATAAAACATTTTAGCTTCTGTAAACACACAAAATAAAGGACTTTGTACAGCATAAAAGCTCTGCTTCTTTGAAGGTGCTCACAGCCATCTTAGACTTTTGAATAAAACTGACCCTTCCAGCTTGTAGTACTTAGCTCAACAGAGGTTATCGAGACAACTAAAGAATAAGACACAGTAGGTGAAGAAGTACAGACTTGTTCTAAAAACAGGGAGAGTTTTAAGAAGCTTCCTCCTCTGCCACGTTTGGATGTGCCCTTTGGCAAAGCACCTGACCCCGGCCTGCCTACTGATGTGTCGGTGTATGAACGTGTCTTTGTGAGTGCGACTGGGTGAATGTGGTGTGCAGTCTAAAGAGCTTTGGGAGGTCACTTTCCTTTATGCAAGACAAACATGCCACCATCAACTCTCACCTCCATCAAAAACCTGGCTAATTATCGAGCCTGTTCTCTTCACTGAGATCAGATCACTTTCCTGCTTTGACTGGACGAGGGTTCACGAAAGTTCAGGTGAAGTCCTTGCAAATGTGTGCGAGTAGTTTTACCGGCTGCTCCCTGGCAGATTTTGAAACTCCTTAAGCTCTTTGAGTCATGTCCAAAGTCTGTATTCTCTATCTGTAAAAAGGTTTAACTGGGCAAACTCACTGGCCCTCGTCTTCATCTCCACAGCTGAAGCCTGGCGTGGCGGCTCTGCAGTGGATTGAAAGCGCCGCTTGGCAAAAACCACACCGTAAGGGTTCACTGGACCCACCTGTCAACACAGCCGGGGACTGGTGAATGTATCAATCCATGACTGCACAGAGCCCATCCTGCGAGCTCTGCGGATGTTTCATTTTGATACCTTTCCCTTCCAACTGCCTGTTATCTCCCGTGCCATCCTTGCCTTCCGACCTGCCAGTTTTCTCTGTCTCTGATCGCGCAGGTGCTACTTGCCAAATGTGTTTTCAGGATGAGAAACACCCAGCAGAGATTGGCATGTGTTTAATTTGCGGGTCCTATGCTCTGCCCATCTGGTGAATTTAAGACATGTTTTTTGTTTTTTTTCCCCCACTAAACTTTTGCAGCGCTGTAGCATTTACACTCCGTGTAAAAAAAAATAATAAAAAGAGCTTGACGAGATTTGATTGTCAGAAGAGGCCCTTGATTCACGTCCTTGGCCTTTGGGATAATTTGACTGTACTATCTGCTTGAAGCCTTAACGATTAGCTTGAAATCAAGGGATATGCACATACCTTTACAATCAACGGAGGTCGAGTACTGTGCAAACAGCATGGGAGAACGTCGCGGTGAAGAACCGGGATACAAATTATAGAGACAGAGTTTCCTAAATGAGGAATGGGTGAGGAGGGTTGTTCTGATGAGCGTATAAATCCACTTTTCCTTTTTCTAAAGCAACCTTGAACGCCCAAACAAAGTGGCTGGGTGGATGGAAGTGTTATGCCCTCGAAATATTCCATAATCTCCGTTACAGACGGCGTGGATTTAGCAAACAGATGAGAAAAGTCTAAACGCAGAACATGGAGGATCGATGACGTTTAGCGCGGTTCATAGCAACAGTTTCTCACTCATGATCAACAGACAAACATTTTTCATTGTTTTTATCCCTTTTTGCATAGTAACCAGATTCATGGGAGCAATACCAGCAAAGTAAAGGGTGAATGCGCCTGGGAAATAGTACGCTCATGTGAGCAGCCTTCACTGAACTGTTGAGCTGAGACCGTGCAGCAGAAATCTCCAGCTGTGTTTGGGCAAAATCCGTCGGTCTTCTGCCACAGGCAGCAGATAGTGCCAGGTGAATGTGTTTTTATCTGCAGCCACCAACACGTGAAAGGAGGTTTGTGGCGAGGAGACGAGCACGTCGAACAAGAAAGGCGGTCCAAGTTGACAGTCTGTCTGGAATTAGTCATTACAGGCGGTTCCTTGGAAACGAGTTGTTATAGCAACTTTCTTGAGTCGGCCTGTGTGAGAAAAGTATGAGATTCAGAGGAATTCACAAGTATGTTGCTAGAATATTTAAAAACCAAAAAATGGGCGGAGAGCAGCCGTGCATTTTAAATGTACAATCTCTTTTTTTTTTGGGTTCAGACATTTTGACTTGCCGTAAAAATGAAGCCAACTTTGGCCGCCTCCCGCTAACAGTGGAGCCAATTGTAGCTTACCGTTTCGAACTACAGTTCAGGTAATTATAATATAATAATTATAATTATTATAATTATAATTATAATCATAACTGTCTGTACTTGAACATGAAGTTATTCATATAAGCCGCTGAGAAAAAAAAAGTGCCTGAATCCTAAAAATAAACTAAAGAGTCAAATAAATGGAGCTAAAAGTGAAGCTAACTGTAAATTAAGCTAATTTTTTGACTAACCTGTAGCTCAAAGTGTTGTAAACTGGAGCTAACGGGGGATAAAAGTGAAACTAGCTATAGTTAATGTAGTTAGCTACACCTAGCTATGAAGCATAGGTAACACCATAGCTAAGTGTACCCAAAACTAGACTATTTAAACTGTTCCAAGAAGTACAGCTCCAAGTGTAGCTACCTCTGGCTAACTGTGGCTAGCTGCACATTCATTTGTGGCTAATTTTAGCCAAGTGTAGTTGGGTCTGTAGCCAAAAGCACAGCAACACGTCAGGAAAGTTTAACACTCAGAAAAGGAAGCTAATTGGTGTTAGCTTCAGTCTTAAAAGCTGAGTGAGCTCATGACAGAAGTAGGTTTCTGGGATGATGATAATTCTCAGGCTGGATTTAATGAAGCTGTCATGTCTGATATGTTTGACGTGCAAGATATGTTACTCGATTAATAAAAAAAAAAAAGATAGCTTGTGCAATGGAAGGAAGGTGCAGGAAAGAAAATAGAAAGATGTCAAATGATCTATTGGTTCTGGGTCCATCACTGTTTTTGTTTCAAACAAAAACAAGATATCCAAGATTAGTTTCGGGAAGAAATACCACAACTTTCTTTCGTCGGTCTGCATGAGAAAAGAAAAAGGGAAAGTATGAAAGTAACAACTATGTTTTTAGAATATTTAAAATCAAAAACTGGGCAAAAAGTTGCCGTGCTGTCCGAAGTCGATTGCAGATCAAGTTGTATTCGATCCGCAACCAAATCCAATTGATTAAAAACTAATTTCAGATGCACCGTAAATCTCGACTGTAGCGTCAGACATGTCAAACACTCATCCCTTCGCTGCTTCCCCCATTTTCTGATCCCACAGGACAACGATGGCAGTAATTGGGCTGAAATGTCTGATCTGGCCTCAGCGGTGAGCATCTTTTCCAGTCATGCTTACTTATTTCGAGTTGTTGAAACTTATTGAACTGTCTGTGTGCAAAGCAAACAACCTCCAAAAGTACAAGCAACTACAGCGGGGTCACTTGGGAAAAAAAAAAAAAAAAAAAAAGAAGAAGAAGAAGGAAAAAAAAAAAAAAAAGCTCAACGGAGACGCACTGCAGTTGGAGAGTGGAAAGATAAAAACTGAGGGACACAGATGTATTATTTGGCAAAGAGGAGGACGCTGACAGCCAGATGAAGAGTCACTGCGCTCCCTCATCTCTCTGGACGCTTCACCCAGTTTTTTGACGCATTGTTTACACAACTCCACTTCTTAAGCGGAAAAGAAGGAGTTTGTGGAAAGAAACAGAAGCGTGTGAGGAAGTGTTTCAGTCACTTAGAAGAGCGTTTATGAGCTTGAAAATCGATTTAGTTCCACATTTTTCATGCTCAAAACTAAAAGTGGTGCAGGAAGAAAGCCACCACCCACAACGCCATTGCATGTTTATCCGGGCTGATCAAAAGTTACAATTCTGCCCTAATTTTAATATCTTTTGGACCCTTTTACACTTTTACGACTTCTGCTTCAAAAATATGTACCAATTAGTTTTGGTCAAATCATAAAAACGCATCACTCTCAGGGGCCTCCTCATCCAACATCAGTGTCTGACCTCAGATAAATGGTCAGGAAATCCCATAAATTCCTGCAGCTGGAACACAGCGACTTCTTCTGCTCTTTATTGTAATGTAATTGCTGTAAGTCATTGCCTCAAAATGGTGACTTTATCAGCTTTTGATATACAATCTGGTGGAAGCTGAAGCATTTTTTCCCTCCAAATCTAAATGTCAGCTCTCGACTTGAATTAAAAAAAAAAGGAGGTGGTAGCAAGGCCAAGTGGCTTGAAAAACATGGTTTTATTTCAGGAGTTTGTGTCTCGAGCACAGTGGAAAAACGACTCTCCAGCTCGGGATTTCAAAAAGCCATTCGCTTTATGAGATGTCTGGCCTGTTACCGTTTTTATTTGAATTCCTATGAAACCTCTTTTCAGTGCATGAAACAACTTCATAACTTGAAAATTGCATTTTTACAGCGGCGTCACTCGACCGGTCCTAGACTTTTATTCTTTTATATCATTTCGCCAAGGTTTAATTAACTCAATGAGGGCTCCGTGTCCTCTGCATGATATCACCCAGAGGAAAGATTTCACAGTCAAAGGCGCTGGATGGTTCTTCAACTGCATAAAATCGCAAAATACTCCATCCATCATCCATCTATTCATCCGTCTATCTCTATACACAAGTCTGAGCCTCGCACAAGTTGTACGCATTGGTTTTTCATTATAATAAGTAATGGGAGTGGTCCCCCATCCTTAAAATGCCATTAGCCCCTGCTTAGCCCTCTCGCATCCTCCTCCCCCCCCTTTGCCCTTCCTGAACCAAGAGCCAAGTGCTGTGATTAGCTTTATGGAGCTTGGAGCGAAAGGCAGAGACGAAAACGCTGCAAATGATATTACTGTGAGCCTGAATAGGCGTACGACGCGTCACATTATCGTCTCCCCGCGCGGGGGGATGAGAGGGAGGCCGTGAAACGCGGGGATCCGCATTGCCGAGCGCCGTAACCGACTCGCCGGAGCAGAGGCGGAGGGGGCGCGAGGGGGAGAGGAAAACATCTAGCGAAGCTGCTGGAGTTCTAAGTGCAGCAGTTAAGGTAACTGACCCAACTGGACATGGGCCCACAGCATGACATAGCCTCCGTTGTGCTCCATACATGTATATTTTATTTGCTGTAACTCTGATCCTGTTGCACAGAAATGCACCCAAACGAGGGGCAATAAAGGAATATTTCTTTTCTTCCCGAAGGCTCAAGACTTGAAAGCAAAGGAGGAGAGGTTGAAAACTTGTGTACAGCTCTTTGTGTGGGCCTCATAATCAATTCTAAGTTAATTTATGCAACTTTTAAACATAATCCAATTCTCATTAATCAAGAGAGTACATTCATTAATGCCAGCGTGCATGAGTCATGGATACACACGCACACGGCACGTTCAACTGTTATTACTGCCTGTGTGCGTGTGTGTGTGTGTGTGTGTGTGTCTTTAATCCGTTGTATTGGTGATCCGGGCAGCATGTGTGTGTGCCCATGTAAACATCTTGGCGCGTAAACACCCTAATCTGCTCCCTTTCCCTGGTAATTACACTGACTAACGAGCAAAGCATGAGCTCGCGTACACACACACACACACACACACACACACACACACACACACCCTAAAAGAGAAGGGCAAAGGGAGGACGAGGAGGAGATGAAGGGAAGACACCAGGCAGATGGTGCAGCAAGACAGAAATGTTTGGATTTGTGCATGCACGTCTCATAAGGGTACACAAGTGTAGGAAGAGTGAGCAGCGTGCATTGTGTGTGTGTGTGTGTGTGTGTGTGGCCGTGCGTGCGTGCATGTCAAGGCCAGGTGCCCACATCCAGCAGCCCATCTGCAAGGAGAGCCCAGCCAGACCACTAATCAGGCAATCCATCACCTTTCTACCTGCCACTGGTCATTACGCGCCAGCCACTCAGACGTACAAACACACACTCACACATCTGTCAGCGGAGAGGTGGATCCACACTCACACACTCCGGGGGGAGAGGGGGGGGGGCGAGGGAGGTGCCCGGAAAACCGCTGACGGACAAAAACTAATTAGGGAAAAACAAAAATGGCCACTTTACCGTTTGCGTTGAAACGTTCGTTGACACACGAGCTCAACCTCGAGCAAATTCACATGATCCGTACCTGAGATCAATACACTCCAACATGTCCAAACAACGGTCTCTGAAATTCGGTGAAGAAAAACAACTTTTAGTGTTGCTTCCTCTTTTGCAATTTTTACAGAGTCGGAATTTAACATCAGCTAATCGATGCGTCAGAAGTTGTGTTTTCACCAACTTTCTGTTGAAACGCTCAACACGCAGGTAAATATTTACTGATATTTCCAAGGGCAAACAGATCAATCAGAACCATACCTATATTGTTTTTGTAAAAGCAGCTAATGGCTCCTCGTGCTTCTTTTTGGTTGCCGTTCCCTCTTGTTTTCCGAAAGTTTCTAATGTGTGCTTTAAGTTATTCTCATTCTTTTGATTTTTTTCCCGAGGGGGTTGGGGGGGGTGTTCTGATGTTGAAGACAGAAAGCCTTGGGGACATGTAATAAGCTCCTCCGCCCTATTTCAGACTTGATGCACATAAAAACAGCGACGATCCACCTGCGTCTGAGGGAGCTTTTGCGCGGTAGCCCACGGCGACGGCTGCACACCACGCGTCGTCTGATCGCTGCCGTGGAAGCGGGAGGGATTTCATCTGGCTCTGAATGAAACGCTTTTGACACTAAAGGCAGTAAGCTGGCTGCCAAACACACACACATGCACATCTGCAGACACACACACACACACACACACACACACACACACACACACACACACACACACGCTGACTAATATTGCTGAAGTGACGCAAAACCCAAAAAATGCTGAATGTAGAGCACACGCACAAACATGAGTCATTTGCCGCTAATTGCTCACTATTACAACCAAATTTACAAACATATTGCAAGTCAGTATTGATGAGTCATGACTGTAATTGTCAAGGAAGCATTTGGGTGAGAAGAGGGAAGCAGAACAAACTGCTAATGATCTTAGGAGCCAAAACGAGAAGGATTTGTTGATTAGTCGGCGTTTTTTTTTGTTTTGTTTTTTTTTTAGCGTTTAGCTGCAACGGAGGCGTCCCCCTCCCTCTGCGGGTTGTCACGCTGCTGTGAGGTTGTCAGGTTTTCACCTCTGAACCTTTCACAGCTTGAGCTTCAATAACAACGGATGCAAAAAAAAAACGAGTTTCAGTCTTTGATAAACTGCTCAAAGTTCAATGAACTCAAAGTTGTATTTACCAAAACTACCAGACTGAAGGCGATGTTGAGACTCCATCCAAGTGTGCGCATGTGCAGAGGAGACAATCGTCCTCTAGGAGAGGACAAAAGACCTGCTTCTATCAAATAACGCTCTAAGAGGGGACTCTTGTGTAAAACCGGCAGGGTTCGTGGCGACGTGCTAATTTGCCTTTGTGTGGTTATCTCAGAGCAATGTTGCATGCGGCGGTAAATGCGTTAAGCTGCAACCCTGTTGTGTTGCAGGAAAGCGGAGGTGTCTGATACGGCACTCACGCCGCGCTAAAGCACCACCTACGGGTACCGCGTCCCTCAACAGACCTTCAATCTTACACACACGCTCACGCACCGACAACCAGGACGCCACGGTAAATGTGGCCCGCCTGCGCCCAGAAAACAAAGGTCCAGTGCAATAACTTTGCAAATCATTTCTTCTGGGGGAAGAAGTGGAACTGTACTATAAGTACGTAAGTTTTGCCTCCGTGTTTGGGAGCGGGTCTGAGACACTGGGGTGACATAAAATTCGTCGCCATCTGGTTTTCCAGCCCGACAATTAGGACACAGTCTGAGCAGCAGAAGCCAAGTTTGTTCTAATGCAATAGGCAGCCAACGCACACACACGCACACACACGCACACGCACACACACACACACACACACACACACACACACACGCACACATGCACAAGCATTCCTCTTGTGGCGGCTGTGGATCGATGGTGTACCTTGTCTGCCACTCTCTTTCACACAAGCACCAGACTGTAAATCACACAGATAAGCCGGGACCTATAAAGTATTGGACCTGAAGGCTTTTTGAGCACTCTCACGCACTCAGCTATACACATAAAGGACAGGTGGATTGGTAAAACGACTTGGAGTGATAAAAAGCGAGAGAAGACAATGACACCGGGAGCACAGATCTCCTTGCGACAACAACAACAAAAAAAATACCTACGGCATTCACAGAGTAACTGCTTTGGCAGAATATTACCATACTCTAAGTCTGTGGCAAAGGAAATGCTAGACATAAACAGAGATGCAAATTGCATTGGTTTAGGGTTAGGATTAGGGTTCGGATTAGGCAAAAATGACTTTGATTCTCTTCCTTTCCATTTTTAAGTGTCAGTGGACTCTTAAGAGTTAAGTTTTCTTGATTGTATTCTCCTCTCAATCCCTGAAGAACCACACGTGAAAAAAAAAAAAAAAATCCCCCTAAGTAACGATAGAAGTAATTAAAAATGCACAAAATAAACTAGAAACTAGCATCAACAATCTAAACAACAAACTGATGGTCCCTTAACCTGCATAAAATATCTGCAATATCAAGAAGCGACGGTATACACGGATTATGATCCGATTTCATTTTATTGACGAAAAAAACTTTTCTTTTTCCAAAGTTTCACCAGACACGGGCGCGTTGCACATTTTGTACCGTGGAGGGACACGCCGCTGCTGCAGCCAAACACGCAATTTTAGTTTATGCCCCGTTCAGCAATACGGCGCTGCCAGAGACAGCCATCAGCAACCTTGTAACAATAAAAACAATATCCAATAACAGACTCACACAAACATTATAGCTGACATTTTATCCTTGGCCGGGAGTGTGCTGGCCCGGCGTGGCTGTAAGTTATTTATGAAAGGAAACAAAAAAAAAAAAAAAAAATGAGACAAATTGTTGTGGAAAAGCTGCACCCGGACTCTTGAAACGCGGGTTATCCACCTCATTAAAAGATCCCCATCTGTTTCTTTTCATTTGTTCTCAATAACATTAAAGGTAGTGTGCTGCTTTACAACAAAATATCCATAAATCCTCAAAGGGATGATTTATTTAGCAGCTCCTTTTAGAATTTTTTACCAAAAAACTAAAAGAAAGACGGCATAAGTGAAGGTCGGTGGGAGAAGGAAGACGATGCACGGATTGATCAATGAGTAGAGGAGCATGTAAGGAGCAGGGAGGACTGACCGGCCTGGACCAGGCAGCAGTTTCAGCAGCATGAGCAGCTTGTGTGGCAGCAGGACGACTGTCACCGCTGCCTGCCAACTGCCGCCATGCTGGCTCCTAGAAGCATCCACCTGTCACTCAAAGCCATGTTTGCTTAAGTCGCTTCCAGCCTGATACGTGGCGAGGTATAGATGAGTTAGTATCACAATAATCGCCATCATGGCGAGCGTTCAGGATTGAAACCGGCATCAACCTGCAAAAATTGACAAAGTTGCCGGCAAACAGGGTCGACGAATAGCTTCCAGCGCGAGTCGTAATAACTGGACCGTCGAAGAGTGGGAGTTGAGCCGGGTTGGCTGTCAGCGCGCGGAGCGACGGCCGGCGGCGCCGCTCGCTCGCTCGCTCGCATGCGCGCGCGAAACGCTGAAGGGGAGGCGCTCTTGCAGGCTGTTCTGACCGCCCCGCCATCTGCAGGCGTGCCGGGCGCCCGCATGACGGCCCCGCGATGCCAAGCACTTTGACGTGGTTGCATGGTAACAGGTCTGAGGGCGACTGGAAGCTGCTCGGGCCAAATGGCTTCAGCAAAACACCGACTTCAACTGTTCGAATCGTTAAGGTTGTGGGGGGTTAAAAAAAATAAAAAAAAATAAATTTTTGTAGTTTTTATGAATTAAAGGCTAGAACCGCAGTAAGTTTCACTGATTATATATTAAAAGTTTTATGCAGGTAGCAGCAGGTAGGCAGTTCAACGAGTTAATCATTTATGTTGTCTATTTATAATTTATCACTTCAAAATATATTTTTGTTTTTTCTTAGCTCTAACATGCTAACTATTTCATTCATTTACCAGTCAGAAAATGAACTAACTAGCATGCTAATGTTACATAGACTTTAAGATGCTACTGGAAATGCTAACATTGACACCTAGCTTATGATTTTAGGGTTTTCTTTAAATAAAATTTTTTTTCTCCAACCTGCAGAATTTGACGTATTTTAGAATATCTTGAAACCATATTTGTTCAAACTATTAATATGTCAAAAATGCATCTCAATTTATGAGAAAATAGGGCGTTTCTGTGGCATGTTTTTAGACTTTAGGTTACACTTTTAAGAAAGTAAACAAATTCATTTTTCCATCTTTATCTTTGAAGACTCCTGAAACCCCCATCCCCCCCCTTTTTTTATTACATCAGAGTAATAAAAAAAAAAATCAGTGATTTTTTTCCTTTTCCATTTCAGATTATCTTTTTCGATTTGTAATTCAGTCCAGGCTAAATCAGACGTGAAAAGTATTAGCTAGAGGAGATAAGGCAAAAGCAAGTCTTGTGCAGCGAGCAGGCAAGAATACAATATCTTTTTTTTTCTTTCTTTTTTTCCCCCCCACCACACAAACAAAATGAGATTCTCTATAAAATTCTCTTTTCCTCACTGCCTCTCCCCTCGGCACATCCGCTCTCGCGAGCGGAGCCGCCTAAAACTAAAATAAAACACTGAAACGGTGGCTCAATCATCCGTGACTCCATTTTGCTCAGCGGCGCCACAGGAAAATTAATTGCGCTAATTGAGTAACAGAGTTCATCAAACTGGCATTCTCATTTTCCACATTCATTAGGCGGCCCTCTTTGCGAGAGCATCCCCGAGGTGACGCCGCGCGGCGGCCGAGGCAGACGGGAGCGCTGACGACGGGGGGGGGGGCCGGCGGGGCATCTGGGGCCCAGACACTCACAGGGCCGGGGGGGTGAAGAGAAGACGAGAAATCTACGCTCCAGCGCCAAAACATCTGACATAGATTCAGAATTTTCACGTTCGTCCCATTTGGAATACAATCCGCACAAACGCACGCAAATTAAACGGCGCGCAGAGGACGTGTCGCTCCGTCGCAGACGTTTTAAGTGAGTCTTTCTGCTGTGAGCTGAATCCTCTTTCATGCAGTGACACTTTGCGTCGCTGCGGCTGTGCAGGCAGGCCTGTTTGAAGTCGGGACCAAACCGAAACGCGGCGCGAGTGAAGATGGAACACCGACGAGACGGGGAAGAAACACAAAAACACGGGTTTCCCCGGCAGAGGCTGACTGGAGCGCGTTTGCGTGGATGTGTGTGTGTGTGTGTGTGTGTGCGTGTTCAGGCACAAGGTCTGAAGCTGTAAATACAGAGGAGAGATTATAATTTTACTTAACAGATATGCTTATGATAGTGTTAATTTGTCTCTAGCGGAAGGCCTTTTATGCATCATTACCAAAAAGTTGTGTTGCCGAGAGCTTTTTTTCCCCCCCTAGCAGGTGCATCCTTAATGTTGGGTAATGTTTATTGGCCGTTTTATGAAAGTAACACATTTTATAGGCCATAATCGCGATGGAAGGACGCTATAATCCCTTTGTGCAGAGTCACTTTCCAAAATCCTAAATTTACTACAGTAATGAAGAACAAAACGATGCCATCGGACATTTTAAAGCGTGCCGGAGAAATCCAACCCGCATCCACTTCCTTCAGATCGTCACGTTAACGGGTTGCAGCCTACTTGATGATTAGGTTCTGCTCGTAAGTAACGGTTCATTTGCCCTGTCGCTACGGTTAGCTCACCAAAGGACATTTTGACTTAAACGAGACGACTAAAACGAAAACCTGGAGACGTCACCGGAACGTTTCTCGAGGTGAGATGCAGGAGTTTTGGTTTTGAGTATGACTACTAAACATCGCGCCGCCGCAGACAAAGCCCAGAGTCGACCTGCTTGTGGTTTTGTTCGCAGAAATCGCCACATTCTGCCCGCTTTGGAGATTGAGCGAATGAGTTTGAGGGCATTTATGATGGCTTTTCAACGAGAACACGAAGAAGAATGAGACTCTGCTAAAGAAAGTTAGAAAGCAATAGAAAGACAGGCAGAGAGTCCAGAGGGAGCAGCGGGAGTAACAGCTCTTTGCCGCTTGTCTGTTCCAGTTGTATATGGGGGTATTTCAGACTCAGAGAAACAACTTTAACACATCAACTGTGCCCAAAGCTGCCCAACCCTGTCATTCATCTTCTGAGTGTGTGTGTCCCCAGCTGAAACCTGAGCGTCAGATGTCTGCTGAAATACCACAGTGCATGTGTGTGTCTCTACCTACTCCTTTTCGTCCATGTGTGGCTGACCTTTCCAGTCTGGAAACATGTTTAAATACACTTTAATGTATGAGAGACGGCAGTCATCCGCCTATCACCCGTTGCCAATTAGAAGGAGGCTCCGCCACTCTGACTTCTGCTATCAGGCCTCCGTCCTGGGGGAAGTTGGACGGATGAAACCAGTGAGTCTGGATGTTGAGTCTCCAGCGCCCCGTGTCACCTGTCAATCAACGCAACAGTCGGACCGCTGGTCACCCGCTCCACATCATCCATCAAACCCGACCGGGCCGAGGAGCTTTTATAATGGCTCGGTCTCGGCTCTGCAGCTAATTGCTTCGAGGGGAAACGGCGGGCGCTGCTGACGGACGAAGACGACGGAGCAGAAATGAGAAGGGCTCAAAAAAATACCACTTTGATGCTTTTCCACGAGATTTTATTGATGGATTAGTTTGCCTTCTCCATGAGAATCTATACTGACAGTACGTCTTACTCTATTTTCCTTCTCACCGCCAGCCAAAACGCCCTCTTTCTTTCTCTCTCTCTCTCTCTCTCTCTCCCCACAAACCCGAGTGGAATAATCACCTGTTACGCTCCTTTACAAAACGCCAACGCTAGTGTGAAGCCTACATGAAATTCAAACCACCAGAGTGTGAAATCTATCTATCAACCAATCTCTTGTACTCGCTGAGAGCACTCAGCTTGACACAGCTTGCCATGCAGTTTATTGAGCCTCCGTGAACTTGCATTAGGCCACTGGCAAAGAAAGCCATGAAAACAGCTGGGGAGGACACACACACAGTGGGGATACACAGAATACCATGTAGGGCAAACAAGTAGTGTTTGAAATGGAAATAGATTGCACACATGCTAACACAGACATGCTAACACAGACGAACATCAGTGACATTCTATCCTAAGTCCAGTGTTCTATATATGACTGACCAACGCTTTGGCAAATGGATTGAACTCGAATAGCATCACACTGACCAGTGATACAAACACTGATAAGAAGATCGATAAACAACTTGGGTTTGGGTACATTGCTCAGAGGCACATCAACATGTCACAGGAGGGAGCTGGAATCAAACCTACAACCTTCCAATCACAAGATTGCAACCCGCTGAGCCACAGTCGAGCCTCGAGCTAACTGAATGGCCACAGGAAGTTTTGGAAGTCTTGCAGCTGCTCTAGAAAGCCGGCTATCCTCTGATACCAATTCTGGGTGTACGTTGCCATGGCACCAAGTTGCTTCCATTTTGGTTTTACTGAACTCCAGAGAGCAATCAGTTCGTTGCCAAATGTTTGTGGCCCTGGAATCCAATAACTAGCAGAAGGTGAGTCAAGACTTTCTGCAGCGTTTGCTCACAATTAATGATGGTAATACCCATGATGAGTGGATGTAAACTTCTGAACCACATTAAAGCAACATAGTACCAAACTCACTCACAAAAAAAATAATGTGTGGAGATAAATTTCCCATAAGAAAGAAAAACAACATCGCAAAAAGACACTCTGCTCAACCTCATATCTCAACTTCAATGAACAGAGCTGCATTTAGTGATAGAGGAGAAGTCTGTAATTCTGCCAATTAAAAATGGCTGTATACCCAAGCACAGAGCCGGGCTGCTGGTGTATTTATTGTGACTCGAGTGTTAAAAAATTCACAGCCCCGCTGTATCTCCGCATCAAGGACACGATCCAACCGCACGTTAATCCTCCAGTGAATTATACAGCGAATGAAAATGATGAGGTGCGCTTGCAAATGCCCGCACTAAATATTTACAAAAGCCTCATAACTGATGGGGAATGAGGCTTTCTGAGTGCGACTCCGGAGGTAACACAAAGGGAGAGGAGTGACCTTGCAAAGGAGAAGGGGCTGAGTGAGGGGGCGAGATTATTAGGTGCTGGGAGCAGTGAAGGCTAAGACAGAGAGACATTAGAGGAGCGGGGGTTGGGAAGGGGGTAGAGAGGGGGTTGTTCATCACTCTGCAGTTAAGGCTGTGAAGAAGTGGGAAGGGAAAAAAAGATGGAAAGAGAGGCGACGGGCATGGCTGGCACATCGCACGTCTGCTTCGGTCTCCCTGGAGGAGAGATGTGAAGTTACAGCACGAACACTCACTTCCCTCGGCAAAATTTACCTACTACCCGGTTCCAATCACGTGGCTTTTGAGTAAAACGTTTGCTTTTACTGCAACAGAGTGAGCCAATGTGTCTTGTGTTTCGGGAGGTTAGAGAGGGGGGGAAACATTTTTAGGGCTATCTGCATCGGGGGACTGCATCAAGCGAGGCGAACGTGACGAGTGTTGCGCCGTCTGTGGGTCTGGGGCCGGGGCTGTCAAAAGATACGGACAAGCACACTTGTTCTTTTATGAGCGGATGTAGCGGACGTCCACTGGGGAGGAAAGCATCCGAGGCGGAGAAGAGAGGGAGAGGATGAGAGAGAGGGGGAAAGGGGATCTGCTGAAAATGTCTGTTTGTCGTATTCAAACCGGCAGACAAAGATGAGACTGGGCTTTTGAAACGTCACAAAAATAGTACGGCGGCTTTTATTTATGAGCGCTTCTGTGAGAGGATACAGGGACAATGATAACAAAACCACCACAACTGCTATGGTGAAATTCCCAGTGTTCTGCTGAGTCATGACCGGGGATATTACTTTTGCATGTCGTCCATGACGGGATCAACTTACCCTAATCTTCATTTTGAAACACTAACGTTGATGTCGAACGATTTAGAAAATGGATGAGTCCACTGACTCCTTGGGGTATTTCACGCCGTGGGGAGGAGAATTTATGGGTCCCTCTAATCTCTCATAGAGCCCACTGCTGGGAGCAGGGGTCAAAAGTTCACCGCCGTCACCCTCAAACCGTTGCTTTTCCCAACATTCCTGGTTCGAGTCGAGGAATCTGCCTGAACCCCGATTGAGGGCTCATGAGCCATTCTCCACACGCGCCATGTTCCTCTCTGCCACGGGAGCCTTACATTAGGACAGAATGAGACGAGTAAAAAATGTCTTCTTTCGTATTATTTCTCTCCTTTTTACTCCGTCTTGCCTTTTTCTTTTTTTTCATCCTCCCTCTCTCTCTCTGTACTCCTCACACTTCAATCTTTTATTATGTTGAGGCTGGAGCCTTAAATCCTGCTCTTCCTCTCTTTGGCTTTGAATTAATGTACACCACGCTGCAACTGCCAAAGACAGGAAATACATCTTTTTTTTCTTTTTTTTTTTTTTTTCATTATATCTGAAGCGTGCCGCTCTTGATTTCTGTGAAACTACCAAGCGGTTGGAACATGAGATTTTTGCTCCTTGATGTGTTTTGATTTCTAGACATGGCTCCGCGTTGCGGCGTCACAGGGGACATCTTTTATATTTCATACGGAAGCTTTGGGGTAACGAACTGCGAAAACATCATTTTTGTGTGTGTGTGTGTGTGTGTGTGTGTGTGTGTGTAGTTTGGAGGCTCGATCAGGGGTCACCGGAGGCTCAAAGGGAATCGGCAAGCACTTCTTTGAGAACACGAACATGCTTGACATGTTTTCGCCAAATGTGTTTTTAACGAAGCAAACAAGATTTTTTTTTTTTTATTTTTGTGAAAATTTGCAGCATGTTTTACGACTATTCAAAAGATTGAAGAAATAAACGGTTATTTAAGACAGTATAGCAGGAGAACTATAGGAAAACCTCCCTGTCTGATAATTCAGGATGATTAAGTTGGTTTTGTGCTTCCTGAAACCTTTTCCACCAGATTTCCATTTTATTGGGATTCTACGTGAGACAAATGTGCTATTGATCAATTAATCGCGTGATAAATTGAAGCGGCTTTGATCGTTTCCATTCTGATTCTATTCATATTTTTGAAAGGGAAATTTTACAGTTTATTCTTGATATTTGTCTATTGTACGCTGCAAAATGTTCATTTATTACATTTTTGAGAAGGAACGCTTGCATTATTAATATTTGAAAATGGTCCCAAACGATATTATCGTTTATCGCGATCATTTCTGGGAGAATTTATTGTCCCACGAAATATATTATTGTGGCAGACCTACAAAGTAGTGAATAATTATGAAGTGACAGGAGAGCTATTTGGAGTCAGAACTATGATGGTTGTAAACATCATGATGCTGCCACCACTGTGCTTTACTGCAGGATGCTGCATGAAATCCAGAAAGTCCAGTTTTGGTTTCATCGTTCACCTGGAGAACGTTTACATTTAGACGTGGGACTACAAGATTCTGTAGCTCCTGATCGTAAAGCCTATAACTACAAAAAAGGGGGATGTGTTGGTCCAAAACGTTTCCCTCAAATTGATCCCCCACGTTCGGTGGTAAAAGCCGCGCCACGCCCTCACGGATTCATCCTGAAAAGTCGGAAACTGTTCAAAAATCCCCACATCTTAAGTCGCTGCGTCGCAAAGCCTCTCGGAAAAGAAACGTGTGCATTGGCTCTGCAGTCTGCAGAATTTCTGCGTCTTTATCTCTGCGGACGAAAAGAAGGTGTGGTGGGGTGGGGGGGGGGGTAAAAAAAATTTAATATCGATGGTAATCTGGAGATTCATGAAGGAGAGCCTGTGTTTGATGCTGAAGGCTCGACAAACATCACATATACAGCATGAATCACCGTCATTAAACATTCATGCCAGAGGTTCAAGCTCTCAAAGAAGATGTTATTTGTGTCAAATATTTAAAACAAAAGTAAGCGCAGCGTATGGCAGGATTTTGGTTTCATTTGGGCTTAGTGTCTGTTAGGACGAGTTGTAATTAACTTCATGGAATGATCCGCAAAAATCAGACGGCCTAAAAATATGGAAATGTTAGTAATTCAGAGCAAATACTGATTGCCTTCCACTGTATTCGATTAAAAGCGGCAAGAAGGAGATGAAGCTAAAATACAGATTAAACGGCTGAGTTCATCTGCTACATTTATTCAACGTAAGGCAAAGATTTGATTCCAGGATTTCAGATGCGAGTGTTAAGACAAGGGTCTTATGGATGTACGCAGTAAAACATGTCCATCCCCCTGCCAGTACGCCGGCGGATGAAAATGTTTCCTCACCATAGGCAAAGCAGAGGCTTGGAATCGAGTTTTTCCTCGTCTTTGAAGCCTCCTTCATCCAGTCCGCATTTCGGAGCTGTTTGGGAACGGCTGACGTCCGCGCAGGGCTGTCTGAAGATCACACGGATTCTGGAAACGGACTCGCGTTCGAATTTCTTGTCCCGAACAACGGACACTTCAGGTTGCGTTCCGGGACGATTTTCCGATTTGGTGAATTGAATCCCACTTCTAAATCCCCCGACAAATTATTGCACAGCAACATTTAACATTCAAAATAAGAGCGTGATGTTTACATTCACGCTCTTATTTTGAAAGGGGTGCCCTGTTTTACTTAGCAGTTCCATTTCCTCCCCTCACATTCTCTTCTTTTTTTCTCCCCCAATAAATTTATTTCAAAAAACATGGCATAAAACTGCCAGTCGTACAACTGCTCCTCAAATACCCCAACAATGACCTGCTAAAATCTGAAGATGTGAGGAGCTTTGATTCACTCCTCAGCATGCAGGGTGCTTGAAACTAACAGGGATATTCAATTAGTTCAGCTCAGAGTTGTCTCACTGGAATACTGGAAGACAATCAGAAACCTTTAGGTGGAGCAGTAACTCATCTTTGCAGATGTACGGTTACATCACTGAGCTCAAGAAGTCATTTTAACTCGAGAGGGCGATAACGTTACAGTTATGGAATCAACAAATGTAGCAGAAACAGAGCATAAAAGCTGCAGAAACACTGGACCAGAAAACAACCAAAGGGGATCGCTTTTCAACTCGATCCTGGCCCAGATCTTGTAACCCCCGGCTGAATGAGAACGACTGCCCTCCCCGGAGGCGCGGAGCGAGCCTCGCTGAAGCGCATACCTGAAGAGAAAAAAAACAAAAAAAAAACGAAGCCCACGTAAAAGTGTTGTAATCTCAACACCTTTTTGCTGTCAGCCGTGTATGAGGGACTGCGGTCTTTAGAGCCTGCAGGCAAAAAGAAAACACAATGTGCACTTACAGTCAATTCAGAGGAGCGGACTGGAAAGAAAGAAAAAAAAAAGCCACTCCGGCATTGAGAAGCACTCGTCGGCCACAAGCTCGGGGTTGGCGCGTCTCCATCCGAGGAGCTACAAAGCGATGTTCAAAGACCGCTGGTAAAGTCGGCCTATGAATTAAATATTCCGCTTAGTTATTCTCTCAGTTTCAGCGGCTCTGCAGGCGATGTGTTTACACGTACTTTTTTCTTTTTTAAGTACACATGAAAGCGTGGCTCGGCTTGAGCTCGTCTCTTGTAATTTTAAACGATAACCTGTGTCGATCGGGTCAAAGGAAGTAGCTGCAACCTGGCTCGGTTGGAAAAAAAAACAAAAAAAGAAAGAAAAACTCTTTATGGGTTCCCAGATATTCGAAAATAAAACTGAAGAGATACTACAATACTTCTTTCGGAGTATTTAATCACCTCTAAGTAAACCACGCAGCAGCTGTCCGTAAAATTACGCGTCTATCAAGTCGAACAGCTCGGCAATTAGGCAAAAAAAAATTTGATAAATGAAAAAATAAAAAAATCAGAGGCAGCGGCAAGGTTTAAATGTTTGTCAGGTGTTAATTAATTGCTGATGGAAACACAGGAAGGACGAGGATCAGTCCATTTGCCGAGGAATATGGAAGCAGGTCCATCTGTTTGTCATATAAAGTGCGTGTTTTTGACTGGCGTGATTACCGTTTGGGAAATGTCGGAGGACAAAAAAATAAATAAATAAAAAATAAAACAAATAAAAAACTAAAAAACACATTCTTTTGGGTCAATTAGTCGGAATGTCGCTGCGCGTGCCAGGAATCTTGACTGGCGGTTTTCTGGTTTTCGCCAGATGCCGCTTCAGAACTGATGTTTACTCCGTCAATGTACCAAAAAAAAAAAAAAAAAAAACACACACAAAAAGACATGATGAAATAGTTTGCAAATGTTTTACCCCGTGAGAAATTTGAATCATACATTACCCGAGTTCTGTAAACTGCTGTATTTTTAACTCGTTTCATGTCGTAACACGGTTTAAGTCCATATTTTTTCACATTAAAGTGAGAGTGGTCACTCACAGACTGCATCCATTAACGTCCATTCTCTCTTTGTGGGGCATCTTACCCTCGACTCCAAGCTAGGTATTATTTATTTTTGCTTAAGGCAACCTTTAAAAACCGCCTGGTCAGGTTAGTATTCCAGCTCTCCCACAAACCTTCACCGGTTAAATAAAGATAAAATGTGTAAACTGGAGATTTTACAAGAGTCTAAAAGTACAACGAGTTTTTAGAGATTGTAGGAGAGCAGTTCACCGACCTGACCTCTCTTATTAATCGAAAGCGGACCCGTACCAGTTTGTGGTTCAGGAACCGTTTCATAGAACGGTGAAATAAACGACACGCAATGTATTTGATCTTAAACGACGTATGCCAACTCTGTATGATCATTAAAGCAAATTTATACCTATTCTCAGTTCATTGCAGAGCATTTAATCCCCATAAAAAAAAAAACTAAAAAAAAAAACTAAAGGAAATGACCTAATCCTCCGTTTTGCATGACAGAAGACAGAGTGCCTTCCACTAATCATTCCTCTCCCACGTTCGTCATCTAGCAGCAAACAGGGATTTAATTTGACTCCGATCAACCATAAACACAATCACGAACCAGTGGTGTTTGTTGAATTATGGCACAAAAACGTTCATCCATAATTAGCTTGAATCATGATAAATAAGCCATACATTACTCATGGCTGCTGCAGGGGAAAGCATCCGCAGCCACATTTGTTAGGCAGGGGGAAGAGGGATTCTTGGCTTACCTAGAGAGAAGACAAGAAAGAAGAAACTGATCAGAGTGTCAGGGTTGTCGAATCCATAATTAATACCCCTCAAGGGTGAGTCCTGCAGACAGTGTTGCAGCATGAGGTGTAAATACAGGCTGGATATTAAATTTGTTTGTCAACCTAGGGCTGTTTCAACTCGGATCTGTCAAACACAAAACGTTCCGGACACTTTTGCTATTTTTTTTTTTTTGGCACGTTTTGATCGCTAAAGACGAGCTGAAAGCTAAAGGAAGACGAGGCGGCGACGCGACGCGAGGACAAGAAGCGTTTTCCATTGACGGCTCCCCTCTCTCTCTCTCTCTCTCTCGGGCTGCTGATTTGTTCCAGTAAATGCAGTTTTCTCTCGAGAAACTTTGAGCTTTCAGTCCAGGAATACATCAGAGAGCGGGGTTCAGATCGTCGGATCATCATCCCGGCTACGCTCAGACATATAGTAAACACAGATTTCAAGCTCACAGAGGTAAACACTCTGGCAACCCCTTAAAGGGCTGTGGCTTCTTTGGCTGAAAAATAAGTATATTTTGAAAATCGGAAGATGTTTTTCACAATGGGAGGAAAGCTTTAAGGAGCTAAAGGGAAAGTCGGAGTTGGATAAATGGAGGAACAAGGCCAGGGGGGCCTTGGGGCTCCTGCCTCGCTCCCATCGATTTCTCATTAGGAAATTCAAACCTCGGTTTCATCAGCCGGGGTCGGAGAGCAGCGGCTAACAAAGACGCGTCTCCGGCTTCTCGTTTCCCACCAGAGGGGAGAGTTTCCGCTCTCCTTCCGCCGGAGATTACGAGATCCCCCGATCGGGTCATGAGAGCCGCCTCCTGAGATCCTTTTGTTCTTTCTGTAAACTCACAACCAGAACGCGCCTCTGGGAAATTAACCAGGCTCTCCTGAAGAGATCCACGCATCATCAGCTGAGGCTGTTGGGTATTTGTCCTGCATCTAAAGACTGAGATCTGCAACGGACACAACAGGCTTCACGTTTACCAAATCCGGCCTGTTGGAAGTTGAGAAAACACTAATCAGATGATAACTTCCATTGCCTGATGAGGTACAAACACCCATTGTCTGTTAGCTGCAGATCAGGTACGATGTGACATTGATTTGAGGAAGTATTCTGATGTCTCATTGGATGACATTCAGTACGCTGCAGGAAATGAGGAGAAACAACTCTAGAGCTGGCTCTTTATGGGAATAAAGATTGGCTTTATCTGCCAAATATCACATGAAGGGCAGAAAAAGTGTCTGCGGGCATCTTATAGGGAATATTGTATTTTATTGCTGCTGGAACGAGTAAAGAGAGAGAGAGCCGGTGCTTGTGATGTATCAGACTGGAGATCAGGCGGATTGTTGCCGGATAGGGATTCATATCTGTAACATCAATGTGCTGGACCACAATGAAAGACGGCGAGAGGGAAACAAGAGCGAGGGAGAGGCTTTGCTGTTCCTCAGCAAGACGAGCGAGTCAAGATATACGGAAATGTAAAAAGGCCCAGCTGGCGAATGTGCAATCTCTCCACATTTCATCGCCAGCCCGGAAGACGTCGCGCGCTCGCACGTATTACCGAGTTTGTTGCTTCTAATTAACTCCGTTTCACTAACAAAATAACTGCGGAGGCACGAGCATCCACATCTGGGAGCAGTGCATCAACCTGAGACAGACGGTGTGAGAGTTACGGCGGGGAGCAGCGGCAAACGGTGGCGCCGAGCAGCTGCCGAATGCCACTGCGGGATGGATGGAGAGAACATGTGGCAGCAAAACGGGCGACGAAACAGAACCCTGGAACACGCGCTGGCTGTCCGGACAGAAATGCGGTTTTGGGCTTCCCGGTCAACCAATCTGTCGATGTTTGTGCTAATTAGCAGATGCTAATCCGGAAACCAGGATCCAGAGTATTCAGGAGAAAAGAGAAACAGCAGCACTTTCTATAGACGCTAAATTATTTCCTATGAAAGGACAACATGAACCATACCAACTGAACCCAGATTGAGGTTTGCAGGTGGACCAGAGTTGGATTCCGCCACACGAAGCGGGCGAGAAAGTCAAATGGACTGAACTGGGCAGCAACAGTCTTCTACCTTTCTACTTAAAAAAATAATGTGCAAAGAATGTTTCATTTATCTCTCACCAGGAATATGACACATGTTTAATCTCCTTGTTTCTCCTTCAGGGATAAATGAGTCAAACATGGCAAATCCCTTCCACTCTGTACTACTAGTACCTTTTGAATGGGTTGTATTTTCAATCACTGGAGTGGAACGCATGAATTCTGCCTTCGAGAAAACTTCTAAAACCGAGAGAAATCTGATCAGTAGAGGGAAGCAGCAGAGCAGCGCGTCCCGTCAACGAAACGGCAAACGCACTTCTGGGTTTTCGCCGAGACGCGAGCGGGCCGAGCCGCTCCGGACGCGAGTGCGCGCCGAGGAAGCGGATGAAAGGAAGAGTGAGAAGCAGGATGTGTCAATCCTCATCTGCGGGCCGGGCCCTTAAGGAGACGGGATTATCTGGAAAAGCACAGAAAGCACTAATAACTGCCCTCATGAAGACGAGCAACCTTTACGCAGCGGAGTATTGATCGATTTCTACTTCATTGAAGAGAATGACGAGTTGCCACTGTCACATCCTCGCTGCAGACGACAGGGTTCGTTTCTACAGAAAGTAGCTGAGCTAATCAGAAGATAAAACAGAGCAGATGTCAATAGTTTATTAGTAACTCACTTCTCTGCAAAACAAAAAGATAAGGAAAGTCGATCCCGGTTTCTACAGTGCAGTAAAACTCGTGTTTACTTGTTCTGGTCACTTTCTATAGACGCTAAATTATTTCCTTAAAGGGTATTACTGCAGAGAGACAGCTGACCACAGCACTGTCCTTTATAAAGAAAGAAAACCAATAAGAAAGAGCTAAACAATGAGCCAGGAGCCAAAGAGGACGGTTAGCTATTCATGCTCAATATTACAGTTGATTATAAAAATATGTTTTCTGAAGAAAACTATCTGAGAACAAAACGGCTTCATCGGCGCTTTTTGTTATTGACCAAATGACATTTCATGACAATAGTTGCAAACATTCATGAACACAACAAGTGTTGAATCATATTTCTGATAGGATTATGTTAGTTTTATGCACATTCATTCAAATAAAGCGTGACCATTAAAAGCTGAACACAGAAGCACTGAGCAAGAAATAGAAATGCAGTTGCTTTAGTCGAGAAAGGACTAGACCAGGGGTCCTTTCTCTGGAAGAATGAAAAAAAAAAAAAGAAAAGAGAAAGCAATGCGGTTCATTCTCACTTCCAGAGCCCAGAAACTGTCCAGCAGCCTCCATCCCTTCAACGCTCCCAAACCGTCTGCTGCTGGGTGTCTGTGTGAGGGATAAGCGGCGCTGCCGCCGCCGCCGCCGCCCCGCAGCACACAAACGCCCTCCAAGCATAATTGCTATGGATCTCCCCGCTGCATAAAACGGCGTTATCACAGTTTGTCTAATTGTGAAAGCTGTGATCAGCATAAAGAAAACCCGGCGAGGATGTCTTGAGTCAAGCGGCGCTGGGAAAAGAGACGCTTGCTTCCGCCTTCTCGCCGTCACCTTCCTCCATTCATCATCATAAAAGCAATTAGCAGAAAGGTCAATGTGTGTAAACAGTGAAAATGGGTTTGGATTAGGTTACGCGTAGATCACAGCACCTCTGCAGCGGTGCGAAGAAATATTACTGGCTTGCTGGCACTGCTGTGAGTCCTAGCTCGACGACTAGCTTAAGACGACACGTACTGTAAATACTGTCGGGCTTCAGTTTTGTTCCAACTCATGGTTAAGGCCCAGGTCAGGCTTGAAATGTCTGCCACAATCTGAAAAAAAAAACATAAGAAGAAAGCTAGAAGTCTTGACTTCTTGCTGAAAGAATTTTTCTTTACAGTTTGGCTGCTTTCTCGCTCATTTTCTCCCGAACCCAACGGACACCAAACAGACAACACATTTTCTCTGTTTTTAAGCTAATCTATACAAAAAAAAACCCCTGTTTGACAGACTATGATATTATTGTAGCTGCAGCAATTATGAACTAATCATGAATATGATTCAGTTCTTTAATTGATTTCCAATTTGGTGGGTTTTTTTCCCCCATTTTCTGATCCCCATCCAGTCATTTACAAGTTGAACGTTCCCATAAAACACACACAGTTGTCATGTCACACTGTTCCATTTTTTTGTTGGATCATGTGAAGGTGAGCTGCTCAGGTCAAGGTCCAGTCAAAGTCTGGACCTGATTCCGACTGAGACGCCGTGGCAGGACCTTAAACAGCCCACTCAAATCCTCCAGTGCATAAATGATACTGACTCAAAGTTATATTTGATATTCAAGTTAAACATTAAACGAGTGTCAGAGGAAAAAGAAAAAAAAAAGAAAAAGAGCAGAAAATCTCAAGTAGGCAAATACTTTTTTACGGCTCTGTACATCGCAAGGCACAGAAGAAATCTGGACTGTTGGTAATAAATTGTCCTTTAACGTTTTCCTAGATTCAGAATCAATTTCACGCCTCATAGACGCCACCCAACACTGCACTGACACCGTGGTTTCCAACTGCCGAGACCGTGAAGAAACGTCAGCATCGACGGGGACTCTCTGCACCACCCCTCTTTTTTTTTTTTCTTTAAGAGAATCTAATGAAACACACACCAAACAATGCCAGGGCTGATACATCAGGTGAGAAAAAGTAATTGCCTAACCTTCTACAGCGTTTTTAGTCTGATTGTGACCGGAGCGTTTTTGCATCGACGGTCGATACCATTTGGGGCGGTTGCTTGGCGGGTCTTCCGGACGCAAGAGGTGACGGCGCGAGAGGCCGGGCGGTCCGGGAAAAACCCGCTGAGCAGATTTGAGAGGTATAAAAACTGTCCCGTGTTGCATGGAAAGAAACCGTGGGATAAGCGATCGCCCATCGTCTGCCTTGTGAATGAAAGGGGCTCCGGCGAAGGTGCCCTTCAGAGGCCGGCGTGTGCGCTCGGTGTGTTGCAACGCAGCAGGTGAGGCAGGCAAAGTGAGGGGAGGTTTGATGTCTCCCACACATAAACCGTGATTAACACAGTTGGGTTTCAAAGATCTGAGCGCCGCCAAAGAAATAGGTGCTTAGCTCCGGGTGCGCGGCGAGCGTGTGCGAGGCCGACCAAAGACGACGGATGACAGAGGGAACGGAAAGAGACAGAGACGCTAAATTACTCCTCCGCTGTGCTGCTACGTGTCTTTAAATATGCCACATTACAAATCATTACGCTCTATTCATTCTCCCTCCTCAGACAATAGCTCTCACTTCAAAACAATTAGAGTGCAATGACACAAACCCTTGATGAGAGCGCCGCCGTTAGTTAAAAAGGACTGAAAGTGATACAAGTGATTTATGTCGAGACTTGGGAGAGCCTTGCTTCCCAACAAAAGCCAATTGACCCCCACTACCACCAGCACCCAAACCCCCCATCCTCATCCCCACACCCCCCACCAACCCCACACACCCACACTTGTGTGATTGAACCGTGGCGTAATCTGTCATTCAGTGTCAGGGCACTGCCACAATTTCATTACAATAGGAACTAATATGAGAAAAGCAATTATTTCACTCCCATAATGCACTACTTCAGCACAACGGTGACCTTTTCCGTCTGTGATTGTTCATTTTCAAAAACTGTTCTCGGTGCTGAATATACATGAATATCAAGGCTCTGAGGATGGAATATTTAATTTCACCTCTTGTCTGGGTTTTTTCCCCCCCTGGTTCCGTGCGGGTGGAGGGTAATGGCGCCACTGCTCAAATCAGCTGCAATCTGTGGGCTGATTGAACGCCAGTCAATCAGTTACCAGGTTCGACGTGTGGTTTATTAGTTGGCTTAATTGACTTCCTCATCTGGTCTCACATCGAATATCAAAGCAACAGATTAAATGTCAAAAATATCTAGTTTTTTTTTTTATTACGTTTCAAAGTTGTAGCTGTTGGAGACGACAAAGTGTTCCCTCTTACGTTCTTGCCCCAAAAAGACCATTTGTGCCGCAAAAAATGTAAAGCCTCTTATAAAACACCCATCTGTTAACAATCAACACTACATTCAGCCAAGAAGTGTTCGAGTGAAGTTGCTCGCAAGGGCAATCGAACACTTGCGTTGAACTTTTAATCAGATGCTTAAATGCTTGAGGACCTGTTAGCGAGGCGGTGCGGATCTGCCTCTGCCTGTGCTTCCCTCTCTGTTTGCGTTGCCCCTTGCTGAGCGGCATCCCTTCCCTCGCTTCTCCCCCGCCGTTTGATTCCTTGGATCTCGTCAACCGAAGGCCCCCAGTTTGTCCGAGAAGACTACGAGGCCATTAAATATTCACCCGCTCTCATCAATTGCTCCCCCTGGTTCTTCTCGGAGGAAGGGAAAAAAATGACGCTGAATTATTTAGGGCCCAATCAGGGCTATTTCTGGCAACCGCCTTGACTCGGATGAGCTGGCACAGCGAGCTTCACTGTTTGTGTGTTTTGATGTGGTGGCTCCATTAACTCCATGTCCATCCTCAGCTGTCATAATTACAGGCATTTTACCATTATGTAGGGGTCATCGAATGCCTACTTTTCTTCTCGTAGCAATTGGCCCAACATCGCTGCAGAGCTCAAAGACCTCAACAGATCAACTAAATCGCTATATTATGTTCTGCGAGACGATTTTTCTTTGCTCGTGTCAGATAAGGAGCAAAAAGTTCCTCTAGTAAGAAGAAAAAAAAAAAAAAAAAAGAAAGAGGCCCAGATTAAAGCTGTCTGATATGTCTTCCATAGTGGCTGCCCATTTTTAGACCAACTATCAGAGCAGAGTGAAGTTAAGTTCAAAGTTTTGGCCACAAACTTTCTCACACAAGGCTTGCAAATGGAAAAAAAGAAGAAGAAAAAAAAGATGAGACCTCAAACAAAAACGAACGTCTTTCATTCTTGAAAAGATAATTTAAACAGACAGATTGCAGATGATTTCCTTTTTAAGGTTACAGCAGCGCTTTCTGAAACGAAGGGGGAACAATGATGAGCAGAAATCAAAAAGGAGCGGAAAGGGTAATCGTCTTAGCGACGCTTGACTGAACCAATGAAGATTTTCCTCTTACTTTTTTTTTTTTTTTTTTTTTTCCCCCTCCCTGCCTGCGGAGGGTCAAACGGGTCACACTCCCTCGGTCCAAAGATAGCAACATCTGAGGCTAAATCACCCAATGGAAACGTCACTTACAGATGAGGACTATGAGCTGCTCATTATTCGGGAAGGGGAAAAAAGGAACGGGCAGCGAAGTGTGAAATTTCAATGTTGGTACAAGAGCGGTTCGGACACCGAGCGGCACGGCTCCAATGTACTTACAAATAAGATTCCTCTCTCGGAGCCGCAGTCAAACTGAATTAATGGATCTCACGTGACGGGGAGGGGGGAAAAGCTTCGATGAATACTGATCGCAGAGGCTGCAAGGTGCTGGTATGTCATCCCGTCCACCAATCAGCCATTTGTCTGATTTCCCACCACTGCCGAGTTGTTTATTGAGCAACATCTAGGAATGGTTTGTTTAAAGCGTTAAATTGCTTAAAACAAACAAAGAAAAACGAGCAATGCAGCACAGCCAGCTGCTGGAGGAAGATGGAAGAATTGTTCATTAAAACTTTGCTTAGTTTAAATATAGGATTGTTTCCAAGCCAACGATAGCACTTCTGACAGTAATTTACACGTCGGTATGTGTAAAATATTTCAATCTGCAAAACAAAAACATTGTAGAATTGCGACAGCATGCTTATTTGTTCCAATTGCTTTCATCGACTAATTGGAAAAATTCGTTCCCAACACATTTGCAGGTTTTCCACATGTTAATTAAAGACCTTTTCCAAATTAGATTGCATAATAATTTATATTCAGTTCTGAAAATATGCTTTACATAACTAACATGTACCCTGCGGGTAATCTATAAAGTTAAGAATCCAATCGAAATTCATTTGAAACGTTTGACGATCTATCGACAGAACGGCAAAACGAAAGCAACGGCTCCTTTTGCTACGTCACGTGACAACAGCGTTCAATAGATCCCGGCAGCCATTAAACTTTCCAAGGACTTTTCGTTTTCAGCGGCCATTTGGAACGCCGGTGTGAGATCTGTGGCGACACTCATAAGCGCTCCCCTACTTTTGTTTTTTTCTAAATGTCAAAATGAGCCTCTTTACAACGAACGGACAACAGAAAACACAACAGCTCCACGTTCCGGTCCGACTTCAAGAGTCTCAACCTCTGCTGAATACGAGCGGATGCCTTTTTGCTCCCAGCCGTTTTAAATGATCGTATTTCAGTTGCGGCTGAGCGGCTTCACGCTACATTTTCCATCATCTGAAAGCTATTAGAATTTTCATGTTGCTGGCTTGTAAATGTAATTTTATTTACCAGCCTCTTCATAAATAATCACTTAATGTTTTGAGGGAAGTGTCAGCGGCTGCGACGATGCACATTCACACTCAGCTGATCATTTATACTTCCTCATTCTGCTTTAAATGCTATTCTGCCTGGGAGCTTATTAATTTAAAGTGATTAATTTAGTTCTTTGCAAAGAGTTTATTAACTTCAAGAGCTTATGTTGGAACAAGTCTATTTTAAAGGATGCCTGAGATATTTCTAACGGGCTCTTCAAACCGTTTTCTTTGTGTATTCAATGGAGATCCTGACAGAAAAGCCTCCAGCCATGGAATTAAAATTGCCTGAAATTTAAGAAAAAGGTAATAAACGTTAAGGTGAGAGGTTCATACCTTGTGATAAGAGGGGCAGAAAAGAAATCACGTCTATAGAGGAAGAATCCAAGTTATTATGCAGGAAATACAAGGAAGAACAGAAGAAGACTCAAGAAAATGTTGTTTTTAATATAAAACAAGAAGAACATTGACATGCTGTAAAGATTCAAGACCGACTTTGGGCACCCCTGTTCAAGACAAGCAAATCCGTCGGCACAAACTCTTAAGTTTTACGTAAAACCTTTGGATCCCACAATGTCCAAAGGCTCCTCACAGGTCAACGTCCTACTTATTGTAGTGAGGCCATAAACTGTAGGTGTGACATAAAAGGGGGAACACCAATGCAGAGGCCAATGAGTGTCCCCATGGGTGCTGAAGACCCTTGATGAGAACCAGGAAACATTCATTACCCTTCCGTTTGGGTGCCAGCCCTCCCCTAACCCCGAGTAATGAAAACGACTTGCATCCCTAATTACCGTCCTAAATCAGTGCTCAATGCGCCTCACATTGATTTGATGGACCGCTTGAGTTATGAGCTGCTCCCAGCCGAGCGGAGCAGAAGACTGGCATCCTCTCGCAGGGTAAATAAACCTCAGGAATATGCACACAGTAAAAGCCCCATCAACGGCTCGGAAAAAGGTCCGGTGGGAGCCGCGCATCTGGCAGACGCCTACAGCTTCCGTCGTGTCCAAGTGTTCACGCTAATTGCCTAATCACTCAGCGTGAGTCCATCTCATCAGTGGCATTCATCACTGCGGGAAATGATATTTATAAATACCACATTCGTTGATGAATACAGGTATTTATCAGGGGTCTCGCCTGGTACTGGCTGATAGGATGATTTCCTGTTGGACAGTGTTGACAGAGGACTCTCAGCAGGGTTCTGATTGCTTAACGTTGGCCTAGAAAATCAAAGATGTTTCAGTGTTATTTTGTCGTTTGGAATCAAACATTTCTGTGGATTTTTACATCTCACGGAAGGAGAATTTGCTGAGACAAAGTAGAGATGGTTAGGTAACATAAAGGCTAACCCTAACGCCAACCCTGGATGACAAGGGTTTTGGGGTTTTTTTCCCTCACAGTTTTTGCAGGCCGTCAGAAAAAGGGAAAAGGGGAAAAAAAGAGGCAGTATAGGCACTCCTCCTTCAGGATTTTTGCCCTCCTGGGTTCTGGAGGAGATGCAGCAGTGACAAGAGAAATGTTAACCGGCCTGTACCTTGGAATAACAATACCGGGCGCTGGCAGGCAGATAGCTGGTGACAAAGCCTCCCCTCGACTGAGGCGACCGGAGGAGAGGGATAAAAAATGAGCCTGCGCATGTCCTCCCGACACGACCCAGCGCGGCACCGCTTGTGCGCGACCAAAGACAAGAGCCGAAAAAACAAATAGCACAAATATCAGCATGCCCCAATGACATTTCTCAGACAAAAGCACAAAATGCAAACACCTACGCGGCTGGGGAAAAAAAAAGAAAAAGCAAACACCACCCAACATGCGCGGCGTTTCTTCGCCATTTGTCACCCGATCAGATGCGAAACACGGAAAAGGGATTAAATTGTTTGCAGCCGCCGTGATGCGGTATCTTCCTTTTGTATCGCTGCTGATCTGCTCCTAATGACAGGTAAGTACTCTGGGAAGGCACGACCCCATCACTCGATCCCCGTCTCCTCGGCTAAACGGCAGGAACCGCCCGACACTGTCCAAACACGTGTTTCCAGAGACACAATCTAATGCGCCGGCGTTGCAGGTGGAGGCAATAGCAATTTGGAGATAAGATCTGGGCAAACCCAGGCCACAGTCTCCTCGACATGACTGATGTCTGCTTATTTCCCCCCCCAGGGGTGAATAGACGGGTGGTATGTTTCACTGGCCTCAACCACCAGTAGTAAAATCATTGGATTACTTTACACAGCAACAGGATGGTGTCCCCCTCAACTCCTGCTGCCTGAATACAAATAAGGCAAAAAGAAGAATATATCGACCAACACACGCTTTCAAGGGAAATTAATATATCGTAAGAATACTCATGGGCCTGACTGCCACTTTCAATGATAATCAACATGGCATAAAAATGTCAAGTAACAGTAAGCAGAGGTCAAAGAAAACAGTACGACTGGACGTCCATACTTATAAAAACACACAGCAGATCATTTAGGATGAGAAGGACGAGATAAAACTCGGACTTTAAGTTGGGTTTATCGAAAGGAACACCCGTCGAATCAATGATTTAAGAAAGTTTCTTGACTTCACATCGGTTCAGGAATTTCTGATATCTCCAATATGGCAATAGAGGGTTTCATATCGAATGTTACAGGTAGGTGGAGGTGGACTTTATCAGAAGACCACCTGTGATCCTTTCAGATCATCAATTAAGTTCAATGTAGAGCCAGTCACTGTACGTACCTCATCGCTGGTGAAAAACTGGGGTTCAGTTCAGATTTTACCCAGTAGAAGCTACATTGAAAACCTAAAGTGCACAACTAGCGAGAAGTCCTCTCTGTTTTGTGTCGCTTTTTAAACTTGGATTACCAAATGTGGAGTAGCACACTTTGTTCCACACATTAATGTTCTACATGTGTTCAGAAGGAAAACAGCGGCGTATTGTTCGGTACATAAGTTTACTGAACTGACAGGGCTGTACCGGACTGTCAGAATATCCCACATTTTGATTCATTTCCAAACGTCCAAACATCACCACAGATGCCCAGTACAATTCAATATATACCAAACAGACATAAGATTATGACCATCACCCTGCATAGCATGCTGATCCCCATTTTGCTGCCCAAACAGACACAAGCTGTCAAGCAATAAACTCGACCCATGAAGGGGCGCTGTGGTTTCTGGCATTCAGACGTTAGCAGGAATGTTCAACCCGTTTTAGAAGGATTCTCAGCCGGACTGAGGTCTGGGAAACTTGAATGCCAATGCAACACCCTCGCATTCATGGATTGGATGATGGTGCTGAAGTCGGCCACATTCGGAAATACGGAACGTTAAACAAAAATACTTTTTTTTCCCAGGATGAAACTGTCTAATTTTGGTGAGCATTCTCAGTTTTCTATTCTGCTGCTGCAGGCAGTCTGCCTTAGGCCCTGACAAAGTGTGTTTCCACAGATGGTATTCCATAAATCATTGTCGTGACTGTTGATTACATCAGCTATCTACCCATCGTCCTCTGACCTCTCACTCCAACCTTGTACTTCTTATGGTGCCACAAATCTGGACAATGTCTTGTTTAAAAAAAAAGTGATTCTGACCCAATGGCCAGATTCAGATTCAATCGCTACCTGACAGTGTAGCGATTGTGTTCCCCGCTGATAGTTGACATCAATTCCCTCTGCATTATCTTGGATGATTTGAAACATTCCAACAACAGACGGGAGGACCGAGCTGTAAGACTGCCGTAGATGAATAAAATACAGTGGCTTTTGATAAAATAAAAGAGGTAAACAGCCTGAGGCGGTAGAAAATGTTGGCTCTGTAAATCATGTGGAAGGAGGGGGGAGAGCACAGAAACTGCTCCATCAACAAACTCTATGATAAACATGGGATTTTATTGAGAGAGGGAAGATGGGGGACAGATAGCAAAAAAACGACTTTCTCTCCCTTTGATAAGGGTTGTCGGTTGTTTCCCGAAGCGAGCTGAAACCGTCTCGTGGCTGTGCTTTCGCAAATCAATTTATCTGCATATGTTTTATGCGCAGAAGCAGGTTCATTTGTGCCTGCGCGAGACAAATGGCAGAGCGGCGCTCGAAAAGGGAAGGTCCCGACTGTCGGCCCCGCTCGCCGTCCTCCCACGAGCCTTCAGAACCAACAGCTGGACTGGAAATCGTCCAGCGGCTCGGGGCCGGCCCTTCGTTTTTTTGTTTTGGGATGTGAAAGCAGGTGGCAGGACACAGTCCGGTTCCCTGCCAAACTTTCTATCTGCGACGCAGGGGAAACAATGGACGAGCGGAGACAATGAAACGGCTCATCATGCCGGTCCTTGTCGCATCGCATGCGTCTTTGTGGCGCTGACAAGGGAACAACCTCTTTTGTTTGTCAATGGCCGCCATGTTCAGGTGCTTCCCTCCCCAGTCAGTCTCAGCAGTTTAGGAATAGCTAATGTCTTATATTTAATGCGAACTAGTTTCATTGTGCATAAATGTCCAAAACACTCGTTGACATTTAAGTTTAACACTTGTTTTGAGCACATCAAAGTTGAGTCATTGAGACTTCTAGATAGAGACTGTTATATTACTGGGTTTCTTTCCGTTTGTTTAAGTAATTGAATGATCTCCAGTATGACCTTACACTCTCACTCTTTCATTTATTCATTATTTTTGGCAGCGCATAGGATCAGATTTGGATACAAGATTACATTTTTCCTCTCAACAAGGGAGGAGAAAAAAAACCCGACAATGTGGAGAAGCACACCATTCTTTTCAAGTTCTAATGAGTAATTGCAGAAGGGTCACAAAATAATAACTAAACCTGGATTGTTGGCAAATACGTTGGTGAAGTGGTCAGTAATTTGGTTTGTATATTAGTAGGTTTCTTTATTTTATGCCTATTGGTTTATCGGTTGGTACATTGGTTAGATCTCTGGTTATTGGGTTTGTTGGTCTATATATTAAATTTGGCAGGTTGGTTGGATGATCTGTTCCATTGGTTTGTTCACTGACTCATTGGTAGTTGGTCAATGGCCAAGTTTGCTTGATTGATTGGTTGGAATGGTGATCTGGAATTCACCACATGGGGCATGCATAAGTACAAATCTAAAAGACTGTCAATAACTCAATTCACAAAAACTCACGTAGATTAAAAACTGAAATGTTAACGCCTAGTTTAGGGCCTTAGAGGAACAGTTAAAGTACAGCCGATAGGAAGAAAGGCCTTTTAGTTGAGTTACTTATTACTTGTAAAGACTTGAAGTTACTAAGCAGGTCGCAACCACTGTTCCTATTCGTATTTACGAATAATAAGTTAAGCATTGAGCATTAGACAAACATTTGGCTGTGTTGTTTTATCAGCGTACCGCTAATCTAAAGCTAAACTCCACCTTATCCAAAATTAGAGGCTGGAGTGTGTTTCACACTGCAGCCCTCGTCCAGAGCCTAAGAGCTCAGAGTGGAGTTAAAAGCGACCTGGCAGCAGCAAACGCACGAACCCCCGTAGAACTTGTTTACTGTACATTCAGCATCGTTGCTGAGCAACAACAAAACAGGAGATCTGCAGAACGTTCCCCCCTCCTCTCCCCTCTCGGCCAAAGTTTAAAGAAATATAATCTGTGCAGACAACACACACATATGCAACAAAAACAGAGTTAGAGCTTTCTGTCCAAGGTGTCTATAGTCTTGGTCTGGGCTTTCGCAGTTCCGCCACTTCGATTGCTTCGACCACAAGGACGAGTGCTTGTCACTCACATACTTTCCTTTTTATCAGAGTTTTGGAGGAAAACCCTTTGAAATGTGAATGTCAAACCAATATTTCAAACATTCGAAATTAGTAGCTTGGCCTTCATATGGCTTTATGAACTGGATAATAAAACAGGATAAAATTAGTCTTCCACAGAAGAGGGCCCAGCTGCTGCAATACGAACCTTGGTTTAGTGGATAAGAGCAGCTGTGGCCGCCATTGTTCGGGATATTAAGAGACTACAGAGCAGCTTTCAACATCCATAAAGATGGATAAAATTTCTCATTGGATAAGAGAAATGGGAAGGTGGATTTTCTCAAGAAACAGTCTCTATTTTTTTCTCTTCCCGGCCATTTAGTTTTTTTTTTATTTTGGGGAGATTTACGGGAGATGAAACAAACCCACAGCAAAAATCTCAGGAGTCACACCTCCACATCTATCGTAATTCACCAGCTGACAGGATCCGGCAGGTGGCACATTCCGTCTGGAGGTATGTACATGAACGAGAACTAAAAATACCCTGACCCTGACTCTGGTCCAAACACCCCGTGCATTGCTGAGATAGTCCACCAACACACCCCCCGTCCCCCCACCCCCCTGCCGACCCGCTCTTAACTGCTGCTTCTCCGTGTCATCAAGCGTCTGCTTTAGACGCTCACCATTCAGGCATGTTTGGACTGTTTGGCAGGCTATTCAAAATAAATCGGACTGGAATCCCTCAAGCTGATAATGGTCCAATTAACCCGCAGTTCAGACTATTTAGTTCCTGTTAAAACACACGCCGGACCGTCACCTGAAGAAACTCAAAAGACACAGTCCTTGGAAAAGAGCCGACATTTACTGATGATGGCCGAGTCATCGTCGTTGCATCATCGCTCGGTACAACTTGTTTTTTCAAATCAATTTTCAACTTAAGCTAATCTCACAAAGGCAAACAGCTTTAGCTTTCACTGTTCAGTGAGATACAATACCGCAGAAATAGTTTGTGTTCAAGTAAAGATCTTAATGTTCTCCTGGACAGGCACAAAAACTGAGAATTGGTGTTTGTTTCTGCAGGATTTGAGAATAATGTTGAACCAGTACAATTGGAAATAGTAAAGAAGCTCTAAGCCTCAAGCCGATTCCCAATAAACAGGTGCTCATCCCAAATTAGCTGCCTTGCAGTCCTGCACTTGTTCTGTGAAGAATCTCTGAAGGGGGAGAAATCACACTTTCACAGTGTAAACATTCCAGCATATTTATAGTGGAACAAAGTTCCTCCCTTTCTAAAACGGGGAATCAATTTACAGTCTAGTAGCAATTTACAGTCTGGGGGGGGGGGTGAGAGCAGGTTGAGCTGCGTGAATACAACAAAGTTATAAAGTGGATGACTCTGCAAATCGCTAGTGATGATATAAAAGTGGATGTCTGTACAATTAGGAGGAGGGTACATGTCCAGTATCGTGCATGGAAGGTTGTGCAAGGAGCAAATTAGCTTTAGTCCCACGCCGATTTAGTTCAAGTTCAGTTTCTGATGTTTACTTGCAAGAAATCTTCTCTTTCTCCAGAGATTTATGAAACAGAATGTGAGCACTTCTTCATAAGGAGATAAATTCCACGAACACTGTGCCGTCTCTACGCAGAATTATCTTTTGGACGCTGATCTTAGGTTTTATTGAATTTATGCAAATCGAAAAAAAAAATAAATACACTTGAGGAGTTAAAATTCTGGAAGGAGGCCAGAAACGGAGAAAACTCTTTCTTTGCGGTATAAATAGTGTTTTGTTGTGGAGTGAGTCATGGCCAGCGCCGCTGCCGCCCCCCTATCTCAGACAGGGTCGCGTTACCCCCCCCTCCCGAGGCGGCGGGTGGCCACACACCTGCTCACTCGCCCGGTAGCCGTCTCCATTTCTATTTGTTTATCTTATTTCCTGTGAGCCTTTCGTGCGGGCAGACGGCGTCCCTCCAGACGAGGACAACTTATCACGCCGCCGCTAAAAAGACCTCTCCTCGCGGCTGCTCTGATTTGCCCTCGTTATTATTTTTTAATATCGGCGCATTCGCGGAAAAGAGGCTTCGAAAAGCAGCCTCTGTGTTCCAACTTCCTCTGCTTTTTAAGAATGTAGCTCCGGGCAGAATGGCAATAAAATAAAAAAATTAAAAAAAAAAGAGAAAAAGAAAGAGCAAAGGATTGTTTGTGTTGTGATGTGTGCGGAGGAGGGTGACAGCTTCCCCGATCACGACCCTGCTTGTACCGGTGACAAGGGAAACAGAAAGCGTTCCTCGCTTGGCGGAGGCCGGCGGACGGATTGCTTGAGTATCTTTTTTTTTTTTTCGGGGGTCCAGTGACAGATCCACCGCGTCTCAGCTGCGTGGAGCCGTCACCCTGCTGAGCAGAGGAGGAGAGCAGAGAGAGAGAGAACAGAGAGAGAGAGAGAGCCGCCGCTGCCAGCCTGTTTATCAGAGCGCATTAACACAGACATCAGCCGCCGTCCCTCCATTGTTTCTGGAGGAGGTGGGTGTCAGCGAGTGGCGCTGAAGTAGAACAAGGTTGGAAAATACATGTTCTCAACAACACAGGAGGTATCACCAAGGGAACTTGCACTCCTAAACAGTAAACCTTTAACAGGCAACAGTTGGTTTGAACTTCCTTCAGGAAGGGAACTAGTCCCATGCTACAAGGTCGCCGGATTTTGATGGTACAGCTGATTTTTCAGAGGGTTTTCAGTTTCCTGCTGAGTTGAAACTCCCTTTACTGCATGGTGGTGTCTGAATTTCAGCCACACTAGGAAGTATTTTTGCAAATTGTTTTCAGAAAGACTTCTTTAAAGTACATGCACTATACAGAAACATTTTAGAGAAACACTCATAGGGTGTCCTGATCTTTTCATATGAGCGGTAGCATTGCTTCTTGCAGTGGCTCCAGCAGCAACATCAAACGGCCGACCAGAGAGGCATCAGAAGAGCCCGGTTAAACACACTCCTAGAGATGAAAGCTTCTGAGGCGACTCTTTGCCGAATTTATCTGCCTTCTCATTTTTAAGCCACGGGAAAAACACCACGCCTTCCCTCCGGGGATCTGAGGGTGTCCGCGGGACTCGCCAACCCCTCCCCCCCAAACCCATTTTTGTTTTACTGCCACCTGTCTATTCGGGGGGCCCACCTCAAGACTGCAGCTCCGCACAGAAACGCCTTTTTCCCCAGCCAGCTGTCAGAATCTATCGAAGACAGCCTGGTTTGTCTCCTTCAGCTGTTGTCCAACGCTCAGCGTATCTCTTGCTGAGTAATGATATTTTTCGCCCGGATTTTCTTCCGTTGAGGCCAAGCCCTGGCGGCGGCCATCTTTTAGTTATGTACGTTTTGCCTTTTTCTTCGTCGGTGGTCAAAGATTGACACCAGGAGGAATTATTTCAGAACTGAATCTCCGCTTAAGATTATTGAAGTTTACATGTTAGCATTATCTCTGAATCAAGCTGTCATAGGGAGTTAAGCTATATCACGCATATAGCTTCTTCTAAGCTTGGCAGACAATTCTTATGTCCAAAGTATATAAAGTAATCCTGGGGTTATGAAGGGCCAGTAGAGAGATATTAAATGTCCTCTAGTTCTACAAAAGCATCCTTAATTAACTGCATGTTGACATAGTAAACTGTGTTCTTGGTGCCAGGTTTAGAGACGGGGCATCCATGGACTCCAACTGTGTGCGTGTGTGTTCAGATGCCAGCTCAGAGGCTGGGTACAAAGCAGGTGATGTCACCGAGAGGGGCAGGTGTAGTGGAGAATCGTCCATCTGGCCATAGCGGGCGAAAAACAGGTGCAACCTGTCAGCGACGGAGGAAAAAGGGAGGGAGGGGCGAAGCGTACGGAGAGTCGCACAATTCAGCAGGCGATCCGTCGCCGAAAACCGCCAGGTCCTACTTCTAATCGCTCAAGCGCACGTCCTGGATGCCGTGTAAACAAAACCGCCGTTAAATTAGGCTTGAGAATTCCTCCACCGTCCACACACACACAAACACACACACACAAAAATTCACCTCATTACAACATCCCTATCAATCAGCCAGATTGTCCCTATTATCCGTGTCGAGATAAGGGGACCACGCAGACAGCGAGGGTCATTAGCTAAAACCAACCAGCGTGGAACTGCCACGCTTGGCGGGACCAAACATTTATTAAACAATCAGCTGAGTGAAACCTGCTCCTCGTTGCGTTCACACACCTGTAGGCCCCGATTCCCCCCGCAGCCCTCGCTGTGTCTGGCTGTCAATTTGTGCGGCACCTCTCCATTAGGCGGGCGCTGACGTGGGCAACTGGGAGCCCGAGAACAATGTTGATACTCATCATTGCCGCAAACAGATTTCATGCCGGACCACACTTAACCTGAGGAGCCAGTTTGCCAGAGTTATTTTCTCACTCCATTACGCCGCAGATAGAAAACAACAGTGTGTAGTGGAGTCTGCCTTTCTTTTATTTTATACAAGTGAGCTGGCGGCGGCACTGCTCGGCTGAGGCCGTGCATCTTTCCCCGGCTATTTCCAGAAGTGTTTTAAAGGGTACTCCAGTTATGAAGGGTGCCATGAATACATTTTCCGGGCCCCGACGCCAAACGCTTTGCAAAAAAAAAAAAAGAAAAAAAGGTGTCGTCTCCGACTCGAGCAGCGGCACTCACTCCGCCGTCTATCTTTCAGGGGACCAAAACAGGCGCAGCGCTATCAGCGTGTATCATTTCTGCTTCACATCCATCAGCAGGCGGCTGTTCGCACGCTGCCAGCGAGCGTCCTCTGAGAGCGCGCGAGCACTTCCCCCTTCTACTAGCGTGCGCTGCGCGGCAATTTGCCTCTGATTGTTTCGCGTGTTCCCAGAGCGATGCAGAAGGAACAACAGAAAGGAGTGCACACACACACACCCACACACACACACACACACACACACACACACACACATGCACAGAAGCCACGCACAAAGAAGCCATTTTTCATCGTTATTATAAGCAGGGGCCAAAGAGGTGAGCGTTGCCATCTTTGACCTCTGCGACGGATCCCCATTATTTCGTTTCTACGTCTGTGATATGATGTTGGGGAACAAACACTGCCAGTCCCAAGGCCCCTCCACTGTCTGGAAAAGTCTGAAAAAGTCTTAAAAAGTAAAGAATTTGATTTATTTACTGTTTCCTTGGTGGTGGTAAATATTAAGCTCATCATTTAATCCCCATGGCATGTTTTAAAAATTAGGAATGTGTCTCTTGGTCAATCCTTTCAGTGGTTAGCGCTCTTCCGCTAGCATGCTACTACCATTTTTATTTTATTTTTTTTTTTGTTTAGAGCTTTCGCCAACATTGAAAATGTTTTTTTTCACACTTGGCTTCCGCTACATAAATTCTTCCACTAACTTACTTTTAGAAATTCTTCAATTAGTCATGCTTTTATTTTGAAGTGAAGTCAGGCTGTTTCATTTCCTCTCCTCACGTCCTTGTACTGTGATGCAGCGCAACGAGTGATGTTCGTTCTGTACCCAAGATGCATTGCTGCAGAAGTACAGCAAACAGTTTAAAACCTGTGCATCACACTTGCCAACATGGCTGAATATTGTATTTTAGCATTAGCTTCTGCTAAATACCATGTTGGTGAGAGCTGTAGCATTAGCGTCTGGAAAAAACACTGTTAGTAAAGAGATTTAGCATTAGCTTTCGCTAACTACCATCAGTTTTTGCATGTTTCAAATGCAAAACTAGAAAAAGCTACATAACTCGCAAACAAAGCCGTCCGTCTGAGCAGACTCGTTGCGTCCGCTGACATCAGCATCACCATAAGAGGGACATGAAGAACCTCACGTATACAAAGCCGGTCCAAAACAGTCGGCTTTTCAGCCCCGCCGGGATAATAACGAGACCTGGGCCTACGTAATGTCGGGGAAAGGCTTTCAATTCGTCATTGATCACTTTGTTCCAAAATTAGACGCAGAAGAAGCAAAACTCTTTCAGAATGACTCACGGCTAATACAGATTCAAGTACTCTTTAAAGGCAAATAGAGGGCTCATCCGTCCCACAAAATAATAACTCTTGCAAGGAGCAGACATGTATTTTAGCACAACTGAATAATGAATTTGCCAGGCTGAATAATTTAGCTTCAGGTAATGATTTTCCTTTTTTTTTTCTTTTTTTTTCTGGGCCTGTAGCGCCTCATATCACATCTTTAATCAGAGAGATACGGCGTAATGGTGAGCTCATGCTTCTAATCCATTTGTTAATTCATAATAGCTGCAGTGATTCCCTATCAGAGGATTAGCCTGAGAGTACCTAACACTATGCACCAGCGAGGCGCTTTGGAACAGCGAGCTAAATATAAAAGCCAGTGTGGCCGTGACTTCCAGTGACCCCCATCACTGTAACACCACCCGAGCGATGGACTCTTAGCATGTTTGCTAAATTGAACAGAACCCCCCCCATTCAGCCGCTTCCCATTGTAGTCCAAGACTTTGTTCCCTAATAAACACAAACAGGAGTTTTAAAACGATGCCATATGGAGGGGATTGAGGGGGTTTGCGCGAGTGCGAGCATGTGTGCCGCAGCGGTTAGCCTCTTTCAAGTTGACAGCCAAATAAAGTTAGAGGCAGTTAGATGGCGAGCGAGGGACTCTGCCAGAGGTCACGCCGCTTTGAATGATAATCTGTCTCCCTTTTTATTCCCCTTCTCCCAGTTTTTAACCGAGCCACCTTAAATGGAAACAACTCAAGCTATTTATATCAGCTAGGTCTGCAGACGCTAAAAAAAAAAATAAAAAAATAAAAAAATATATTACTACTGCTCTGACCTTGGGAGTGACGTCAAACGAAAGGTTGGAACCCATCGGGAGTCCGAGCAATGCTGCCCACCGACTATTTGGAGCTCTGGGGTTAGTTTCACAGTTTATGCAGGACAGATTAGGATTCGTCGGATGTTGAGCTATAGTCAGGGGCCCACACAAGGCCTCGGATGGACACCACTGGTCTAAATGAATTTTTAGTCTGGATTCATGATTCACTGGAAAAACTCTCTTCACAGAAATTTGTCAAACGTTTCGTTGCCTGAGGCCAAAAGCGGCCGACAAAGGAGACGCTCTTTTCGAATGGCGATAATCCATCCGGTCCGACGGTGGCCACTCCAGAGTTCATAAAAACCAGATAATTGAAAAAGGCTTCGGTCTCTCAGTAACTGCAGGCCAGCAAATAAAAAATAAAAAAAATCCCCGACGCTTGATTAATTATTTATTTGCCCAATCCTGTCTCTTATTCCATTGTGAGCCTCGCAGCTCATTAGCGGTGGAGGTAGGTGCAGTAATTGGTCAGTAGGGGTGATGGATGACCGCCATGTATGAGTTCATGAAATCCTTCCAGCCCTAGAGAACAGGAACAGCTTCATATGCAACTTTTCTTTCTTGAACTTGTGGCTGTGTGGTGAAATCGCTTTAGGGGAGTTTTTCCCCCCGGTTTCTCCCGCTGCAGCAGGGTTTACATTTTGTTTGTGTCAGGAGATGGCATTCTGCGGGCTGGATGCTTGCTAATTTTATATAGTGGGGAGAGTTTTTCTTTTCCATTTACTCCTGGTTTAACTGCTTGCCAGGGTAAATAATAGTAAGTAACAAAAAAAAAAACCCCAAAAAACAATGAATTTCCAAAGACAATTTATTCCAAGGAGCTGCAGACGGACCCAGCTGGAAAATGATTCCTTCGTACATAAAATGCCTTCGCATGGCTGGTCGTTAACCTTGAACCATTTTCCCGTTTTATCATGCAACAACCGTTAACTTTCATGTGTTTATGTGGGGTTTAATGCGATCTACTGGCACGGTGGAAGAAGGAGCACGTTCGTCTGCAAGATCTTTTATGTTGGCTCTTCAAATCTTTGACCTGAAGTGATTCAGAACGAAGCATCGCCTGTAAATCCAAAGATACGTCTGAAGTGAGTCCCGGCTTCCTCCGTAGTTACGCGGAGGTCTCTCTTCCTTACTTCATGACTTTTCAAGCGAAGACAATGTTCTTTCTGGTCTTGTCAATGGTTTGTTTTACTTAAGGCTAAATTTACGGATTTAAATCCAATCATAGCAAATTTGATGTCGTAGATCAGATGATCGGATGAAGGGAAGAAAGACTCCTTGGGTTGTAAAGCTTGATGACCTTTGCCTTGAATGGAAGTTCATAGAAACTCTCTTTGGAATAGGGAAAAACTGGTTTACCTGACAGAACATGCAACGTCTTCAATCACGAACATGAAAATCGTCTGTCCAATTTCTTCCTCTTTAGTTATTCTGTGCTGTACTGACTTGAAAAGGAAAAGCCAGGGAAAATTTGAGAAGCGCTTTACGATAGAAAAAAAAAAGCCAGAGGTCGCACATGAAATCTCAACGCCAAGCAATGACACGGTACTTTTTCGTTCTATAAATTCCTCCCTCTGAGCGATGGCCGCCCCTTCCTCCATGTTCCTCTCTGCCATCCATCATTCCTCCACCCACTTTGTCCCTCACCTCATGAACCCAAAGGGAGCTCAGTCTCCATCAGATCCCCTTCGCTTCATAAACAGATGTCTTTACATGTTTTCACAGAGAAAAGAACTCAAGTGCACCGGGTCATAACCCCCCAAATCTAACGCTAAAGGCCGAGCTATTGTTCGGACGGCGATCGCCCCGATCGTGAGTCAAACCCACAGTCGACATGGACCATCCGTCTTCTTAATGGCTCTGTCAAATTTCATAATAGGTTTTAATTCCAGCTATGTGCCATGCATGGGAATTTTTGATTCTGTTCGTTTTTTCTTTTTTAGAGTGGCCCAAACAGGACGATATGCCCTGAGACCAAAGATAATAGCTTCGACGGGAGGCGTGAGGGTGGTTGCTCACATGAGGTCAGCGTCTGAGTCGCAGACAACTTTTTAATGATACGGTCAAATCAGATGAAAGTTTTACAATTTTTTTTTTTTTGTTCCCTGATACCAATTCTTACAGCCTGGCTCTTAAACTCTGGTATTCTTATAAGTAGTGATACTCGGGATTCCACAAAATTTTCATGGCAAGCTAACAAAGAAAGCATTATCCCGCCACCTAATGAAAACTACTGGAGAAAGAAGCGTGGTGAATATTCAAAGACCTCGATGGAAACTGAAACGGCAACAAGGAATCAGGAAGGAATGCTAAGGGCTGTAAAAGCAGCGCTAATAAAGTCCTCAGTGAGCCTGCTAGCAACAAAACCCACAGGGAGCATGACATGATGAGGCCGACTTGATTTTTGGTGTTCGATGGTAACCGGTGACGAGAACTAGTTTGGATGCAAACAGGGAAGATGAGGTATCAGGTCATTACGAGGCTTGCAACCAACTGGTCATCAAAGGATCAAGCACATGTAACTGAACGAAGTACAC